>OX424572.1:41177139-41927139 GCA_949152435.1 Gastracanthus pulcherrimus
ATTCAGTTCGTCGTTTATCAAATTTTATCAATCATATCTGTTGACTTGATAGTTGCGGAATCGTACCAGGTAAGAAGAAACACTTTTCTCAGTGTACCATGGCTTCACAGAATGTATTTTAAATTCCAGGTACCTTAGGGTAACGACAGCCCTTTCATCTGTTATTATTGGCTGTTCGTGTCAATTGCACCAATTACGAAGGCACATCGGGAGTTGAAGTTTTTGTAAAATGTAATCAAATGTAGTCTTTACATTTATTTGGGTAGACTTAAAATTGGACAAAAAAACTCTTCATTTATTCGTGAATTCGGAATTTCGATGTAATGTCTACTAATGAAGTTTCTAAAATAAATAGATAATTTATTCTTAATTTATTTTTCCATAAATACTTTAATATTTTATTATAAATAATTTTTAGAGCAATGAACGAAGAAATTATGATGATGCCAATAAAACATATCTTCTCGAGTATCGTTTGACTAGGTTTGGTCTGGTTAGGTCTATTTGGGTCTGGATTGATCTGGTTAGGTCTCGTTTGGTCTCCTCTAATCTGGTTAGGTTTGGTTGGATCTAGTTAGGTCTGGTTGAGCCTGATCAGTCGTGGTTGGGTTGGGTTGCGTACCAAATCCATCCATTCCCATCCCTGGTATCTATCTCATTATGAACGGACCTTAAATATCGAGACGATCCCCGGCACGCGTGGCAAGGAGAATAGAGTAGATCGTTTGCGCAAGGGTTTGGAGCGAGGTTTGGTTTTGCCCTTTTTTTAGCGAGTTGTGTAGGGCGCAGCGAGAAGCGAGGACGACCTAATTACAGGGTTCCGAGACGAGTGTGTTTATACTGTTATACAGGGGGGAGGGGTTGTTCGGTTTGAAGAGATGGGTTTGTAGGTGGTATAAGGTATAAGGAACGGCTGTGTTTGAGGGATAGAAAAAGGAAATAAGTGGAAGATGCTGTTCATATTAAGGTGCAGAATAAAATACTTTACAGAATTGGAAATATATTTATTGAAAATATAGGGAAAGAATCTAATTGTTTGGCGAAACGAGATGGATCGTCGGTTGTCAGATGTATTTAAACTACACATACGAGTTACCGATACTTTATTTACCCTCTGCTTCTTAGTGTAATACTTTTTATCGAAGACACGACTAAAATAATTTAATTCCTGCACTCTAATAGAAACTTGATTGCGGATTAATCCAGACCGAAAGATCGTAACTTGAAATAAAAAAAATTATCAATTCAGATCCAAAAGAATTGGAAGATTCTAGTAGAATGAAAATAATGCAAGTACTTTTATGCCTATTCAGTCCACAGTATTTTAAATATATATATTTTAATGAAAGTAATCAGTCGAGTAATAAGGTTTTAGCATGATCTAAAATTATAATCTTAATGGAGCACTTAAACGCTGTTTATTATTTTATCATATAATTTCTTTCAAGTTCCATAAAACCGAAATGTGAATAATTTATCAACACTTTTTATTATCTATGAATATTGGTAAAAATAATGATCCAAAATATCCCTCACGGTGAGTCTTAACATGATTATTAAGGTGATGCTAAAGCCACCTGTCACCGACAAATACGAGGATCCACTTTTCTCATTCCATTTTCAATTTTGAGTAAATATCTCTATGAAAAGTTGTTATTCCAATCAAAAAGAACAACTTTTCAAAGAGATATTTTCTTAAAGTTTAAAAATGAATGAAAAAAGTGGATCTCCGTATTTACCAGTAACACGGGGTTTAACATCACCTTAAGAAAGGTGTTTGCACTGTAAATTTTAGTATTGATTTCGAATCTACATTGTTTCTATAGGTTACTTACGAGCTGAAATAAAATATTTGGTAGGGTCAGTTTTGAGAAAGAGCACTTTTGTTGGACACTTTGAATTTTGAAAGTCTGACAACGGATAAAAAAACCTTTATATATTAATTTTCATGAAAAGCCGATGGTTAGAAAAACTTTAGCTTCAGTGGGTTTAAGTAATAAATGGCCAAATGGCCCTTCGGAGTAGACGTTTCTCTACCCATCGGTTATCATGAAAATTGATATATAAGAGTTTTTGGTGTCACTGATTTCAAATTCATTCTCAGATTTTCGAAATTGAACATGGTGGATAAAATATGGCATACAAAATGCAATTTTTCAAAAATGGCCCTACAAAATATTTTTATTTTGGTTGGTAAGTAACTTAGAAACAATGTAGATTCGAATAAAATTTACACTTAAAACACCATTTTGACAATCATGTTAAGACTCACCGTGCTCTTGTTTCTGTTTTTCAAACAAAATATGTTTAATTTTTTACTCTAAACATGATAAAACTAGCCACTTGTAAAACCAAATTCACCGCACTACAACACCTCAAAAGAAATCCTCTATCAAGCACCAACAAAAAACCTTCTTTCGCCTACAATTCACGATGACAGAGAGAAAAAAATTACTGTCGAGTGGATGCGCCCTAACATCGACGTCGTCCACGAGAATCCTCTGGAAAACGCGCGCGCGCACAAAATCGCGGAAATAACCGAGCGAGAGGCGCGCGCGTGCGTGCGCGACAATTCCCCGAGCTTCCTCTCGTCCCTTTGACGCTCGCGAGATGCTTGCTAATTTTTCAAACGCGCACCGCACAAAGACGAGCCTTCCCTCGAAAGTCAAAGGGAAGAGCAATTTTTTCCCCGCATTTTCACCGTGTCTCTCTTTTTTCGTTTATGCATATAATATAGCCGTGCTACACTTTTTTCCGGAATGTATATATATTTCGCTTTTTTTGCTCGTGGTTCCGTGCGCTCGAATTTTGTTTGACTGGTGGCGAGCGGTGGGTAAAAAAAGGAAGGATTTATGCGCGCCGAGACGATTGTTTAAACAGACGAAAGAGCTGTGCGAACGTGGTATCACTTTTTTTTTACAGAGGGTGGGTGCACGCGCGGCTTAGCGGATACGCTGAATGTTTGATAATTGTTTACATTTCTTCGCGTTCGGCTGCTGCAGTCGGTTCATTTGGGGATTTTTTTGCTTGCTTTTGGTTTCTGGTTTCTTCTTGTTGAAGAGTACTGTTGCGAAGGGACTTTAATGAGTACAGGATATCGATGCTTTGTAGAAAGACTATAGTGTTTTAGTTTTCTAACAAAATGACATGTTTTTGTTATATGTTGCCATAAAAAATATTACGTTTGAATGTTAAAGGTCATTGAGTACTACTGAATTTAAGCGAATTTCGATGACAAAAAACGATTATTGAAAATATTTTGACTATCTTTAGACAACACAACTTCCTGGGGTATTTAGACCAGTATTATTATTATTTGGAAAAGTATTTTAAGTATATATAGATATTTAAGTAAGAATTTATAAATATTTAATAGAAGTTTTGTTTTCTCAAAAATACAGTATTATTTTTTATTTTTCAGATTTCAAAATGCTTCTCACGATAGAGTTTTTAATGGACCGATCGGAAAATTGAACTGCTTATTTTTAAATATATAAGCATGAGAAACACGTTTGACTTTTTTTGTAAAAATGAATCTTTTAATACTTATATAAGAATTATTGTTAAGAAAAATTGCTATAAAAACATTAAAAATCATGTTTTTTAAATAAACATTTATATAAACATTTTTTACTTTAACATAAAATAAGCTTAATTAAATTTGCAAACGCAGATTTCTTCTTCTGATAAAATAGGATCTATACAATTTTTTTCAAAAATTTACCTACAAAATGTCTTTGTGGGAAACTTTACTAATTAAGGCTTAATATGGTTGTATTCGCTGTATATGACCTAGTAATATGATCTTATATGCTTTCGAAGCTGGTTCTTTTTTTTTACTTTTTTGTATTTATCTAATAATAGATAAAAACCCATAAGGAAATAATATCAATTACGTAATTTAGATTTTTCAGTATCTGTTACTCTTAAAAATTACGGCAATATCTGTTGACTTTATCGATATGTTTCAATTTTGAACTTAATTGAAATACTTTTAACGAAAAATTATCTTATATCATTGTGATTATAAATTTCAGAGAACCTTAAGAGGAGAAATCACTATAATAGTTGTTAAAGTGTAAGTGTACTTTAATTAATCAAGTAACCAAAAAATTCTGATATCATATGACGTTGGGAAGATCGTAATGTAGCAAAATTTGAATTTAAAAAAAAATGACTGACAAAATGAAAAATGTTGACATTTTTTGGGAGCCCTGATTACTGCTCGGATTATGATACTAATTGACTATTAATTCGAAATCTGTGCCACAAATTTTCACTTTACCCATAAACGTAAATTGTATTAAATATCAATCCCATATTAGAATCCTCAATAGAAAAATCGTGACTAAAAAAACTAACACATTAACCCTTTAAGTCCCGAGTATAGAAAACATTGATTAAAAATGTTGAAGAAATTAAGGAACAGTTGTTGGGCTTTAAGATTTAAATATGTACCAACAACTTTTTTAACCTTTCAAGTTTTTCTGTTTCTATGCAATAAAAAATGACTTGTCCCCCATTATGGACCTGATGGAATATTTATTATGGATAATTTCAAGTTTATCACATAAAAACTTTAAAGAAACAAAAAAACGTATGTGTCCTGATGGAGGGCCTATTACTAATACTTCTACGCTTAAAGCATTATTAAAATATTGAATCACATATAAAAAAACAATAGATCGTAAAATTTTGCACAGAGATACATCCATCCAATGGCCTCGATCACCAACTGAAAAACCCAACTACGCAAGTAGCATCTCTCGCGAGCCAAGACACCAAGCCAGCAAGCAATACCGCGCAACCTCACCTCATCTCTCGCGCCCAATTACACGCCTAATCCCGATCTTGATTAGAACGCCTCGCGCCTCTCGCCATTTCGTCGGGATTAATGTATAGACGCGGCAACCTCCGCTCTGTTTACCCAGCGATTCGCGGCGCTTCTTCTTTTTTCGTCCGCGCTAAGACGCCAATTTATATCTGCGCACGATCTTTCGCGGACTTTTCTCGGCAATTTTCAATTTTGCTTCGAAGGCGCTTTTGCGTATCGAGAGGATGTCGAGGGAGAATTAAAATCGGCTCTGGGGGTTATGATTGCGAGGTAATTTTGTTGATTTGATGGTTTGTGAGAGCGTTCGTTTGTTTAGTAGATTGTGAGGGTGGAGGGGGGAGGTGATTTCAATCGGGGAATGATTACAGTGTTATACATAACTGATGCAGTTAGGATATTCAGTGAAAGAGACTGTTTGTGTATTCGGGATATACTCGATTTTCTTTTAAAATTATCATAATTATTTTAAGTAGTTTACTTTACATTATACTTTTTTGCCATGAAAGATGTCTAAAAAGTCGTCATTTTTTCATTCTTTTGGAATTTTTAATACAAATGATAAATAAGTATTCGAAAATATTTTATGATCAAGTGATTAAAAATTGTATCCATGATGGCACCGCAATTCTTGGAACTTGGTTATGGGAGTTTGATGAAAATACGTAGAAATTCTCTTATACAACATGCGAGAAAACTTTGAGATTGCACTATAAATAAACATGTATTTTTCTAGAAGCTGGAAAGCTTTTAGATTTTCACAGATTACAGCTGAATATTGTGCTGTTCTTTCATTGTGTTGACATCCGTATTTTTCGGTGGTGGGAAGCGAACTCGTGAAAATACGAAAGGGTAGAAATGAAATACAATGAGTTTGAAAAAGGACTTTCCTTGTATATATAAAATAAATAAATAAATAATAAAAAAATAAGTAAATAAATAATCATGGAATTGCATATTTCCGAGAAGTGTTTGTTATACTTTTGGATTATACGAAACTTTTTACATTATCGAGGTACATTCGAAATTTCGTAAATCCTGAAATTTCATTTAGGCTTGTTTTCGTTTTATTATATTATCTGTATTATTGAGGCATGGAAAACATTTTGAAGTATTATTAATCACGTGTATGGTAATATACAGAACAAATACGCAGCTCTGTTTATAGTATAAGTTAATAAAGCCTGAAATATGAACATTTACAGAGCAAACAACAAAGAGACTGCATTAAAATGAACACGATATCCGCGTCCAAAACAAACTTCACTAAATTTAATCAAAATGGGGTAGCAAACGTAAAGTTATCATGAATGATTATAAAACAAATGCAAAGTAGAGATAAAAGTAAACAAAAAAGAAACGAAATTTCGATAAAAATTGTTGACTGGAAAAATTACATTCTTTGGAAAACTACTGAAATAAATGTACCTATCAATCATAAGGTTTTTGATATTATAATGAAATAAAAAATAGTTACAGATAATAATATCAGAAATATAATCTGTAGTCACAGATGATTATATCAGTTGATATACAATTTACACATACATTTTAAGAATAACTGTTTCTATATTTCCTAAAATATGTTGAAATAGACAAATCAAGAACATATTCAGGTATACTTTTATTTTACTATATTTCACGTGAATAATTTTATTCATGATTAACGTTAGATAATAATCCGAGCTACATTCAATGTAGTAAATTTACATGTTATTTATTTACATTTATATTTCACGAATTTCATATTAAATCTGAATAACATGATGAATGGAAGCGGAAATTCTACTTTATTCAACGACTTATTTAAACCTGTAAAAGTACTTATTAATTTCATACACTAACAAAAATTATTGGGGAATTTTTCTACGACTAAACATTTATGGCGAATGTTACAGTAATATTATAGTAATTGTGATTTAAAAAAATGGCATTAATAATTATATTTTACCTGAAAACTACCAAACTATAACCATGCACCATTAGATATTCTATTAAATATACTATTTTATTAAATTGAACTAGTATCTAGTAAATTTTTAATAAAAAGAATACATGGTTTTATAAGAAAATTTTAATTTTGTATAAGTTGTTATAGTATAAATATAGTATACGTGCAAACAATTATAGTTTTGTTCCTACAGTGAAATTATGCAGTTACTAAAACTAATATTTTAGTACAATTAACTAAAAATTTATATCAATCTCTCTATATAATTCATATTCTTTACAATATTCAGGAGATAAGCTACAATAATATAGCACACAATATTACAAAATATAGTATTCACCATTAGATTTCATTTAGTACATTGAAAATACTAATCGCTAACAATCATCATTTTCTCTTACCACCAATATCCCACACACACCTATTCTTTACAGTACACACATGCACGCTCCTACCTTCCGATAAACTTTTGAAAAAAGCCCATACCAGGAGCTAAAACCCAACCTAATCGATAAAAAGCGAAAGACAGACGGAGATAGCGCGAGGAATAAGCGCGAGGCGTTAATAAAGTAGCGACAGCAGGCACCGCCGACGCTGAGTAATAATAAAAAGCATGACTCCGAGCTTTTCGATCGCGCAGGAAATTAATCACGGACGCGCGCGCGAGAGAGAGTGTGAGTTTTTCAGCGCTATTTATGCTCGGATGAAAAGAAAAAAAATCGACTACGTCACGCGAAAAAACGAGCGGGCGCGTTCGCGTGCGGCCGAAATCACGATTTGAAAGAAATCGCTGTCATCGAGATTTTTTACCTAATTTACACCGACGAGCAAGATAAAGGAGTAGGGGTGATTGTGGGTCCTGAGGTGTATCCGGTTACTCGTTCAAAGATTGTCATTTTTCTCCTCGTGTATGATTGTGTGGCTAAACGTAATA
Organism: Gastracanthus pulcherrimus; assembly: GCA_949152435.1. Lineage (NCBI taxonomy): Eukaryota > Metazoa > Arthropoda > Insecta > Hymenoptera > Pteromalidae > Gastracanthus > Gastracanthus pulcherrimus. The sequence goes on from OX424572.1 coordinate 41,184,856, forward strand.
ATCGTACGGAATCACAATCTGTTTATAATTCTACTTTATGTATTGGAGTTGTATTATACAGAAAAAATGTTTTGTAGTGGGATTACTGCATGTTAATGATTATAGTATGCTCACAGCTAAGAATCACTACTTTCAATTTAATACATGCGTAATTTTTCCTACCATTTTTCATATATACAGTGCGTCTCATAACTATAGAAACACCACAAATTTTCACGTTTAAATGTGTATATTATACCTTTTTTTAAAGAAACCTGTAACTTTGGAAGCAAAAATCCGAGGATAATTTTGCAAAAAGCCATGAATGGAAAATATATTCTCTTTAAAACATCACTAGAATATTTCTTTCGCATCAACATTAAAGAACTTATCGTTGTTTCATAACTATAGAAACACTTTAAATTTTTAGACCCATTTAAACCAATGTAAATTTTTTATCTAGTATTCAAGTTTTGTTTAAACTGTCCGTGAATTTTTCATAAGTTAATGTATACACAATATTTTGGTAACGTCTTAAAGAGAATAAAATTGCCTTTTATTTGCTATTTTTAAAATTATACTTGGTTTTTTGCTTCGAAAGTTACAGGTTTTTTAAGAAAAGGTATAATACACAGATTTAAATGTAAAAATTTTTGGTGTTTCTATAGTTATGAGACGCACTGTACAGATTTTTAAAGTAATTTTTCTGGTATCGCTGAAAATAAGATGCAGATGTATAACATATTTTTTTCTCAATACCTCGCCAAGTATATATGAATTTTAATATTATTAAAATATATTATAAAAAGTCAGAAGGGACTAGTAGAAAATACATATACAATTCATAAATTAAATAATATAAAACCTGCATAATGCGAAACTTTATTTCGAAACCTGTACAAGATTTGAAACCTTCTTTACTTGAATTCTCTCTTAGGCGAAAAAGAGTATCTTCTCTTGAAATTAGAATTAATGAGAGTCCATCACGTAAACTTATATAGTAAATTCAATTCCAACAGGTTTGCGTTTATAAACCTTTTTTTTATTACTTCATTAAATTCGAGTGTAAATTAAATATATTACAATAACATTTATATCGCCGTTACAGAGAGAAATTATATATATACTGAATTTTACAAATAGTTCTCGAATTTTTAGATACTTAATTTCGGCTAAGATTTCGTCAGTCTTTGACCAAATTACCATACAATTCTGATAAAAATTCTAAAAGTGTAACATTTACTACGCGATTTTCTCTCCGTACAGCGCCTACCAATTTCCTCAAATCTTCATGTATTCTAATTATTTCAAATGTCATCCCACGCTCATTATATAAAACACTTTTTGTCAAGTTTCACATTCTTTCCCCAGCCTCGCAAATCACAAAAAAGAAAGCCACCTCCCAAAAAGACCACGTCTACCTCCAACAACGCCAACAACCAAAAGAATCAGCCAACGCCAGCCAAAACCAACACACCGCCGCCCCCAAACCCCTTCAACGGAGTCACAATATTTTCCCGTCACTCTCTCCTCACTTCCTCTACTCCAATTTCACCCTACAAAAAAATACCAAGCCTTCTTCCCCGGGCAAAAATAAAGACTCCCACTACCATCTTGAAAGAAAAAAAAAAAAAGAAAAAAGTGAAACCGGAACCTCACCCGCGCGCTCTACAAAAGGGTTGCTGCTGCTGCTGTTACTGGCTGGCGCCGCGCGCGCCCGTGTCTTTTGGGAGGTCGCAGCTATAGGAGGAAGTTGACCCAGGTGCCGCGGCAGCAACTTCAGCTCCCGGATATCGGATCGCCAAGGCAAACAAAGAGAGAGAGAGAGAGGCGCGTGTCGCGCGGAGGCCACTGACGTGACGCGTCTAGACACAAGATGTAGCTGCATCAGCGTCGCTCGGGCTCTCGGGGTGGTCCACCGCGACGGTGTATTATGCTTTTCTATCTGTCTGTCTGTCTTTTTCCAGAGACGTGTATAAGTCATTTTTTATTTTATTTTGTCCGCTTGGTGGCTGTATATACCTACATTCTGTAATTATGGGAGCTGCGGTGTAGTGTCTTATCGCGGGTCGGTGGATATAGGTAGGTTTATTGGGCGCCGCGTTGTTACAGACATGTAGTCTAGGAATGCGGCGGCTTGGATTTTTTAGAAATGAGTAATTGATGTAGTGGATTTCGATGGTTTGGAGAAGCGTGGTTTTTTGTTGGATGCGTGGTGATAAACGTGGTAGGAATAAGAAACGTATAAAAATGTATGAAAGTGTAAATATATACTGTGTGTAGTTCAGGTAGTTTTTGTACGCCTTTCTGTGTAAAATTCATTAAATATATGGATCGTTCGGATCTAAAGTGTAATAAGTTCAGTATGAAAATTTAACAAACGCTCATAATTATTTCAATCCTCGTTACTTATCAGATTGTAATTTGAATAATTTTAATAGAATAATTGATTAATATTTGTAGCAAATTATCCATTAAAATAATTAAATCTATCAACTATTCTGCTTTATGCATTGAATTTTGAAATGATAATGAGCGTTTGCTAAATTTACAAAATTGACTTACTCCACTATGGTCTGAACAGTTCATACATTTATAAAAGATACACGCTAATATTTATCTACTAAATATAAGTACTCTTTTTCTTCATCATATAAATTTTTGACAACCTTAAAGTAACAATCGATAATATACACGATCGATAAATGGATACAACGTTTATTTTTGTGCAGAACAAATATATATGCTCTTATTAAAATTAGTCATTGGTCAGGTACATAAAATTACGTAGTCATACTTGTAATTAAAAAGTTGTTAACTTCACAGATCGTCTTTAATTAATACATAATACTACACAGTATTACTTATCTATAATGTTATCATTTTTAAGACACTTCCATGTATTCTTCCAAATCATTCAAGCAACTCGCACATGCCAAAATAATTGGGTAACAAAATTATAAAAACATTTTTCATCGGTATCTGAAGAACTGGTAAAGTACCTAAGTTGATTCGTGGATTAATTTGATTTTTTGAAATAATTAAGATTCACACAAGCTATATAGCATGTCTAAATTCCTCTGTATGATGTCACCGTATTGAAACATCAAAGGTTGCCGGCGTATCACAACAACATTGAAGCGCTATCCGTATTTTTTCTAATTGCCAGAAAATGATTAGATAAAATTCGTGTATACACAATTACAGTCATATACTCGCACAAAGTTTTGTTAAAGTGATGTCGTAGTCCTATTACAGCTACCGACATTGAGTGATTTTTCATTTTTCTAAGTAAATTTTTATAGTAAATTGTTCGACCATGACATATTCCTCAATTGCTCGAAGACTTTGTCTTATATCAAAATACTGTGGGCGTCATGCAACGACAGTATGACGGGGTACTCACGTTTTCTTCGGATGTCGGCGTCGCTTTGCAAGGTAATGCAGCTCATGAAAGATTATCATGACGCCATGCCGAGCACCGTGCTCTCGCTGTCATGTTTCAAATATGTGCATTCATAATAAAACAGTAAGATCTCAAAGAAACCCACGGCCATTAAAACAGAAGAAGCAGTAGTAAGGAGATCATACTATACTTCCTTCCTATGAAAGAAATGCCAGCACTGACTTGTACGGCCGGACTCTGGACGGCTACTGGTTACCGTTATACTATTTTATTAGTACGGGTCAGTATTCGAGTTTTACTGGTTTGATATGAACGGGCCCAGAGTAAAAATATGTACTGGCCCGATGAAATAGCCGTCATTCAGCTAGATCTAAACTCGAACACAAACGTTTGTCCGGCGCTGGCACATTACTCGATTTGCCAACGTTGAAAATAAATAACAGCGCTTATCTATCAGCTGTGAACTAACCAACTTTTTAAGCTATTTTTTAGCAAAATGAATTATAAAATATGATCGCAAATCGTGGAAAATTTGCAATTTTGGATAAGTAATCTATATTTATGACTTGTATAGTGCAATTTAAATAAAGTCTCTACATTTAATATATAAAATAAAATTTGTTGTAATATTTTGAATAAGTGCTGGCAACCTCTTATCATCCCAATATGTTTACATCGGCACAATAACTTTTGCCAGTACCGACAAGGTCTGAAACAGTATTTTACCAGTATTCGGCCATTCGTGCATTCTTTCATGGGTTAGATCCTATACTTTCATCATATATTACGCCTGGTACTTCTATAACACGAACTCTTACACTAAAACACTTAGAATCTATTCTCCCTGCCTCCGTCCAGTCTATACAAGCTACTTGACACGTGCCCTGGTCAACAAATACCGCAACTCAAAAATTGATATTGAAGAACGCCCTCTTTACAGGTACCTCTCATTACAGGATCCCCTCGCGACAAACATATCCATTAACTTTACGATATAATCATAACACTCACCCAACGATGTCCTGTAGACGGGACTGCAGCGCGGGCTTGTCGAAGGGCGCCTCGGGCACGAGGGTGCAGAGCAGCTGCGTCGCGGCGACGACGACGCCGCCGTTGCCGTTGCCGTTGCCGCCGGGACTCGACACCTCCTGGGCCTGGCTGCCGTCCTCCAGGCTCGTCACCGCCTGCGAGCGCAATTTGCAAAATCAAAGTGTCCTGGGTTATAATGCGTGCGTTTCATTGCGACTGAGGTAGTGCGGGAAGTATTTATAAAGGGCAGTGACAAGGCCCCTTTGATCGTTTCAGTTTCAAGGTCCTTGTTCGATTGCGAACAGTATGGGAGCGAGAGCTTTTTTTATTGTTTTCATATTGGCAATCTTCTTATGAGGAAGGATAAAAGGTGGTTTTATAGAGACAGAGCGGTAGCGAGGCAATCATTGCTAGTATTAATTCAATTTTAACAACTGATAGTTGGTTAGTTTGAGGGTTCTTATGTAAGTATCTATGAAATGATTAAAACAAATTTTACTCCGAATTTTTAAGGAAACATTTATAGTGCCACAAGCATTGTCTTTTTTGTTGTTATATGGCATCGCCATTCGTATTCTATTTTCAAACATACGCCCTCTTTCGGACTTTAAAATATGCCGACATCTTCATTTTGATCCCCCAGAAGTGAGTGTATGTGGCGTAGACATTTTTCTGATCAAATAACAATTTTTTATGGTATGTAGTTCGAACCATCATGTGTGCCTGTAGGCATGTTTGGGACCTAAAGGGTTATTTTTTGGAAAATCAAACTATTTTATCGTATTTTTTAACAGAGTATAATTGAAATGAGCCCAAAATTATATGACCAAGACTATTGAAAGTCACTTTCGTGTGAATATTATCACTCCTGCAACGGATTTATTCAAAAATATTTTAAATTTAACACATTAATTGGTACGTTTAAACTTTTGTCTGATGGAACTGCATGTATGATATAAAAGACACTCGTGTAAGGTAGTTAACCCTGTTCTCGATAGCTTAGTAACAGACTCAACTTATTTCGCTATAAAAAATGCTTTAATTTTAAAAAAATTGAAATTTTTTGTTTTCAACTATTAATTAATATACTTATTTAGCAAATAACTCGAAAAAGACGAAATTTTAACGTAATGTTTACTTCTAAATTCAATAAACCAAAAAATAATCCGAGGGAGCAGTTGTCGATAACCATTTTACGAGTCGGAGCAATTCTCGATAGATGCAAAAGACCCAGTTCTCGATATACCAACAAGCCCATTATTCAGGTTAGGTTCTAGGTTATGTCAAAACTTGATTGAATAACATACACATTTTGATTATTATAATTACACAATTATTAATTAAAAGTAGTGCTTAAGTACTTTTAAGCATTGAAATAACATTTAAAGAAAAATTTATTTGTATTTTGTATATATTATCTGACTATCGACAACTGGGTACGTACGCATAATTAAGGCGGAGTTGTCGATATATGAATTAAAATAGTTATAAGTAAATAAATCAAAATTTAACTTTTTGATTACGCTTATTTTGTTGAATTTAAAGCTAATCTTGGCTTTATAGTTTTTTAAAACGTTCTATTTATTACAAAAATGTCACTTTAAAGTTTACTGTTTGTTACGATCGTGATTAAGGAAACGTCGAGAAACTCATCAAATCTGAGAGTGCCAAGAAGTGTGAATTTCTATTTAACAAGTAGCGCTAACTGAGTTTTTATAATTCAAAATATTTATTCAGTGATATATTCTTAATATAGAAATAATTTTCTCGTACCGAAAAATTGCTCAAAATATATCTAAAATCGTATTATTCCTTCGAGTTATCGACAACTGGGTACCTATCGAGAACAGGGTCCACTACCTTACAACGTCACTGACAAAGTTAAAAAAATCTTGGAAGATCCATTGCTACATGATGTACATTACATCGCCGTGAACACAAGTCTGTGTAATAAATACTTATTTAATCCGGACAACCTCAACACTATTCTTTTTCAAACCTAATCTCGAGCTAGTCCTCGTTACACAATATAGAAATTCAAAATGTTAGATGCGATGCTTTGCACGGTGGGTATACTGTAGATGTCAAAGATCAAATTTATTCGAAAGTATATGAAATCTAAGATCGCAGTAAAGATAGCATGAAAATGCACTAAAAATCAATGTCAAGTTGATTTCCGCGATTTATCATACAGTTTATATTATGAAAGTCTATGCATATAATATACTATCGCATTGTAATAATTCATTATTTATACATCATATAAGAAAACGGGTATGTTTAAGGATATTGATAATAAATGCTTTTTAAATGCTTTTTATGAGTTAACGTCCATGCTAATAGACACCGTGACTGAAAGGCTTTATTAGACATGAATATAAGATGCATAAAATCACGTAGCCGAGAATTAAATTTAATCCTCAGTTACATTCTTATATATTCGTAACACATCCAACTTATATTCAAATCTAAAACCAAGAACTCTCCTAACCTTTATCAAAACTCCCAACCACGATCACCTCAATTTTCCACAATTCAGCAACCTCATACACACCAAAAAAAGAAACCCTCGCGTTAAATAAAATCCCTCCCTCCACACCCACATACATACTCATCAGAAATATCTCGGCAGCGGCGGCGAGCATGCAGCGAGTGCCTCGGCGCTCTCTCGACACAACAGAGAGAGAGAGAGAACTCCAGCAATCTCTGCCTCTCTCTCTTAACCTCAAAAGGGTCGCGCTCTCTCTCTCTCTCTCTCTCTCTCCGTGTTCTCCACCTCTTCCTCCTCCTCGTGCAGCTCCCGACAATGCATTAGCGGCGAGAGAGCTTTTAGTGACGTCACGGGCCGGGCAGACAGAGAGAGAGAGAGAGAGAGAGAGAGAGAGAGAGAGAGAGAGAGAGAGAGAGAGAGAGGATCGAACGCCGCCGCTTTGTGTTTCGTTGCGAGCGTTGTACTGCTGCAGTACGTAAGTATACAGCGAGGAAGTGCGATTTGTCATTTGGGTGTTGTTACGAGAGAGAGAGAGAGAGAGAGAGAGAGAGAGAGAGAGAGAGAGAGAGAGAGAGAGAGAGAGAGAGAGAGAGAGAGAGTGTGTGGAGAGCCTTTTACGAGAGCGCGAATGCCATTTGAATGCGCGCTTCTGCGCGAGTTATATAGAGCGCGCGGCTTTTTTTTTGCTTTTGCCGTTTTATACGACGGTTGCGAATGCGAACGAATTTTGGAGTATATAGCCGTTGTTTCGATGAGAATTTTTGGGGGGCTTGCGTGCAGTGTTTTGCGGTGTGCGTTTGGCATTTGCGTGGCATTTTTTTGAAAACTATAAGTTTTTTGTTTATCGAAGTCGGAGATGTACGAGTTGAAGTGGAAAAGTTTTACGACGTACTAGTTTTTGAAACGAGTTTCTCATATATTATACGCAATGATCTTTTCATCGAATATTTAAAGTCTTTTAAAATCGCGTATACTTTAAAAGCATTTCCTTTCGCTTGTGAATGTCTTTGTTAACTTACTTACTGATATTTTCGCAGTATTTTTATTAAGAATATTGAAATATAAGTATGTTTACAAAGAAACACATAAAGATTATCCGTACCTATAGCTGCATATACTTTATTGCGGATGTAAAGTAATAAATTCGACGACTATAAAGATTATATTTTTAAACAGAAATCAAGAATAATTCGTTGGTAACGTTTTGCAACATATAATAAATGTGACTTCCCAGATTAACGACTAAAATCCATTTTTTACAATAGAATTCGCATTAAAATGTATATGTTTAAAAATAGGTCTCTTTTATATCATATAAGCAAGCAAGAGACGCTAAAATGTAAACTGGTGATCAAAAACCAGTGTATAACATCTCGAATCCATTTGTTTAAAAAATCTGTGATCAGAACTTGAAAACAGCTTATAATGATCTTTTATATTTTGCGAGTCTTTATTTAGTTAACTGTTAACATAATATTGGTTTGCAAATAATTTAATATCACTTAAATACTTGTTCATTAGTAAATTATATTATTTATAAAAATGCAATGGCTATGATATTCCCGGAAAACCAACTGAAATCCATTTTCGTATAAAACTTATATAAAAAAACTTAGTAACAATTTTGGAGTGCTTCTAAAACTTTATAGGTAATAGGACTTATTTATAATTTTTCTGTGATTGTTACTTTTTCGACGGTTATTTTAACACCAAAGCATATTAGTACTATCGATTCAAGTTATTGCGAATAAATACTCTTTCTCGGAATAGCATCTTAAGTTCATATTGGTATATATTTTTACTTGTTTACTTTCTATATATATATATATATATATATATATATATATATATATATATATATATATATATATATATATATATATATATATATATATATATATATATATATATATATATATATATATATATATATATATATATATATATATATATATATATATATATATATATATATATATATATATATATATATATATATATATATATATATATATATATATATATATATATATATATATATATATATATATATATATATATATATATATATATATATATATATATATATATATATATATATATATATATATATATATATATATATATATATATATATATATATATATATGTGTATTATTTATATTCTTATGCATTATTTTTGCAAATATTAAATGTTTATATTCCAAGAATATTCGAAAAGTATATATGAGGGGTAAGCGTTTACTTCTGTATAAATGATTGGAATACTCGAAACGTTAGAAAAAATTAATTAATTAACGATATAAAGTTAAAAATAAAAGTTGTTTTATATATCTACATAGGTACACGACATCTCGATCAAATCGTTATCCCAGTTCAAATACCTACCCGCACACACACGACCAAACTCAATCGCCAATGTCCTCCCATTCCCGACCACATAAATCAACGCTCCTCCGATTACCCAAACTTTCCTAATCTCTCTTTCTTCTTGCACAGGGCAACTACGCGTGCACGCGCTCGTGTAAAACCTCGAAACCCCACGTACATACACCCACACGCACACGAACGCGGGGGGCAATCAACGATTTCCTACTGGCGTCCGGTCGTTCCCCTCCGAAAAATTGTAAATTTCGCCCCAGCGCCGCGGAAATTGAAAGTTCGGTTCCCATCTCTCTTTCGGTCTTTGCCCAATGATCCACGACTCGCGTGGCGCTGGCGCTTGATGAGGGGACGATTTCTCGTGGGTTTGCGCGAGTGTTATATAGATGGGCGATAATAAAAGTCTCAGGATTTGAAAAACTGGATGTACGTTGGAATCGATGGCCGATGAAGCTCGATTGAGTTTCCGTGGCGGGGATCGGATGAGGAGATTTATTTGTGTTGAGGTTGGATTTTTCGAGATGTGGGATTAGGTGAATTGGATGTAAATAGCGATGAGGTGAGTTTATGGTTAAGAATATTTTCATATTGCATTTTATTCATTTGTGATGATATACAAATGTTTCAGATACGTTAGATGTTAAGTAAATTTCACTACTTCGAAAACCCTTTATATGTTTTATTGCATAAAAGATCGAAACTTTAAAAATAATTTTTTAAAATACATTTATCGACCTGTAATTAGATGCGCAATGTGTTGACAGATGTTGCTTAAGCTTTCAAGAAATGTTCTTCAAAATATTATAAACAAAAGTTAGCATTCTTTTAGTTTACCTCTGCAAGTATTTAGTGCTAAGAAAAGTTATTTTTAAAACATTTCTATTGTACAACGCTTTTTATTTATTTTTACTTATATTAATCCTATAAAACTAAGAAAAATTAACTTTCTTTATTATTATAGATTTACGAATTTGTAAGATTTTTTTTAAATAGTTTGGTGTATACGCGGAGGAAAAAACAGTAATGGTTACTAATCCGGAGTAGGACTGATTACGAAACTGTCTAGTAAACAAATACTGTAAGATTTTTGCCTAAAAAACTTGTATTGCATACTAGACGTCTAGTAATTATTCCCAGTTTGTCTAGTAATGAGTACTCAAAAGTTTTATTGTATAAATTTACTAGACAGTCTACTAGCCGTTACTAACTTTTTCTCTCCATGTATATTGTAATGCCAAATCGTTTCTTAACTAAAAAAATATATTTTTTCAGTAACAACAATTGAGTTGTTAACAATAATAGATGAATAAGATTATTTTGAATAATTTACGACGTAATGCAGAATTGTTATTGATTAATTTACTTATTGTCATTAACAATTAACTGCACGGTTAATCTGTTACTCTATAGTATTCAAATCATTATTTAATGTATAGTGAATATTGAAACGATTATGAGCGTTTGTACGATAATTTTATGAAAATCAACTTATTCCATTATGTATTATTACAATGTTCAATTCTCGTTTTCGTTTATTGTTGAAGGTTTGTACACTAATTGTTATAAGTCATAAGAAGAAATGGTTTCATAACTTTTCGATGGATATCTTATCACCCTTTCCAAGTCTTCTTATTGCACATATTTTGTGTTTCATTCTGTAAATTGCATTGCACATTTTTTCTTTAGTATTTCCTGACTCTGAACATGTGGCTCGGTCTGACTTCTCATATTACCTTTTGTTCTTTTCATAACTATTGAAACTTATAACAATTTACACAGAATTACAAAAGTGCACGAGGACCACCGACAAGGAATGATTAACTTAATTAAAAAATCAGTCTTTTAAGAGTATATCTAATGACATTCAACTAATATTATATTAGTCCATCATAATGGCTTAAAAGAGCTTCGAATTATATCACAATTATAAGAACGCAAAGTTTCAGATCTCGGCTAAACAACAATATAAAACGATATAAAACATCCTATAACAATATTAAAATAGTTTCTACATGATAAACAAACTTACTCATTCTTTCTAAAGCGACCGTATCAATGTCGATTTATTTCTCGTCTAGAAAGTGTCACTTTTTTAACGTGTAGAAAACTATGAGGATGGCGAGCGTCTACCTCAGACCAGTAGGTGACGTGATAGGTAAAATACTCCAACAAATCAGAGCGTAGGAATCGCCGCTTCTCATTGACTGAAGTCTTATTTCACCGTGCTGCCATTTGGCAAAAATTTGCTCCATACGAAAACTAGCACAGTTCAGAATTCTCAAAAACAGCTAGTACTTTTCCAAGACCTCTTATAAAACTAGCACTTTTTAGATCCTCTAATAAATACTAATATTTTCTCAGAACCTTTGAAAAGGTGATAGTTTTTGTCTGAGAACCTGAAAACTCCTAGTTTCGTAGGAGGGTTTTGATTAAAACTGTTGTTTTTTGAGAATTCTGAGTTGTGCTAGTCTTCGTACGGAGCGTTGATATATGGATTGAAATAACAATTAAAAATATGGCTTCTGAAAGAAAAAAAATTGCTCGTTCTGATTCTGAAGTTATTTTTATGGAAATTTTCAACCGAAATTAAATATGGTCGCCCAAGATAGGTAAAGATTTACCTTTTTTCCAAACATATTTTGCCTACTTTAGGCGACCATGTATTTACCTTCGGTGGAAAATCTAGCTTCATAATCCGATCGAAAAGAGCAAGCCTTCCTCTTTCAGTAACCATATTTTTCATAAATTTTTATAGATTTAGTACTTTTTCTATGCGAAAAAAAAATCGACATTTATGTGATCACTTCGGACCAGGGATGTGGACAAAATTATTTCAATCTAATTTTGATCCACCTTGAGTTGAATCAGTTATGAGTGTTTTCAATGCCAGTCAAACACTATTCTGCTCCATATATATTTGTGGACTGAAACACTAAATAATTATTTGACCCATTCGTAGTTTAATGCAACGCATCCCAGTCGGGAGAATAAGCTACATGAAAATGGAAAAAATTATTTTCAACCCACTTTCAGGTGAGAATATAACTTGTTATATATCTGTAATAAGTACTTTTTTAACCACAACTTTTTATAATGATTTATTTAATCATTAAGTGAAAAAATAAATCAACGTTTGATGTAGAGTCGAACCAAATAGGATCAAAATAATTCTTCTTACATCCCCGCTTCAGAACTGGAACTAATGGGGTTAATATTTATATTTAATATTAATATTTATATATATAATGTTATCGAATGTTAATATTAATATATTTATATAATGTTATTGAATGTTAATATTTATATTTAATATAGAACCTTCATAAAATCCCAGATTATTTACACATACTTCATACATGAAACCGCACACACAAAACCACCAAACAACACAAAAATTCATTACGCAAACCCAACCAAAAAGAAGAAAGATTTAAAAGAAAAAAAGAGCCGACAGAAATCCCGCTCCCCGTAATACAGAAGACGAATTCCAGGAGGCCCTGCTTGCTTGCTCGCAGGCCATCAGCGAGAAACCGACCTTAAGACGCTTTAATCCGCGCGTGCATGCACGCCTTTTTTCCGCGACGGCGACAGGAGTGCGTGACAGGCAGGCGAGCACGCCGAGAGGGAAAGAGAGCCTATATCGCCTTATGTCAGCGCGTGCGGGCGCTGCGGACACGAGAGAGATAGAGGAAGAAAATTCGTTCGAGTTTTAATGCGTACGCGAGTGACGCAATTGCTGGAGCAGATAGAAAAGTGCGTAGGTAGATTCAATTGATTTATCATCTTTGAACTCTTACAAGGTTTTATAAGTATTCTAATGCATTTTATTCAAAAATATTGAATGATTTTTGAGATTTTGGAGGAAGAAGACTGAAATGTACAAGTTTCTTTGTTGTTTAGATGTTTTAATATTTTCGATGCTTTTCTTGATAAAAGTTAGATATTTTCGATGAATCACAGCATTATATTCGTAATGGATTTTGCATATAACTAAATCTAAATTCTATAGCTTTCTAAATAATATAGGCAGCTTTCTACGTGTTGAGTGCAGGATGATCGGATCAGGACGTACATGCATGTGCGTAAATGGCTTATAATTTTTCTTCTATTGGAAATATTGACTATCTATAAAGATTCTTTTATTCATAAATACCTTAAAAACAGATAACAATTGCAATATAATTCGAAACTAATTTTATTGTAAAAAAATTATAGAGGATTTCGTTTTATTGGATTTAAATTCTTCTTGAGTGTAATTTTTTTAAAAAGAAAAATCTGTTTGATTTTGGTTCCAGGACAAAATAAAAAAGCTTGAAGAGGTCAAGCCTGGGTTAAACCGAAACATTTTTTTATGAGTCCATAAAACTATTTATATTCAAAAGCAATCATTCTGAAAATTTTTTGACTATTAATTATATCTTTAATTTCACCATTGTAGAACCTCAAAATCTTCATCCTACAGGTCACGATAAATCACTATTGTTAATACCAAATTTATTGGAGGAACTTTGGGGCGTGCACAATTATAGGTGACACGATGAACAAAAATTTTTACCGACGATTATTTGACTTCTTTTGACATGTACTAAAAAACTAAGAGAGGTACTTTTTTTGTTAATTTTTTTTTATAATACCTTTATCGGATATCTAACTAATTTTTTTAAATTATTTAAAAAAATGTTTCGCATGCTTGACCTGCCGATCGCCGCTCGGGTCATGGAGAGACATTTTTCAATATGTTTACGCATTTTAAAAATTATTTAATTTAATTCTTTAATACATATTTTGGGCTTACATACGAGGTAAACAGAAGTTGTTTCACAAATATCATTAAATAAACACTGGAAAAAATAACAAATTGTCAAAAATAACAAATCGTAGTAGATCTTTAAAATTTTGAAATAATCGCTTTACTTCATATTGAAAAAGAAAGTCTCAAAAATCACGGATATTTAACCCGATTCAGCAACTTATTAATCACGAAAAAATTGAAATCCCTATCACTCCAAAATCCCTCCAACCCCTTTCCACATTTATTAACAAACTCCCACCCTTTCACCACAAATTCCGATCATTCCAACCTACACACATACACACTGTAAAGAACTCGCAAGTACGCGCGCGAGTGAGTATATTATAAGCATTGCGTGACGGTAGCCTTATAGCCGCGCGCGACGTGTCAGCTCGCTGTCCGATAATCTTCTTCGCGCCGCTGCTATGCTCACACGCGAGGATCTCGAAAAAATAAAAAGACACATTTGCTGCTTTTTTTTCTTGGTTTGTTGTTGCTCTTTTGGAGCTCTTGACAAGCGGGAGAAAAAGAGGCGCGTCTGGTCACTCGAGAAATACGAGCTACAGCTGCTCCTTCGGATCATTCGAACGGTATTTCAGTTTTTTGTAGTTTGTGGTTGAGAGCGAAAAATAGTGCACAAGGCCGTACATTTGAATGGACTGAATTATTATACTGACTAGGTTTGGTAGCGATTGATGTAATGTTGAATAATAAATAATGTGTGAGTAAAGTTTTTATAGAATGTAGTAATGGGCGTTACTGTGAAAAACGTATGATTACATGCTTACAGCAATGCTATCCACAGCATGAAATTCCGTAAGTCAATTTCTTTTTCAAAAAATAAGGTAAAAATTGCATTTATATAAGTAAAACCTGCTCAATATTTTGGCGATCTTCAAATTTCTTTACATAGTTTCCATTTTAAAAATGTTGTGTGTTCATAGTTCCTTTGCATAAAAAGTCCCGACTAACGTCCATAAAGACATAAGTACGTAGTTTTTAAAAACCGAAGCAGCATATAAAATACGCCTTAAAATCCTATTCCTTATACCCATTACGTACAATGAGCTATTTTTCGTTTTTCTAAGTAAATTTTTTATTTTATTAAATTTTTTGATCAGAGGCACATTCTACAAATCACAAAAATTGAGTCTCTAGTCAAATGATTTAAAAAAATTGAAAATTCATTGTGAAAAACAAAAAATATGACGTAGGAATCTACCTACAACTACGGGATCCCCTTAAGATCACCTATTCAATTTTTTTATTTTTTTTATTCCTATTCAATTTTATTTTCCTTTTTGAAAACACCGGAAGTCGATTTCTTCGACTTACGACTTTTTCTAAGGTACCGCTGGCTTGCATATTACTGTATCTCTTGTCATCTCCTTTAAATAAAGTGTGTTCACGATTCGTCAATAACTTTCTTATTATAAGTTATTATAATTACTGTATTTTTAATGTATATGTATACTGTATTTTTAATGTATTTTTTTAATTCAAATACAAGATTTTTAATAAAAATCACATTTTTTTGCTAATATCTCGTTTTAATTTTAATCCGACTTATGATGACAGGGCAGCAGCAAGCATTATTATTTATATTAGCGCGAACAGTCGAACACCCTGCCTCATGGAATATTATATTAAAGTAATAATAGTAATTAACAATGATTGAGATATATCATTCAATATTTAGGTTTTTATCACGCAGGTATATTATGAAGTCATGAACGAAGAATTTGTTAAACATTGTTTTTCACGCTAATACATGTAAAAATATTTAGATTCAAATTATAGCTTAAATAGGCAATGCTGCTGATAAATATTAAAATGATTTAATGTAGTATGTGATAACACTATGTTAATAAATCAGAAATGTTTAAAGTGTCCTTTATGAGACATGAATTTTCTCGAACAGTGCAAAAGTCGCCATCGCTCGGGATAATTAGGAACTACATTCCCGGTTGGTTATGAGTATTCCTCACTGGGTAAAAACTTTATAATGCTTTCTTTTATTTTGTTTAGGTAATTTTTTCATGAAACCAAAGATCATGAATTTTTTCAATAATAATAAATTTACATATACATATAATTAATCACTTTTGTGCTGTAATATTTCAGGATAGGCTACCAAGCTCAAAATTAAGAAAAAATATTATTCAATAATTTATTATAGACTCTTATGGTGCATACTTTCATGTAACGTTCTAATTAAACATGTTTAACGTACATAAATTATTGAAAAACTGGGCATATATTTTAAGATATGAGATAACTAACTATATAAAGATAATATTAGGTTAATGAATATTTAAAACAGTTATTATATAATAAAAGTGAAAATAAAATGTATATATCTAATATGTACATGACAATTTTTTTTCCATTTATAGCATTGATTCATGACCAATGAAGTTAATGAAACCATTGTCAAACTTCACAAGTAATATTGATGTCGAAAGAACGAAATATTATTAGGGCCATTTAATGCGACCAAATATTCCGCCGTTTCTTAAAAAAAAGACCTTAAGGGGAGGTCGGAGTTGATTACAGATTTCTACATTGAATTTTACATTATTCTAATTTAATTGTTCATAAAAGTTAAAAACTTCAGTTGCCCGGTGTTCCCAATCTACTGAGGAACACCGAACAACTCAGATAATTAAAAAAAATTAAAAATTGAATGAGAACATTGAAAAATATGAAATTGTCGGTAACTTTGTAACTGCATGTAAGCTCCGACCTCCCCTTAAGGTGATGTTAAACCCCCATGTTGCCGGCAAATATGGGGAATCACTTTTTTCATATAATTTTCAACTTTGAGAAAATATCTTTATGAAGTCTTGATTTTTATTGGAACAACAACGTTCCAGAGATACTTGCTAAAAATTGACAATTATATGAAAAAAGTGGGACCTCGTAATTGTCGGTGACGGGTGGGTTGAGCATCACCTTAACCCATTTCTTCATAAGCGGTCATTTTATAGTCGATTGGTTTTTAGCCTAAAAAATTGTCGAAAAAAAAAATAATAATAACCAATAGCACTTTTCTGAAGTAAAATTGTCCGCTTTTTCCGATTCTAAAGTCAGAATTTTGAAATTTCCGTTGGAAAATTTCAAAATGGCGGTTTTAGGCAAAAAACTAATTGACTATAAAATGACCGCTTGGGAAGAAATGGGTTAAGGTGATCGAAAAAAGTAAATTGAAAATAATGCAATTACCTCTAATCGTTGCATTAGCAGATCAAGTATCACAATTATTTTATTGCTTAGTAAAACAGCCTCGATGTTACCGTTGTGTCCGTTTAGTCCCGAAATGTAGACTCGACAGATAGAAACGATACTTCTGCAAAAAAACCGGTAGAATAATAAATACGGTAAAGGTTTCATGTTTGAAAATTCGAAATATTTTTAACACTACAACGTACTTATTTGGTAATGTTTGCGACGTATTTTGTATGTTCAATCCGAGATTCAACAAATTCGTCAAAGTTTCAAAGCCATTCAGCCGTGAGAATGTATCTTGATCCAGTGGACACTGAAAAATAAAGAGATGAAACGTTTACACCTCTCTTGCAGTTGCTGATGAAATTTTGTGATCTCTATATTTTTTTATTTTAATATCAAGTGGTAAGGGTAGCGCCAAATGGCAAGTATAAGTGTAAAACGGTAAGAATCTGAGCGGACGCTCTGACGTCCTAAAATACGCCGATTTTACTGATTTCTAACCTCTTAAAGAATTTAAATATTAATTTCCAAACACTTATTGAGCTTTGTGCAATGTACTATCACGTAATTAAGAGATTTCTATTTAGTCCTTAACGTAGAAAAAGTTTCTGCGTCATATATACATTTCATTATTATGTAAATAATTTTAAAACAATATTTAATGATATATTTTGAACTGTGATTTTCCAATTTCGATTTTTTCTTTACATTAAAACATATCTAGGCTTAAAACACTGGGCATTTTAAAATAAGTAAATTATGAATAAATAACTAGTAATGACTGTACTCGTGTCTCATTTTAAAAAGCCTTAATATTTGAGGTACAACTATTAAAATATCGCGTGATCGACAGATTTTAATACAAGAAACATCATTATCTAAATACACGTATTAATAATTAAACTAATTTTGTTTGGCATTTTAACTATGCATAACTTATGTATAATCTCTTATCTTCAAGTTTAAAATTATTCCCCGACTCTTAACTAAATAAAAATACCCTATCGATGTACAGACCCCATCAGAACAAACTTACCACCCATTTAAGGGGGTACCAAAGTCAATTTAAAATTCGAATTTTGCGCCCAAAATTTACCGACTGAGAAACAACTATTTTAGTTGTAAGTAAATATAGAAACCGAATTAAGCAAAACGACGAAATACTTGCCCTCCGCTGTGTTATGATCTACCATTTTACAAATTTTCAAGTTAAAATTTTAATAGCTCGACGAATAAAG
Source organism: Gastracanthus pulcherrimus (assembly GCA_949152435.1). NCBI lineage: Eukaryota > Metazoa > Arthropoda > Insecta > Hymenoptera > Pteromalidae > Gastracanthus > Gastracanthus pulcherrimus. The sequence goes on from OX424572.1 coordinate 41,203,404, forward strand.
TTTGAAAAATGTCTCTTAACACTTCGTTCAAAATTAATTCGTCGAGCTATTGAAATTTTCACTAGAAAATTTGTAAGAGGATAGATAACACAACGGACAGCAAGTATCTCGTAATTTTTTCATTCAATTTCTATCTTTAATTACATCTAAAATAGTTGTTTCTCAGTCGGTAATTTTTTGGCGCGAAATTTTTCATTTTAAAATTTGACTTTGGTACCCCTTTAAAAGTCAAAAATTCGTACTCACCGACTTTGAAAAACCTCGAGCGATCTCCCCTAGGCACCTCTCCAGACTAGCCACCGCCACGACCGACCACGTGGTCTTGGCGTGATTCTGACACAGCTTATCCAGCTCCTTGAGATTCCTCCTGAACTTGGACTTGTTGGTCGAGTCGACCGCGGCGTCACCTCCTCCCCCGGCGCCGGCCCTCAGCGCGTCCTCGTACTCCTGACTGCGGGCCGTCATGCGTTGCTTGATCTTGCGACTGCGGCGCTTCAGGGCCTTCTGCTTCTCCTTGTTGTTGCTGCTGGTGGTGGCGGGCGTCCCGGTGGGCAGGTCCTTGATCTGGCCGATGTTGAACCGCTGGAGCTCGTCGCGGCAGGGCTCGCGGCCGTCGTGCACCCGGCGCACCGCCTCAGAGTGGAGCTTCCCCTTGAGGTGCGACAGCAGGTGGACTTCGTTGGGGATCTGGTGAGGGGTTTCGAGAGAGATTGGTGCTGTGCCGAGGAGAATCTTGTATAGGGTGGAGTGGGATTTGAGGTTTCCCGTATGGAAAAAACTCTCAAGTTGAGTGTTATTTCGAACCTTCAACTGAATTTTAATATTGTACAAGTCTAATAACCTACCAAATTTTAGGTCAGGGTTCGAAATAACACTCAATTTCAGTTTTTCCCATACGGGTTGTCGCGAGATACCGACGTGGCTTCGTCTTTGTCATTTTTAATTTGAATGAATAAATACTACGTTAATGGTACGGCACTGAGAGCTCTGCATTCATACTGGGAATCTTTAATTACATTTTTCAGAGGTTTCGTAGTTAATTATTGTAGAAAATTGAGTTGTCAAACGTTAAGCTATGTAACTATAATTGTACATTTGTCAAACTATTTTTCTTGCAGTTGATAAATGAATCTCTTATGAATGAAACTGGAGTAACGGATTTTTTCAAACATATTTAATAATTTATTTATGACAAAGAAAAAATTATAAATAAAGTTTAAAGCCGACAAGGTAGCAATCATGTCGGTATTTCATATTGGGCTAAAAAAGAGGACAACTCAGAAACGAGTGAAGAACATACTACTTAAAACGTTTTTAAGAAAGGGCTATTCTGGCCAATAATTTTTGCTATCAGTTTTGTAGTGCAACACCAAAAAAAAGCATTTATTTTCGAAAAAATTCACGCGGTCTTTGAGATAACCCCTTTGTTTGTTCAACCGTCAATATAGAGCATACACGCAACAAGGTAAATTAACATTTTGGGCATATATCTCGTATCACAAAGGGTCTCTTAAAATGTTAAGGATATTAGGTACTTATACTATGTTTATAATTAGCAACAGATATTATTTTTCATTTAAAATCGATGATAATTTGTTGTATGAAGTGCTTATTTTAATTTTTGACATAGTGATTCTATGGAAAATACTCAAGTGAAAAATAATTAATGTTATATTCCAGAAATCATTATAGCTGTTTTGTGAGTAAACGGTTCACATGATTTAAACTCTGCGAAATAAGATTTTATTCTTTCTATACGGCTGTTGGAAGAATGAAGAGGTTATTTCGGAAATAACTAAATTTTCTGCTTTTAATTTTATAGTTGTTTTAGTCTCAATTAAATTTATCTCGGCCCCCTAAACAGGGGGTACCATCCGGATTTTCAGAGTTCAACGGGATCTAAGTAATTTTCTACTAAAAAAAGATGGTACCCACATTAAGGAGCGCCTAAACAAATTTAGCACTAAAAAGACCAAAATTGTATCTTTCTATTTCAGTGTTCTGAAGTAAGCTCTTCTCCTGCATTTCCCAAACATCAAGCCTCCCCCAGAAAGTCAACAACCTAGAAGAAAGAAAGAAACTCAAGAAACGCCCAATTTACACCCACCACTTTGGTGCACAGCGCGCACTGCTTCAAACAGGGATAGCTCTTGAGCGTGGGCGGCATCTCCTCCGACCTCATGATCGACGACTCGACGGCCCTCTGCCTGATGTGCTCGATGTTCTCCACGTGTCTCCTCGCCGACTCCTGCTGCTTCTGGGCGATCTTCTTCTGCAGCTCCTCCTGGTTGGCCAGCTGGGCGGCGTGCAGGGCCGACAGGCGCTCCTCCCGGTCCCGAGCCTTCTCCCGCGCCAACTCCTGGCGCTCCTTCTCGCGCTCCAGCTGCATCTTGCCCACGCGCTCCTCCCGCTCCCGCCGTGCCTGTCGCATGCGCTGTATGCGAAGCTGACGCTCCGCCTCGAGAGCCCGACGGCGTTCCTCGGCCGCGGCCTCCTTGGCGGCTTTCTCTTCCTGGCGGCGCTGGCGCTCTTCTTGGATGCCCTGCGGGATGGGAGACTGACTGGTTAGTGGGGTGTGAGAGGTGTAGGGCTGATGCTTCATAAATCAGGGGGTTTATGGGGCCTTCGAGGTAGTCTGATTTCTTTTAAATTCAGCTTTTAGTGTTTTGGTATGTATAAGAAGGTTACGAGTTGCAAAGGTTAATTTGTTATTTTTCTTCTTATATAGTGGATCACATTCATTTGCATAAGATTAAGATGGCAATTTAAAAATTCAAATTTCAATATCCCGACATTTCACAAAAGTGGACTTGAGTTGTTTTACCGTTTCGCTACAGATTTGTTGCATCAGTGTTTTACAATTAGTTAAACAAGTATTTAACCCTTAAAAGCGTAATTTTTTCCCTTGCTCGTTTTTTTATTTTATTAAAAATTTCATGTAAAAGTCTTTTGGGTAAATGATTAGGAATCTCAAGTCAGATTTTTGAAAATTAAAATGGCGAGTTTAAAAATGCTAAAAATGTGCATACTGCATAATTATAAGAATCACTATTTGGATGTATCTTATGAAGACTAGCATATTTTAGATTTGATAGTTTTTGTCAGAGAAAAACTGAGTTTCCGCTGAAGCTTCTGATAAGAACTACAGTACTTTTCAAGTAATCTAAAATCTGCTAGTGTTTGTAAGGATCTTCGAGATATGGGTTGAATTCTAAAAAACTGACAACGGTTTTGCAATTAACGACACCGAAAAGATCTTATAATGCACTTTTGCATACATATTGTTATAATATATCTGTTTTCTGGCACGAATTGTTTTGTATTTTATTTTTTAATTACAAATTAAAACGATATTTAATTACTTTCACAAAGATTGTTTAACACTCTCGCTGCTAAAAATGCATAAGGATTTTCTTTCCTACAACACTATCCCGTAATTTCTTAAAACAATAAAATTGAATTTAAATGATTTAATTTGCATTTAAAAAATATCTAACAATAAAAATTGTCAAATCACGGTTTCTTTGCATGATAACGGAGATTATTAAATTGTACGTAATTCATATACAATACAATGAGTTGTTGCAATAAAATCCTACTTACGGACCAAACTCTACATCGAACATACCACATAGCTTCCATAAAATACGCATGGCATTTTCCAAAATCCCGCAAAACGAACTCAGAACATTTGGCATATATACTTGCAACCTCTCCTCCTGCTCCTGGCACAGTGCCATGAAGTCGTGGCGCTTGTTCTGCGCCTCGAGCTCGTTGATGAAGGCGATCTCCTTCAGCTTCGAGTCCTCGTCGTGGGCCTTCCTCACGATCTCCAGCAGGTGCTGAGTTCGGTTCTCCTCGGCGCGCTTCAGCTTCATCTCCAGCCTGATGCGCTTGTCCTCGATCAGCTGGTTCTTCGCCGTCTTCACGTCCTCGACCTTGTTCAGGAGCTCTCGCAGTCGCTGCGACTTCTCCATGAGCAGCTTCTGACGCTTGTGCTGGGCGCACGCCTGTTTCGCTTGATACCTGGAATCGACGAGATTCGTTTATTTAATTTACAGAAGGGATATTATATTAAAATAGAACATCTAAATGCTATGTGTTTATAAGTCTGGTTAACAAGTTGAGGGCGGCTAATGTATAAGCCGATTTTTTTAATTATCTACAAAATTGATTAATAAATCAAAAATTTGATAAAAAGTCGATGTTTCTACCTCTTTATTAGAGCTTATAACATTTACATAGAATACAATATCCGGTTGCATAAAAAGTTTCATTCATTTTTACGTTTACAGTAAGACAAAATGCAAAGAAATTTTCGTCAATTCGTGACATATATATGCATCACGCTGCCCTCAACCTGTTAAGTAATATCAGATAATAATAATTAAACTAGCTTAAAATAAAACTACATGGATGAATCTAAAACTAATAATAAGTTATTGTTGACATGTAAAGCGCGTATTATATATATTTTATTTAATAACGAGTAAATGTAAGTTTAAACTCTATAAAAATAAAAATCATTATCATAAAAGTGACTTTGATTGCATGAGAATTGATAATTCTCTTACTCTATTATATTATTAATCAGCTTAAATTCGGATTGTCAACATCAGACGCATTTTTTAATCCCTAATAGGTATAACCGATAATGGTTTCTTAGTGAAGTGAAATATACCGGAAGAAATTTTGTAATAAATTAATGCTTTTATTGTTGTCGTTAAATAGATTAACCGTCTTTATATCTTCTTTTTTGTTCTTACTTAACTTATTACTTATATTTAAAAGTGTACGCGTACTCAAAATTGACGAAATTTAGATTTTCTTCATCATAGAAAAAAGATGAATTTACGTATTATACATTTTTTTAAAATCATTTTTGGGGTTTTTATTTTCAAAGATAGTTCATTTATCACAGTTTTCTTGTCTTCCTTGGGTATTTTAATTTTTAATGAATCACGACTGATTAGCGAACGTATCTACCCAGCCAAAAAAATACTACGGACTCATACTTGAGCATTGACCCGTAATTTCATCACCATACCTCTGAGGGTGTAAGACATGTATAAAAACCCTGCAATACCTCGGAAGAAACCTTTCTCTCTGAAAAAATAAAATGGGAAAGTTTCAGGATAGATCCCAAAATGGACATTGAGCTCAACATCCGATCATCTGACCGTGGAACTTTCGTTCTTGCTATATTCATAAAAAATGTTTTCCATTCAAAATTCTCCCGTCTTTCCCCATTCGCCCAACACCCCTACAATAGGAAAGAATACAAACTTTATTTTTTGATCGGCACTTATGCAAATGCTGAAAAACCTAAGCCGACGTGTATTTATTTTTGAATTTTAAAATAATAACTTTAATTGCGAGAGTTATAGCTTATTAAAGGTCCTTTGAGTGACGTCACACCGTTTTGAAACATGTCCCTATATCATCCTAAATTTGGAAGATATCGTAAAAATGTCAAAAGTTTACAAAGAGACTACACCACGCTTTACAAGACTATACTGTTAAGCGACCATTGGTACTCTTCCCTATATTCCCCTACCACGCGCAGCTCCGCTCGAAGCAACGAAGAAGAAGCTCACCTCCTCAGCGTCTCCGGCAGCGACCTCTTCCTCGATGGCGAGCTCAGCTTCTGGTGCAGCTCGAGCGCCCTGCCCGGATGCCTCGCCACCAGGGCCTGCAGCTGGGCCAGCGTGTCCATCCTCTCGGCCCAGCTCATCCCCTCCAGCATGTTCTCGTACCTGTCCTCCAGACTCATCTCCAGGTCCTCCATGCTCTCCTCCGTAGCCGCGCCACCCACCAAGCCCTCGATGTCCTTCATGTCCTCCTCGACGTCCAGGACCATCTCGCCGTCGGTCTCGTCCGTCTCCGTGTCTATGTCGATCTCCGTCGACTCGAGCTCGAGGATCTGGCGCTGGAGGGAGGCCTCCTCGTCGGAGAGCTGCTTCGACCGCTGGGAGTCGGCCTCCTCCGTTTTGCGCTCCTCCTCGAGGATTATGCGCTCGCGCTCCGCCTGGGCCGCCATGAACTGCTGGATGCGCTTCTCCAAGAGCTCCGCCTCGGATTTGAAGATCGCGGCGATGGTGAGGGACGTGGAGTTGTTGGCGCTGCTGCTGCTGGGGCTGCTGGTGCTGCTGCTCGATGCTGCCTTCTGAGGAGAGAACGGTTGCGGTGGAATTTTGAGTTGATCATTGGTGTTGTGAGGAATGAAGGAAGAAATTGAATCGGCTTTCGAGAACAGCGCCGCGAGAAGTACAAGAAGTACAATAACAATACTGTTATTCAATACGTAATGAAATTTCAAACTTTTATTAGTTTTGTTCTAAAAGAAGTCAACGTTTTGGTTACTTTCATTCAAATTACAAATTATTGGAGTCGGTGACAAAGATTTTGTTGATTTATAATTAGATCAGTGGATGAATATACTCTAGCACATGAAAAATAAATAAATTTTCTCAACCTGTTTTCGAGGTCAGTTAAAGATTATGATTAGAGTTCTATACACAGAGAGAATTTTCTGATAAAAATTACCGTGAAAATCATTGTAAACATGGGATATTCTGTTTTCAGGGCAGAAATTACCCTACTGAACGGTAAAAATTAACGTTATTCATTATAAATTTTACCGTTCAGTAGGGTATTTTTTCCCATGAAGTCAGAATATCCCACGTTTACAATGATTTTTACGGTAATTTTTATCAGAAAATTCTCTCTGTGTATTATAGCCCTTATTCCCTTTCACCTATCTTCCCTAAAACCTTCTGTGGGTCTTTAAGATTCTTTTGCTGAAAGTTATAGGATACACAAATAAATAAATACATATATACGTATCCTGTTATATCTGTTTCCACTATAAAAAAAACTTGAGAAATTGACATTTAAGTAGAACAGTCAATGTATGATCAGGCCATACTATTTGCGAGATAACGCCACGGTAAATACTTGATAATTGTACCTAACTTTGATATTTAATAAGATAAAAAAGTAGCAGTCTTATGGAAAATTGCAGAAGCGTCTTAATTTTCTTATTTTTTTAGTAATCAAATGGTGTACATGGTTTTCATTAGACAATTTATCCTAGAGCAAACAAATAATCTTTACTTTCTATATATCAAAAACTATGGCTATTCGTAGGATTTTTTAAAAGTATTAATCTGTCAATAAATAGTGACTATTTTTACAAAACTTAGCAATTTGCTCTAAAATTTTTGTGTAAATATTGTTACTGTAAAGAGAGATTACAATATTTTACAAATATGCACGTACAGCCAAACATAATACACAAATGAATATAACTTTTCAAATTGTATTAAAATATCTAGCAAAATACTTAAATAGAACAATTATTTTTAAATCTTCGTAAGTATTTCAGTACCCAACGTGTGGATAATGAAAAACTTTGGTTTTCGGGTCTACGTCGAAAATCTGCGGTATACTTATATTGTTTGAAAAACAGTTTCACTGGAAGGGTTATAGATCAGTTCTTTATTGATTTAGCTCATTTTAGTTGGAAAGACAATCGGTACGTAACTAAAAATTGGAAAGTAATGGATTGACGATACGAGTATCAAGTAGAATAAAACAGATATGGTCAGCCCGAATCAAGTAGGTATAAGAATACGAATTTTTTCAGAAAAAAGTTACATATTTGTTTCAAGTTCTTCATTATTTTACTAAATCGTTAGCAATCTTCATTATCTTAAGTATTCTGTGTACCTATGTTATCATTCCCGTAGATAATAATGCATAATGAAAAAAGGCGCATACAGAATAAAAAACTCCTCTCAATAACACATATTGTACTACCTAAAAAAATCACCGACTCACACAAGAATCGAAAAAAGCGTTTCCAGAAAAAAAAAACCACAGGTATAAATGGCCACCCCTTGGTGTCCCTCGAAGTATAATCCAAACCACAGCTTCGCACCCCACATACCTTCGCATCCCCATTGACGATCCTCCCCTCTCCGCTCCTCTTCTCCTCCCCCCCGTCGCCACTCTTCACCTTCTCCAGCTCGTTCTCCGTACTCTTCCCAACCTTCCCACTTCCAGTTCCACTTCCACATCCAGCTCCACCTCCACTCCCAGCCGTCGCACCCACGCTCCGTCTCTTCTGCGTCCTCGCGCCGCTCCCGTCCGGCGTGTGGCAATTCTTCTTCGTCCTCTCGCCGCTGCTGCCGCCGCCGCCGTTGTTGTACGCCGAGTCGATGCAGAGGGCGGGCAGCGAGGTCGCGGTGCTCGGCTTGTGGAAGCGCGTCGACATGTTCAGGTTGTGCGTGCTGCCCCGGCGGCAGCGGCCGCGCACCGTCTGCCAGCCGTCCACGTCGATGTCTCCGCTGGAAGGTTGCTGCTGAGGTGCCTGCTGATGGGCTTGGTGCTGCCGAGTGGATTGGTTCGTGGGATTGGTGCTGGTTCTGGAGTGAGGGGTGAGCACCTCGCAGGAGGCCGACATGTCCTCTTGGTCCGGACCTCGGGGGTTCTGACGACCTGAGAACTGAGGGGTGCGTTTGGTTAGAGGGGCTTTGATGGCTGGTTATTCATAGGTGGGGATTTCTGGAGAGAGACGCTAAAGTGATTTTTGCAAAGGAGTAGAGATTGTGAGGGACTGGGAATGAATTTCAGAACCCTGGAAATGTCGAATTAACTAGACAGATGCAGTTTTAGAGGGGTACAAGCTAACTTTGAATTATTTACAGATCGATTCATGACCTTCATGAAAAATCGAGAGTTTTTACATTGTTTGGCATAAAAATTCAATGGTCAAAATTTGGACTGGAAAAAACTTCGCATTATCGAACATGCACTTGTAATTATCAAGTTCTTTTAACATTGGTTGTGATAGAAAACGGTAAGAAATCGGGAAGAAACTTCAAATTATTGAAAAATTTTAATTATTAACGTTTGCGTTATCGAGAGTCGACTGTATTAACTGGTAGCCAATCGCATCGATGAGATTATGTAATGATTTAAGAAGGTTTGAGTGTCCTAAATCAAACAGATTTTTTTTCTACTTTTTTCAAACATATCATTCAAACGGATTTAAAAATCGGATTATTGTATCTACCCCAATAATACTCACCGACAAACAACCAAATATCACTCAAATTCTCAATAGACTCCAGAATTTCGCCGTTAAAAATCTCACCTCTCCCTGTGCCTGCATTCGCCTCCTAACGATAACCGACGTCCCTGGCTTCATCCTGTTCGGCGCCGTCGAGCTCTTCACCCCCAGCGTCGTCTTGCTCCTCACCATCTTTGGTATTTCCTGCTGTGGCTGTTGCTGCTGCTGCTGCTGTGTATTCGAACTGCCCAGGGTGGTCTTCATTCGCGAGATCGTCGAGTAGGCTGGCCTCGGCGAGTTGACTTTGGCTTTCGACGCGATTGTCGTCGACGACTTGTTCGGCGATCTGTTGCTGTTGCAGCTCAAGGCGCTTTTGGTGTCGGGCGCGCTGTTTAAATACATGTGAACATTTTTTTATTCGGGTAAACAATTTGAGTTGGGAGAGAACGAGGCTAGATTCTATGCTTCATTTTCGTGATTTTTGTATTCTTTGATTTTTCTTTTAAATTTCATTTTTGCCTACTTAGTCGTCAAATTTATGATTGTAAATAGTTATGTCATTTTTCAATTCGTATTTCTTTTTTCAACTATTGGAAACAAGCATTTTATATTCAATTTAGCTCTGCATTGGGTTTGACTTTTACTATCGACAAAAAACAATTCATATTGAACGTTTTAAAAATCCTATAAGATTGGCCGTAGAAGGTAAATTTCTTCTAATGGGATCGTACTTTTCAAAAGGTTTATATAAATTAATTTTCGTTGGGTATACGTCACTTGTACTTTAAATAGAAAGTATTATTAAAGTCTAATTAATGTCATTTTTTTAACGTTTTATGAAATATTGCATTACCTTACTTTTTGATTTAAAAATGTGTACTGAAAATGGAACATGGCCACGAAACACATGCATTAAGAACAAATACACAGTGCGAAAATCATAAATTTCAATCATTTCAAGGATTTTGTACGGTCCGCAAAACTTATTATTGACCCAATGTATACTATTATTAGCTTATTTTTCAAAAATCACAATGAAAATAATTTTGCACTTTATAAATGAATACTCTAACAAGAACAAATTTAAGAGCACTCTTACTTATTAGGTATAGATGACATTGTATGCATTAAAATTTTGAGATATTGCATATAAAAATAAAGAAAGATCACAGTTGAGCTGAATGAATGAAATTCTGTACAAAGTACGACACATGTGCTCAACACATTTTTAAACCAATTTTTAAAGTATACAAAGGACTTTTATTTTCGTACGAACTAAATTATCTACAAAAATCAAGTTAAAAAATGTTTTCATTAACATCGTCTTATTCTGAGTATGCGATATTCTCTTTATACAAGTCAACCTCCTTCTCCCCAACAAAAATCACCTTATCACGAGCAAAATACCTCAATCCATTAACCAGACACGCCTTATTCAGACTCGCGTTGATCTGATTTTTCGTTGTCTCGAGATCCCTCTTCGTCTCGTTGTTCCTCCTCGCGACCCCGTCGATGCTGTTCTCGTTGTTCACGTTATTGTTCGACTGCGTATCCGCAGATTTCGTTCGATTGACGCTCGTCTGAGCCGGCGTCCGGCCAACATTGCGAGCGACGTTGACGTTCTTCGCGTCGACGTTGGACTTCGCGCTGTTGACGTTGCTCTCGGCCAGGACTCTGGACTCGTTCTCCGACTGGCTTTTAGCCGAGATGGGCCGTTTCAGGACGCTCGTTGATCGGGTGGTGTTGACTTTCGGGACGGCGGCTTTCTCTTTGAGGTTCTTGACTGAAAAAAAAGGCGTAGTTCGTTGGCATAGTGGTATTATTGTGGCGAGGAGCTTGAGCTGTGCAGATATGTAGGGTTACGTTGTTAGGCCGAGCAATCTTTTAGATGGGAGATTTTCATTTAGAATATTGGAAAGCATGGCATAGCTTATAGCGAGTAGGGAGTATAGAAAAGTTGGATATTAGAAATGTGCCTTATGTGATGAGGGATCTTTGTGTGATACTCAAAGCGTGTAAGCTTTAAAGTTTATATTCTAGTCTTTGATATGTAAACACGTTATCTAATTTAGTTTATTTATGCAAAGATAAACTATTCTATAGGATACGACTGAAGATTTTGCGTACAACCATTTTTGCAAACAATTGTAAAACAGCAATTATGCCAGTTGAGTATAAATCAAATTGAGTGTATAGATTATTTTTTATTATTTTAAATTAGAGGATGTATATCTTAAAAGACATAGCACAGTACAAAAATAAGAAAAGAATATTATGTGACTTAAAACTAATTCAAGCCATTTTAATTATTTATGTTGCAAAAAAAATTTTTAGCTAATATTTCAAATATTACACTTTCTCAGTCTGTATTTTATTTTTTAATTTAAAGTTCAGTCCACCCAAAGTTTGCTAGTCTAACAAAATATCTCATACCCCAATTGGGTTCTTGCATCAAATTTTTTTAAGGCTTCATTTGATAGATCATATACTGTGAATATTTCGAATTTTCACAATATACCTATTATTAGTGAAGTTATAGTGTTGCAAACATACTGATGATTATTAGTGAAGTTATAGTGCTTCAAGCATACTTCATATAGTGGTATCGTTTGATGTTGTATGAATGTTACGTCACTCAAAGGAATTTAGACTATAACTTATTTCAATTTACTTTTATTTTGAAACTTCGAAGTTAATCAACCGTCGGCTTATGTTCTTTATCCAAATCATGCATACCGACGAGAAAATGTTCATGCAAGTACCCAATTACTTTTAATAAAATAATTTTATAAAAATATAGTAGAACAATCTCACCATCATTTTTAGAACCTTGATTTTTAGTATCCTTCATGACCTTTGAATTCCTCGAAGCAACGTCTACCTTTGCACTCGTCTCACTCTTATTATCACCGATGTTGTTAGTGACCTTGTGTTCCATGATAGTCTGTTCAACAGGACTTGTGGGACTCATCCTCTGCAGGGGACTGCCTGGCTTGGGCACACTAAACATTCGACAAGGCGAGGTCTTGCGCACCTCCCATGCTAGCGGTGTTCTTCTCAAAGGAGGTGGAGATGTTTCGTAGGCCCATTTTACCTTGAACCACTCTATGAGATTGTGAAAGTCTCGTGTGTAGTTTTCAAGTACCAGAATCACCTCCTTGCACTCGGATATGTTTTCATCCTCCTCACAGGTCTCGTAGATGGCATCCACTGCCCGCTGCAGGTTGCCGAAGAGGAACGCCCAGTATCTGGCTTGTAATTCTGCACGAAAAATATGAAATTATCAGTATTAAAAGTAGCGTTGCTGCATATAAAATATTATATATTAACAAAAATATTTAAAATAAATGATGCAATTATGGATTGGCTTTAGTAGATGAAGAAGATTCAAGAAATAAATAAATAATCGAAAAAGAACGAAGAATCATTTAAGTAGAAAATATAAAATGTAATAAATCGTAATAAACAGTAAGAAAACGTATTAAAAAGAAAGATAAGAAAACGTAAGGAAACGTAAAAAAGCGTAGGATTTTATGTTGGATTTCGGTCAATTTGTATGTTTTATTTTAACGTTTTGTTATGTTTTATTATTTTTTTGTAAGTTATTCTTATTTTTTTTTACATTTGACGAACAATAATAAAATTTTAATTTAAATTTTTTAAATAAAACTTATTTTTACAAAAACTTTTAGGTATTTTTATTTTTTATTACATTTTGCTTAAGATCCTAATTCATAAAATTTATTAACAATAAGAAAACGTAAGAAAGTGTATGAAATCGTAAAAAAAACATACGAATCCGTAACATAACGGTCTTTTAAGTTTTATTACTTTTCTTTACTTTTTGTTACGTTATCTTACTTTTTTCGTTTTTGCTTGGGCAAGAATTAATGAGTAAATAAACGAAAGTGAATAATTTTGAAATAAGATGAATATTGTTTATTACAAAATCAAAAGAGACATACAATTGAAGGAAACTGAATATTACGGTAAATTATAGTTAAATTTGAGAATTATATTTGTATCGCTCCAGTGCATATATAGGTATAAGACTAGTGCACTAGTAATATAAATTAGTTACTGCAATAAAGCATTATATTAAATTAATATAAACACGTACAAGATTAAAGTAAAAAAATAAAGACACATAATTATGTATTATATAAAAATAAACTGAAATTGGTAATAATGGCTGCATAGACAAAAAAAGAATGTACCTGAACGTTTGTCTCTACCGGTAGAAGCTGATCTAACTCTGGCATTGCTCTTGATAGATCTTTTTGTAGCAGTTGACTGTAAAACTCTGGGAACGCTTGGAGGTTTACGCGTGATTTTTTCTATACCATCAGTCTCCAATGGAACGTTAAATGCTATCAAATTCCTTGCCGCTCGTCCCTCTTCTTGCACAAGCAATCTTACATCTGCCATGATTGATGATTCTAGTCCTAGATATTGAAAAAATTTTTAATTTAATCATAATATGAGTTCATATATTTCTATTCAACTCTTTATCTATTCGTTCTTACAATTGTAGATTACGATAAATAAGGCTACTCGTTGAAAACACGTATACATTTAACAGTTCTTACTACTCAATTCTTGTAAGATTGACTACAAAATTACTAACAAATTTTATTTAAATTAAAACATAAATAGTTAATTTTTTTAAATTACGGTATCAAGTGTCTTCTTTATAATACAAAGTAATATAAGTATGCTCATTTGTAAGTATTTAAGTTAAATCAATATCTTTTGAATAATTATTACTTTCCAATACTTATTTATAATACTTTTGTAAAGGACTGTTTAGTCTTAGACTCTTAAAAAGTAAAATAAAATAAAAGGATCTCTTACAAATTGCATGTCAAAGTCTAATTGTAAATGTATCTATCATAAATTTAGAAACTTATCACTTAAATCAATAGATAACAATTAGATAAAATTTATTAAATAAGCAAGTTGTTTACTCTTCTAATCATTGAACCACGCAAAACAAAATCCACTTTTAACAAAAACACTGGAGATTCTGCGCGCGCAAAGTACCGAATTCTCGTTTGTTTACAAAAAGTCTGTTTACTCTCTTCTCCAATCTCAACTCAAAAACCTTGACATATCTAAATACTACGCAGTCAGGCAAAATTCCGTCCATTGCACTTCCTCCCAAGAAGATTTTCGTTGCAATGATTCGTCGTAGGCGCACGTCTAACGCCGCGATTTGACGTTTCGGCGCAAAAAAGGAACGATACAAAAGAAAAACAGTGTACAAAGGCGCGTATAACATATATATACACAGCCTTTGAGGTTAGGTCGTCCTTGTTGGTAAACCGTGAACTTGGCGGAAAATCCGCGTATCGCAGCATGGAAAATCGAAAATTACCTCGTCAGGGAGCGATTTTTTCGCGGTGCTTCAGCGGATATTTGTTTGAGATGCAAGTGTCGCGCGATTGCGAGGAAGCGGCAAGGTTGACATTTTTGACAGAAGAATGTAAAGTGCGTACACTGGCGAAATACACACAATCTGACACAATGGATAGATGGGAGAATTTGCGGCTCTCGCCGCGAGGTGCGCGTTCGCTTACCATACACTGGTGAAAGGTGTTTGCGCGAGTTGCAAAAAATGTGTTTGATGGTAAAACAGGAATTTTCAGTTAACGCGTGTATGAAAACATCAGTGGAAAATGAGATTTTGGAAGGCAAAAAAAGAACTCAAAATTAATTTTAACATATTGTACACGTAATTTTAAGTGTAATTGGCCTTTTGTCATTTTTTTTCATTTATTGCAGTTTTCGAAAATGTTCCGTTAAATACAAAAGTTGCAGAAAAACATTTTTCTTTAGAAATTATTTCTTTCATTTAATTTTTCATAAAAATGTCTGCGTATTATTGTTGATAAAAGGGTAATAATAATTTTGGACACTTTAAAAAAATAGATATAAGTTGATAGTCAACCCAGACAGCAATAAAATGAATTCTTTTTATGAACTTTTTACGAACTCTTTAGGAATTCATTATTTTACACTTGACATTCTAATTCTTCTTCTCAGGCAAAGTTACGTAATTTACACTGTTATTAACTACTTATATTAACTATTTCTGGTAAAGTTTGACAAAGTATAGAAAAATTAAGCGACGTTACGCAAACGTGGGCAGCATTCGGCAAAGGTAACATTTTTATTATAAATAATTTACAGAAATTGTTGAGAACTAAAAAAAATGAAAAACAATAAGGCACCTGGGGAGGATGGTTTAGTTTGTAAAATTTCTAAAAGAGCTAACTGCCCTAGTGGACGTTTTAAAATGTGAAAATCTGTGACAAAAGTGTGATAAAATGTGCAAAATCATGCGAATTTCGTGAAAAACTGTGAAATTGGGCTTACATTTGGAACAGGATTTTAAAAAATAATTATAGAATATTTCATAAATTTTGTCACAGTTTCTCACATTTTTGTCATAGTTTTTCACAGTTTTTCACAGTTGTTATTTCCATTATGGTGTAAATTGAATAGTAGAACTAACGGGAACAGGCCTGAGTTACCCAAAAGAAAACTTCTTTTTACGAGCCCAGAAAACTTTTTATGTTTAAAAGCAATCATTCTGAAAATTTGAATGCTATCAATACATAATAATATCTTAAATTTTACCATTGTAAAACCTTAAAAACTTGATCCTACACGTCACAATAAATCATTATTTTGAATACCATATTTATTAAAGGAACTTTGTTCATCACACGATTCTAGGTGACATGATCAACGAAAATTTTTTTTCCGGCGATTCTTCGACTCCTGAGATCATATATTTGCACTAAACAGCATTATTGGAAACAAATTAAAATGTAAAGGATAAAAATTGTGTGCAGCACGCGTTGACTTTAAAACAGCGTTCGATGCAGTTAACAGAGAGACTTTATTCAAAAAGGTAGAAGAGAAGGGAATAAAAGGAACCTTGTTAAGAATGATAAAAAGTATTTAGAAAGAAACAAAAAATGAAATAATAACGAGGAAGGGAGTAACAGATAGTTTTAAAACCAGTAGGGGGTAAGGCAGGGGTGAAATATTGAAGATTTAGAAGAATAATGGGAAATAAACAATGAGGGGAGCACGGTAATAGGGAGAATTAAAATATTTTGTCTAAAATTTGCAGATGATGCGGTAGTAGTAGCAGATACGCGGGGAGGAGTACAAAGCATGTTAAACGATTAAAAAAGATAAAAGGAAAGAGGATAAATGGTATTACGAAGGGGAAGAATTACAAATTGTAAAGGAATGCAAATATCTAGGATTTAGGCCAACGTAATGAAACTCACATGGATTACATATTAGAAAAATGTCAGCAAAAACTCACAAAACTATAAATACAGTTTAGGGTATTTATAAACGAGCAAGAGTAGAATATTTAAGTGGACGATTATAACTATTGGATACAATTGTAAAATCAGGTTGCCTATACGGTGCAGAGGTATGGGGGTGACGTAGAAAGGAAGAAATAGAAAGTGTGCAGAATAGGTACGTCAAGATGGCATTAGGATTAAGCAAAAATACTCCTAGTTATATTTGGAAAATGGGAGCGGGAAAAAATAGTGTAGAAATAGAAACAAGAAAACGAGCGAGTACTTACTTGGTTAACATATTAAAAATAGAAAAAGATAGGTTGCCTTGTATCTGTGTTTAACGGTAAAGCTGAGAGGAATAAGGAACGAAAATTCAACAAAGTGAGGGAAGGAACTTGTTCAGTCATTTAAACAGGTAGGTGATGGACGAGTAGGGTTAAATATGGTATATGAAAACAAAAACTTGCAGGGAGTAAAGACAAAGAGGTTTAAAAATTAAAGTGGAACAAGAAATACAGGTAAACTGGAATAAGATAGAGAATTGTAGGTACTGCGAGAATTACAAAAAGTGGAAGAAAAACCTAGGAAAAGAGAATTATTGGGAGAGTAGGAAATGCTGTGGTTTTGTTAAAGAGCAATGGACAAGAATGAGATGTAAGAATGTGGGAAGAACAGCAAATAAAGGTCACAAAGACATACCCTAGTGGAAATGACAACTGTGAAACTGCGAAAAACTATGAAAAAAATGTGAGATAGTGTGATGAACTGTGAAAATACACATACTTTTGGAACATCTGTTACAAACAAATATGCACATTTCTTCACAGTTGTTCACAGTTTTTCACTGTTTTTCATAGTTTTTCACAGTTTCTCACACATAACTGAGAAAAAAACACGTATTTTATCTAATAAAACTTGCACAATTTTTCATAATTTTTCACATTTTTTCACATTTTTTCACATTTTTGCACAATTTTTTATATTTTCTCACGTTCTTTTATATAAAAGAAATTACAACTGTGAGAAATTGTGATAAAATATGAGAAACTGTCAAAAACTGTCAAAAACTATGAAGAAACTGTGAAATATTTAAAAAAATTTATGAAATATTCTATAATATTTTATATTATTCACAGTTATTCACGATATTTCATGGTTTTACACATTTTCGCACATTTGTCCCAGTTTTTCACAGATTTTCACAGTTTGAAATTTTTACTTGAGTAAGTTGCAAATTATGTGGGGAAGAGCCTGAAAGGTTTGAACATATCTGGACGTGTAGGGTAGCGTGGAAGAAAATAAAGACACAATGGGTTTAAGAAGTGTATAATAAAAAATTGCAAAGCAGGGAATCAGAGGTAAAAGAATGGTTAAATTAATTAATGAATGGAGATCCGATTGAAGAGCTATGCTATTATATATATTATGCTAAAGATTTTAAGAAAATAGCCAAGACGAGAACTGAAGCAATGAAAGTGGTTAGCTATCAAATAGATTACTAAAACTAGATAAACTAAAGTAATAAAGAAAGTATACAAAGTGCATTAATTTAGTATTTAAAAAACGATGTAAATAAATAAATGTAAATAGTTAAAACGAATAAAAAGTAAGAAAAGACGGTAAACCGAAGCGAACGTTTTGTACGTCAAGATGGGAGAAATGTAAAAAGATGTAAAATCTATACATGGCAAATAAAGTATTATTATTACAGAAATTGCTGTCTTTTATGTTTGGGCTGGGCAAGTGGTGGCAGAACCCGACCGGCTGTTGCTGCGCCTCGCCATTTCCGCCGTTCCCGTGATTTATATATGTGTATGTGCAAGCGCGATTGAGAGTGAGACAGATAGAGAGAGTGAGCGTTGTCTGCGAGGAGCCACCTCCAGTTCCGCTCTTCACCAAGACCGAGGGTGTAACTGGCCCTGCACCACCTGAAGACGACGAGCGAGCGAAGCTTTTATTGTTCATTTCCACATTGTTCATTCCGCGTGTTGTTCATCCCCATGATTCCTTCCTTTCCCTCTTACCCCCTAGCTGCGTGGGAATACTTCACCGCTGGCTAGCTGGACACGCCGCCGTAGCCGAGGAAAAGCTCCGGCGGAGAAAGCAAGCGGCTGCGTTCGCATTAACGGTAGGTGTCAGGCGGAAATCCGCCCGCTGCGCAGTAGTGAAGCGTGCGCCGATATTAATAAATAGCATTTATTTATTAAATAAACTCCTCTGATATAACTTTGATATCAATAAATACACTAATCGAAATGTAGATTAGAAAAATAATTTTCTTTAATTCATCCCGTATCTTACAATAAACAAATAAAATTATGGAATCAAAACTCTGGAAATTGATTATATTTGGACTGACTTTTAAATGCGTATTGTTATTTCTATCAAGGTTTAAAGTCTATATTTTTTACAGGGTAAAAATACTTTTTTCTATGCGCGCGGTACTAAATAACGAAAAAATATCTGTATGAGTAGATCTTCTAATATAAAAAATAAATGAAAGTTATTAAGTATTGTTTTTCAGAATAACGAAATAATTCTATTTCTATTTCGTTATTAAAATTTTTCGTTGTTCAAGTTTCGGAATTGTATTTGTCTATATTTTGGAAATTCGTAGTTTTAATTTTTTGTTATTTTGATATTCTTAGTTGCATCTATCCATAACATTCTCGCACGACGGCGTATGCGCAGATAGTACGTGTATATCATGCTCGCACCGGATTGGCCAGAGTGGCAGAAGGGTCGCCTAACAGTGTCCGGGAGTCGATCACGATCTTTTGCAGTGTCCGGAAATTATCCGTTTTCCTGTATTAAGTTATTAATTAGAAATTAATTTTCATTCACTTTTTTGACAGTTAATGTCATTTATATTTATATTAGAAGATCTACTCATAAAGTTATTTTTCGTTATTTAGAACCGCACGCATAGAAAAAAGTATTTTTACCCTGTAAAAAATATAGACTTTAAACCTTGATAGAAATAACAACACGCATTTAAAAGTCAGTCCAAGTATAATCAATTTCCAGAGTTTTGATTCCATAATTTTATTTGTTTATTGTAAGATACGGAATGAATCAAAGAAAATTATTTTTCTAATCTACATTTCGATTATTGTATTTATTGATATCAAAGTTATATCAGAGGAGTTTATTGTCAATAGCTTTCATCAGTGGTAGATAATGAAACATAAAAATTCATTACGATTGAAAAATATCATAAAAGTAATACATTTAATAACTGTAGTCAGCAATGTGAACAAAACTTGATGCATTCTAGAATCAGTTGCTTAAAAAAGAGAACCATAATTAATATAAATTGCGATACTTATATACTAAAATAAAAACATTATAAATCCAACATCCAAAATGGGAGCTTTTTATAAATAATTATATTAATTGCATTTCATTGTTTTTTTTATTAAAATTTATTATTCAAAGTAATTGCATTTGATTTTAAATATTTTTACATTATTACTTTCAATTAATAAATTATTTTTGCATATATTTATAATACACTAGGTCAATGACTTAATTGTTTAAAATCAATTATTTTTATTATTATATAACATAGTACATTATATATACAAGTATATAATATATATTATGAATATACCTATTTAAATTTATAATATTTAATTTTAAATCTAATCAGTTTCTATATATTTATTCATCATTTACGTATTTCATGACGCGTATGTTGAACAAAAATAATAGTCTTCCAAAAAGTGTTTTAAACACAAAGATTTTTGACACCATGAACACTTTATAATGGCTACATTATTACAACCGGGTATTTCACAATAAGGTTGAAATCCTCTGTAGCCAAAGCGATGATAACTGATTATGTACTAATGATTGTAATTTAATTATATTATTCTTCGAATGTAAGTTATCATTGCTCGAATATCATTGTTTAAAAAAATTACGCTGTCTGAAAAATGCCTCACATAATTTTTCCATGTGCGAAATCCAAATACATCAAGTAGCTGTATTTCTCTAGCCGTCCCTTTGCGAATCTCAAAAAACTTTAGATTTGTATTCTTTGGTTTTATTTTCTCCACAGCTTCTGTGCAATGTCCGCTCCAAGAGTCTAGCAATAATATATTATTTTCTCCAACATTAGGGAAAAATACATTTCCTAACCATTCCTTAGAATGATCTATATAAATGAAATAAGTATATTAATACAAAATAAAAATAATATAATTATGAGAATCTTTATTTTACAAATCTGATATCATTTTACCCGATTTTGATGCTATTAGGTATATATTATCTGTATGGAACAGATTTTTTATAACTATTGGTCCAAACTCATATTTACACTCCTTTAAAACTACAAAAAGTGGAGAAAGTGGTTTTCCTTCAGCATTAATACTCAGCACTATTGTATAACTATGTGTAGTGGATGAAACTGATTGAATCACACATTCTACTGTCTTACTTCCTTGTTCTGTCAGTGTGCGTTCTGAATGAATTTCTAATTCAAAGACACCTTGATCGACATTATAAGTATTTTCAGCTCCAATTTGTTTATATTCCAGTCTTACTTCAGCCCCAAATTGTTCTGCATCTTGATTTATAGATTCTGTACGTTCTATAGTTGTTTTTGTTACAAACTTATTTAATTTTCTACTTACAATTCAATGGGATTTTTTAAACTTATACAATGATCTGATCTTTTAAGGTGGCTTTCTGGTGATTTTCCAAAATTTTTGTTTAGTCCACGATAAAAGTCTGAAAAAAATAACAATATTCGTAATATAAAAAGTATGTTTTCCAGAATATTTCAGATTTTTTACCCTCCTAGATTTCAAAATATACACACATTAGTCATTTTTTAGACCAGAATAAGGTAGGTTTTGTAAAGTTGGTTTGCGTCAAGATATTCATCGAACAGATTTAAAAAGATTTATCATCATTCTAGATATTAAAAGAAAGAAAAGTTAGCATTTATTATACTTTTAAGTCTATTAAATGTCATATTTTCATGATTTTTTAAAGGTTAATGTCATTATATACCATTAATAATTCAATAAAAGTACATGAAGAATTGCCTACTTTTGTTCTAAATACGTCAAAAAATATTTGAAAGAAATATTCAAAATGATTCACTGAATATGTTGACGCAAATCAATTTTAGCATACTGGAAAACTTGAAGCTGACTGCTGAGAAAATTGAGGTTTTGTAAAAACAAGACTAAAATTCTGATATATTGTATTGCATACATCAGTTTGATTCAATTTTTTAAAATCTTTCATATATCAAATACATTTGGTACTATATCAAGTAACTATATCAGGAACTATATTAGGTAAACAATAATTAATTATAAATATACTAAACTTTCGAGTCTTCATTCTATTTCATAAAAAAAACAAAAAAACGATAAAACTTTATTTGTAGTGCGTTACTTCCACTATCAAAAATATTTCTTGCACTGGGACTACTTATATGTTTTCCATTAACGAGTAAAGAGCAATTTTCTGCAATAAATTATTTTCAATTTTTCGGTCAAAAATTACCAGAAAGCTACCTTAAAGCGAACATTGTTGAACTCTAAAAATCTCTTGGCTTCCAATTAAAGCCCACTTTCGTATATCAGTGTCATGAACAATGAATCCAGATTAAAATATAAATTCAGAAATTCGTTCTAGTTTTTCTTTATAAGTTCTACCTTTATTCATTTCATTAGCTCATCGACGCAATTGCCGAACTGCTTTCACTAACGTATATCTTTTCTGAACAGTTTCAACACTGTATTTTTTTTTAAATTTTTAAAAAAAAAATTTTAATTTAAAATTTTTTTTTTTAATTTTTAAAATTTCTTTTCTTTTTTACCTGAACGCCAGTACTTGACTGCTTCTGTTTTATAATCTAGATTAAATTCTTCTTCATCTTCTGAACAAACGTCGTCGTTTTTTCTCCCTTAGCCACATGTTGTCTTCAACAGCATGTATTTCTAAAGTTGTCTAAAGTTTCTTCTTCCATTGCTTCTACAGCATTAATTTCATCTATGCTAGCAACTAAAATAATTCAATTTTTTCAGCCAACTCTATTTCTCCTTTATTAACAGAACTTTCTGATATCTGCACTGCTTGAAATGTGGCAAGCAAAAGTTTAATTACAGAATATAATATTAAGTACGTAAATAAACTAATTATACGTGTCAAAAATATTAAACGTTGAATGTACATATTTCACTGATTACTTGCTATTGTATCAATGACTGCACTCACACATTAATAACCAACTGATTAATTTAATTCTCAATAAGCATTCATTATAAATATAAACAGTACTATCTCCAATCCAACTCTTGTGTAAAACATAGATATATGCAGATATATCATGCGAGAGCGTATTTTCGAATCAATGCTAATAAAAAGCCTGATTATTTTTTTTTTTTTTTTTTTTTTTTAAATGGCATTTCGAACTCGAAAGTTCATCGCCTCATCTACGCAAGCCTTCCACGTTTCCCTATTTTGTGCCAACCCCATCCATTTCGCGCCTTCCCGCCCAATTTCAGTTACGTCTGATTTTACGTTATCCTCCCATCTGCGTCTAGGTCTACCAAGAGGTCGCGTTGCTTTCGGTTTTCCTTTCATTATGCGCGCTGCTGTACGATCATCGCCCATTCTTGCCACGTGCCCTGCCCATCTTAGTCTCCGTGATTTTATTATTCTGTTAATATTTGGTGACGCGTACAAATTATGTAGCTCGTCATTGTGCAGTTTCCTCCACTCCCCAGTTTCCTCATCTTTCTTTGGCCCGTATATTTTCCGCAGAACCTTATTTTCAAATACCCTAAAACGATTTTCTTCCGCTTTAGTGAGCGCCCAGGTTTCGCACCCATACAAGATTACCGGCATTATTATAGTCCTATATATCCTTATTTTGACATTTTTCGACAGTAGCTTTGACTTAAGTAATCTGTTCACAGCGTAGAAGCAGGCATTACCCGAATGAAGTCTCTTATTAATCTCGGCTTTAATTTCGTTTCGATCATTTATAGTTGTACCTAAATATCTGAATTCGCTAACCTTTTCAAAAGTGAAATTTCCGACTCTGAGATCCCCCTCTGCTTCGCGAATGCCCAGTTTCTCCATGATCATATATTTCGTTTTCGATTCGCTCACTTCTAACCCCGTGTTTTTAGCCGCATTTATAAGGATTTCCGCATTTCTCGCCACCGTTTCACCATTATCTCCCACTATATCCAAGTCATCCGCATAGCCTAAAATTTGCGTTGTTCCGTTGAGTGTTGCGCCTAGCTCGCTAGTCTGCATTTTTCTAACAACATACTCTAGCGTCAAGTTAAAGAGTACCGTTGAAAGCCCGTCACCTTGCTTCAAACCGTCGCGTATCATGAACGATTCGGATACATTACCGCCTACTCGGACCTTTCCAGTGCTTCCGTTCAGACATATTTGAATTAATTTTACGAGTTTTTTTGGTACGCCAAGGAGTACTAGGATTTCATACATTTTGCTTCGTTTGACAGAGTCGTACGCTTTCTTAAAGTCCACAAATAGCTGGTGTATAGTTTCGCAATATTCCCACTTTTTCTCTAATAATTGTCTTATGGTAAACATTTGATCGCTCGTTGACCTGTTGCGCCGGAATCCACACTGATAATCTCCTATTATATCTTCCGCGAATGGTGTGAGTCTGGCCTGTATTACGTTTGACAGAACTTTGTAGCAGGTAGCTAAAAGTGAGATTCCCCGGTAGTTATTGCAGTCTGTTTTATCTCCCGTTTTAAAGATCGGTATGATGATGGATTCTTTCCAATTTTCTGGTATTGTTTCATTTCTCCAAATAGCACATACTAGATAAAAAATTTTAGATGTAAGCGCGGTGCCTCCATATTTAAGTAGTTCAGCTGGTATAGAATAGTTTCCTGCGGCCTTATTGTTTTTTAGCTTTTTGATCGCGGCCTCTACTTCTTTGTAGGTCGTTTCGTCCATATGGAGTTCAGCAGTGTGGATTTCGTCTCCCATTTTCTCGGAGTTTTCATGCACGTTTAATAACTTATCGAAATAATCTTTCCATAATTTCAATAGTTCATTTTCGCTTGTCACGAGGTTCCCGTCCTTATCTTTCATTAACTGCGATCTACTCTGAAAACCCTTCCTAATAGCGTTTATTCCTTTGTACATCTCGCGCGGGTTATTTTCCCTACTATTAGTTTCTATTTTTCTAATTTCATTTTTCTGATACTCGCGCTTCTTGTTTCTGTAAATCACACGTACTTGCTTTCTTATTTCATGGTATTCTTCTACGGCCCTACCGCTTTCATTGTGTACACTATCTAATTTAGCCTTCTTGCGCCTTTCAAACCAGAGTTCGCACTCTTCGTCAAACCATGGTTTGCTCTTCGGCCTTTTTTTCTTACCCAGTACTTTGTTCGCGGCCCCTTTTATAGTTTTTTCGATAGCCCCCCACAACCTGTTCGGATCGTCATCTACTCCCGTCTGTTCATCCGTTTCCTCGAGCGCCTGAAATCGGTTGCTAACTTCTACTTGGTACTTGATTCGCTCTATCCCGCTTCGTAGTTTTCCAATATCAAAGGTTTCTACTTTGTTCGCTCGCTTACTATTTTGACCGGCTACTAATCTGGCTCTTAATTTGGCCACTACTAGATAATGATCTGAGTCGCAATCCGCCCCCCTATACGTCCTTACGCCGAGTACATTCGTGTGGCGCCTCTTATCAATAAGAAAATGATCGATTTGATTGTGCGTGGCCCCATCCGGCGATGTCCACGTTGCCTTGTGTATATCCTTGTGCTTGAAGCACGTGGTCTTGACTATAAGATCTTTTGCGGCTGCGAAATTTATGACCATAATACCGTTATCATTGCTGGTTTCGTGCAGACTTTCTTTGCCTATGGTGGGCCTAAACATTTCCTCTCTCCCTATTTTAGCATTGAAATCCCCCACTACTATTTTGGTGTCGTAAGACGCGAATTGGTCGATTAATTGCTCTAAAGTTTCATAATAAAGATTTTTGACTTCTTCCTCTTTGTCCTCCGTGGGACAGTGGACGTTAATAACCACGTAATTATACCACGCTCCTTCGATGATGATATACGAGAGTCGGTCATTCACGAAATTGCAACTTTTAACGGAATGTATGATGCTTTTGTTAACAAGAAATCCGGTGCCTAGAGAATGCCCGCTCGCGCCCCCATATAAAAAGGTGAAGTTACCGGATCCTAGCATCGCGTTATCTTTCCATCGGGTTTCTTGTATTGCTACCAAATCTAAATTGTACCTCTCAGTTTCATTTATGATTTCCCGGAACGCGCCTGCTCTGTGTAGACTGCGTACATTCCAGGTTCCCACCCTTAAGTTTCTTTTCGTTTTGGTTTGGTTTTGTTTTCTTTGAGCCATGATAGTAAGTTAAACCAGCGCGTTTTGGATCCTGTTCCGATCGCAGGTGAGTCCATCCGTCTAGGAGTGATAACCCTCATACCTCCCTAGAACTAAGTATGAGAGCTTTCTGACTTTGGCGAGGACATAGTCAACTCGTCGTCAGACACACTCGGTTTCATTCTCATATCCTAACGCCCCCCTGCAAGGCAGCGCGCCTTCGCTGGCTTCGTTGCCATGTAAGACCAGGTGGCGAATCATTCTACACATCCCCTCTCAGGGCAGTTGTCATCGCTCCCGCATCCTCCACGACAGCAGGATTTTTGGCCCATTTTTTGTTTGAAATGTGTGGTAAAAGAGATAGATTACAGAGTAAGGTAGAAGAAGAAAGTAAGATAGGAGATTTTGTATAGTGTTTGTAGTTGTTGCGGTGCTTGCGTAGTGTTTCTAGATGAATGCGTTCGCCAGTGCGGGCTCATCACACCCACGCCTGGGCCTATCGGCTGTCCGCAACTGCTTATTCGCTTTATTCGCAGCTAACCTCTTTCTCAGGGGTCGTTCCTCTATCCGCAACCTGAGGACGCGCTGTGTAGTGGTGATAGGCACCCACCCGTCCGCTCTGGACGACTACGCCCAGGACCCGCTTAGGGTAACGGCGTTGCAACAGACCGTCCAGTGTATATAGATTTAAATTCTTAAATTGCCATTTAAACCTATGCAAAAGTATAGATAGATTATAAAAAAATATTTAAATTGTATGAAAACTTTGTGCCTTCTTTTCTATTTTACATATTATTTATTTATCATCTTTTCTGTTTTACATAACATTTTATTTATCACTGTCTTTTTCTTTAATCAAATATTCTTTTATTCATTTATTTATTTATCTATCTATATATCTATCTATCTATCTATCTGTCTGTCTGTCTGTTTGTCTGTCCGTCTGTCCGTCTGTCCGTCTGTCCGTCTGTCCGTCCGTCCGTCCGTCCGTCCGTCCGTCCGTCCGTCCGTCCGTCCGTCTGTCTGTCTGTCTGTCCGTCTGTCCGTCTATCCGTCTGTCCGTCTGTCCGTCCGTCTGTCTGTCTGTCTGTCTGTCCGTCTGTCCGTCTATCCGTCTGTCCGTCTGTCCGTCTGTCCGTCTGTCCGTCTGTCCGTCTGTCCGTCCGTTCGTCCGTCCGTCCGTGCGTCCGTCCGTCCGTCTGTCTGTCTGTCTGTCCGTCTGTCCGTCTGTCCGTCTGTCCGTCTGTCCGTCTGTCCGTCTGTCCGTCTGTCCGTCCGTCCGTCCGTCCGTCCGTCCGTCTGTCTGTCTGTCTATCTATCTATCTATCTGACCCCTAGAAGCTTTGCTTCAAAAGTCCGCGCGTACAAGGGAGCTAAATACAATGAGAAAACCCTACAAAATATCGTTTTTTCAGGCGTAAGCCATGGTAAGATGGGTCCAAAAAATAAAAAAAATTACAAATACTTGTAAATATAAACATTTTTCTGGATGAAACAAAGAAAAGAGAAATAACGAAATATGTCGTTTGTCACGTCATAATTCTAACTAAGGGCATTAATTCTTATAGCTCCCTAAAAATTTCTATAAATTTATTATAATATTCAATCGATCCTTCCTAAAGCTTTTTCCTAATGGATTTGGTATGTCACGAAAATGTGAAAGCAGTGAGATAAAATACAATATATCTTCAACATACTTCTCTTGTTGTAATATTAAACATGTATTTAGTTTTATTGTGTTTATTTGTTGTAGAATTTTGCTACCCTCATATGGTATCAAAATCATTCTTTAAATACTTACTTGTGCCTTATGCGAAAAGCATAGCGTTTCGCTTTTAGAGATGTTTCAATTCTTTCAGAAGTCTGAGAAATGCTTTCTTTACTCATTTGTGTGGCACAATTTAGAATGCGGAAATGTAATATCCCTGCTGAAAATTGGTTTTTAAAATTTATTAACATTTGTTAAATACCAATGATTTTTAATTAACTTCTATAACTTCAATGAACATCGACATTTCAATTATGAAACCATGAATTAACTTTAATAATATTGAATCAACTTTAATGAATTTTTATAGTTAATTGACAATAAAAATTTTAAATGTTCAATTTCAGTATAGACCTTTATAAATTTATATAAACTTTAATGCACTTGCATAATATCCAATAAATTCCGATGAATTTAAATTATTTGAGACTAAATAATTTATAATGAGCAAAAATGTTATTAACGATCAATGAACTTCAATGACATTGAATCAACTTTTATGATGTATTGTAATTAATTAATTTTAATTATTTTTAATGAGCAGTTTTGGTATACTTTTTATGAACTTTAATGAAATTTTGTACACGTACTTATAGTTTAAAAAATAATTAAATGAATGAATTTTAATTGTTTCTTTCTGAATAACATCCAATGAATTCCTATATCTTTAAATTATTTGAGACTAAATAATTTTTAATTAGCAAAAATGTTATTAATTCTCATTGAATTTAATTATTAAAAACCAACTTAAGTTTATTGATGCTATAAAGAATAAAATTTCAAAGTCATTCAAAGTTATAAAAAGTTAATACAAAATATTTAAAAATAATTGTTTATGCAATTTAAAAACCGTTCTGGATCATACTTTTGACTATTGATTTTCTTTAGTTTTACATTTGTGATGAAGTTAATTAAAGGTCATTAAATTTAATTGGATGTTTTTGAGTTTAATTATTAAAAACCAACTAAAGGTTATTGAAAGTTATAAATAATAAATCTTCAAAGTTATTCAAAGTCATAAAAAGTCAATAGAAAATAATTAAAAACAATTACTTATGCATTTTAGAGACCATACTTGATCATGACTATTGATTTTTATTAGTTTTACATTAGTGATCAAGTTAATTGAATATCATTAAATTGAATTGGATGTCATTGAATTTCATGATTAAAAACCAATTAAAGTTCATTGAAAATTTTTAACTATATCATATGAATTTTAATTGTTTTAAATGATTTCTAATAACTTCTATGTTTTTTAATTCTCTTTAATAGGTAGAAGTATGATCAAGAACGGTCTTTCAAATTTATTGAATATCAGCTCTATGTATTTAAATGAATTTTAAAAACCTATTTTCCGCAAGGATGTGACTACCAAAACCTGTACATGTATATATATATATATATATATATATATATATATATATATATATATATATATATATATATATATATATATATATATATATATATATATATATATATATATATATATATATATATATATATATATATATAAAGTTCTGGTTAGAAAGCTAAATAAAAGCTTCCTTTATGAGGATGGAAAAGTGATGGGTACATTAAAAATTCTCTTTGCGGTCTCTAAAATTATCCGATTGATAAAGAGATGTAAGAGAGCTACTCGTACTATTTCTGTACAATTTCCCATAAAAATAGAATTTACTTACGAGTATTTGAATAAACATCTGCAGTTTAGTCATTATAAAAAAACCTGAAGGAAGTGTGTGTGAGAGAGAGAGAGAGAGAGAGAGAGAGAGAGAGAGAGAGAGAGCTCAAAAATTAATTTAATAATCTCAAAAGGAGCATTCATAATAGTCCATAACGCAAGGTGTTTGTCATTGAGGGGGCGTCTCATGTAAATGAGGTGATTTTCAAGTGCTTTTTTTTACAAAAAAATTACTTATTATCATTTACAAAACTTTTCTCATGAAAAAATGGCAGAGGAGAGTCGCCCAGTTTGGGACACTTCCGGTTTCAATACTTTCAAAATACGATATGCGACAGCGATTTGGATTTTTAAACTTCATTATGAAAGAAGCCTATTTACAAAATTTCAGACATATTATAATCCTTTACTACAACATGTTGATGACTTCATATATTTAATCAAAAATAGACGTTGCATAGTTCTAATTTTGGAGACTAGTTAAGAAACGAGATAAACAATAAATATCTCTCTCTCAGTGTATATTAACTCTGTTTGTAAACTCTATAGATACAAATACCCGCAGAATTTTTTTCAAAATTTCAAGTGGGAATAGTTTTGTAGGTATTTTTTCTTATTACCGTCAATCGCCCAGTTTGGGACACAGAATGTCGCTCGGGATGAGACACTTTCAATTTTGCATTTTTTACTTTATCCTGCTTTACCGTAATATGAAAAAAAAATCAGGCCATATTGTAAACTTTCTTCATTATTATATCGACTCCGTGAATCATTAAGCTGTGCATGCGCAGGAGAGAGGAGAGAGACGCTAGCTTAGCGGCTTGCATTAGAGGGGCAAACCTGGGTTAAATAAAAAGAGAAATTTCTTACGTGTCC
Source organism: Gastracanthus pulcherrimus (assembly GCA_949152435.1). NCBI lineage: Eukaryota > Metazoa > Arthropoda > Insecta > Hymenoptera > Pteromalidae > Gastracanthus > Gastracanthus pulcherrimus. Next base: position 41,233,520 of record OX424572.1, read on the forward strand.
AAGAAATTTCTTATAATAAAAACCAAAAATTCTGAAAAATTTTCAATATAAATATTTGATAATATATTGTAAAACCTTATAATCTTGATCTTACACGTCACAATAAATTACTATTGTTAACACCTTATTTATTGAAGGGAATTTGGGGCGTGCGCGTCATACAATAAATGAAAATTATTTTTCCGACGGATAAATGTCGCCTTTTAATATGTACTAAAACTTTAATAATGCACTTTTTTGTAAATTTTTTTTATGACTATGATTAAATGTTATTCAAATTTATTAATAACTTTTTTTTTAAATTAGCGCATTGTAAAAGAAATTAAAAGAAAAAGTACATATTGAAAGGCGTCATTTAACTGTACGCAAAATAATTTTCATTTATTGTATGACGTGTAAAGTCGAGATTATGAGGATTTACAAAGGTAAAGTTATAGATATTCTTAAATATTAATATTGAAAAAATTTTCTGAATATTTGCTTTTAATTTTAAGAAGTTCGATCGACTCACAATAAAATAATTTTTTTAAGTTCCGAGGGTGTATTTATTGTCTTCTCAGCAAATATGGTATTGAAAGTGATTTATTGTGATGTATAGGATCAAGATTTTGAGATATTACAACGGTAAAATTAAAAATATTACTAAGTATTTATCGCATCAAATTTTTCAGAATGATTGCTTTTAAATATAAAAAGTTTCCTGTAACCCAGGTTTAACCCAGGTATGCTCTATTATAGTAACAAGAAAACTCGTGCATTATACTAATATTTACTTATGTGACAAAAAAAATCATATGTTATGTGGTTCATTTGTATATAATTACTATGAAAATATAATATTATCATTAAAAACGAGCAATAACTGACAGTAAAACACGTTTAAGGCAATTAAAAAATGATTAAACGAAAGTGTCCCATACCGGGGAACCCTGTCCCAAACTAGGCGACATTTATATCTGTCTTATATGTTGAATTGCAAGTATTGTAATTCCATAATTATAATCTAACTTTTATATATTGTTTCCTTGCATTAAAACCTATCAAAAGATACTTGTAAAGTTAAATTTTATTAACAAACTAAGATTTTATGTAAGAAAAGCCTTAAGTGTCCTAAACAGGGCGTCTCTCCCCTACATTGGAAAGAGTAGGAAACCGCTACCAATTCATTGGCACTTAGCTTCCTCAAACCTTATTAATTGTTCCAATATGAAATTATTTGTTCTATTTAATTCTGTAGTGAAAAGTCAAAACGACAAGTTAAGAAATTACCTATATAGATTAAAATTTTCAATTTGCCGTTTAAGGTGAGGCGCCGGGTGAAATTTCAGCTCACTGATAGTTAAATGACTGGGGGAAAAAAATTTTTTTTAACATATTCTTTTACGGCGTATCCAAATAATAGCATACTTAAAAAAATAAAAAATTTCTCTCCGCCATTTTGATTCTTTTTTTGTTTTTTGATTTTAAATTCATACGATTGATTGTTCGGAATATTGTCAGGAACATGTAAGAAATATTTGAGCCAAAAATATTCTAAACTGGGCAAATAGTTTGAATTTTAGTGCGCGTCGGTTAGCCCCTAAAACGCGATGGTCGGGTTCGCTGGAGCGCTCTCGGATTTGTTTTACGATATTCTGGCAATCAGCTCACTTTTGTCGTATAAATTTTTAATATGACTGCTTATACAAAACTAATAAGAGGGGTTCAGAAAACTACTGAAAAGTACAAGACTGCGCGTAGGGTAATACCTCTGCCTGATAGTAGAAGGGAAATAATCATGCTCGAAAATGAAGAAGTGATGTACGGTGCAGAAACTTTCTAAAGTTATAAAATACTTGTACAACTAGATACAACATGCCAATGAACGTGTGAAATATTTTGTTGTTTTTTTTCATGATAAAATATATTTTTAAGAATACTTCTAACTGTAAATAATATTGTGTACAGTATATTATGGTTTGAGTCTCACTATTTTCATTGTAAATATAATTTTCTTCGTTTTGTAAAGAATCAATTATGTAAATAAATTTATCCAGAAATCTGGCAAATCGCTTTTGAAGCCATTTTTTATCAAAATCAGCTGCTGATGTAAGCAGTCAAATAACAAAAATATACGATAGATGTGTGTAAGACAGAGCAGAGTAGAGAACGCACGAACGAGTACGCGGAGTACTATATGCGGTTTATCGCGCACTAAAACTCAAACCATTTGTCCACATTAGAATATTTTCAGCTCCAAATTTTTTTGCAGTTTCCTCATAATATTCGAATAATCAATCGTATGGATTTGTTTCGATGTTTATTGATCTGATATTAAAAATCAAAATATAAACAAAAGTCAAAATGGCAGAAATAAGTTTTGTATTTTTTTACGTACGCTATTTCATACGCCGCAAATAAAAATGTTGACAAATTTTTTTTGCTCCACGAAGTCATTTAGCTATCAGTGAGCTGAAATTGCACCCTCACCTCCCCTTAAATTTAATGTAATTTTCAAATAGGCAGCATCGAATATGGAGCACATATTATTTATAGTCTGTTAGCACTTATGGTCGGTGTCGATAGTTTTCAACTATGAGCTGAGTTGTTCACTATTTATTACTTTCTTTAGCAAGTAGCATTCCGTATATAGGTGTCCAAACTTGTCACAGTATTATATTCGGATTTTTTCGTATTGTGCTTCTTCTTTCTACATTCCTGTTCATCGTGTCCCTGTACGCGTTAATAATTATAAAAGTTGGTACTTATTGCTAGGCGCACGGCTGCGTTGCTAGACAGTTGTGTAGGCTGTAGCGGAGGGACTGAAATTTTACTCGCGATTCCATTTGGTGAATCAGCATTTGACTTCGTTATAAGTTTGATTAATTCGGATAGCCACATAGGACATCCTGTATCATTCTTGGAATAATTCCCTGGCGGACAGTTATATTAACCACTCTTCTATCTGCAGTTCTGTGTCCAAAGGCCACAGTTTCTGCTATCGCTTCTTTAAGACAGAGTGGATTCTTGGATCGAACTTGGTGTTCCAGTGAACCATTCAGTCCAAATAAGAATTGTTCAAGTGTCTCCAAATATCTGCATTAGTTCTGTACCTTTTCCTTTCCAAGTCGCGTAAGTGCGGTTTGAGTTGTAGATATTAAGCTGTTATATAACGCCTGGACTTGTAAGATCTGCTAATAAGCATTCTACTGTGTCGTATTGTGTTATACGAACATTATACCCTTCAGTGGAATTTAGACGTAAGGTGTTAAGTATCCACCTTTTCGAGTAGGATACGAATTCATTAACTGTATCACAGACAGTCCTAAAATATTATACAAGCATCTCCAGATTGTCAGCGTAATGTGGGATGGTATTTACTGTTTAATGAGGGGAGAACATCTACTGTCTGTCTCTAGGTTGTTCTCCTCGTCGGGTTTCATAAGGAACTATCGTACACCTGTAAAAGATGACTGTCTTCGATTTTCTAGTGGCCTGTCTGCGATGCATTGTACTGTTCGCTAGAATTAGCAATTTCGAACCCCCTATTATTTTGCTGTCTTCGCTGCTCAATGTCGTAATTAGAATCGTTTCCTACGCCTTTCCCCTCAGTTTTGAGTTGAGCCAGCATAACGTGCATATTACATGCATTTCCCTATGTGGTACGTATTTCCCCACGTTACTTGATAACGTGTAGTTACTTCGAGGTCTTGGTTCCGAGGATTCGGCCTCGGTATTAGAGGATTTCCCGGTTTCCATCTTGCAATATTAGTTCCATTAGTTCCTGGCCAATATTCACCCCATAGATCCTTTGGCTCCTGCTTAAGATACACATTAATTAATGACTTCGACGGATTTGCATTGAGTAACGTGAGTCTTTATTAAAGGTTTTCGAAATCAATGTCTGGAATGGATGATTCTGAGTTACGTCGTCACCTCCAACCGTCCCGGTTGCATTTTGCCCAACAGATGTTGTTTCGTGGCGGTAAAAAACCTAATGTCCTTAGCAGAGGATTTATCGATGGCCCTTAAGAACGGCTCGATTGAACGAAGGGCTAATTTAGGTATGTCTGATGTCAAGATATGGTTCCTTTCCGTCCCGAGGGGCGTATATAAAATTTGATAGGGCGTTAATGCGTTGTTTCGCGATTCCAAATGCGCTCGTCATCTCTTGATCTTCCGGTGTCCCGATTGATCCATTGCCATAACTCATCGGAAACACTCGATCTAGAATCATGTTCTGTTTAGCGCATGCCATTTTTATTGGTTTTTATGCGGTAAGAACTCTATCGAATGAAATTTTGAGACCGTTATTATGGTAGAAGCAGCGTGAACTCGAATATAAATTCAATGTCTAAAAGTTTTGCTAACTAGTATGAATTTATGATAAGGAAGAGAAAATTTTATTTTGCAGCTAGATTAAAATTGATTATCTAAGGCGGCGGCAATGATGAGGATGAAAATGAGTGATGTCATCCGTTCGTCCTTCCTATCAAGTGCGATTGGTTTACTGCGCTGCACGACCTCGACCGGTGCGGTGGCTCGATTAATTAGGATGGTGTCTCAGGTGAAGGTTTAAAAACGCAATCACACTCAGTTCCTTTACAAACGGAACGCCATACTTAGCAATAGAAATGTTACGTGTGTTCGTTAGTGGATTCCGTTCGTCTCTAGGCCGAAACAAGGCAATATATGCATAAAGGTGGAGAAATGGTCAAAGGCGTATTAGAATGATTGGAAGGTTTATTGATATTAACAGAGATTGGTTCGAAAGAGAGATCGCGAGTGTAAGTAAACTGTGGACTCAGAGTAAGTTTGCATCTCAGTTGTCGTCTCTGTGTCCAGACTACTGGAGAAGCGCTCGCAGGTGGCCGCACGTGCCTCTTTCATAATGTATGCGCGCTAGGCTACCTTCTCTCTCCCGCAATTCGGGGTTCAAACGTTGTGGGCTTCGCCAGCGGGTTGCTATGCGCGCGAAAATGATAGTCAGCGCTTTGACCGGATGCGCAGCTTCTAGAGCTAAATTCTAGAATGTGCTTACGAAGTATTGTACGTAACAGTCTATATGAAATTATTTTATCTAATATACTAATGTTAACCGCTGTTGTTAAAGATCCTATCATTAGTTTACAAAATATAACCTACTTTTTTAAAGAATATTGCAAATCTTTATCAAGAAATGGAAAAATAAATTTTTATGGTCTAAAATTACCGCGTCATACCCAAAAAATAAGATAAATAATTTTTTTTTTAAATATAGTAAAAATGAAAAAATGATATAATACAAAAACGAATCAATGAATCTTAAAATTTCTTCTTGGTAATATATATATATACACTGGAAAAACAATTTTACACCAAATAAACACGGTAAAGCTAAATACATGTACAGAGAAGTATGTTGATGGTATATTTTATTTTATCTCACTATTTTCAGATTTTCAGGACAGACTAAACCCATTCAGGAAAACTCTCGGAAGGATCGGTTGAATTTTATACCAAATTTGTAGAAATTTTCGGGAGTCATGAGAATAGCTCTCAGTTAGAGTTACGGCATGACGAACCGCATTTTACGCTGTTTTATTTATTTCATGCAGAAAAATGAATGTATTATTTAACTGGGGTAGGCATTATATGTTTCTATACTTAAGAAAAATAAATCGATTTTCTATGGCCCACGATAACTGGCGTATAAACCTATAATTATTGCTAAACATTTACAGAAAGGTAGCATTTCAGTATTTATTGGATGAGTTCTTTACCCAGATTATAAGCACTTCTGTTAGGACTTTTGTGTACAGCATAGTAGGAATGAGACCAACGCTCGCAAAACCACTCGTCCTTCTTTCCTACACTGGTCCTTGCACAGTCGAACTATATTAACGAAAACTATATTAATAAAAAGGTAATTGAGAATTGAGTAATTGAAATTTGTTTGGGCATGGTTTGTCCCACCCTACCATGGGTTATGGTGGAGGGACTTTTCTTTCGCGCTAATAAAGTCGATTCGGCAAAACCTCAAGGAAAGGTCAATATTATGATAAGTACTTGTAAAATTTTTGGATATGTTCTCAATGAAAATTTGACCCATCCTACCATAGAGTATGTTAAAAAAAAGAGCATTTTGTAGGTTTTTCATTTGTATTTAACTATTGTGCGTGGACGGACTTTAGATCAAACCTATAAGGCATACGCCCATTATAGCTATTCTTATGTATATCAGAGGGCATGTAGTATATTTCATATAGACCCTCTGTATGAGTATAGAGTGAGGGCCAAAAACGAGAAATTGAGCTTTGATTGGTCGAAAATTACCGTGTAATATACAAGAAATAAGCAATCAAACATTTTTTTTTTAATATATAACCTCAAATATTTTGATGAATTATAGTATACTGTGTACCAAGGGCATAAAGTGGGCTTTTTTAGACCGAGTATGAAGTTTGCAGTACAAGTCGAAGGCGATCGAGGACGAGTCGTAGGCGAGTGCGTTTTGCGAGCCGAAAACGCGTACTGTAAACACACGAGGTCAAAAAACCCACTAGCCCTTAGTGCACACCATATTTTATGTAACACATGTATGGATTATTGCGGAAAAGTCTCGAAAAATACAAGTAAGTACATAAATCAACAGCGGGAAATAAAGTAGCCTTTTTGACGGCTGCCTTTTTTGCCCTACGGTCAGAAAACAAGCACTTTAGGCTCGCTTTTCAGGTCCTTAAAAAATCGCGAAAATCGTGCATGTCTTATATAAAAGTCTTTATGATCTGGACAAAGAATTCAGCCAAGAGATAATAAAATCTACCTTTCTGACAAAACCTTTACTTACAGAATACCCTTTTACTCACGCGATCGTGGGTAAAGAACTCTATTTTTGTACAAAATAATTATGTACTTAGCACGAGAAAAATAAATTGGTTAAAAAATTTTACTGAATCTTGTACTTTATGTTACGTTCTGGTCATGTCAATTTTTTTCAATGAAAATTTTGTTTATAACAAGTTTTTGGTTATAACAAACGAGGAGGAAAATATAGGTAATTTTATGCTCATTTATATTACATGAATGATAATATTTTTCATATACTAAAAAATCGCTGCTAACTACTTTAGCACAATGCTTTCTCAAAGCGATTTAATAAACATCATTTTTTGATTATTTACATTGATAAGAGTGTATTTAGGAAAAATCAACAATATTATAGACAATGTTATATAGACTACGGTGTTAAGCTAAGTTAAAATGGTACTTTCTTGACTCAAAAACTTAATCAGTTCTATTCACTAGGTGCATAGACTGAAGCGACACCTAGAATTCGAAACTTCTGGTGGACTATTCTATAGTTACTCAACATATATATATATATATATATATATATATATATATATGGGTGGTTCTCTGACAAATCGTGCGCGAAAAAAAATGGATTTTTCAAAAAGTTTTAACTATGATTTTAATCATTTTTAGCATGAATTGATGATTATCTTAATTTTTAGACTAAGATACAGGCTCCCCTCCATTCTGAGACCTATACTGGGACTTTTGCACTATAAAAAGGTATCTTCATGAATTTTTTGGTGGTCGAGGCTTTGATCGAACTCTCAGAATCAGCATTTTAAGGTTTAATTGGCATATAAGATAGTTATAACATATATATATATATATGACTTTGCAAGTATTTTTAATGCAAACTACAGAAAATTTTACAAAAAAAAGTATGTATACGTTTTTTGTGAAAAATGCTTCCCTGAGAAGTTATAAATTAATTTGTATGGCCAAAAAATGCAAAAAATGCTTAGATGGCCAAGTTTGACCCTCTGTAACTCGGAAAATAATGATGGAAAAAATCTGAAAAAATTCAGGGATACTCATACATACTATAGGAACATAAAAAAAATATTTTTGGAAAATCCATTTTTTTTCGCGCACGATTTGTCAGAGAACCACCCATATATATATATATATATATATATATATATATATATATATATATATGGGTGGTTCTCTGACAAATCGTGCGCGAAAAAAAATGGATTTTCCAAAAATATTTTTTTTATGTTCCTATAGTATGTATGAGTATCCCTGAATTTTTTCAGATTTTTTCCATCATTATTTTCCGAGTTACAGAGGGTCAAACTTGGCCATCTAAGCATTTTTTGCATATATATATATATATATATATATATATATATATATATATATATATATATATATATATATATATATATATATATAGGGTGCGCACCGGATTTGGCCATACTTATCGCCAATTTTTTATTTGATAATACATATCAAACGAAGTTCTCAAAAAATTTTTAGTTTTTAAATTCCCTTGTGCTACCAAGTACAGGGTTATGAATTTTCAAAAATGGCTTAAAAATGGTTATTTTAACAGAATTCTACAGGGTTCTCATTTTGATCATTTTGAATTTACTAAAAGAAGATTTCTTTGTCTTTTTACGATCTATGAGAAAAAAAATTAGATCTCCTTGGCAGCTCAATGGGTCACATGTACATAGCTAAATGTAAACCTCAAGTCGCGTTAGATTATGTTTCATCATTTACCAATTACATAACTTGCGGTAAAATTAGGTATTCAACATCTCATTTTTTCGTCTTAAAAAAATCTTTAATTTGCACTACCGGTCCGTGACGTGCAGTAAAAATAATGACAGAGAAAAGTGATAGAAAATGAATGTAAAACAACGTATAAAAATGTGAGTAATATATACAAATGTGAGAAAGTTTAAGAAAGTGAGTACGAATGTGATAAAATATGTATAAATGTATAAAAGTGTAAAATAATGTATAATTTTAATACTGAATAATATTTTAATGTTTGCATTTAATAATGTGAGAAAACCTAAAAAATGTAGAAAAATGTGTAAAGATGAAAAATTATTATGAAATTTTTAAAAGTTTGCAAAAATGTGAGAAAGTATGAAAAATGGTTTAAGGTCAGCAAAAAATTGCATTTTTTCACACACTTTCATATTTTTATACATTTTTTCATTGCTTATTTCAACTTATAAACTTATTACTAATTTGAGCTGCATGACGTATAAAAAAGCCTATAAAAATAATAATAACAAACTTTCATTTTATATTCATAAAATTTATTCAGAAAAATAAGTGGTTTGTTATTTTTAAATGGTCATCATCATTAAAAATTAATAAGTAATTATTTTCTACTCATTGATCTTCTATTTGTTTTTCATAAACTCTTCTTAACAGTGCGAAGTATGAACCGGCTGTATTAAATACCTACACAAAATAAAAATTAAAGTAAATCCTAGTAGAAATGAAAAAAATTAAGCGATCGTAGTAAAAAGAAATGAAACGTAATAAACATTCTATTGGATTTCAGACAATAATGCGTTTGTTTACGTTGCTACATTTTCTTACATTTTCTGCCCTACTGAAAATAATACGGAGGATTCTTACGCAAGTTCTTTCGTTAGTTCTTACGTACAAAATAGGCTAGAATAGTTTGCACATGCGGGTTAGCTTAAACATATACTTTAGCACCTCTCGGTAGTGGAATAACGAATCATTTGGGTGAAAAATATAAATAGATAACTACAGTGTTGGACATAATACGGATAAAATACTAACTTTTGGCTTCTAATGCAACAATTTTTGGAGGTTTCAGCCTTTTTCAGGTTAAAATAAATTTAGAATATTTACACTGAAACAGATTGTTTACTTTTCACCAAATAAGTCGTTTTCTCGCTACCTGGGGGCGCTGAAATCTACATGCAGTCAGGCTAACGGTCATACATAAGAATTTAATAGTTTCAATATAATAAGAAAACTACCGTACTGAGAAGCGAAACATTTAACAACTGTTCTATCCGTGATTCTTATATTCGAAGGTCAAGGGTTTGAGCTCAAGGTCTGACGTTTTTTGCTATTAAAACTATTTTATATGGTAAGTTATTACGTAAATCCTTCCGTAAGTTCTTATGTATGGTCATTACATTTCATTCGTAAGTTCTTACATAATATCGTTAAATTTCTTACGCAAGTTTTTGCATAAGATCGTTGAATTTCTTACGTAAGTTCTTACATATGATCGATGAATTTCTTACGTAAGTTCTGGTATTTTTTGTAGTGGTGTCAGTTGACAGAATGGAGGCTGACCAAGTATTAATGAAGAGTATGAAGAAAGACCAGGAACTCAAAAAGATAGATAGCTAAATTGAGAATCAGAGAGTTAACAGAATTGTTACGAAGTTGAGAATATAGCACAAAAAGTACAGGCATTCTCTGCGACAGACTGCTACGGGAAGTAATCAAGCAAGCCGAAACGAACAAAGATGGACCATGGTATGCATGGAATGAGGGTGGAGATCTACCACCACAGTTAGCAGTACTGCCCGTAGGAAAACCTAGTGATAAAATTGAATCCAGCTAGGAATAATCACCGTGAACGACCCTGGATTGACCGGCTAAGTAGAAAAAATTGACGCACTAGAAACCACATATTGGGAGGCGGATGATACCAATTGGAGTTTTATGCCAAAGCAAATTGGAGTGGAGGGCCAAGACGGACAGAGAGGCAATCACCGCCATGAACAAGAATTACGAGAGAGAGAGAGAGAGAGAGAGAGAGAGAGAGAGAGAGAGAGAGAGAGAGAGAGAGAGAGAGAGAGAGAGAGAGAATTATTGATTAGTGTCAAAATGTCCAGTCTGGAAGTCCGAAATCTCAGGGATGTTCTTTGATGTATTGGACAAATTTCAACAACTTATTTAATATTCGAAGATTTATGTAGTACCGCAGATTGTGTTTACCCTACATTTTTCTTTCCCATTCTTCTACCCATTTTCAACTCACCTCCGTGAACTTGCTTATAGACATGACCTGAAAGTTCAGTGCCGTGATCTGGCACTGTTTTTGAGTTCTCATGATGAAAAGTTTGAGATCGCGCTGCTGGCTAGGCGGCAATAAGTGCCAGGGAATCTCATAGCAGACGACGTCACCTAAGGCCTGGCTGTCCTGGATTAGTAGCTGTCCCGGCCAGCACCAGACCACTAGCTGAGCGAATACCGATACCACGAAGCACGTGAACTTAAAGATGTTGGTGGCACTACTATCGACTGCTATCACCGCGTAAACGCTCAGGCAAATCTCCAGACTACTAGTCAACAGTTGCATGAAGATTATCGGGCTCAGTAGGTTTCGCACCTCCTCGGCTATCCTGTAAGGTGCGATATCGCAATCAAAAGAGATCAGAGTTATATAGAGGCTAACAGACTTTCCAGACTTTGGAAAAGTTTGTAGAAGACTTGTCAACATTTTGCAGAGTTTGACAGAGCTAGTCAGAGTTAAATAGAAAATATAATCTTGGATTAATAATATCATGGATTTTAATTTTTACCCTCTAGATCATATGGCTAAAACATAATTTTTAATATAAGAAACAAATACTTACATAACGAAATATGATTAAAAACGCGATAGAATTATATTATGCAATCGAAAATAATGTAGGCCAAATTTTGCCAAATTTTGTCAAACTCAACCTAACTCTGCCAAACCCTGGACACACCCTCGACACATCCATTCACCTACCTACACCGATCGACCTAACCATACCCATCCATCCACTCACACAATAATAAACCTACCCACATCCATCGACTCGCTCACACAACCTCATACCTAAACGTACATCCATCCACCCATACTCACACCCTTATCCATCTCTCGACGTACACTTATCCACACACCCATCGAGTCAAACACACCTACTTCCTTCTATTCGCATACATACACCCACTTACTTGTAACCATGCGGCCATCTACCTATACAAACTTCCACCCGCTTCTAAATATATTACCCATACATGCATTCACAAAACCCATAGACTCAAACATCCATCTACAAACACAGACTCATCTATTTACGTACACACCCATCCACACACCCTCACCCATCCAACCTTATACAGTCTTCCACGCAACCATCTTATACCCACACTCATCCACCCGCCCATACGCCCATTAACTGCCATCCACTCACCATAACACGCTAATTTATCCACCTACTCGTACACCTACAGACCCGACAATTAAAAAATATAAATTTTTTTAAAATGGCTTCTAATTTATTTCCGCTTCACTTTCGGTTCTCTTACTTCTCTTGATGCTTACTTCCGGTTTATCTCCGGTTAACTTCCGATTGAAAATTTTAAAGTCAATGGAGATATGGCAGACCATTAAGAATCTTAATATTATAGAAGATATTCTATCTTAATATTATAGAAGATATTCTATCTTAATATTATAGAAGACTCTTCAATTAATCGATTTTTTTCACGGTGTTAATTTTCTTTTATTCGTCAATAGTTTAGTATTTACATTAAAATCCTAATTTAGTCAAAATATGTTTCAAAAATATTAATGTCCAATAGAATTCGAAATTTATAGAACTTCGCTCCATTTTGTTCGTGGACATACCTAGTTCAATATTCTTATCTGGAATGCACAACGTTAACGTCATCTGTCGGAATATCTTTGAATTTATCTGTTGCTTTGACGTTCAAGAAATTCTTGAAGAAGAAGAATAAATAGTGAATTTTGAAGTGAATTAAATTGGAAATGTTGTAATATAAAAACAGAGTTGATGAATATGAATGAAAACTTTTAATGCGAAATTAAAAATTAAAAGTTTCGTCAAAATCATCAATTTAAAAATTAATGAAATTAAAGGCCCATTTTGCAATTTCAAAGTGTAAGATTCGGTGTCATCATATAAGTGGTGCGGACGCATGACGCAATTTTGCACCCCCAGAACAAGAATATGCCAACTCAAAATTTTTTTAGCTCAATTTTTGTTTATAAAATATCTTACACAAAAATTAAAACTCAGAATATACTGCAACAATTAGACGAAAAGTTTAAGAAACTATATAGAATAATAAAATTCAAGTACATCATTATTATCTCATGAAAAATTGATTCTATTGGCTTGGTTTTACAAAAATATTAAATTTTGAGTTCACATAGTTTTCTTCTTGGGGTGCGACGTGTGCTCGTTACAAAGCCTAATGTACCTCAACATACGACGATGATGATCAATGACTCGGCCGATCTCTTTTCTAGCTAACACCAATCCAATGCAATCTGGCTTCGAGCAGGCTTTGTCCTCTTGTATTCTTCGTCCGATTGCTCGAACTTTCGCTTCAGTCACCCTGAAATGACCGCATACGTGAAGTATGAGACTCATCATCGTGCTATCGAGTCCAACGATGCCAGTGCAGCAGTAGACAGCCGCGACGGATTGAAAACCAAAAGCGATCTCGAAGGTCGGCGTATGTTGAAAATCGAAGCCGTACCTGAGTATAGTATACAATTTTGTAGTTGCAACAGGTAGATTAGAAAATATTTGTTTTAAAAATGTCACACAAGAAGCATATGGAGAACCATATGGGAGCCAATATGAGTTCCACATGTGCATCATGCGAAATCCACCCGGCTAAAATACATTACACACATAATAATATATAATTATATATGACCTTATATGACCATAGATGACCGATATAATTTTTATAATCATCCGGATGATATCCCATTTTAAGGGGACCTAAACTCTCTTACGGCTTAGGTTCGAAAATTTACTTTTTAACACACCCAGCCATAAAGTACGTACTTTATCCCCGCCGAGCTGGGAATAAAGCGCTACATTAAATCCCTACCCCCACTCTAGTCCCCACCGCTACGCGCATGTGCCCTTGCCTTAGGCTCGGGGACAAACAGCGCGTGGCGCGGCGGGGACTAGAGTGAGGTTAGGGAGTTAATATGTAGCACTATTTTCCCTTGTCGGCGGTGAACGAGTACGAACTTTTTGGTAGATATGTTAAAAAATTGTATATTGCACGCGTGAATAAAGTGAGCCAGCGATTGCCAGCGTGTATGAGTATGTGTCAAAGAGACATTTTAATTTGTAACCGCAGAAATAAATTATATATTTCCCTGAAAAAATAATATGTTGTAAAGAATCACTATCTATATTACGTAAAACAAAAAGATTTATAGTTAGCGGTCCCCTTTTAAAGATATGCCTAAGTAAACATTGTTGCCCGTGGTATTACTATATCTATATTGTGGTACAGTCTGTAGAAAAGTTTATACCGCACTTTAGTGTTGTGCCTTATTTAAAAAATTTTGGGTTGCTTTTAATACTTTAACATTTTAATTTATGAATTGAAGACATTAAGTTATAAGTAATGACGATAATGATGATTTGAAATATAAATTAACTTTTTAAACTCATTATCACCGGTGAACTACCTTAATATATAGGATACATTATACTAATAAAACAAATTATAGCAATATTAAATAAAAAATATGTAACTGACCAGACATCAAACGGTAGAATGCGCTCCTGAAGAGTCTCGTTCTTTTTGGCCCTTTGTTTGGTCCAGGCAATGACAGCGGCTGTGGTAAAGTTTATATTATTGTTGATTGCGCAGAGAAAGAATCCGATGGTGAATCGTTTGGCCCAACCAGCCACCTGTTCCAGGCCCCGATATTCTAACATATCGTTGGTCGTCGTCAACCAGAGCTCCCTAGTCGTCAGATACATTTTAAGGAAGGTACGTCGGCGCGCGAGTACGTAGAACATTTTGAACAGTAGCTGGCCAACCGTCGTCGCTACGCAACCGACTCCTTGCAGTTATTACCGAGAAGATACATTATAAATAAATGGTAAAATAGCAAATAAATAAAGACTTTATAGGTGGTACATCACCATTCATAAATATTGGGAAGGATCATTACAATAATTCACTGTGCAACATTAAAGTTATTATAGTTGTTGCAATACTTTCTAAGTCAATTTTCCAATAAAAGCGATAATTAAATGGCTCATCGTTTTATTATCGCCTTTATTAAAAAATTAACTTTTAGCAGGTATTGCACTCCAATGACCAGTGCATCAATGTATGACTAAAACTGAATACTCGGGTATCGTAAATCGCAATGACTCCCTCTATTGACGGTAAGTATATTCACCTTATTGAAAATCTCTAGATTTCGTATTATATAGTATTTCCGCCTGACTTTCTAAATGCATTGCACGTATTCTCTCTGAATTTAGTTGTTTAGATAGGTTAGAGAAACTGTTTCAAACATTTCAACATCACTGCTGTTTCAAGGATAAAGGTTTGAAAGTTTTACAAAATATTCTTATCCATATTCCTAATCCTCTTAAATTTTTAAAAAATAATTTCCATGTTATATTTCCCAGATATCACCATTTAAAGAAATCACGACGTTTCCGTGTGTAACCAAAAAAAGAATGTAGCCTGCTTAAAATTGCGGATCGGAAAACATAGGTAAATTTATGGCCTTTCAAATGCATAAAAAATGAATCGATGATATTCTTTCAAACATAACAAAAATCCCGAAAAACTAAAACTCTTAAATCGAAAAATCGCTAAAAAAACAAAAATAACATTGAAAAATAACAAGTGTTAGAGTATCTCTTAAACGAGTTCTAAACCCAGATCACAACGACCTTTATATTTCGAAATGTTTGAGGTTGTGTTTTTAAAAATTTCTTTTTGATCGAGGATATCTCGAGAATGGCACGGTCATTTTTTACCAAGCAGGGCTCATTCTATTCGTTTTTATTTGACATTCGAAATTGGAAAGATATTTAGAGATTCATCGAATTGTTTTTTTTTATAACAATTTTTGGATTTTTTAGTTTTAGTTTTTCAAGTTTTTGGTATGTTAGAAAAATTATGATCAATTTAGTGTAAGTGCATTAAACAGAGCATAAAATTACCTATCTTGTACAATCGCAAATTTTAGATAGGCTCTTTTTCTTCTTTTGTTATACACGAAAAAAGTCATATGTAGTTTAAACGATTATATCTCGGAAATCTATGATGGCAAATCGTTCACAAAATTTTAGATGATTAGGAATTCAGACAATTCACATACCAACATCTAATTACATTTAATTTAAATATTTAAATAATTTTCATAAATTATACGTACAGAGAAAAAGTTACTGTGATAAGGATTATTATCTTGTTACGTCTAAAAGACGTACGCTCTAAACGCATAAAATTATTTGTAAATTTTCTTAATTTAAAAATTATCTAAATCCAGCAGAAATTAAAAGTAAGGAGCGTTTAATTTTAGCAACCTATAAAAAATATCAGACAGGTTACTGGTAGTGAGAGTACCAGATTACACGGTAGAGCCTGCCACTAGACTATATCATACATGTTCTGAATTCTCATATTTTTGGGAGTTCAGGTTATAACAACCTATCATTGTGTAATTTTAGTAAAATATTATTTTTTGTCAAACCATGAATGATAAAAAAGCACACCCTTTTTGAGGTTTAATTTGAAAGAGGTATAGCAATTTACAATTAATTTATTAGAATGAAGAATTTCATATGTGAACAATTTATTTAGTTTGAGAAAGCTAGGTGCCAATGAATTGGTAGCGATTTTTTTACCATCACAAAGCTTTTTCTACAAGGAAGCAATATGTTAAGAAAATAAAAACTTAATTTCCTATCTACTTGGATCTCATTTTCGTCTACCCCTCGGTCGACCCTACATACGTAGACATCGCGGAAATACGATAAAAATACAGTTTTACTAGCATTACTATATATGTTGTTTTGCGGTGTTGCCACATTTTTCTTCGGCGAAAGATTTTTTCAGCGACAACACCTAATATTACAAAAAATAATCAAGGAATCTTTATTTTTTTTTCTAATTTCGGATGTTTATCAGAAAACAAAAAAAATCATTTGTTGACTAAAAAATTACCGTATCATATATTTTCGTAATTTTTTAAGAAAAACTCCCACTCAGACGCTTCCAGTATCTTCCAGTACCTTGCTTTTCTCAACCTACCACTTATCTTCGATTTATATTTTCGCACCCTCTCATCCTCTTCTCATTGATCCTCGGAGCACTGCAGCGTATTAAACTCACTTGCAATCTAGCGTCACGGTTTTACCGATTACAATCATTCTTTTAATAAGGGATGAATGAGAGGGATAATAGAGAGGGAGGGACGGACGGAGGGTGAAAGGAAGGGAGGGACAGGGAGAGAGGTAGATAGATAGATAGATTTAATAATAATAATAAAAGCTTTATTTAACCTATGGCTATATGTACATGTTACACTCCATATTTACAGGTGTTTGTGTATTTACATCAAGTGTCTGTGTATATGTATGTGTGTGTGTGTGCATATATATATCAATCTCGCTTAAATTTCCCTTCTCGCCTGTGTGTGTGCGCCCTCTCTCCTCTCCACTTCTTCAGCCTCCAGTTTTGGCTCATCCCATTCTCGCCTTCATCCTCTTCCTTTTACTTTCGTTCCCCTTTGCAGAACTCTATTTGGGCCCCCTCGAACCCAGCCTCCACAGCTAGCCTCCTCATCTCCACTATCGCTTTGTGCCTTGCTCTTCTCTCCACTATAGATAACCACTCCTCAATTTCCACAATCTCCCTCCTTCTCATCTCTTTCCTCACGTCCCACATCATTTCCCTCTTCTCCGCATCCTCAAACCAAACCTTAACTACGTTGCTGTCTCTCCTGTCCTCACGTATTCGATTGTCCACCCTCCTTCTCCCAGCTCCTCCGTCAGTCAGTCCTTAAACTCCATCCCGTTTTTCCATTCTCTTCCTTTCTTTACCATCAGTACCTTTTCTTTAAATACCTTTATCTTTTGCTCTCTCCTTTTCTCCATGACTCTGCTTCTTCCCATTGACGTAACCTCACTTTTTATTTTCTTGTTCATCAACTCATCTTCTACTTCACTTTCACTTTCTCTTTTCCTCTTTTCCTTCAGGGTCCTCTCTACCTTCTCCAGCCTCTCCATCACTTTTCCCATGTCCTTTGCTACTTTTTCTCTCCGCCATACCTCCTTGAACCGCCACTCCACCTCTCTCTCTTTCCACTCCTCTTTCTTTTTTTCCCATTCTTTTTTCATTTTTGTTAACTCTAGCTCCTGTCCCCTTGTCTTTCTTCTCAGCTCCCTTACCTCTCTCATTAAATCCATCACTTTCTCCTCCATACCTTCAAAATCGTAGTTCCTTTCAAAAAGCTGTAACTGCTGTGTATGTAGAATTCGTTTTGCTGTTTGTCCATTTAAATTACTCCGCCTAAACTTGTCTCCTTATCAACCGCCTTAGGGTCTTTCTGCATCACTAATTTCTTCCTTCTGTTGCGTCTCTTCTCATTCCTTTATTGTGCATGACCTAAGGCTCTTTCTACATTCGTTCATCCCCCAGACGGCTTTCTTGTCTCCTTGTCCCCTTTTCCTGTCTTCTACTGTCGCTGTTATCCCGTTTCCGCTCATTGTTCAGTATCTCGTTGAGGCCCTCCTCTCCTGCCCTCCATTTCTTGTCTGCTTCTTAACCACTTGATCTCTAAAATTCTCTTTAGACTTTTCCTGTCACCGGATAGCTGGTCTTTCCATTCTGCTTCCTCTTGCCCGCTTCCTTCACATTCTGTCATGGCGTGCTTCGTCGTCTCCAATTTTTTTTTGCATATTCTGCAGATTTTCTCCTCTTCCTTTCTCCAGTACTCGTTAGCCCTTGCTACATTCCCCATTCTAAATCGCCCTAGCGTCTCCAGTCCATGCCTTGATTTCTTGATTATCTCGTTTTCGTATATATTTCTTCTGTTGCCTAGGATTCCTTTAAACTCTTTTGCATACGTTGATTTTCCTAAGTTTGCATTCGTCTCCAACTCGTCCATTAGGATCGCCTTCTCTATCATCTCCTGCCCTTTCCCTTCTCCCTTTTTCGCTGACCTGTTCCATTCCGTGACCGAGAGCCCTATCTTCTCCAGCCATCTTTTCCCTTTTTTGTCCTGTTTCTTATCCCTTTGCTTCATTGTTCCTCCACATCCTTGCTCGCCTGACTCCAGCAGATGAATTCCCAAGAATTTTCATTTACTTTGCTTACCTTCTCCTCGAATTTTAACGCCCTTCTCGCCGCTTCTACAGCTATCTTTTCTATTCCCATCTCCTTCCTTATCACATACGTTGGTGTTTTTTTCCTTTTTCTGTTCTTTTCTGACTGTTCTCTTCTAATCTACTGTTTACTCTCCCTTCAGAGCCTTCTCTCCCTTTACTTTTATCTTTATACTCGCTTCCTAAACTACTACACACACAAGCTTTTTTCCTCCCGATTTGGCACGTCAGATCACTCCGGTAGACATTTTTAACCTCGATAGATATATATAGATAGATGACATTTTATTTGTTTTATAAAACAAAAAATTGTATATATTTGAGAGAGACAAGAGAGAGGGAGAAAGAAAGAGAGAGCTTTTTGAAATAGTGGTGTATAATATATTGAGTAGTGTATTGAGATATAAAATTTTATATAATAAGAAGAGATAACAAATATCATAAAATTATATCTGAAAATATAGGGGCGTATAATACAAAAATAATATAATAATAAAACGACAGATGAAGAAATACATATTATGAGGTGAACATTCTGACTACTGGGAGGGCTCAATGGTGGTTGGATCAACATTGCAGGAGTAGAGGTATTGGTGTAGGTGAAATTTGAGAGTTTCAATAGGTACGAACACAACTCCTGTAGATCTGTGGGTCATCAGCATGAATCATGTACCGAGTATATTTTAAGACCCTGGGAAGGTCACCGATTAAGATAGTAAATAGTAGGAGCCTTAGGGCAGATCCTTGGGTACCCCAGCAAATATGTGCTCGTATATACGATATATATATAAGTATAGCAAGCAATCCAGTCAGATATAATGCCACCTTCATCTACAATAGCCTGACAGCAAAATATGATATAAACCATTTAGTTTGTGGATGAGTATGTGGTGGGGTATTCGATCAAACGCTTTAGAAAAATCAAATAAAACTAGAGAGATAGATAGATAGGTAGATATACTCTTTATTTTGAAAACATACAAAAAATACAGAACATTATGTACAAGTATTTTCTACATAATTACAGTCGGTGTCTAACAATTTGCAGTCAGAAATAAATTTGATATATAAAATAATATTCTACTTGCAATCATAGTTTGTCAATTTACTTAAAAATCATATTTGTCAAACAATTAATATACAAGTAAAATATCAACACAAAACCACTCTTTTCATACAATCAGTATATCTATCGCGTCAATAAATTTAAAATCCACTCATGCTTATAAATACATTCATACTTACACACTTAAAATGTAATTAATAATAATAAAAAAGTAAATTAGGACAAATACAGCAATTTAGGACTAGGTAAACCAATCTTTTGTATCATGTAGGCATTCAAATTATAGGTTTTCGTTCAGTTGTCTGAGATACCTATTAAAAGCTGTTTTGTATCTACATAACGGTAGGTATCTCACATTGCAGGGGAGGGAGTTTTAGAAACGCGAACCTTGGGATCTAAACGAATAAAGGTCCGTATCAGTGTGCGATCCTGGACCCGAAAGCTCTTTCACATGCACCATTTCTACTGAAAGTCCTGGCTGTGTTTTTACCACAGAGAGCCGCAAGATACGAAGGTTACTTTATGTTAATTGCTATGAACAATAACAGCCCCGCAAAGTACGCTCTTCTTTCCTTAATATTTAATCAGCCATGGTACTTCCTGAAAGGAGTGATGTGCTCGTCCCTCCTAACACCGCATATGTATCTCACACATGAATTTTGAAGTCTCTGCAATTTGGTCTCAAGCTCATCCAACATGTCAGGATAAACCACAGAACAGTAACCTAAATGAAGCACTACCAGTGCACATGCAAGCTGCTTCCACAATGCCTCAGTGGTGCATGGACGAAAATGTTGCAGACTATAAAGAGCACGATTTATTTTTTCCCTACTGCCTCTACTTGGGATTTCCAGGTGAGTTTAGAGTCCATGACAAAACCGAGGTTAGTGACATTGTCTATGAAGGGTATATATTCTCTTGCCAAGCTCTTGCAACGGATGCCCTCATGAAGTAACCTGGCAGGATCTTCAAGAGGGCATCAGTCGCATGTCAGCTGTTGCGCAGGTACTGTCGGAATGGGTAGAGAGAGAGAGAAAGAGAGAGAAAGAGAGAGAGAGAGAGAGAGAGAGAGAGAGAGAGAGAGAGAGAGAGAGACTGAATGAGCAGGTGAGTTGGAGTTATCGATAAGAGAGAAAGAGTGTTTACAGGAGAAATTATTTATTTATTTATTTAGAATTCCAGCGTTACAAATAACAATTACAGTTACAAATAACAATTACGGACAATTTCAAAGTACAGTTATTTTACAATAATATACCAGAATGCCGTAATCCTGCAGAGGAAAATAGTATTTCCGGTTCGCAGGTCCGGATTGACAAAAATAATTCTGATTGGTTATACTGTGTAACTTATTACTGTCATACACAGTAATAAGTTCCAGCAGTACATCTTCACCCATACATATACTCAGCATGTATCCATGTTGGACTTCACAACATGAATTCATGCTTTCATACTCATACTCACACTTACTTATAAACATTTTGGTATAATCGGCTTTCTATATTGTATTTAAAACATACATAAAATATTTTTCATAGCTACCGGGAAATATAATCTTTGTTAATTATTACTGTATAATAAAATTTCTAGATTGATAGTTTTGCATTTAATTATAGTTCAGTACACTTCTCATTCACCAATATCTAACTAGCATCGATCTTGCCAATGTGAATCTCTCGGTAGTCGCATTTTTGTCTCTTGCGTAAATTATTTTCTCAAAACTGTTAAGTCTAGCAGGGCACGTAAGTCCCACTACACACGTAACTTTGTAGTGAGGGAGCATTACTTTGTGTTGATTGGCTGAATCACATTTATATGGTGATGTAAAAGCTATCTCATCAATAACAAAAAGGTCTTTGTATGAAGGCTGTCGTTTCAGAGAATACATGGTGTTACGGATAGAATCCATTAGTAATAAGAAAATGTAACTGTGTAATAAGTTCCTATGCAAAAGGTCTCTAAAACTTTCTGTATAGTTCAAATGCGATGACATTCTCAAGTTTCTTATGTATGTTTCCGGCGGTCGTAAGCGGCGACTTTCGACGGCGCGTATAGCGGCTCATTCTAACTCGAAAAAGAATGACGCAGAGACCAGATGCACTCTGGCCTTTATACAGAGCGGTAGTTACAAAGCGCGTTATACTAGTAAGGCGAATGTTGTATTTAATAAATAACAGACTTTATCATAAATGGTGTGTAAATTAGTTTAACAAAATCCTTAGTTTATTCTCGTCCCGAACACATGGAGTTTGTAAAGATTTGTTTGCCTCCATATCCTCTGTCAAAGTAGAATATAGCCTTGTTTGCTCCTAAGTAGTTAAGATCAACGTAGGACATTCGATAGCAGTGGGGTTGCAGTATCGGCTTCTCCGATGTATCCACCGCTCCCTTCAATTTTGCCTTCATACTATTCTCTTCTACCACTTTATCGATCTTGGTAAAAATAGTTTCCATTGACTTATATTTTTCTACATTTAGTTAATTTTCTATTTTCGATGATTCAGTTGTCCCTTTTACAAAATGTATGAACTTAAAATTAGAGGGCTTAGGATTATGATAATCCTCCGCCAATGTATGTTGTTCTTTGTCCTTTATTTCTTTTATTTTTGGTGTTGTTTTTAGATTCCCGCCTGCAGTTACTGCGTTCATAAAAGCGTGGTTGTTCCCTGCCTCGAGTATCTACTTGTTGCTTATTTCACTTGCAATTTTAATAATATTTTTATTGATGTCTGTATATAAGTTTATCATTTTATGCAAGTTATAGTTAGACATACGGCGGAGAGCGATTATGGTGTAGCTTACACCTACCACTAGCACATATGTATGTACGTATATCTAGTATTATTTTATCAAGTAATACGAAATCCTCATGGACTACCGATGTAGGATTAGTATTCTTGATAATTTCACATCTTTTTTGTTGTAATAGGTCCCGGATATACACTGACAAAATGTCCTGACGTGTAAATTGTTCATAACAATATACAGAGTGAAACGAAGGTCTTATTTGTTCACCATTAATATGTTCATTAGTAGTCATATTTGGTAGTATCAGAAGTGTAGTTTTTTGTTATAAATATATATTTTCGTGGGTCCATTTTTTTAATTTTTCACTAGAGGATTTGGCATAATGCGTTTCTTACACATAAGAAATGTACACGTAATTATTGTGCACAATTTAGCATTGGTCAAATATATCTATATATAATTTGACGAATGCTAAATTGTGTACAATAATTACGTGTATAATTCTTATGTGTAAGAAACGCGCTATGCCGAGGATTTTTTGACTATATCAAGATTTTTTAGTTCATTTGGCAATTGATTAAATATTTTAATTGCTTTGATATAGCTATTCTTGTCACTTACTTTCTTACATATTTTTGGTAGTGGTATAATTTTATGCCTTGTTCTACCAACTGAGTTTAAATAGATATTTTTCAGATCGTTATAGTTGTATTTAATATTTTCCAGAGCAAATAACTGTTGTAAATTTATAGGTTTTTTTTGTGCAAAAGTATTTTTGAAAACTAAATTTAGCAATCTGTTCTGTATTTTTTGTAGTAAATCTAGATTATTTTTATAGGCTCCTCCCCATGCAATTATGCCATAACTTATAATGCTGTGAAAAAAGCATAATATATCATATTCAAAGTTTTTGTTATCATAAATTTGGAAATCTTGTAAAAAATAAATATTAAATATCTGGTTTTCTTTATTATATAATTTATGTGTTCATTCCATTTTAAATTGTAATAAAAAATTATACCTAGATATTTACTACTATCGACACTCTTTAACATTTTATTATTTATAAATAAATCAAAATTTTCTGGCACGCTATCACAATAATTACCAAAAGTAATATATACTGTTTTATCAACATTTAGAGTTAGTTTGTTTAGTGCTAGCCAGTACTTCTTTCCAGGTTTTGCCTGTAGAGATTATTACTGTGTCATCAGCATAGGATATAATTGTATCATCCGGCATATTGTTGTAAATTTACTCTCATTTTGTCCTAGTCTCACTTTTTGCATTCTATTGTTGAGATAATTTTTTATTAAATCAAGTGCTTTGCCTCTTATGCCATATGCATACATCTTTTCAAGTAAAATTTCATGATTAACAGTATCAAATGCTTTTGCAAGGTCAAGAAATGTTATTGCAATAGGAGAACTGTTATCTAAGTTATCATATATCTCTTTTGTAATGTAGCTTAGAGCATCTTTAGTTCCCATATTTTTAATTAAGCTAAATTGTTTTGTACTAAGTAATTTATTTTTAGAAATAAAATCATAAATTCTATTGAAAATAATTTTTTCAAATATTTAATCAATATTTGATATTAGAGATATAGGTCTATAATTACTCATGTCTTTCTTTTGTCCAGACTTATAAATTGGAACTACTTCAGCAGCTTTAAGAACATCTGGCCACACTAATTTATCTATACATTTATTGAAAATGGTTGCTAAAGTATCATTTATATGATAAGATATTAATTTAAGTATCTTTGAACTGATTTTATCTATATCGCCGTTTTTATCTTTCAAATTTTCTACTATTTTTGTACTTCGTATTTATTGGTTGGTCGTAGGAAAATTGATTTCGTATTCATTGATGGTGGTTATATTGATTTATTGTTTAGCTTTTTGATCTTTTTGCTCATTTCCTCACCCATTTTGTAGTAGTGATTATTCATGACATTAGCTATTTTTTTTGTCTGTAATTTTGTCATTATTATTGTTTCGTATTTCATTTATTACATTACTTCCTTTCTTTTTATTACCCAGCTTAGAATGTATTATTGATCATAATTTTCTTGTATTGTTACAGTTTTGTTGCACTAGATTTTTATCATAATTTACTTTAGCATCTTTTATTATCTTATCTAATATTTTAATATAATTTTTATATTTTTCCTTCAATTCTCGTTGTTTGGATTTTCTTTAGTTCTTTGTAAAGATTTTCCTTTCTTTACATGACTTCATTATAGAATTTGTCATCCATTCTTTTCTAGGTAAATTTTTGTGTTTATTGTAATGTGTTATTTTTATATTTTTACATATTTCAATGCAATTTTGAATTTCTCTTATTATTAAATTTGTCGCTTTATTTGGATCTTCCACTATCTTAAATCGAGACGAGTCAATATTTCCAACAATATTAATTAATTTTTAGTAATTATAAGTAAAATTAGTTTCAGTCGTATTTTTATCTACGTTTTTTAAATTTCTTTTAATTCTTATGAAAAGTGGAAAATGGTCTGGCATAGGTATATTTAACTTGAAAGTTTTAGTACTGATAGATTCAGTTTTTATAAAAATGTTATCAATACATGTTCCACTTTCACTAGTTAAATCATATGGTCTAGTCGTACATGTAAATCCAGAGAAAAAGCCTTTTTCTAAGAAGTTGTTTAAGAAGTCTAAGTTTGTATTGTTGTGTTGTAATATATTGATATTGTAATCACCAATTATTAAGTGATTCTTAACATTCTTTTTTAAGTTTAGGAAATTTTTTAGATTTAAGATAAAGTCTATATTTTTTAAATCATGTGATCTATATATGGCCGAGATTTCTAATGAACTATTGTTACTAAGTTGAATTTCATACTTTTAGTCTATCAATTTCTATTATTTCAGTTGATTGAGATATATCATTTTATACATATACGACTACTCCATCTGACTTATTTAGATTACTATGATTATAATATACATTATATCCACTTAAGTTATAGTATTAGTAATGTTCTAAATTCCATATTTCAGCACAAACTATCACACACGGCTTGGTCCTAAGACGCTCAATAAAGATTTGTAGTTTTTCAAAATTGGCATTTAAACTTCTTATGTTAACGTATAGAATAACACTATCATTTGAATTTATATCTCTATTAAGAGACTCAAGATCGCCGCAAGAGATCGCCTGTTGGAATGTTTGGTTTTGTATATCTTCTATCACATTATTATGTAGATGCATCTTGGGCTTACTGGCTACTTTTGCTGAGAGTGCTGGTACGAGGTGATGACGATAGCAGAGAGTTGTTGTAATTATATCTTCTATAACTGGGTTCACAGGGTAATACGTTGTATCTATGTGTCTCTTGATTTTGTTTATAAGCACTTGACATAGATGGCTGTCATTTGCCACGAGTTTAGTCTCATAATTTGTTTTGTACTTATTATTAATATAACAACAGTCAACGCAGCATAATTCGATCGGTTTTGGACAGTTGATTGTGTTATGAGAGCCTGCACATCTTAAACAAACCTTATCATTTTCACAATTTTTTCCGTTGTGTCCAAATCTTCCACAGTTAATTTGGATAATACATGGTTGTAGGTGAAGGTCGTCATAGACTTTACAATTCTGGTATCCCACAAAAATCCTGTTATTATCTTTTATTATGTTGTACAATTCTGCGATTACGTCTATTATTATGCTTTATAGCTTTTTTTTTGGTTACAAATTTATGCATAGCTTCACACTTCGTGTCACAGTTCTTGAAATTTCGTAAATTTATATCATTTTCTAATTCTTTTAAATTCATTGATTCATAGTTATCAATTCCAATTATTTTTAATCTTGGTTTCTTTACTTCTTCTTTTTCTATTGTACACATACTAGATAATTTCTTATTCATATATTTAGCGGCCTCTGTTGCACTTGTAGAGTTCAAATAACTTATGATTATTTCATTGTCATTTTTGCGATGCACTGTTTTAGCTTGTATAGACTTCTCTTTGTTTAAATAATGCATTACGCTTCTCTTTAAGTCTGATCTGTCTTCTTTGTTTTTTTCTTTAATATTATTTTCGGACACGCTCTCTTTTTTACTTAACTCCAGATAATACTTGTGCATATGGTTTTTTGATAGTATTATTGTCTTTTTGTAGCTGTGTGATAAATTCTTTCATCAGTACATTTTTATCTTGTAGTTCTACATTTATTTGTTTTAATAACTTATTTTCTTTCTTTATGCTACTCATTTCTATATTGTCTTCTTTGCTAGTTTGGCTTTCACATTCACTATCATTTCCCATTTCTTTCAATATTTAATTTCTTATTTCTTCCTTCAAGTAAGTTTTCACTTGTGCTATAATGATCGTGGCATCTTCGTTTAGTGTCGATTCATCCCGTTTTGAGGTTAGTTTTATATAGGCATGTTCAGGACAAATTACCAATGCTTCACTTATGTATGTAGTATTTTTTAATTGTTTAAAGTCACTTACGTGGTATACATTTTCACATAATATGCACGCTACCGTAGCAACTCTTTTTCTTTATGGCATTTGAATGGTTTTCGCACTTTGTCTGGCGGTATTCCTCCGCCCGACGCCATCTCGACTTTAGACTGTAAATAGTATATTTTAAAACTTCAGACATAACAAATGTATTTAAAAAAAAAAATAACTACATTAAAAATATGTAGATATTTAAAATACAGTATTTAAATGAAAGCATTTAAAATACTGTATTTAAATGAAAACATTTAAAATACTGTATTTAAACAAAAGCATTTAAAATATTGTAATTAAGCTAAATGTACGAGTATTTATAATATTTGTGTTTGAAATATATTTCTTAGTTTTAATGTATTTCAAATACGGTATTTTATTGAAACTTTTTCCAGCTCTGTCAACAAATAGTTTACTATGCGGGAAAGTAAGCCAGGGACTGTTGTGTCGAGTATTTATCCGTCTAAACTTTGTCAATTTTCGAAGTTGATTATTTAATGAATATTTTTTTGATAAAATATTATTAGAAGCGTAGTATCAAAAAATTTTCTCTTAGTTTAAGTATTAGCATCTAGAAGATACTTTATGAAAAGGTAACTACATGATATATACGTTCGATGCAGTTTCTAAAGTCTTATTATGAAAAATCCACTCCACTAGATATTTTAACAATAAAGAAACCGCTGCCAATTCACTGGCACTTAGCTTCCTCAAACTTTAAAAAATGTTTTTTACTATCACAAATCTCCCTATTTGTGTAAGCAAAAATATAGATAAGCATAAATATAAATCAAAGAAGCATGTAAAGAGTCGGTAGAATATTTATTTATATCACGGAAAACAGTGTGGGAGAGATCCTGCTCCATGCAGCTACTACAGCGGTTCCACAGGCTGAAGAGCGGCATCACCGGCTGGGAGAGCTGCTCTCCCGTTGGGAGAGTTGCTGATTTATCGGCAGAGCAGCTGTAGCACTACACTGTACAGTTACGCGTAGTTGGGGCACTCTGAAAAGCGTGGCATCTCCGTTCTACTAATGGGATTGGTAAAAGTGCAGCAGCGTACCCATACTGTTATCCATATACTTTTGCAGTAAAATATGTAGTAATAAGTTTACTATTATACTTTTAAATATATCAGCAAGATGGTTGGACAAGAATGAGGTTATAAACTCACCATTTTCCAAGAAATTATACAATAAATCTTAATTTGAACTTTAAAATAGTTATATATAACAGTTTGTATATGTATTTCGATAATGTGCGGAAAGTGCGAGAAAAATATTATATTCTTTACCCTATTATTACCATTACCCTACTCTTCCATACCCTATAAGATATTTCAAACAAATTTTCGATGAGTTCTCAAAAGTATCTCATGAAAAGGCAAAATTTACCTGTTAGAACGGCGATGTCACCCCAGTAAACGACGATCATGAGAATTTCGGGTACGAAGATGCTACTGACGGCGAATACGGAGAAGCCAATCCTCAAGTAGACGAAAAGTTGGGAAACAATATTGCGCTTGCCAGAATCCATGGGCCAGAGGCCATGTATAATGAGGAGGTACTTGTTCATCCACAAGTAACCGTCTATCGTCGATGGCCTGTCCTTCATGATCACCTGCACCATCTCTTATTCTCATAATTTTTCTGGGTTATATTGTGACTACGTTATTTTAATTTCTATAAGATTCTTGTATGTAGTCTTTGAGAAAATTGAATTATTTTAATTTTTGTGATATGTAATTGATTACTTACGTATGATCATTGAACTATATAATAAGTTTTTAATTTAAAAATTGTTGATTATTTAACACACTCTTTGAATACTATGAGTTGAATCGTATATATCTTAAAAATATTGTTTGTGATATAGCATTACTTCCTTGATCTTCGTGTACATAGACCTAAATAATTACATATAAATGTCGAAAGATTTAAAATGCAAGAACCATTTAAAATGTACTCGATTCATCTCACGGTATCTATTTTTAGAAGAGGTTTAAATTTCACTTTGTTATTCATCACATATCATAAAATCTGAGAAAATATACTTTGTCGAATTTTTACGTAACGAACAGAGCATACTCAGAAGCTACAACTGATAAGTTTGATCTACAGCAGACTACTGAACTACGCAGTAGCATGTAAAAAGTAGCTCTTGTTGTATTGCGTGCGAAGAAAAAAAATAAGGCACGTAACAACAGAAAGAGGTTTGATAGGTGAAAAGCGAAGGGACATGATTACAGAGCGCGGCCAGAGAGACGAGGCAAAAAAAGGGTGAAGTTGAGTATTGCCGCTTGCGCATACCTATTCATTACGCCCATGAGAGTATTTTACCTTTTCTTTTTTCTTGAGCTGCGTATAGCGATCGGTTCAGCTTTTCTATTTGCGGAATATTGCATGGACGTGGATAGTCGCGAAACGTATACGTGGAGTATCGATGGCGAGCGAAAGCCTTCGGTATTATTAGCGAGACCGTTTTTCCATCATTTGACTACAGTTGCGAGGTCTCGTTTATTATTTATTAAAAACATGACATTGTTGAGGTAAAATACAAAAAACGGCGTAAGTAAGAACAACTCATAAAGTAGATGATTACAGAGTAGATACAATATACCGCGCAAAACATTTTATTTGACGTACGGATCGCGAAGTCTCGTTTATTAATTATTAAAAACCTGACATCGTTGAGGCAAAATACAGAAAACGGCATAAGTAAGGAAGAATCATAAAGTATAGATGATTACAGAGAAGATACAATTGTACCGCGCAAAACATTTTACTTGCCTCGCTCTTTCGTGCATCGATGATGAATCGAAGTCGCGCGACTCTTTATTATCACCCTGTGATTTCGCTATACGCGAATTTTTCTGCTTTATGATTTGCGTGCAAGAAAGTCTGCGGAATAGATATGAGCTGTGGTAAGTGAGACTAATTAAACATTCATGCGACAAAGTTTCAACAACTTGTCGTCTTGTCTGGAAGATCGAAATATCGTGAGGTAGTTGACATTTAGCACAAGTGTTGAGAGTAGTGATAAGTTTCCATCAGATTCCAGTCTTTTTATCAATACATTAATAACAAGTGTCTGTAACATACTATCACAGACTATTCTAATTATAACTATAATTATATATTGTCATTGTAATAATATATTTAATAATTAATTTCAACAAGTAATAATCATTAAATATTATTATTTTTAAATGTATCTGACAGTTCGGATAAATAATCAATGTGCACAAGAAAATCCAAGTATAATTTAGTTATTTATTCGGAATAGTCATCCGTACCTTATCCTTATCCATACTAATATATAAATGTGAAAGTTTGTTTGTTTGTTACCTCATCACAAACAAACGACTGCATCTATCTTAATACAATTTTAACGATTCCAGAAAAATCTAAAATAGCTTAAATAAAAACCAAATATTTTCACTTTTTTTGTCATTTGATTGTTACCACAATTGTTCTTCGTTTATTTTTTCTCGGAGAAATACATAAGTCACATAGAATTTAGAGATAAAGATTCAGATTTCCAGAAAAATGTAACATACTCGTAGCTTATGAAAAGCAAATTTTTTCACTTTTTTGGTCATTTGCTTGTAACCGCATCACACAAAAACTTCGACAGCTATCCTAATGAAACTTAAATGATTCTCTTTGTGTTTGCTTTTTGGGGTAACACATAGGCCACGTAGAACTTTCAGATAATGCTGTATTTTTCCAAGAAAATGTAAAATAGCTTGAACGAAAACCAATTTTATACCACTCAAACCTCAAAATCACAACTTTGATATGATTTTTCGGCGCTCGTGGTATAAAATATGGTTCGAAACTGGTGCGTAAGTAGATTATTTGCTTCATGTGACTTTTCACTCTCGCTTTGCTCGAGCGAAATCGTCCCATGAGGCACATAATGTACTTCCGCACCCGTGTCGAAATGTACTATTGTATGGTATTGTAGGTATGTAATATTGTTCATGTTATTTGGTCATTTGTTTCATATCGCTTCACACAAAAACTACTGCAGCTATCTTTATAAAACTTTAACGATCCTCTTCGTTTTATTAGGAGAAACATATATAGGATACCTAGGATTGAGAGATAAAGCATCAGTTTTACAGAAAAATGTAAAATAGCTTTAAAGAAAACCAAACAATATTTACAAATAACGTAATTTTTTAAAGTACTTAGCATTATTTCGTGGAGGGGCAAAGTGGAAGGGGTCGAGAGTTCCATTAAACGAAGATAATCGTAAAAGTTTTATTAAGATAAGTACAGAAAAAAATGAAATAATTGAATTTCCATATGAGGTATTATACTTTTTTCTGGAAAAAACTAAGCATTATCTATAATTTATTGTGGTCTATCTGTTTCGCCTAAAAATGCGAAGAGAATCGTTAAAAGTTTATTAAGATAGGTGCAGTAGTTTTTGCTTGATGCGGTAACAAACAAATGACCAAAACTGTGATAAAATTTGGTTTTCATATAAGATATTATCCATTTTCTGAAATACTATAGCATAATCTCTAAATCCTATGTAGCCTATGTGTATCTGCAAAAAACGAAGAGAATCATTTCATTTTCATTAAGATAGGATCTATATAGTTTTTACGTAAGGCGGTAACAATTTTTTCTTGAAAAACTAAACATTATCTGTAATTTCTATGTAGACTATGTATTACTTCAAAAAAAAAAAAGACAATCATTCAAGTTTCATTAATATGGGTGCTGTAGTTTTTGCATAATGCGGTAACAAACAAATGACCAAGCAAAGTGAAAAAAATTGGCTTTCATTAAAGCTGTTTTACATTTTTCTAGAAAACGTTACCATTATATATAATTGCTATGCAGCTATTAAGATAGGTGTAGTAGATTGTTCGTGATGAGGTAACAAAAAATTTTTCATATTTATATATCGACTAGCTTCACCCGTCTCGGCTTCGTCCGCGAAATATACTGACCGTATATTATTGTTATTCTCAAAATAATTCGAAATTCAGGAATTCACCGCAACAAAAATGCCATAATAGCAATGCTATTTTGTTTCTTTTTAATTTGTACTTCAGATTCGAACTCTATAACCTCAAAAACCCAACCCAACCCCTTTATATTCATACCTGGTTTATTTGTTATTGATTTGCAAGATAAATAGTTGAAAATACACTATTTGGTCGCCAAAATAACCGTCATGGTAGCTGCGCCATTTTGTTTTTCTTTTAATTCTGACTTCAGATTCGAAATCTGCGACTTCAAAAACCCCCATTGAAGCATTTTAGGTTTATTTTCTTTGATTTTCCAGATAAATAGTTCGCAATACACTATTTATCCGCTAGAGAATCGCCATGTTGGCTGCGACATTATGCTTTTTAAAATTCACACTTCAGATTTGTAATCTATGACTTCAAAAACCCCCATTGACACATTTTGCATTTATTTGAATTTTATTGGCAAGAGAAATAGTTCAAAATATGTTATTTTGCCATGAGACAGCCGCCAAATTGGCTACGCCATTTTTTTTCATTTTACAATTCTGACTTTGAATTTAGAATCTACAACCTTGAACATCCCTATATACACATTTCTGTTCTTTTTACATTTGATTCGCAAGAGAAACGTAGGGTCAGAAGTGATCTTATTTCCGAGTTCCAAAGGTTGTAGTACATTACGCAACAATGCGCAAAGTAGGAGGTGCTCGCACGAGTGTTGTTTGTCGCCCGAGCGATGCCCTCGCCGGGGGCAATGGGCACCCCCCCCGGTCAGTAATAGTACATTATGCATCAAGGGAGTAAAGTGGGCAATGTACGCACTGTGTGACGTTGCCGACCGAGCGAAGCGAGGTCGGCATTTCACACAGTGCATGCTTGCCTACTGTACTCCAGAGGTGCGTATACTACTTTTCACCACACCCCCGTAAAGAAATGACTGTACGCATCTCAGCAGGCCGTACAGTACCCCATGCTCTGCCTAGAAGTAAAGTGACTTGTGTACGCGCGACGCGCTGTTTTACCGCTCGAGACGCAGTCGAGAGCGGAAAAAGGCGCATCGCGCATGCGCAAGTCACTTTATTCCCTAGGCAGTCCATGCGGTACTGTACGGCCTGCTGAGAGGGCGTACAGTCAGCACTTTACGCGCAGTGTGGTGAAAAAATACATACTTATAAATCATTAAAATAAAATCAAAAATAAATTAAGAAAATTAAATAAAAATTAAAAAATTAAAAATTAATAATTTTGAAAAATATAAGAAAGTTAATAATGTATTATTAATTTTTAATTTTTAAATTTTTATTTAATTTACTTAATTAATTTTTTCAAATTTTTTCTACTTTTAAAAAAAGATACGATTTTTCAAATTTTTCAAATAATAAGTAGTTTATATTGTACCCTGGACTTTGAGTTATCTTGCAGTGAAAGTTGCATTGAAATTCGTTGAGCGGTTCTTGAATGATGCGCGGACAAACAGACAGACAGACAAACAACAGTTTTATATAAATACATATAGATAAGAATATCTGCAATCTCCCATTTTCTACGTCCGTACATTTTTTTTATCAATTTCAATGAAGCATATATTTTGACTAGAATGTCCTTAAGGTAACGTTATACCGATTTTTCATGAAAAAAAACGATATTTTTGGTATTGCGTTAAAATAATATTTAAACAATGAAAAATCTTCTTTAAACAACATTATATGTTCTTATGATTTAAAAAAGAGTTATTTATTGAGAAATAATTTATTTTTAGCATAGTATAAAAATCAAATTCTGATTTTTTTGTTACCTTGTACCATTTATATCTTTAATGTTCAAATTACTCATTGCGTTTGTTCATCATCATGAAGTCATCTAAGACTTAGAGGATACATTCTTAAAGGCACATGTAAAAATATATCTTTTTACAACTATATATAGTTGTAAAAACAATTTGGGCAACCAAAAATAAATGGGATACAAGTTAGAAAAATTGGTATGTATAATTTTACCTTAAAAGTGCTAAGACCATGCAAATTGAAGGACTTACGAGCTTACGGCTTTCTCAGCTTTTACGTAAAAGTACGTCCAACTACTATTAATCAATCAATCAAAATATCAAGTGTAACTTCATAAAATTTATTTAGAACAATAAATAATTTAATATCTTTAACTGTCAATTATATCTATACAATAAAATAATAATAATTGTTAACAATTTGTAAATTCTGTTCTTCTTATCGCCCTTCCATTTGTTTATCATAAGCTTGCCTCAATAATGCCAAGTATGAACCAGCTGTGTTAAATACCTATAAAATTAAAAATTAAAATTAATTACATTCTTTTTAAATTGCATGTTCGTATTTCAAATATTAAGGTATTTATTTTAATGATGCCCGTTTCACGTAATACAGCCACTTTAAAATCTTAAGTGCGGTTTACGATGCCAAAATATTTGACTTAGACCATTAAAAATTATTTTTGAAGGGGAGGAATAGTACTATATTTTATGCTAAATTATGTACCGAATCATATTACGATTTTTTCTAAATTCTTATATATACTAATTTGATCTTTTATGTTATTCAACATATAATTTAGCATGGACTTAAGGACTCATTATACGACTCATTATATTATTCATCATATAAATTGTCAGTCAATTAATCCTATGATTTTTCAGTAGGGATTTTACACTTTTAACCTCATGTATCTCGAAAATTTGACAAGATTGTTAAATTGTGATGCTACACTCAGATTCAGCACAGAAAATTATGAAGGAAATGAGTTTTGTGTGTGTGTGTGTGTGTGTGTGAGTGTGGGTGTGCGTGTGCGTCTGCGTGTGCGTGTGCGTGTGCGTGTGCGTGTGTGTGTGTGTGTGTGCGTGTGTGTGTGTGTGGATGTTTACCAGCATAACTCTGCATACATGCGGCGAAACTTAATGTTTCAGGGCTCATTATTTTTGTTTATCTTAAAGGAAGGCGGCACAATAATTTTTTTTTTTGGTACTTTTTTTTTATTTTAGCAGTTTTTGATTTTTGAGTTTTAGTTTTTCGGGTTTTTTAATACCATCATCGATCCAATGAAGATACATTTGAAAGAGCATGAAATTACCTATCTTTTCCGATCCGAAATTTTGAAAAAGATATTTCCCTTGTTTTTTTATACACGAATACGTCATCTTTTTCAAACGGTTATATCTGTGAAATTTAAGATGCTAAGGAATATTTAGAATAATATTCTGTAAAATTTTTGAAGCATCATATTTTTCTTCTGTCGAGAAAAAAATAATTTTCTTAAAAAAATCATTAAATTGACTAAGGAGGTTATGTGCGTAGATATATGTAAAAAAGTAGAAATCTTGGTATTTACTCATTACGTAAATATGAAATTCGCTACTTTACTCTTTTTAAAAGTTACAATTACATTTGCTACTTTTATAAAGTAGAGAATCAGCAGTTTATTCTTTGCAAATGAGTAAACTTCTCAGTATAATCTTTGCAAATGAGTAAACTTCTCAGTTTAATCTTTTTTGCGTCAATTTTTACTTATTGAAATTTCTTTTATCGGGTAATTATAGAAAATCCATAATTGCATCGAAAAAACTTCAAATTATTTTAAAATATTAAAAGCGGCAAAATGGCAGATTAAAAAATTTGTTTTTTGAAATTTCCAGATCATGGATTTTGGACATCATTTATAAAATGTGCATGAAAACTGCAATTTCGGTTCAATGACAAAAATAAAAAATATGTATCCACGTATTTTTAGAGTAGAATGCGGCCTGCATGATTTGATATGGAATCAGTCAATAACGAATTATCTATTGGCAAAATTCGTTACCTCCGTGAACTTGCTCATCGACATGACCTGAAAGCCAAGCGCCGTGATTTGGCACTCTTTCTGCGACCTCATGATGACAAAGCTGAGGTCGCGTTGCTGGTCAGGCGGCAGCAGGTACCAGGGCATCTCGTAGCAGACGACGTCACCTAATGCCTGGCTGTCCTGGATTAGTAACTGGCCCGGCCAGCACCAGATCATTAGCTGAGCGAACATCGACAGCAAGTAGCAGGTGAACTTGAAAATATCGGTGGGTCGGCTGCCACCCACTATCACCGCGTAGCCACTCAGGCAGATTTCCAGGCCGCTGGTCAACAGTTGGGTGAAGATTATCGGGCTCAGCAAATTTCGCACCTCCTCGGCCATCCTGGAATAAGCGAAAGACTAATTCCTGATGATATAGGTAAGTGTGCTTTTTTTTAACAATTGCAGAAGCGATTCGATACAGTACGAGACAACGGCTTGTGCATTTCTCGATGTTAACAAACTGAAACTAACACTTATTCAAGTCCGCAACCTTAAGGTGGCTTCAGCGACTTTTTATAAAAATATAGACGTTGTTGAAACTTTACAAAAATGTTTTTTAAACATTCAACTTTTAATATATATATATAAAGAAAATCTAGGGTCTATGACCAAATTATCGAAAAAACTAAGCTTAGAATAGTCATTTTTAACTCATAACCTTATGGGAATGAACCGTTCGTCGCCTCTTAGTAATTTATAAAAAATGAGTTATTAATAAATTTAGTACGTAATTAAAGATTTTTTCACGGAAAATCTAATGGCGTGATCAAGTTTATGTATTAATGACCAAATAAAAAAGATATTGAGGATAAACGTTGAAAACGTGCTTCTGCGTACGCGCGCTGAGAGCTAAGTCACCGGATTTGCGTTTTTTACGGATTTAACTTAATATTTTTTAGCTATAAACGTTCTGAAGTAGTTTACAATTCTTTAGAATGAAATTTAAATAAGACAATTGAATAAGAATTGAAATCATAAATAAAACCCCCTATGGGGTCCTCGCTTGATACGGTACCCATCGCTGAAGCCACCTTAAGGAAACGAATTTCGATGAACCTTTAAGAGATGGTTTTTGGTATCTTTATACAATTATAAAACCTTCTTTTTCAATGATTTATGTAACATTTTTCAGTGTTCACCTCTTTCTATAACATTTTTTGGTGTTAACCTCTTTATACACAACTTTTCATGTTTAATAGCCTTGCATAATAATTATAAATAAGGAATTAACGTAGTAGTTTTTATAAAACTAGATAATATTATTATCTTTTCGAAGATTTTATATTAAGGGAAGGAGATACAGCAAACACTAAAATCCTTTAATTATAGAAGAAAAATATTTTTTCTACAAAACATGTTAATTACAGAAAAAGATGACATTTTAGACTGGTTTTGTTCAAATTCACCATCCTTTGAAGTAGCTATTTTGAAAAAACACCTGTAAAAGCAGACATATTTTTGATTATCACTGTGCGCAAGGGGTTACGATGGATTGGTATACATTTCTTTTTATGAACATTTCATGCTAAAATTAAGACATTTAAAGAGCAATATTTTCAAATAATATTTTTGAACTATTCTGAGGTTATATTCTTTATGAATAATTTATTGTTTGCGATATAAGCAGTATTTTAATATTAACTTGCATTTTTAAAAATGATATTTTAGATAATAATAAAAAGAAAACTCTTTAAATTTGTTCAAAATATGTTAAAAAGAAAGTACAAATATTTTCAGCGTGATTCACGAAGAACTGTTGCGCAGGCTCGCAAAGTAAGTTATAAAAATTAAGTTTTGAGAAAAATGAGTTTAAACATAAATATCAATAAAAATAGCATGATCAATCATTTATCTACAGCTTCAAATAAGTCGAAAGAAAATTAGTTTTCGCATAAAACCCTTTACTCTCGAAAGAAATAGGGTTAAATAAGTGCTTTACCACTTAAAAAAATCGATTTTTTGACCAAAAATTAGTAGCTTCTTCCCTTAAATCGGTGTTAGCCTCTTTATATGAAACTTTATATAAATACAAAATAATCTAAAATCAGTAATGTTAATTGAGTTTTTATAATAAAATAATGTACGCATAATTAGGCACAGAATTTTTGCGTTCAGGGTCCCGCGCTTATACGGGTGATTCTCAAGAAAACGGTAATTTTTCACCCAATTTTCGGACCAAACTAAAAATCTCTTTTTTAGTGTTAATTTGGGGTTTAAGT
Organism: Gastracanthus pulcherrimus; assembly: GCA_949152435.1. NCBI lineage: Eukaryota > Metazoa > Arthropoda > Insecta > Hymenoptera > Pteromalidae > Gastracanthus > Gastracanthus pulcherrimus. Next base: position 41,271,846 of record OX424572.1, read on the forward strand.
TGTTATTTATGGTAAATGAGACAAACTTTTCACAGACATAAGTTTAAAAAAATATTCTGAAAAAATTAGAACATATTGTACGTTTGATGTACTTTAAAGACTCCTAGGTTAGATATAATTAAATCCTAAAATTATTGTCTAATAAATTCAGAATTACGTGAATTATTCGATGGCGATAGACCACAGTAATTACTTTTGGGCTATATATATATATATATATATATATATATATATATATATATATATATCACTTGTGTGTTAAAAATATAGCATAGTTGTCTTAGTTTTGTGTTTAAGATGTTCAAATGCATCGTTTTTAAGAATTTCAAACGTTTACCAGACCGTAATTATATTTTCCTTCTACTCAGAGTATTGGCGACACTAAAAATACCGTTTTTTTGACAATCACCCATATAACGTCGAACTTGACTGAGTGTTTAGGTAGTATCAGTGCGGGGGGAGAAAAAGTGTCGTGAGTATTAGTGTCGGGAGATTCGTTACACAAAGACTCGAGACATATATATTATTTCGCATAAAAATTATTAGAACCATTATTCTTATTTTACAGAAATGACCAGATCGAGTTTATTGGAAAACGATAATTATTTTATTTTAAATAAAAATTTTATGTTAATAGGTCCAAATAAAAATGGCTTAGAACTGAATTTAAATCTACATTTAAGGATTTACTTTAAATGCAGATACTCACTTAGTTTATACGGCAGTATTGGCTTATACCGAATAAACTACCTGTCCATTTTAAGTAATTTACCAAATCCGACTATGAACTTTTTCTAAATTTTACCCTTTTTTGTACTTTTTTCCTATAGTCAAACCGACAGTGATGTAGATTTCTATTCCTAACTTATGACTGTTTTGCAATAGTTTTCTCAATTCTCTTAAACGTTTACATTCTATGCATACAATATTTGATATGTTCTGCTGCTGTCTTCTTAATCTGATGCTACTTCTACATGTTACTGGTAGCTAAGCTACTCGTATACGAATAGGTTTTTGAACGTCAAATGAAAGTGCGCATGAGAGTGGAAAGTACGTGTAGGTATATGTAGGTATGAGTATGAGTATGTAGATTTTTGCATATAACGAACAACAGCTGGAAACATCATGATCATGACCAGTCATCAATCACCAACCCATTTGGTCTTATTAGGCTGCGTCTCCATTCAGAAGAACATGCGATCGAGTTGCATACAATCGGAGAGCACATAGTGATATTTTTATTCCGGCCAACTTAAGAAGAGTCCCCAGATAAAAATAGCAAATTAGCAAATTGACTTGCGGCAAATTATTTACTGATTTGTCGCTTTAACTGGAAGGAAATTAATGAAAAATAGATTTTTTAAGACTTTACTTTGTTATTTTGCTATTTCTATCTAGTTTTCTTAAGTTGGCCCAACTAAAAAAATGACTATTTGTTCTTCGATTGCATGGTCTTCCGAATGGAGACGCAGCCTTACCATCGCAAGGCATACCTCAACATACGGCAATGATGTTCAATGATTCGGCCAATCTCTATTCTGGTCAAAACTGTCGCGCCAATTTCATCCGGCTTCGAGTATAAGGCTTCGTCTTCTTCTATCTTCCGTCCGATGGTCCGAAGTTTTTCTCTGATCACCCTGAAATGACCGCACACGTGGATTATGAGACACATAAGCGATGTGTCGAATCCGACGATGCCGGTGCAGCAATAGAAGGCCCCGACAGAATTCAAGCAGAAAGCCATCTCATAGTATGGTGTACGTTGAAAATCGAAGCCGTACCTGAATGTAACATGAGTCTTTTGGTTGTAAAATATAGACCTAGAGATTATCGACTTGAGTCGGAAAATCGATAAAGATTTATTTGTCAATTCACAATCGATTGCTTTTTGTATATGGATAATTTATTACTGCGTATTATTTTCAATATATGGATGGATAGATACAGTTTGATATCGGGCATTGTTAAATAAGGTTTTGATAAAAATCAGGCATTATTTAAAATCATTAGGGTAGTCTATGTTGCGAAAAACTCGTACAAGCTTTGACTGCAGAATCTTTTGTGTGAATAGATTATTTTGATTAAAAAGTATTATTCCAGTCATACGTGATGAAAGGCCTTACGATTTTTAGATATGTATATGCATAGATATCAATGATTTACTATAGATTAACTTTAATAATAATAAATCTCGTAATCCTCTATCTTATCTATTAGACACGGACCCATCGACGAGTCACGGACTCAAATTTTTTTTAAAGTTTTGTAACCTATGTTAGTTGCCCCATATTAAAGATATATTTTATTAAGTAATAATGCAATGAAGCAAGTTCTATGTTGTTGTAATTTGAGCCATTTCGGTTTTTTGATAGTATAAATATTTTTTGGTAGCATAAATTGATAGTCAGTCTAAAATCAAAATCTGAAAATTTCATATTAAAAATTGATACCTCAAGATTAATTAAAAAGGTGAATCAGGATATTAGACAGTGAGATTGTATTGATATACTTACGTGAAGACTGTCATATCTTTGGGAAACAGATTTTGACGTAGCTTTAAAAGCTGGTTCTTGGTATTTACAAACGATCTATATCACGCACAGTTTCATTCTATAGGCTTTTTTTCAAAGATATAAACTATTTGACTCTTGAATTTGACTTAAATTTATGGATGATAAACATTCCTAAGACCAAAATGAAGTGCGAATAAAAGTTCTATAAATAATGATTCTAGAAATATTTACAAATGAACTAATATCATTTAGTTACTTTTACATTTTAATAGTTCACGATTGACATTGTAAATAGGTACGCATGTTTTACATGTTGTTACGGAGAGGGATAACGCGATGTGCGAGATTCGTCGCATGTTTTATTCGGCACAGCTAAGTGTCGAGTCTCGATGAGGTTGGGATGCTCGAAAAAAAGACAAGGATTGGGCTAATGATTATTTATTTACTCAAACTAGAAGAGAGAGGTGTCTGTTCGCGACCGCTGCTCAACTGCGTCTCGTAGCTGCTGCCTGACTTCCTCTGTGCGCGTTTTTTCAGAATCGCGCTCATTCCGCACGCAAAGACTCGCGCGAGGTAAGCACCTTCTGTGTCAGCACTCTGTGCGCTTCTCGACGGTCATGGGATACCCATGACCGAGCGACAACGTACACCAATGTACGTTACAAAAATTAAAGCATAATAATTTGCATAGTGTTGAAATAGATGACAATTATTAATTTGAGGGGAAAAAGATATTTACTTTTATTTTTGTTGGATTTTTATCAGTTTGTAGGACTAGGTTCAAAACTTATTTTGGTTTTGGAAACGTTTACCATGTCCGCTTAATAAGTCTTTCAGTGAGAAAAGATACGTGTGCTTTTAATAATAATTCGACATGCATTGACGCTATAAAATTAACGCTATAAGCCACATTTGTTGGGCGATATTTTTAGGTACCAAAAACACAGTTACTAAAGCCTCATTAAAATAGCTCTCCTTATTATTTGTATTCCTATAATACAATGGTACTGACCAAACGTTGAACGGCATAATGCGTTCCTGAGGACTGTCGGTTTGATCATCCCTCCTATTGACCCAGACGACTATGGCCGCAGTGGTGAAACTGATGTTGTTGCTGAAACACAAGAGGAAGAAACCGATGGAGAATATCTTGCACACGTTGGCCAGCTTCTCAAGTCCACGACGCTCCAGCGCGTGGTCGTTTGTGGCCGACCAGAGCTCTCTGGCCTGCAGGTATATTTTACGGAAGCTACGTCGTCGTACAAGCACATAGATCATCTTGAAGATATGCTGGATATTCGTCAGTGCGATGCAACCGACTCCTTGGTAGGTATATTGACAAGAAGATATATATTAAATGGATAAACAACATATTAACAGTAGTCACAGTGTCGCTCAGCTACTTAAGGTCAAGGTAGTCTATTTACTTGTTTGCCAGTGCTATGTTAGAGTTAGTTAAGAGTTTGAATAAATATGTACAAAGGCAATTAAATTTAGTAAGTAAATAATTGTTAAGAAAATCTATTAAATGAAAGTTATTAACCCGATTATTAAATTTAATATTTTTTGGGAAATAAACTAAATTTTATTTTGTTGTGATTATGGAGGTATAAGCAAAAAGTAGTTTTGAATCTTAAAACCTAGAACTATTTTTTAGTTATTAATAAAAAGCTTACTTAAATTTTCAATATAGACTACTCGGCATTTTCAAAAGATATTTATTCTAAAGTTCATTTTTTACCATGGAAATAAAAAAATGTATTTGTAGAGAACTATATATTGGTGGAATACATTAAGTATTAAGTGGGTGTCAGACAAATTTAAATTTAAATTTCCCGCTATAAATGTTATCTATAAATAATAAATAATTAATTATAATTATGAATCAATACCGAATTAAGCAAAACGTAGTGACCCTTTAACGAGCCGAAGGATGTAGATTCCCGTGTATTCAAACTGTATACGATTTAAGTAGTCTTCGAGGCTGCTAATTTCGAATCCGGCATCAGATTTGCAAAAAAACAATTGTTTGAACAATTTATTTAAACAAATGATTGCAAGATAACATTATTTCTAAAAAGTAACTGTAGAATTAAGCTTAACGGTGTGTGTTACCTTGTGTTCTCGAAGCTAGTCAGCGCACATCAGGTCCTTGTCTAATCGGCATTATCGACGTTAAATATGGCTAGTATGAGGTATAAGCGATCAGTACGATGTTGGTCCGGCTGGTAGAGTACCCGCTTTTCGTCCGGATGGGCGCGAGTTCGATTCCCGACAACATCGCTTTATTTTTCTCATCATTTTCGGTACCAACAACCGTTACATGACGCCCATCTTTATTATCCCACGTACGGACTCGTCTGTCAATTTCTTCTTTAATACCCACCTTACCTATTTTTCCACCTAAGATCTCCCAATGTTCGCGTGGTGAATTAAACGGTCAATAATTTATGTTTTTTTTCGGATCTTAGTGTAGTGTATATGCATTGTGACCATAAGGATTATATGAGGACAATGACATCCTCCTTAGGGAGTTGCGCTCTCAATAAGCTTATGTCAATAGCTCGCATTTTGTCTGCGTGGGTGGGGGTATAACAGTGTGTGTTACCTTGTATTTTCGAAGCTAGTCGGCGCACATCAGGTCCTTGTCTTACTGGCATTCTCGTCGTTGATTGTCTAGGACGAGATATAAGCGGTCAGTGCGATGCTGGCCCGGTTGGTAGGGTGCCCGCTTCACGTCCGGATGGGCGCGAAAATTACTGAAGAAATGTATACAGACGAATAAAGAAAAATTTTGTATTTTGGATAAATAATTTTTTACAGCTCTACTTTAAAGTAATTGCTTAAAAATTGAATTTAGCCAATTTGATGTCGGATTCAGAATAAGCAACCTCAAAAACTATTAAAATCATATACAATTTATATTATATACAGTAAGACGGACCTTTCGGCTTGTCAAATACAGAGTAATAAACAATAAATAAATTATTATTAATTTAGGTAAAAAATAAAAAATGTTTTTAATCATGTAAATTGTATGTACATTTCTTTAGTAATTTTTTACGCAGAACACGATTCTGTAGTTAGTTTTTAAAAATAATGTTATTTTGCGATAATTTGTTCAATAAATTGTTTAAATAATTGTTTTTTTTAAATCTCATGCCAGATTCGGAATCATATTTTAATATCTCGAAGAATGCTATTTGAACAACATTTTCAGGACATACCAAAGTGAACCTAAAGGTTTTGTTCAGATGGTATTGCTTTCTCAAAGAGAAAGTATTATTTTTATGAAAACTGATTGAAGTTTTCACTTGAAATTTTGCACAGTGATGCATAAACATAAAAGAATTTTTTTTAATAGTTGACACCCTCTTGATGAAGAATATTATAAAGTTGATTTTAGTTTATCAAATTTTTTAGTATTATTTTTAGATCTTAATTCACGATACACTTCTTCTACTATTGTTATCTTAGTTCTTATGTCGATATTTGAATCCTTTGGCTTACTCATTTTAGAAATGTAGATATATAAAACTCTATAGGTATCTGTGGATTCCCGGAGAAACGACCTAAGTCAATTTTTTTGAAAATTGAGTTGCGAACGATTTTGCTATCCTAACATAGTATATTTTTAGATAAAAATGCAAAAAAAAAACTAGAAAGTGTAAAAATTAGTGACCTAATCGACTATTTATAAGTTTTTTTAACATTAGTTTAACCCATTTCTTCCCAAGCGGCCATTTTATAGTCGATTGGTTTTTTGCCTAAAACCGCCATTTTGAAATTTCAAAATTCTGACTTCAGAATCGGAAAGAGCGGACAATTTTACTTCAGAAAAGTGCTATTGGTTATTATTATTTTTTTTTCGACAATTTTTTAGGCAAAAAACCAATCGACTATAAAATGGCCGCTTGGGAAGAAATGGTTTAAATGGAAATTAAAAACTGTAAACCTTAATATCTCGAAAAAAACACGAAAAGTAGACTTAAGTCGTTTTTCGGGAACCCACATATATATTTAGTATTAACCGAGCAGTTATATTTATTAGCACCGGTACAAGTTTTACTGTATTAAACTATCAAATGAATCCCAACTTTCAATGTTTATTTCATATAATAAAAATAGGATGGCCTGGCGCTTCAGAGAGAAACTTATAGAATAATGCAAAAAAGTATAACTCAAAACAGAGAAACATCTTAGAGCCAAATGATTGAACTCTTCAGAAAGTAATAGATAAATTTTTGCTGCATGTTAATATAAATTTATTTATAGTTTATTAAATGTTTTATTCTTTAACCGATTAAAGGTTGATGTTATAACTGGCATGCCTCTCGAACCTTCTTAAGTATATGAGGGCCACTGTAAATAAAATTACACATGGGTACTAGGTATGGAAAATATATAGTTCCCATTTGTGAGTCATATAGAACTCACGTGGGACCCATGTGGATAATAGAAGATATTCTATATATAGATATATAATTTCTTAATGGAAAACTATATCGGATTCATATGGAATCCATGTGGGAGCTACGTAAGATAAAAAATTTACGAATATTTTTCATGGTTTCACGTACGATTCCACATTTAAATTTTTAAATAATAAAAGTCTACATTGTATGATAGAAATCTGTTCCTAATTTAAAAATATATGAATTTATTTCTTAAGGTTGCGCATTAGAGATACGTGCGAGCAATGTGGAATCCTATATCAAGTGATGAAAAATAATGAAAAAGTCTATTTTTGAAAATAGCTATTTCAACGTAATAAAAATCTATTATTTCGATCTATTGAAACAATTTTTAAAAAGCATCTTTTTCGTGATGTAATACATATAATGTTTTTTCAAGATCAAAATACAAACATTTAAAATGTATGCAAATCCTTCTTTATGACTGTGGGTATATGACACCCAGATTTTAATTTTGTTAAAAACACCATTTGAAAAAATACTGCAACTTTTTTCAAGAATGAAGCTTTATGAAATTCGACATATAAACTGTATAAATACAGTCTAGAGATATCAAGGTTTATCTACAAGTTTTTCTTATGTTATATTAATATTTTAGAAGATAAGACGAAGGTGGGAAGACAAAGGGAAATTTAGGGAATTGTAGGGAAATCTCGACTTGCGAGAAATAGGACATTATGAGGAAAACTGGACTAAACTTGCAGGGAATAGAGAGAAATAGCGTGATTGTGTGAACAAGACTATGCACTATATAGTCCCATCAACCATGAATGGTGGCTACGGTGATTATGCTAACCAGACCACAGCAGATATAGGAACTGCGGTCTTTTAAGCCTTATCACTGCTAACCATTAATGGCTGGTCACTGTAATAATAATAATAATAATAATAATAATAATTGCTGAAAATGACACTGCATGGGACAAACCTAGGGTGTCAATTTTGTTTGATAAAAGTGCAACAGCGAATGGTTAATTACAGAATTTTTGCAATATCCATCGCCGTTATTGTATTATAGACGGATTATTTTTATAATAATATACTGTATTTTGGAAACTAAATATGGAAATCTTTTTAAAAATCGTAATAAGTAATTTTGAATTAATTAATTAGAACAAAATATTTTATATTGGAACGATTAATTAAGTTTGAAAAATTAAAAAATAAATATCATGCAAAGTCCAAATTGACATCTGATTGATATTTTGAGAAACCATAGTACCAAAGATGTTGGTAACGTCTTTCTACTTTTTATAAGGTTACATTTTTGCATGGTTCTCACATGGGAACTATATGCAAACCTGCACATGCATACCATAGGTCGACGTCCCTTATGAACTAGCACATTTCAGATTTCTCAAACATATCTAGTTCTTTTCAGAGGCCTCTTATAAAAAACTAGCACTTATTAGATTCTCTAATTAATGCTAACACTTTCCTTGATCCTCTAAGAAAATTATAGCTTTTGTCTAATATTTTGAAAATTGTTAATTTTTGTAGAAGACTCCTACCAAGAACTAGTTTTTTTGACAAATTTGAAATGTGCTAGTCTTCGTAAGGGACGTCGAAGTATAGTTCTAATACGGGATTCTTTGGTAGGGATTATAACTCTATAGTGAACTCCATTTATATCCCCGATGATATATTAAGCAGTAAAAATGGAAACATTTGGTTTTTAAAGAGTAAAATATATTCTTTCTCAATTAACACAGTCACAGCGGTTACTTTTATTAGTAACAACAAGATTATGGTGATATAATGTTCAAACAAGCTCCGAAAATACATTTTACTTTTCTATTATTATTGTTAAACAATCACTGGAAAACAAATAGTAATATATTTTTGTAAAAACAATTAAATCTCAAAAATATATATTTAAAAATGGTACGCTTCACTGATGATTAATAGCGCTACAAAAGTTAAAATTTTTTTTGTCATTCTTAATCGTGATCCAATTAAAACTTATTATAAACAAAATGTAACAAAGAATATTATGATTGTTTTTGAATACATCACCGGATATAAATTAAGAATCCACTGTATAATATTAAATTAATTTGTGATTAAAATTAAACTTTTAGGCAAGATATTTTAGAATTAAATTTACCTGTTAGAATGGTAATATCTCCCCAACAGACGATGACTTTGAGAACATGGGGCACAAGAAAGCTGAGAACGCCCAAGAATGATAAAACAATGCGAATGAAGATGAAATGCTGGAAAATAATTGCATGCTTGTCAGAATCTGTTGGCCAGAAACCGTGTATTTCGAGCAGCAACTTGTTTGGCCACAAAAAAGCATCAATCGGTCTACCTCCCATGACTTGGTTCTTCTTTACATATAAATCATTAAGAAAATTTTATTAATAATTGAATTTAATAAACTTTTTGCTTTCTCCTGCAGGAAGTTTTGTAATGGTAAAAAACAGTTTTCTTAACCCTTTAACGTGAATCATGCATTAGCAGTAGCGACGTTTTAAAATCTATTTTGTTCGATTGATCGCCTAATTTATTAATATTTTAGTAAAATTATTAATATTTTAATTCAGAGTTTTGGGCCATTTCGAAACAAAATACACTATTTTTATAAAATATTTGTATTGGTTGTGTGAGTGTGCACGTGCGTGCTTGTGTGTGTGATTGTGTGTGTATGAATGTGTGTGTGATTGTGAGTGTGTGTGTGAGTGTGTATGTGTGTGTGCATGTGCGTGTGAGTGTTCATGTGCGTGAGCGCGCGCGCGCGTGTGTGTGTGTGAAAAGAAAATAATGTTAACTCAAATACGAAAAGTTGTTAAGTTAATCTATGCTATAATTTTGCATAGGTTTAAATGGAGATTAAAAATTTAAATCTATGTATCTCAAAATTTAAGAAAAATTGGCTTATCGTTTGGACTTTTTAACACAGAATTTAAAAGAAAAGATAATTTTTTATTGAAACGTTTAATAAGGTTGTTATGTTTATATTATTGATTACATTCACCAAAAAACAAACACGTTACAATAGCATTTTAAAAAAATATTTACCTTACCTAAAAATAGATGAATCTCTTTTATCGGGAGCACGATCCGAACATATCCTCAAAAAGACTATTAAAACACTAAAAGATGGAAGTTAAGACTTTGTATTTTCGGTTAAATCAATGTGCATTTCAGTAGGTTCTTCTAATTTATTATTTCTCTTCGTGTAAGTATAGTTGATGAAAAATATGTGTAATACTAATTAATGTTCTTCATTATAATTTGTTGATTTAGTTCTTGAGATAAAAATTTTTAATTTTAAAGAACTTCCATATATTCTTAGCTGATAATTTCATTTTGCTGTTTGTCATTCAATAAATCACGGTCTATCCCGAATATAAAAAATAGTCTGGGACCAAGTCTGACAAAAGTCAAGCTCGAAAATCTTGCAAAAGTCTGACTAATCAGACGATGCCAGACTTTTGGGAAAAATGTTGAATCTAAAAGTATTATTTTATACGATTAATAATAAGCGTACTATTATAATTATTTATATGAAAAAAATAACTTTTTCATGACATAATTCAACAAAAATCTGGAATATAATCTGGCATGTAATCTGGCATCATTAGGCAGACTTTTGCAAGACTTCCAAATCTAAACTTTTGCCAGACTTGCCCCAGCCTTTATTTTCTTATCAAAAGTTGACGGAATAATGTTTACGCAACAAAGTGAGCGTACTCGGAAGCTATGGAACTACTGCGAAAGAAGAGTAATAGCTCGCATAGCGTGAGAAAAAGAAGAGTAAGGAACGTTACAAAATAAAGAGGTTCGACGAACAAAAAAAAAGGCTAGACATGATTGTAGAGAGCGGGCAGATACAAGAAGGAAAAAAAGAGTTGAAACTATGTATCGTCACTTGAATCAGAGTCAGAATGTATCAGACTATAATTTACGTTGCCTTTCTCAAGCCTATTAATTAGACTCGCGAGCGAAATTTACCTTTTTTTCTTGCGTAGCGTAAAGCAATCGGCTCAGTTTTTCTATTTTCGAAATATCATATGCACCCAGAACTTACACGCAGAGTATTGATACCGAATGGAAGTCTGTTATATCATTAACGACACCGTTTTTCTATCATTTGACGTACGGATTACGAGGTCTCGTTCATTAATTATTAAAAATCTGATATCGTTGAGGCATTGTTCTTTCGCCATCACCGTAAAAAGGCTTGCTTCAACCGTTAGCGGAAAATATAGAAAAAATGCGAAGGTAAAAAGGAATTCTATAGTAGATGATTGTAGAGGAGATATAATGTATCGTACAAAACGTTTTATTTGTCTCGCTCTTTTATGCATAGCCGATGAACGGATGTCGCACGGCTATTTATTATCTACCCGCGATTCTGTTACTCTTTTACTGGAGTAATATCGTTTTCTTTTTCATTTCTGTACGCGAATTTTTTTCTCTGTGATTTACGCACATGAAAGTATTCGCGGAATAAATGCGAGCAGCGGTAAATGAGACGAATATTCATATAACAAGGTTTCGTCAACTTAGCATGGAGTATAGCTGTCATAGATAAGTTTTTGTCAGATGTAGTTCATATAAATCAATTTTTAGTATTATGTGTATAATTATATGTTACTGCAGTTTCATTAGATATTTCAGTATAATAATTAATTTGACTAGAATATTAGCTTCCATGTTCCGTTACGTTCAGAAAAGAATCACCACCGGGTGTATATATTACAATATTTCAACTGCCCTTACGAAGACTAGCACATTTCAAACTGCCGCGAAGAGTAGCACATTTGGAAATCTTTCAGGAAGACAATAACATTTCGCCCTTCTCCCACGAAGACTAGCACAATTTGCCGTTCTCCCACGAAGACTAGCACATTTCGCAATTCTGCCACGAAGACTAGCACTTTTCGTATAGAATATGTTAATTTAAGTTGACTAGACCATTTTGGCACTCAAAAAATTATCGGTTTACCCAAGAAAATCAGGCTACCCGAATAAATAAAAGTAGCCTGAAAAAATCAGGCGGCAGAAAATCGCCAAATGTACTGGTCTTCGTGGCAAATTTTCAAATGTGCTAGCCTTCGTGGCAATCGCCGCAAACGTGCTAGTCTTCATAAGGGCCATCGATTTCTGGGTGTAACTTTTCCTTTATGCATGTGTAGAACTTTGCCTTTAATATCTAAATAACTTATAGTTTCTTCAATCCTTCCTTTTGAGATCGCTCCATTATCTTAAATTTCCTCACAATCATTTTCTGATCTAAATTTAGTATAGCAAATTAATTTAATTAACTTCAGTACTTTAATTAACGTCAGTACGCCGAAGTTCTCCGGAATTTTGAAAAACGGATAAAATTACTTTTTTGTCCTACCTGCACCGAAAGTATGCTTTTTTGTGCATATAAAGCGGGCGGGAAGTAGTTCTTTTCACCCGCTTCATATATGCACGAAAAATCATCCTTTCGGTCCATATAGAACAAGAAGTATCGTGTGAACCACGGGCAGAAGGCAATTAACGCTCTATTAAGTTACTACAGCGCTAGGGCGGTGCTGCCGTGTCTCGGCGTTGGGCGCAAATCGTGCCCAACGTCGGAACTCGGAACCGCTAAATCATATTTCAACAAAAGCCGCCCTTCTATATATCGTTTTTTTTTGTTTTGTCTATTCTTCATCGTCTTTGTCGCGCTTTGCTCCATTTCCATCATCACTTGACAAAGGTAAGTACTAAACTGGAATTATTATACGTGTGAATCTATTGTTCCAAGGTACATAAATAAATTATGTGACTTTATTGATCCCGCAGAACAATCCTTTATTCGTTTCATAAAAAATATATGCGACGTTTCGGGAGTTTTTTATATTACTCCCCTCATCAAGGCTACACAGAACATATAAATAAAAATTATTAGAACTATTAAAACGGAACAATTACAAACTATGCCTCACACTGTGGAAAACGAAGTATAGAAAATACGAAATAACAAAAAATAATAAATAAAACAATTATCATAAACTTAAATAATACAAAACATGGACCGCGTCGTGATCCGCGGAGTCAGCATAAGTTTATGCTGTAATGGCACCTCTAAAAAACCAAATAATTCGATAAAGAACATAAAATTTAAATATCTATAAAAAAAATTAATTTTACTCTACGTGCAGAATCAACGTTATAAATAAAAAAAAACTTACTGGAACAATTAGAACACACGAATGAAGGAATTGGCCCTGAAGACCGGTAGTACGTACCGGCCAAGCGAAACACAAGCTGTTACATGGTCGCGAATTCAGAGACAACTAAGTGCAAATTAAGATTCACCGAGTCCCTCGCAGTCTCCAAATTTATACTTTCGAGAGGGGTGTGTAGATGTTTAAATTTTATGTTCTTCATCGAATTATTTGGTTTTTTAGAGGTGCCATTACAGTATAAAATTATGCTGTCTCCGCGGATCATGACGCGGTCCATGTTTTGTATTATTTAAGTTTATGGTAATTGTTTTATTTATTATTTTTTGTTATTTCGTATTTTCTATACTTCGTTTTCCACAGTGTGAGGCATAGTTTGTAATTGTTCCGTTTTAATAGTTCTAATAATTTTTATTTATATGTTCTGTGTAGCCTTGATGAGGTGAGTAATATAAAAAACTCCCGAAACGTCGCATATATTTTTTATGAAACGAATAAAGCATTGTTCTGCGGGATCAATAGAGCCCCATAATTTATTTAAACTGGAATTAATTAAAAATAATACATTTATATTTAAATATATGCGGATAATATATATAAATATTTATTGCTGCTATATGCTGCAAGCATGGTTTGGGGGTTATGCAGGCTTATAAATCTTGATTTGCAAGGTAATTCAATGTTTTTGAATTTTTATAATAGTACAGGTATTATTATTTTAGATTGAGTGTATAGTAGTAATGTTAATAAACTTGTATTGATATTATTATTATTATTATTATAATTTAGGCAGGTAGCATACAAATGTAATAATTTTGTTTAAAATGAAGACTTAAGTATAATGGGGAGGTTAGTTACGACATTGTAATTTTTTACAAGAATAAATCATGTCGCAATAAATATTTAATATAAAATTAATCGGTTTTAAGGGAAGAAGATATAGTAAACACTAATATTCCTTTAATTTAAGAAGAAAATTTTTTTTTCTACAAAACATGTTATAATATAGAAAAAGATAACATTTTAGACTGGTTTTGTTCAAATTTACCACCCTTTGAAGTAGCCATTTTGAAAAAACCTTAATTTATTTAAATAAATTAGAAATAGACAAATGAAATAACATATAATAAACGCGGATTGAAATAAGAATGTTTTGATTAACAACGACACTTTCTCTCTGCGTCTAATCCGGGCTTGAAACCGGATACGACCGCATTAAAAGTGTTTGAAACGTGAAATAACGAGAATGATAAACTGAATATCGCGAGGAAACTCGTGTGTCCTTTAGCACATCTAAACTCTGACTGACTTTACTCGTGGTCTACCGTTGTAGCCCTGTTGAATCCCTCTCCTCCTCCGGTCCCTTTTGTATATGTAGTCTAGAGGCTGTTTCCAGCCACATGTTGTCGTGCAAGCGACATGCTTTTCTTCCCGGTAAAGCACTTGAACTCGGACCCCCCAATATCGTGTAGAACCGACGTTCTTTGTTTTGTAGTGTGCGTGTTTTCTTTGCTTTTCAGACGCAGTTTGTAAAATTGAATATTTTGTGCTTGAGTCTGTTCGAGAATCGAATGCTTATATATTTTTGAATATTTTCTAAATAAATGCGTAATATTTTATTTGAATATTTGCACGTATAAATGGCGAATAACACGTAATGTATTATTACATTACAGCGCAAGGTGTTACGATGGATTCAAATAATATTTTTGAACTGAGGTTATATTCTGTATGAACAATTTATTGTTTGCAATATAAGAAGTATTTTAATATTAACTTATATTTTTAAAAATGATATTTTATGTAATAATAAGAAAAAGCTCTTTAAATTTGTTCAAAATATGTTAAAAAGAAAGTACAAAAATTTTCAGCCTGATTGTGCGCTTTGAGGTTTTTCATGTTTATATGAACATTGCTTTCGAGTAATCCGTGTATACAATCCGGGGCTCTAAGAGATGTTTAGGTGTTCCGTACCGAGAAAAATGAAATCTAGATCGTGCGCTTCAGAGCTTTTAATATCTATATGTATATTTTCCTTGATTACGACGTGTATATTACCCGGGCTCTCGGAGAGTCTCGTACATAGGTACATACACAATTCAATTAATAGAATACGCTATTAGTACCCGACTGCGCTCAGAAAACTATTCTATAGTCAGCAAAGGAGGATATTGTTTTTAACACGTATGTATGTGCGACCTTTTGTTCCAATGTACAGCCGAAACGACAAGACCATTTTTTATAAGTCGAGTGTTAATCGATTCATTATGATATCAAGAGTGCCGCTAGAGATATAAGGTTTTGTAAAAAACAATAATATAGTGGTTTGCGATCTTTAAAAACACATTGACGCTTCTAATATGATAATTTAACTTTTTCGCTTACATAGGTACCTATAAGGGGCTGGAGTAAAACAATTTGTAGGTATGTGGTTTGAAGGGATTTGGAGGCCGCTGATTACGAATCTGGCATCCGAATTTCTAATAAATTAATAAATAATTGAGTAGCATATCCATACAAAATTAAAAGAACGAATTGTAAAAAAAATGTCTTTACGTGAATGCTGATTATGAAACATAAACAGATTTTCGAAATTCAAAGTAATGTATCAAATATGGCTAAATGGCGTACAGTAATTTGAAATTATTGTTTACATTTTTAACACACAACTTTATTAAAAAAATTACTTTATACCATTTTATTTTGAAGAAATATTATCAAGCCAAAAAAAGCTAAAATAAATAATAAACTAAACAGTTACTACCAACGAAATGTTTAAAAACTTTTTCTTTTTAATTACTTAAAAAGCAAATATTGAATAATATTCATATGAAATCCCGATTTATGAGTATACTATTCACTACAATTAAATAAAAAAATATAAAGAAATATACGAGCGCGTTGCAGCGTGCATCACTGTTTCTAGTATAATAACGTTTCTAAGTGTTAGTATTTCTTATTCCATGTAAAACATTTTTTTAACTAAGTATTAAAATACTAAAAAAATGTATGCTACGTCAGAATCTTAAATTATTCCTTTTCCTATGAAAAGATAATTATGAATGTGAATTCACTGAGATAGACAATGAATCAAGCAACGCATTGCTCGAAAATATCAACAGTTTTCAATACTCTTTAAAGAGTGTATTAAAACCAGGTTATTCTAAGTATTTAAGTATTTTATTAAAGAGAATAAACATAAATATTTCGATGTTTAAAGTAAATATAAAACAATTGACTTTCACACAAATGTTCTAATCATTGTTAAAATATCATTTTTAAGTTTACAAACATATCAATGGAAAAGAATAATATTTAACTATATAGCTACGGTTACAAGGTTTGCAAAAACTATGTTTTCTCGATTGACGCATAATATGCAACAACTTATGTCGTCGCAAATATCACAACCCATCTATCCAAAAGCGTAATATCGTTAAACGTCGCCCAACCCTAAAGCCCCAGCTTCATTTTCCACCGCATCTCTGCCCTGACTCTCAGGCCTGCACATTCGCCGCGGCAATCACGTTTCTCAGGTCGTCGTTGCTCGCGTCCCTCAGTATCCTCTCCAGGCAGTCTACCGGCATCCGCAACCTCAGGCCCATCAGCCAGCCTAGCGCCACCTCGGCCCGCTCCAGTAGCAGTCTCCGCTTGACTCCCCTCCGGAACTGCAGCCTCAGCAGGTATCCATAAAGCGGAAACTCCTGCTTCGCGCCCTCCAGCGTCTCGGCCAGTCTTCGAAAACTGTCGTTCACGCTATAGGTAGCCAAGCCGTTGAGCTCGATGAGCAGCATGTCGAGCAGGGTCATCTCGCTGTTGAGCTTGACCCTCGCCATGCGCTCGAGCTCTTCCTGGCACTGCCGTTCCAGAGTGCGCTCGTTGTGCCTCGCGTACCTCTGCATCAGTCGCTTGTACTCCCTCTGGTTCCTCTTCGATACGGGACCACCCATCGCCTTGAGCTTCGTGACGTGTCTCAGTAGCACGGGCAAGGTGTTGTCCTTGAGGTAGTGCAGGTCCGAGGACAGCCTCCTCCACATGTTCAGAGCCGTCGTGCCATCCTCCGACTCCGCGTTTACATCCGCTCTGTACTCCAGAAGCACCTCGATGACGTCGGGGCCTCGCTCGTCGAGCAGCAGGACTTTGGGCGTGCAAATCGTGAGAAGCGGCGTCTGTCTGTAGAGATTGAGCGCGTCGGCCTGGGCGCCGCGCTCCAGGAGAATTTGCATGACCTCGTGGCACTCGGCACCGTGCAGCGGAGTGTTGAGCTCGAGGTCCCGAGCGTCGATCTCCGCGCCGCTATCCAGCAGAAGGACCACCAAGTCAGTGTCGATCTGGTAGTTCTCGCAGGCCAAGTGCAGAGGTGTCTTGTCTTCGTAGGGGTAAGGGGGAGGCTTGTTCACCCTGTACTTCTCGTAGGCGAAGTGCAGGGGCGTCCTGCCTTGGTAAGAGAAGGGTTTGACGAGCTTGGTGCGCTCGTTGACATCGATGCCGCGATTGAGAAAGTATCGAACGGCCTCGAGATTGCCGAGCTCGCAGGCCACGTGGAAATGCGAGTAGCCCTGTACACCGGTTGGATTGTCCTCGGTTATGAGCAGTTTAGCGTTGATCAGATTCTTCCTCTCGATATTCGTATTGTATTCTATGGCCAGGTGCAGAGGCGTGTCGCCGGCGCCGTTCTTAGCGGAAACGTCAGCACCGCGAAGTAAGAGCAAATCTATCACGGCTCTTCTGATGAAGTGTATGGCGAAGTGCAGCGGCGTGTAGCCGTGCCAACGGCTCTCGGCCCAGTTCACAGGCTTGTTGATCATATCGGGACGCGCGTCCAGAAGCTGCTCTACATCCGCCGCGTCGTTCTTCATGCAGGCCACGTGCAAATGCGTGAAGCCGCGATCCTCCATCGAGCTGCAGTCGAGCGACTCCGCAGCGCTCAATAACAAATCTACTATCGGCAAGTTTGTATATTCTTTCACGAACTGATTGTAATTCAAATGGAAGCCCAAGATCGCTACGTCGAGGGCTGTATGACCGAACTTGTCCTTTATTCCGATGTCGGCGCCTCGTTCCAGCAGAAGTTTCACTGCGTCCTCCGCGTGACACGTCACGGCGAAGTGCAATCCGCTGAAGCCCGGCGTCTTCATGGAGTCCGGACTCACCTGCGCATCAATGTTCGCCCCGTTGTCCAGAAACTCGCCGATGACTTTGGTCTCGTTTATTGCGCAGGCAATGTGAAAGAGCGACAATCCATCGTCGCTGCTCGTAGCTTTATCGAACTTTACGTAGGAGGATAGAATTGAGTTTACGGTGTCGGAGGATCTGGTTCTGTGAAGCGTTAGTTGAGAGGGCAACTTCGGTTGTACAAATGTCGATGTTAGATCAACACCGTTTTGCGCGCAAAGCTTTTTTATAACTTCTGCACAATTCTCTCTGATGACCACGTTCACTACAGAAAGTAAAGAACAAAGTGAGCCGTCGCGCGCCTTGTTTAATGATATGATTTCATGCAGCATCCGCAATTCTTTGTTTGTAGAAAAATCGTCCTAGAAAAACAATAGTCTTTATTAATCATTCTTTTTTACTTGTATATAGTTTTCTTTCTTATATGTTAAATATCTCTGGAGGAAATTATTTTTGTAATTCTTTGTTATATCTCGTAATTATCAGTATAATTTTCTTGTAATTTATTATAATTTTCTGCAATATACTGTAATTTTCTGTAAGATTCTGTAATTTTGTATATTTTTCTGTAATTTTCTTTTTGAATTCGAACAATTTTCCATAAATTACAAAAAATTACAGAAAATACAGTAACTTACAGAAAATATCAAATAATTACAAAAAAATACAGAAAATTGCAGTATAATCTACTATCACAGATTTTAAATTATTTTACATTTTAAATATTTTTAAATAAATAAAAAGTTTTGCATTTTTTCAGTATAATATGTTTAAGTCAATTCAAGATAAAAAATGTAATAAAAAAAAAAGAAAAATTACTGGACGAGAATTCGAACCCAAACCTTTCCCGTACAAGTCAGCGATTCTAACCTCTACACCAAGCTTATAATGTATGTTATAACTTATTATAGTTGACAAGCTATAAGCTAGCATATAAAATGACTCATCTATATATAATATATTATAATTTATATTATAATTTATAATGAGACAAATGTATTTTCTAGTAGCTATTTATATCTGACTGGCAATTAAAAATGATAAAATTTGTATATTTATTAAATGGTCATCATGTGAAATAGCGACACGATATCAACCTTATCGGCACTAGATTTTCTTATGGTTTAAATGGTTTATAAATATTTTTTTGTAAACAATTATGGAACTCTTCTTCTTTATAAATAGACAATACACAAATATTTCGAGTGATTTCATAATAAATATTTGCAAACTCTTAATAATAATAAATAATCTTAATAAATACACAAATTTTATAATTTTTAATTTTCATTAATTAATGAACTATTAGAAAACCCTTATATCTTATAAATTATTATCTAGGTACGTGCATTGTACCACTTATAGTTTCTTAAACATAATAAATACATTGCAAATGTAGCAAAGTAATTTGCGCCAAACAAGTATGGCGTAGTGATTAGGATGCAAAGGGTTACAATTTTCTGTAATTTTTTGTAATTATTTGCAATTTTCTGTATTTTTCTGTAATACTTTGTAATTTTCTGTGCAATTGTCCAAATTGAAACAGAAAATTGCAGAAATAATTTTTACCAGAGATTTTAATTTTGAGCAATCATTTATACATGCAAGACAGTGGAAAAAGTTTCTCATCCAAACCTTTAGAGCAAAGTCTTTTTTTTCCACTTTTTGTGGTTCCTTTTTATTTTGCTCAATGCTATTCCTAGATGCAAGCATATCTATGATTTCCTGGTTCATCGTTTTGTAAGCCAGTTGCATGATATTACATGTGTAATTTTGTATATTTAAATGTGCATTGTGGGCCAGCAACAGTCTCACCACATCCACACACTCAAATTCGATGGCAAAAGTAAGCGGCGTATATCCTGCCCAATTTATAGCACCTTCTTTTACTGCTGTATTAATGTTTGTTCCTCTCTTGATAAAGTTCCCAACAATGTTTGGTTTGTTTCTTGAGCAAGCAATGTGGAAGTGCGACATTCCCTCTTCATCAACTGCATTATGTGTCTTATCAGTGTGAAATGATAAAATAAGATCGATAAGAAATTCGTTTCGAAGCATGTGGGCATGATGAAGTGCTGTCAGGCCAGCACTATCCTTGTCTGTTATATTAGCTCCATAATCCAAGAGAAATTGAACAGTTTCGATGGCCTGAAAGTGCACTGCAAAATGTAGAAGTGTGTATCCGGGCCAGTAAAATGAACCCCTGACTTGATCACTTATGACTGAACCACTTTGTATTAGTTGTTTAATTACGTCTACACGGTTTCTCATGCAAGCAATATGCATATGCGACAGCCCATCGGTATTAGAACAGTTTATCTGATTTGGTGCTGAGAGTAATAAGTCAACTATAGACAGTCTTTGCATCTTGGCTGCACTTATAAGAGGAGTTTCATTATTGTTGTTTTTGCTGTGAGTCAATGCTCCTTTATCTATGAGCATTTTCACAATTTCTGAACATCCTAGACTTACTGCCAAGTGTAGAGGTCTACAGGTATTATCTTTATTAACTCGAGCTCCTCCAAGAATGAGGCGCTTCGCAAGGTCCTTCTGACCACATTGCAATGCCTTGTTCAGTTGGAAATAATCTTCCCAATTTGGTTCCCTAGCAAATTTATTTGTATTTAAAAAAGATTTGTACTTTTCATAATCACTTTTTAGGATTTCCTGCATCTTTGAGCTGTGCATGTTCTCCCAAGTACTGAAATGAAAATAGATTTATGGTTTATTTCCTCACTAATTTACAATTCTCATTATTAATTGCATTAACTTTTACCTTATTAAATCTTTCGTTCCTCGATACGCCTAACGCCGGTCTTAACTCTTATAATTGTCCCGAGAATTTCGTTAAGTTTCTCTAACCTAAAAAAATGTACAAATGTTAATTTTTTTGAGGAAAATATATATAAAATACGATTTTTCACTATCAGTTTTATTCATACACTCGGAAGGGAAGATGTAATTTAGTCTACAGGAAATTTGACCTATACCTACTATCCTTAGTCACATATAACAGTGATATTACAGAAAAAAATTTCTGATGGGCGCCAGAAAACCGCGGATGCAGGTTTTGGAGCATGAAGGTTATTGGCAATTTCCCGTCTCCTTAGATACTTTAAGTGCGTCTCGCTTTACTTTCAATATTGAATAATATTTATTCAATTCATGTAAACAAAATCTGTTAAGGTGTAAAAAATTAAGAAAAATATACTCTACCGATTGCACTTCTTCGAAATAGTCTGATTGTTACAGTATCAATAATATTTAACATTGAATGTTAAAGCGAGACTCACTTAAGTCCCAATTAAATGGAAAATAAGTACATACAAAAAATTCAGACATCATTTTCGCCGCCCGCTGGCGCGGACTCCAGAGATTTGCCACTCCTCGCGCCACCAAGCGGTGAAACTGATGTTGATTCTCCAACATTGCGTTGACACGCCTTTTTTATTTTTATTTTTTTATATCCTATGGGTGTATGGCTGACGCCACTATTTATGTCCCTACTACCATCCTGGCCTCCTTTGGTGATATATTGGAAGACAAGGTGTGAAGTCTGATGTGTGAGGTTATATCATAACGTTGATTGATACTGTGCTTCTTCTGTCCTTTAGCCGAAAAAGCAGCCCTCGCTTGACCTCTCCAGCGAGGATGACGTAGATGGCGTATATATCGTTAACACTCCTTATACCTACGTCGATCTTTCCTGAACAGACTCCATGTTTTGGAGGATCGGCGAAGCGAGGGTCGCATTCTCAGCACGTTTTTCTGCACTAGTGTAGTATCCAGATTTTAAATAAACAAACAGCTCATAATCAGCTGTTTTTCAAAAAGATTTTATTAAAATTTGTGGTAGTTTTAGTGGTATTAAAATTCTTTTTCAAATGCTTTTGTTTATTAATTAATGGACTGTCATGGCTAGAATACACCTAAAGGGGTAAAAAAACAACTTTTTTTTCTTCTTGAAAACACTATTCCTTGAAGCTCACTTTGTACGTTAGAAAGCTTTAAATTGTGTTTTAAAAGCATCCTATAAGTTTTTTAAATATTTTTATAGTATTTAATTACATTGGCTTATAATCTTTAAAGTCGTTTTATATACCACTATAACCTTACAATCACAACTTTGATATAATTTTTCGGCGCTTGTGGTATAAAATACGGTTCGAAACTAGTTTATAAGTAGATTATTTGTCTCAGGTGACGTTTTTCGCTCGAGCGAAGCGAGTGCGGATACTTCCGCACCCGTGTCGAAATGTACTATTTCTAAACACTTCATTTTTCGCCTTGAAAATGCTTCTTGCGCATATGCGCGCCGTGAAATAATTTGAAACTTCACAGGATTATTGTTTTTTACATTATGAACATATTGTTAGAGCGATTTTTCATATAAACTACGTATACACATTTTCCACATGAACTTAATGAAATGTAATTATATATTACTCTTTGATTTATGTGAGTAAAATTTGTATACGGGGGTTATATGAAAAATCACTCTGATAAAGTGTTTATAATATAAAAAACAATAATTCTGTGTAGTTTCAAATCATTTCACCACGCGCATTTGCGCAAGAAGCATTTTTAAGGACAAAAATGCCGTGCTGAGAAATACGACTTTAAAGATTACGAATTGCATATAAACCAATGTAATTAAATGCTATAAAGTTATTCATAAAACTTATAGGATGCTTTAAAATGCAATTTGGAGCTTTCTAACGTATAAAGTGAGCTTCAAACACTTTTTTTGAAGAGAAAGAAAGTTGATTTTTTGATCCGTTCAAGTGTACTCTAGCTTAGAGGCAGGATACCTAAAACTGGGACACTAAAAGCTCCATTGTTTTACAATCACCCATGTAGGATCATGCACACATTGGCTGGCCAATCAAAGAGTATTCTACTGTGGGTATAAGTAGTAAGACCGTGGAATGGTCAGGCTAGTATTTAATATTTTACTGATTATATTGTGTCAAGAAGTATAGCCGAGATGGTTGCCCATGACCGCCCAACTTTAGGTGCTTTCCAAAAATTAACAATTAATAAAGAAGGTTCCAAACCTCTTGGTTACTATTCTAGAAAGATTCACGCAGCTCGAAAAATTGAATAAGATTTTGCTCAAAAGGAACACTTTCTTGAAGAAAGAAAAAGTTCATTTTTGACCCCTTTAAGTGTACTCTAGTCTTAATAATAAATATGTGTTGTGTGGGACTAAATATGTAATATATAACCTCAGTAAACATTTTTTGTATGATTAATTTGGTGTATACATAATTTAGTGATAGTGAATTGAGTGATAGTGATTAGTGATGTGATAAATAATCTTTATAAATTTAAATAAGTTGAACCAGTTTCAAGAAGAAATTGAGATAAGCAATTTAGTTAAACCTTATGCTGCAATTTTCTTATTTTAAACGAAAATATACTTTGTGGTTTTTATTTTCCAGATACCTAAGACCTAGGCTTGAATATAAGCTTGAATTTTCATGTAAGTGACATTAATAATTAATAATAAAAGTGAAATTAAAGTAACATTATACAAATTTTTCTAACTTTTCTTCCTATTGTTTTCGGTTGCCCAAATTTTTTTCACAACTAGTTTTATAATGTATAAACATATTTTTTACAAAGTTTTAATTTTCTGAAACTAGTTTATTCAAAGTTTTGCAGGATAATGCGTTAATATTAGCAAAAATAAGTAAATTTGCAAATGCTCCTTGCGACCATAACTTCCACGAACTAATTTAAAAACTGCTGCCAATTCATTGACACTTAGCTTCCTCAAAATTAACTGTTCCATTATGAAATACTATGTTCTAATAAATTAATTTTAAATTGATATATCTCTTTCTAAATAATAGCTCAAAAAGGGTGTGCTTTTTTATCATTGATGGTTTGACAAAAGATAATTTTTTTACTAAAATTACAGAACGATTTACTTCATTACTAGAAGATAGATAATTTTATGCTCTTTAGCTTTCTCACAGACAAATCTTTGTGATATTAAAAATTTTATTTTGTTTTTTTAGCATATTAACATGTTTTATGCCTTGGGGAGTCCGAATATACTAGTCTTTAAAAATGTCTATGTGCGTATGAGTATGTGCGTGTGTGTATGTGTGCGTGTGTGTATGTGTCTATGTGTGTCTGTGTGTCTGTGTGTCTGTGTGTGTGTGTGTGTGTGTGTGTGTGTGTGTGTGTGTGTGTGTGTGTGTGTGTGTGTGTGTGTGTGTGTGTGTGTGTGTTGTGTATTAGTATGTGGCATATCACGATTCGTTCAATCTACGGTATAACTTTTCCAAACTTTGCACAGATGTTTGCTATCAATACCCAGTGTGCTCTTAAAAGTTTCAGCAAAAATGGTCGAATAAATTTTTTTTATGGCCATTTTTCAAAATTTAAGAATTTTCAAATTTCGATTTTTTGATTTTTTTTTATTGTGCAGGAATGGTTTTTGTGTAGCGAATTTTTTAAACAATAAAGTACTATTAAAATCCTTCTTTTTAGAATCGGAAACGATTTTATATGAGTCGATATTCAGTTTTTATACTGTGTGACAAAATTTTTTTTCAACATTTATTACTTGAAAACTATACGATAAAAGTCAGTGAAATCTTTACTGAATACTTGTTTCATATACAGGTACCTATATTCCTGTAAATTTTTAGGTAATAAGACGGATTGTTTTCTGAGAGAAAAAATAAAATGTAAAAAAGATGCATTTTTTTGGGCAACGATAACTTGAGTAATACTTGTTGTAATGTCTTGAAAATTTTAGAAAATATTTGTTAGGTGCCAAGTTATTGGCTGAATATTTTTGAGCCGATTTGATTCATAATTTTCTGAGATATTAGCGATTATTGAATTTAAACAATGTTTCTTCACCCTGTATATCACGACCTCTCTAACTTTATCGTTGTGCTTTCTCTTGTAGATTTTAAGTATTATTATATATGAGATTTACTATTCTACGCTTCTAGCCAACTTTACGCATTGATGGTGGAATTTGTAAACTAGTATACGTTAAATACAAGTAAAATTTTTATATGAATGACTTTAAAAAATTATGCTTTTTTGTGTCTTATGCATTTTTTGCAGTGGAATAAAAAAAGCAATAATTCAATCATTTATAGGTACAGATTTCATTTTATTTTATAGATAAAAATAGATTTTAGAATCAATGATACATCGCTGACCAAAGACACCCTGGCACACGATATACGATAATATATTTATTGAAAGATATTCATTTTTCAGTAGAACATAAAGCACTAAATGAAAATAGTTGGACAGGAAAAAACAACCATAATTGACGGTACTGCGTAACTCTTCCTTATTTATATAATAATTTTAATTAAATTCCCTAGTACCAAAGTAGTTGGCAGCGTTTTTAATGCAGTTACGCTAAATTGATCATAATATTTCTGACATACCAAAAAATTCGAAAAACAAATACTCAAAAATCCAAAAATCCAAAAATTGTTATAAAACAACCGAATTGACGAATCTTTAAATTTCTTTTTAATTTCAAATTTTCATTAAAAAACGAAAAAAGAGCTCTGTTTGGTAAAAAGTCACCGTGCCATTCTGAATATATAAGCGATCAAAATAACAGAACTAGGGAAATAGCTTATTCAACATTTCGGGTCGGAAAAGATAGGTAATTTTATGCTCTTTCAAATGCATTATCAATTGATAAATTGATGATATTATTTCTAAGGTATCAGTAAACCCGAAAAATTAAAACTCAAAAACCCTAAAACCGCTAAAAAGACAAAAAAGCATCGAAAAGCAAAAATAGTATATTACGCATCTAGGGAGGAAAAGTATTGAAATAAAATGTGTCATTTTTGGCCCGGGTATGGTGAAAAATAGTATACGCACCACGGGAGAAAAAATGGCTACCCCATAGCACGTGTAAATTGTCACCCGAGCCTTCGGCCCTTGGTGCGTATACTATTTTTGAGTCGCCGCCCTTAAAAAAAAACAAAAAAAAATGAGCCTCGAAACATTCATTTTCACCGTGTATATTCAGAGTAATGTTGATTCACATCCACACACACACACGCGCGCACATACACACACATACACACACGCACGCACACACACGCATCCAGACATTTTCTAAAAATAGTGTATTTTGATTTCCAGTATCTCAATACATATTTCTACGATCACAAAGCTTCCGTTATGAGGAAGCCAAAATTTTGAAGTGTATATAAAGCTATAATAATACAAAAATTGGGACAATATTTCTTTTCGACCCACTTGTTCTAATATTATAAACATGAATCAAAAAGATATTGAAAAATTGCTCAAAAATCGTTAAAAACTCTGTTGTTTAATTAATAAGCCACCTTAAATCATAGTATTTATATAAAAATGTAAAAACGTTCCAAATTTTTCATGGAAATACATTGAAGAATGTATCCTTCAAGTTTCAGATGAATTCATCATCATCTGTGACTCAAGGAGTAATTTGAATATAAGTTACAAGAAAACAACATTTTTATTATAAAAAAATTAGAATTTGACTGTTTCCCTATATGGTAAAAAAATTGTATTTTTTCAATAAACAACTCTTTTCCTAAATTTAAATTAATAATTGTCGAGTACTCGAGTCACACTAACTTCAAAACTCTTTTTTACGTCATAAGAACATTTAATATTGTATAAAGAAGATTTTTCATTGTTTAAATATTATTTTATTGTAATACCAAAAAATCGATCTATTCATGAAAAATCAGTATACATAACGTTACCCTAACAAATATTGACATGATTTACACCTACTTACTTACAGATCCATATAAAATCTAAGATTAAGACCTTCAATAGGGAACTTGCATGGGTCGTAATTAACTTGTTATTTTAATTTTATTCGAAAGTTCATGAAAAAATATTAAAATTCCCGAGACAGTTTTTTTTCTAATGCGATAACTTTTATATTAATATATTAAAATTGCGCTGAAATTAGGTGGTAGTTTAAATTTCTATCACGTGACTTTTACTGCAAACATCGCGGGCAAAACAGCTACTTTTACTTGGTATACAATATACTATTTTTACTGTGTGCAAAAAGTAAAGATAATATAGAAAAAATACATCTTTCCAGAAATTGAAAGGACCTCTAGAGTGTTCAAGGCGTGATACTTGAGAAGGTTTAAACAAGCTTTAAGCTCATATTTTCAAGTAGTTTATTGAAATCTTAAAGAAGAATCAAGTATAGAAAAGGTTTGACAAAGGGGTTATTCTCTAAGCATCTCACTCGTGTGATAGCCGATATTCTCATTAAAAGAGCTCTCTGATTGGTCGATCACATTTTAGCACATTTTTCAAGTATTCACGCAGTGTGATAGTTAAAGAATAAGATCTCAGGAGGTGTTTCGTTGTGGTTTCATGCTGGAAGACCGCATGAGAGAACAACATGGCACTAAATATTTACGAAGTATTTATATGGATCCCATGTGTGATCGTGAAAAAAATGTATAAATTATTAAATAAAAGGAAAGCAGCATTTAGCGTATAATGGATTCCCGTTTTCACAGAACCATCCGGGTGGTAGATCTAGAGCAGGCCTCTATTGTACATGGAGTAATTTTTTCTAATTTAAAAGTTTATAAATCTTTTTTTCATGGTCCCACATGGGAGCCATATAAATACTTCGTAAACATTCAGTGCCATGTATTTTCCATATGGATCCATATGGATTCCAGGGTTTTTATAATATGGTTCCCAAACAGGAAACCATATCGAAGTCACTCTGGGATCTACATAGATTCCGCATGTAGTTCTAACATGAGAACCACATGGATCCCAATATGGGTTCTCAGATAATTCTAGAACACAAACTGAAGTCTAGAACAAACATACCAATGTTTTTTTATTTACAATAATATTTATTGATGTTTTAGTACTCTTTCAATATTTCGTTATTTCTGCTATGATTTGCTCAAATCTGTTCAAAATCAAAATGGTATTATTTCTGTTTGTACCTTAAGGGGATGCCGAATACCGACATTGCAGTGTTTCGTTTTATTCAATGAATAAATGAGGTTTTCAAATTTCGCGAACGTACACACAATCTAATTATTACTAAGAATGTGCCTACGTTCGTAAAATTTTATTAATGTAAAATTTGACTGCGTAAAACGAAAAATCGATAATTTTGGTAACTGGGTGTAAGGTACAGGACTCCGACCTCCCCTTAAGGGGATGCCGGATACCGACATTACAGTTTCTCGTTTTATTCAGTGAATATATGAGATTTTCAATTTTCGCGAATGTACGCACAATCTATTTTTCACTTAAAATATAAGTACGTTAGTAAAATTGCGTTAAAGGAAAAATTGACTGCATAAAACGAAAAATCGATAATGTCAGTAATGGGTACAAGGTATAGGTATATCTCCTCTTAATAAGGGGGTGTCAAAGTCCATTTGTATCCTCCCTATCCTTCCCGACCCGCGAATTCTAAAATATTGGCTATAATTAAAAGAATAAATTGAATTATGAAAAACTAAGAGGTCATTGCCCTTCGTTTTGTAATTATTTACCGCTGTGCAAACTATCAAGTAAAAATTTTGCTGCTGACATTAATGGTTTTGGAATCAAATTTCATGATAAAACAGAGATCTAAAAAAGGTAATCCGAAATTTCGTTCCAATGCCATTTATGTATGCAATGATATATTATCTGAAACTTAGCAGAGTGGTAGAATGTTACTGTATAAGGTATTAGGGTAAGTTCGTATGATAAGATTGTATAAGTAAGTCCGAATTTTAACGTAATAATACATCATGTGTAATTCGCCATTTATATACGCAAATATTCAAATAAAATGAGACGCATTTATTTAGAAAATATTGACACATTCGATTCTTGAACGACTCAGACACAAAATATTCAATTTTACAAACTGCGTCTGAAAAGCAAAGGAAACACGCACACTGAAAAACAAAGAACCTGGGTTCTACACGATATTGGGGGGTCCGAGTTCAAGTGCTTTTTCGGGAAGAAAAGCGTGTCGCTTGCACGACAACAACATGTGGCTGGAAACAGCCTCTAGACTACATATACAAAAGGGACCGAAGGAGGAGAGGGATTCAACAGGGCTACAACGAAATTGTAGACCACGAGTAAAATCAGTCAGAGTCTAGATGTGCTAAAGCACACACGAGTTTCCTCGCGATATTCAGTTTATCTTTCTCCTCGTTATTTCACGCTTCAAACACTTTTAATGTGGCCGTAGCCAGTCTCAAGCTCGGATTAGACGCAGAGAAAAAGTGTCGTTGTTAATCAAAACATCCTTATTCTAATCCGCGTTTATTATATTTTTATTCGTTTATTTATTTATAATTTATTTGAATAAACCGCTCTCGGTTCACGCGCTACCTATAACATAACCCCATCAGTAGGGTCGTTACTTTGAGTATAGTAGGTAATGAGTTGCAAACTAATCTTATCTACGGGGGTTTGTGAGCGCGCGCGGTTCAAATACTTATCACCTTATCAGTCTATGTCGAACCACTCTGTCGACTATTCACGTTTATTGTAAGGGTTTAATTGTAACCAGTTTTCCTATTTATTTATGTACCACTTCCACGTTATTATAGTTACAAAAGGAAGGGCAATGATGTCTTGGTTTTTCATAATTCGGCTTGTTTATTAATTTTAATCAATTGTTCATACCTCGGTCAAAGATTTGAGGTTAGGAATTCCGGCAGGAAATTTGAATGGTTTGACACCCTCTTAAGCTGCAAAAGATCCTCTACACAGCTGGAATCTCTTAAAATACTGGCAATATGCAACGCTGTCAGCCCAAAATCATCAATGACATAGTGATTTAAGTGGAGTAAGCATTTTTGTATCTCGAAAATTAATATCAACTCAATGATTCAGCAGTACATCAACTATTTTTACATTGTTATAAACCACTGCAAAGTGCAAAAGTGTAAAGCCTGCCGAATTAGGGCAATCTACTGATACAGCATTGTTTACGGTGTCTCTAGTTTATATTATTGACTCCACAGTAGCCAAATCATTCTTCAAACATGCAAGTTAAATTTTAGGAAACCCCCATTCATTGTGTAATAAAATTGTATTGATCAATGCCAATTATAATTCACTTGTCAAATTAGTTTTCAACAAAGATTCTACTATTTTTCTGTCTTCCATTGTTATTTTATTCAACTTTTGTACAAGTGTAGTCACTTATCTGTAAATAAAATAAAAAGTTTTTATTTAAAAAGAAAATTGTATTATAAGTATCGGAAACGCGATTAGTTATTGAATTTATAATTGATAATAAATTTTAATGAAATTGATCATAATATTTGTAAACAATGTGTAACTCTTACTAACCTGTTCTATTTCAAAATCTGAACATAGAGAATACAATCTGGTGCTACTATACCTCAAAGAGATATAAGCTTGAATCTTATTATGCATCATAATTAGACACCATGATTTAAAATTAAAACTTTATTAATGTATGCAAATCTTAATGTAATATATTGCTAAACGCTTTTTTATCACGCTTGTTTTAAACGACTAACATAGACGAAATTGACTTTATTTTAAACTTATTGTGCACTATGGTTGGTCTTCTTTCGCCAGATTGAGAAATTATTTGTGTAAATGATATGACAGACTATCATATGGTCTAAGGATGTATTTGCTGTGAGCAGTGTGCGTGTGTTTATAGTATATGTTATCTTATTTTCAAGAATAGCGCCATCCTACGGTCGAGTGACGTGATCTGGGTAGTACAAAACATGGTGTAAAAAATAGAAGGTGTGCTCCCAAGCACAGTTCCCAGCGTCCGTCATTTATAGCTCATGTATTTTCAATGAGCTATAAATGGCGGACGCTGGAAGCACACCTTGTATTTTTTACACTATGGTACAAAATACACAGGCTCTAGTTATGGATATTCAATGAAAATAATTTTTTATAAGTTTTATAAGTATATGATCTCAAATTGTTTTTTTTTAATTGACATAATTATTTATTAATTATTAAAAAAAATTATAAGGATATTCTCAGATTCATTAGAAATTAAATAATATTATTTTCATTGAATGTTTGTAAGAGCGTGTGTATTTTGTACTACCCAGATCACGTCACTCGACTATAAGATGGCGCTATTTTTGTGTACAGTATCTGTCGTGCTCACAGCGAATACTTCTGCTACACAACCTAGTATAAAATAAACAACAAACAGCATGCTATGATCTGAAGATACCGTGGTTCCATCTTTAATTACGATTGAAAACTACTTTTCTAGCGTGAAATTCAAAATGTTTAGTAAGCATCCATGAAATAAGTTTTTTATATATGAAATATAAGATAACAAGGTAATGTTAAGTAACAACGAAAAAATACCCATAATTGCAATTATAATCCTAGCGGAAATGACAACTGTGAAACAAATGTGACAAAGTGTGAAAAGCTTTGAAAATACACATACTTTTGCAACATCTGTTACAAACAAATATGAACATTGTTTCCCAGTTTTTCATAGTTATTCACAGTTTCTCACACTTATGAAAAACACGTATTTTATATAATAAAACATGCCCAATTTTTTACATTTTTTCACATTTTTTCAGTTTCCTCACATTTTTTTTTCGTTACGTTCTCTTATATAAAAGAAATTACAACTGTGAGAAATTATTATAAAATGTGAGAAACTGTGAAAAATTGTGTAAACTACGTAGAAACTGTGACCAAATACTATATTTCTACAATATTTTTTAAAATTCTGTTCCAAATGTAAACCTAATTTCACAGTTTTTCACGAAATTTCATGGTTTTACAAACTTTTTCACACATCTGTCACCGTTTTTCACAGTATTTTACAGTTTGAAAATTCCACTAGGGAATTTCTCGATTTTCTTCATTTTATTCAGTAGTAATAAAAGTCGCTATGAAATATTCTACAATATTTTTTAAAATTCTGTTCCAAATGTAAACCTAATTTCACAGTTTTTCACGAAATTTCATGGTTTTACAAACTTTTTCACACATCTGTCACCGTTTTTCACAGTATTTTACAGTTTGAAAATTCCACTAGGGAATTTCTCGATTTTCTTCATTTTATTCAGTAGTAATAAAAGTTGCTGTACACTACT
Organism: Gastracanthus pulcherrimus; assembly: GCA_949152435.1. Lineage (NCBI taxonomy): Eukaryota > Metazoa > Arthropoda > Insecta > Hymenoptera > Pteromalidae > Gastracanthus > Gastracanthus pulcherrimus. Next base: position 41,304,311 of record OX424572.1, read on the forward strand.
TTAAAAATTGCTCTTTATATAAACATTTGCTCTACAAGATTATAAAGAGAAAATTATTGGTCTTAAAATATTTTTATTTTTTATATGATTATTCATTAAATCTACTTTTGTAAGTCTATATAGTATATAATAATTATGTTTAATTAATTATTATAAATAATATAATTGAATATATTCAAGAAAGTTTAACAATTTAATCAACTATGTCTTTCAGCTAATGCACAGCTCTGCCTTTTTGTCTCTTTTACTGACACATTTGTGACCATAAACATAATATCTCAAAGGTTTGTTCGCCCATTCTTCTCCAGCACTTTCAATTCCAATCCTTGAACATTCAATAATTTGTATTTCTTCCTTCATTCCATCATCTTCCAGCCAAAGTTCCTTCCAACTACACACTGAATATTTGCTGTGTACTTTCTCAAGTTTCATAGCCATGCAGATTTTTGATGGACCGTTGCACAGTTCATGTACTTTTAGTTCCTTTGACAATTTTTTTGGTACTTTTGCTTTTGACTTCCAACTGCGATGCTCAATCATGTGCTCTGTACCTTCCAAAGGTTCTAGAGCTCTGACGAGTACAGCACTACCTGTTTCTGTAATTTTTAAGCCATTGATTGTAATAAAACAGAAGAAACTCTAATAAAATAATTAATACGTAATATTTTTAATGTTATATATATACATTAAATTTTTTTTAAACATAAATACAATCTTAAACATTTCTAAAATGAATCTTCCTCTATCCAAAGAGTTTTGCTATTGAAAATATTTTTTCCATCAAATTCATCTATTTCAATAACAAAAGCAGTGCAAATTTCTGAAGGCCCATTGCATAACTCATGACTTTTAAATTTTCTTATAACTTTAGTCATTTGGTTTCCTTCTGCATTGATTCTTTTTTGAGTGTTTCTTAAGAGCTCCATATATTCGAGACCAATTAAGGGTTCCACTTTTTTAATCAATATAAATTTTCCTGATTCTGAATATTTACAATAAATTATAAACCCAACAAAATGATTATTAAAATTGAGTATTGATCATAATTTTGAATTGCCATTTTTATAATGACACGATCTTTTAAATTAACTTTTATTTCATGATTATATTATGCTTTAATTCAATGAATTTTAATGTAATAATTATTACCTTGACTAGATATATTGAAGCAATGGTACATCCCATATGTGAAATAAACATAAATAGTTCCAGGTGGCATGTACATTGGAATGTTTCTAGGTGTGACTTTTCCTTTATACGTGTGTGAGGCTTTGTCTTCAACGCCCAAATAACTTTCTGTTTCTACAATTCTTCCTTTCAAGATTGTTCCATTCTCAAGCTTCCTTACAAGAATTTTACCTAATAAAAATTAAAGAGTCTGATACATTCTTTTATCTATATCAAATGATAAAATATTAGATTATCAACTTGTATGTACCAAGCATGCTTTTGGCTAAAGTTTTGCAAGGCACATCGTAGAACGAGTATGGAAGCCTATTGGAACTGATCTGTTGTTCCCAATCAGACACAGGGGGATCCTCCAATTGCTTTAATTCTTCTTTCATTAACTCTAAATCAACCACTGCTCGTGGTTTCTTGCCGGTGAGTCCTGGAACTATTTCAATGTTGATTTTTCTTTTGTCTAAAATAAATGAGTTGCTATAAAGTTATTGATTAAAAATTATAATAAAAATTATATATTCTTACAGTTCATGAGAGATTTAAAATTTAATTGTTGATGAGGTTTATCACTTTCTTTATCCATTATAACCAGACTTTCATTTCTCTTCGTACTGAAATGTAAATTCTGAAAAAATAATTATTATAATAAATATCTGTTGTTCAAAATTTAAAACATTAGAAATTCATATCAACCTTTTCTTTCAAACATAATTGATAATTGATACAAGTGCTGATAGTTTGTTGACACCTCTGTAACTTAATTCTTATCAAAGAATAAATAAGGATTTTCTCTGAACCATTGAAACATTGAATGATGCGATTTACGTTGCCTACGTAAAAACATTTCTTTTTTATTATTTATATTTTTTATTTACACAATGTTCATGTTAACCAAAAATGATGCATTTTTTACTGCAGTTTGATTCTTCGGTTTGTTTACATGCCTAACAGCCTAAAGTTATAGGTTATATATACTACGCAATACTTAACAGATTAGGTTAGATTAAATTCAAATTATTGAAAAGTGCGCATGTATTGTATATTTAAATACCTATTGGGTTTCGATTTAAAAAGTTACATAATTTTTTAAATGCTTATTTATTAAAATACTTACTCACCATATTCTTCAGACAAATAAACTTAGTTACTCGATCTTTTAAAATATGTAAAATCAAATATATTTTATAGGTACATTAATAATGCAATCACATTTAGACACTTTGTAATTTATTTCTCCATTAATTAATAACAAACTGCTAATAATGTTTAATAATATTTTATTGTGTTAACGTTTCTAAAAATGTTCGCTTTTTGTTTAAATAAAATATAATGTATAGTTATATAAGAAGTTGAAATGGATTGGATATATCGTGAAAATCAAACATATGAAGTACGAAAAAGAAAAAGAAAAATGATTTTGGCAAGTAGTAACAGTCCAGCGAGTCAAACAAACTTATACTACTAATTTGACTAGAATATTCTATATTTAATGTATTGTGTATTAGGTATACTTTAATGGATAAATAAACTGTGAATAAGTGTAAAAAATAAATGTGTATAAATAGGTATATTATATAAATGTGTATAACAACTCATATTTTATAACATACTTACACATTTTACTACACGTCCGAACCTTTTCTCACATTTTTGTACCTTTTTGTACATTTATTTTTATTTTTATATTTTGAAAATGTTCTCAGTTATAATGTGTAAATTATCCCGGGAACATGACCTGCACCTATGCTCGATTATTTTATTTAACTATTAATTAATTGGCTTTGGCCAAAAGATTTCTGCATAAATTTCCGCTGTATAATTCTGAACCATCATGAATCATCATGAACGTTCACCCACAAACGAATAAAAATTCATAAAAATTTGGCTGCGGCAAGAAAAATGGCCTTTCTAAATAACTTTCTAACTCTGAAAATATGTTGGTATGTGTACCCAGAATATGTAAAAAAAATATCAGACCCCAAAGTGCTATATGTGAAGGGCAATTGAAGGTTCAAAAATGCATCTTTTTAATATTTTGAGATTTTTCCAACATTCTTTGATTTTTAAATCAAATCTACGGACTTTCTAGAAAAAAGAGTAAGTTATTTAAAAATTCTACAAAAATTATATTCAGCTTGAGACCATTTTCTAACAAGTCTAGAATTAAAGGAAATATGAAAAACTTAATTTTAAGATTTATTATTTTGACAAAGTTTATGGCTATTTTCTAGAACCTTAATATCACAATATATCACAATGTATAGGTTCACAAAATATCACAATAGGGTCCAGTAAAATTTTTTTTAGATTCCTTACCTCATTTTGAACAGAAAGTGTTCTTACTCTTTTTTCTTGAAAGTCCGTAGATTTGATTTAAAAATCAAACAATGTTGGAAAAATCTCAGAATAGTAAGAAAACGCATTTTTAAACCTTCAATTGCCCATGACAAATAGCACCTTGGGGTCTGAATTTTGTTTTACATATTCTGGGTACATACACCAACATATTTTCAGAGTTTTAGACATTTTTATTTTTGGACATGCTCACTTGACATGGAACCATCCATATATATACATATGTTTGAAAACCGCGTATTTACCGTTGACGCATGCCGCAACGGAAGGATTAATAATTATTTATGAATTTTTGTAAAATCGCAGGAATGTCTATGACCATACGTATATATTCCCCGTCAAGTGTTAGGCAAAAAATGCATGATTCTGCACAAACATGCTCTAAGATTAACAAATTTTGAGCGTGATCTCGCATGATCATGGATGAATGTTCATGATGATTCGTGATGGAGCATGATGGTTCATGATGGTTCACGAGACTACCTGAAATCCATTTTATCCCGGGACGTTCCAAGTTTAGCAAAAATTCACATTTTTTCACACTCATATTTTTATAAATTTTCTCATTTAATTCTTATTTTCATTAGGGTATATATATATATACCCTAATGAAAATAAGAATATATATATTTTTTATACGTCTTATATATATATATATATATATATATATATATATATATATATATATATATATATATATATATATATATATATATATATATATATATATATATATATATATATATATATATATATATATATATATATATATATATATATATATATATATATATATATATATATATATATATATATATATATATATATATATATATATATATATATATATATATATATATATATAAGACGTATAAAAAATGATTAATAATTTGACATTATAATTATACAAAACAGACTACTAAGATAATATTAAAAAATTTTATATATATATATATATATATAAAATATATATATATAATATATATATATATATATAAGACGTATAAAAAATGATTAATAATTTGACATTATAATTATACAAAACAGACTACTAAGATAATATTAAAAAATTTTCATTATATTTTCATAAAATTTATTCAGAAAAATAAATGATTTGTTACTTTTAACTTTCTAATATATATGTGTACAATTAATTAATAACAATCATTAAAATTTTCACAAATAACTCTTTTTTTCTTCATTGTTCTTCCATTTGTTTTTCATAAACTCTTCGTAACAGTGCGAAGTACGATCCGGCTGTATTAAACACCTACACAGAATAAAAATTAAAATAAATAAAATACTTATTTTGCGTTTTCTTACATTTTCCTCCCCAATGAAAACAACAGGTAATATCTTACATAAGTTCTTACGGGTATTAAAAAAATACGTTAAGAAGTATTCAGTTGTGTCAATAAATCAAGTAAAAATACCTCTATGGAGAATGGGTACTTAAAAAATTTCCCAACTTCAAAATAGCGGCCTATTGTAACATTTGTCCCCCTGGGAATTTTTTAATATAACTGGTGAAAAATTAAGGGTAAAAATTTTTTGTTTTAAAATTACCTCTTTTTAGGCACGACCGCAACACGGAAGTGCCATATTTTCGTTAGCGCAATTTTTGACCAATCGGGTTGAAATTTTAGGAGAGATCTCCTCCAGCACAATATGAAATTCTATTTTTTTATCCCAATCCTGTACGTATTTTTTAAATTGCGAGCACTTTTTGTTTATTTTTACGTATATTTACGTGTTTTTTTTTTAAATTAATGTTACACGATTACCACCGCGAAATCTCAGCGGATCAGGCTCAAAATTTTTTTAGAAACTCTCTTAAGTATAACAACTTGATGGTCCTATTTTGAGATTGATCCTGCAAATATACGCTGAATGCGGCGACTATAAAAAATTGCTAAACACGGTTTTTGGGCTATAACTTGAAAAATAAGCATTCTACGTAAAAAAGTTAAATAGAAAAGTTGTAGATCTTTGAAAAATACAACTTTCTTTTCTGGACACCAAGACGCGAAAATGCTTTTAAATCAAGGTAATAGTCCAAAAACGATTTGTGACATCGAAAAATGCAGTTTCTTACTATAAAACTTTGCAGGTATGCATTTACGTAAAAAAATTGAATGAAGAAGTTGTAGATCTCAAATAAACACAACTTTTTATGGTAACAAATATTAAAAAAAAATGCTTTTTACAAGAAACAGCCTAAAAAACGATTTTTCATACACATAATTTAATAACAATTGCGGTGCAGCACGCCCAATCGATCTTAAAATTATTTAAAGATGTCCCCGTTTCAAGAAAGAACAATATTCTTTTACTGATTTCTGTAAAAATAAACAGATAATAGTGTCAGCGTTAAATGTAAGCTTTAGTTTAGCGCTTCGCGCGAGCTGAGTTCGGTCGTGCCTCTAATGCAAAACGCGATGCGATGCAAGGCGCGGAGGAGCTAAGGGCGAGGGCGAAGCACTCGCTCTGAAGCTCCGGAGCAGGCAAGTCACATGTGGTCGAAGGCCGCGCGTGGCGCGCTAGTTTAAAAACAAAAACGCGAAAATGTCTGCTGCTAATGAGCGTTATCTTCGAAGATTGAAATATCTAAGTATTGCAACTAAGTGTATTGGAATATGCTTAAAAAACATGAATTTTAAAAAAATCATTAAGATCCGACCGGTAGGAGCCGAGATATTCATATTTTATTTTATAAGTGATTACATCAGGCAAACTAATTAATATTTTACTTGAAACTCGGTGTGGTAGCAGTAGACTATACTAATTATACTCTGATAATATAATTATTGAAACATGGAACCGGACCGCGCCATAATAAAACGTCTTAAGCATAGGTTATAAACAGACATAGAAATTTATAAGTCGGACAAGCTGTCGTGCCTCCAACATCTCCGTTTTTTCTTCCTATTAATAGTTGTTAACTCCAAGCCATATACTCCTATACAAGCTCTTTTTTCATCAACATAAACACGTTGATTTTTTGTTGTTGAACGCTCAGATACGTGACGTATATTATTACGTTACATATGTGAGTCCAAAAAAATGCAACTGCGCATCCAAATCGCGCATGGATTGCTTTCTCATAAATTTCTGTTGTCAACCGCGCATCCCGCAGGGGATTGCTTTCCCATAATTTTCTGTCGTCAATTGCACAGAGGATTGCTTTCCCACATAATTCGACTGTACAGCTATTAAGATATTATTATTTATACAGCTCTGAAGAATTTGTAACATTTTCTAACAAATTTCAGACTTCGTAATATAAAGGTAATGTATATTAATAAAATAGAATAATAATTTCTACGAAATACATATAACCCTAACCTAAAATATAATTAACTTTGTAGGCAATATGATACATGTATAAATGTGGAACAGATTTGTATTTTTGTATAAAATTTTGATTTTGAAAATCACCTGAATAGCTGGAAAGAGCGGGAACGCAATATATATGAGAAAGCAATCCCCAAATTACTCTTGGCCGTATGCGGCTAATTTCACGGTCCTTTCACTTTCAGATCAGATTGAGTGATGTAGATAGTTTATTAAAATCTAAATAAATAGCCCTTTCATGATAATATAAAAGGAAAGAAGTTGAAACTTTTCGTTTTGTTTCAATACACACGTTAATTTTATATATATTAAAAGTTTTAATTGATAATTTTACGGTCCTGCCACTTTTCGGGCTGAAGAAGAAAAACGTGATTTTAGGATTTGTGGATTATACACTCACATATTATAAAAATAAACAGCTCTTTTACTAATATTTTTGTTGGAAATCATAATTTCGCTCAAAAGACATGCTAATAAGCCAAAAAAACTTACCATCAGTAATGATAAGCATTTTTTTGTATAATGAAAAATCCGAACACCAATATAGAAGTAAATATGTCACGGGCGCCAAAGCTTCGTCTGCTTCTCAAACTCGCCTTCGAGGCGCTACCGCGCCACTTGATAAAAATTCATTGCTAAAAGTTCTATTTTCAGATCGACAACTACCTTAATTGATATTTTCTACAAGTTTTAAAAATACCCATTAACTTGAGTTGCGCCAGAAACTTTTTGAAGTAAAAAAAATATGATTCTAGAAATACGCGTTTAAAGTTTTTATTTCGATTTTTTGGCAAAAAATAACTGGAGTTCCATACAAAAAATTCCTTAAATAATTCAGTAAGAATCAAGACTTATTATTTTTTCTTGATAAGATTTTTACGCCTGGTACACTTAAAAAAGTGTAAAATTGCTTAAGTTACAAATAAAGGAATATTTCCGTTGACAGATCAGCCCCAAGCAACTGTAGTCTAACAACTATAGCAAATTTATAAATAAGTCTGAAAAAAAATTTTTAGTTAAAATTATAAAGTTTATATCTACGTTAAACAGGATTTAGATTTTGGAAAATTATTAGAATAGGCAATCGCAAAACATATCGATGAATTAGCCCCGGTCTATCCTATGTATGTGTACGCATGTATGGACCAAAATTTGTGTTCACTACAACATTTTAAGGGATACTACGCGCTCATTTTTGCAGACATATTACATATGTTTGAACTTATAACTGATTATATTTTGAAGCTGAATGGATAATACTAGACTAATTGTTTAATAAAAATAATAATTTAGTAAAATTTATAAAAATTGAAACAACTTTTGTTGTCATTTTATACGTTAAACTTGTCAATAATTCGAGGTCTGTCCCAAAAGTATTCGACCTACGTTCATATCTTCGCGCGGAGAGACTCAGTTGACCTCTGGAGGGTACGAACGTCACCAGCAACTCCTAACCTTCTCGTCAGTAGCCTGAGATACCGATGAAACGCCTTAGTTCCCGCGCAGCGTGTATTTGTTTACAACGACTTTTTTGCGTTCGTCGCAATTTGCTTATTGCTAAAAATGGCAGAACGAACCTAACAGCGAATTTGCTTAAAATTTTGCTTTAATCTCGGTAAAAGTTGTGCGGAGACTATTGAAATGTTGCAAAAGGCCTTTAAAGATGAGTGTATGCAAAACACAAATAAAAGAGTGGTATAGGCGGTTCAAAAGTGGCCGCAAATCGGTTGACAGTGATCCTCGTTCTGGTCGACCTTCAACGGGAACATCGCCGGATAATGTCGAGCGTGTGCGTGTCGCAGTTGAACAAGATCGTCGTTTGACTGTGAGAGAACTGGAAGATGAACTTGGAATACCAAAAAGTACTGTTTGGCGAATTTTAACCGAGAATTTTGGAAACCGGTGACTGGCTGCTTCATCACGACAATGCTCCAGCGCACGCATCAAACCTTGCGCAGCAGTATTTACTGAAACACAGTGTTGCGCAGCTCCGCCAGCCTCCATATAGTCCTGATACAGCTCCCTGCGACTTTTGGCTGTTTCCTCGATTGAAAATGCCGATTAAAGGACATCGATTCGACAATAAACAGACTGTTGAAACTAATGCGACGAATGCACTAAAGGCGATTCCGTAGTCTGACTTTCAAGAGTGCTTTAATAAGTGGAAACATCGATATGAGCGTCTTGTTCAATCAAATGAGGACTACTTTGAAGGATGCCACCCCCCGGATGACGAAGAATAAATGAAGCGCCGAGAAATCGAGGTAGGTCGGATACTTTTGGGACAGACCTCGTATGTGTCAACAATAACAATTAAGTGATTTTTGCAAAAAAATGTTCTTTATTTTTGCAATTGTTATTGTCATTTTATACGTTGAATTTGCCAAAAATATATACATTTTCATAAAGTAGGCGTAATTTTCTTTTGATTGATATATCTAACAATAACTTTAGAATTACTCTTGTGAAATAATAACAAAATATTAGCTTCAAGTTTTTTAATACTTTAAATATGTAAAAAATATGTACATTTCTTTAAATATCTAACAATTAGTTTCAAGCTATTTTAGTGGAAGTAGGTATCACGACTTTGAATTTTAAATACACATTTTTAAAAAAAATTTTAATCTGGGTACTGCAAATATATAGAATATACTGTACAATTTGAAAGTATACATGATTTCTTTTAAATAGATATATTTGTTTATTATTTCGAATTAAAAATAAAGATACTTAATGTAGATAACCTATAATTATGTGCTCAAGACATGGCTTATATAACAAACTTCTTTAAGAGAAAAAAAAATTTCCTTCAATTTTAATTAAATAATAAATTCTCACACCATACATTAAGCACATCAAAAAGTTAATTTGAAGAATATAAGGAAAATTTTGTATAATTCGTGAGTTACTTAGACAACTGTTAATTAATCATTTTTAAATCAAGTAAATACCTATATTCTTCTAAAAATTATGAAAAAAAAAATTATTTAATAACAAAAGGCAATATCAAAATTAAATATGATATAAAAATGAATTTTATTTATTTATTTACTTATTTATTTATTTATTATTATCTTAGATTTATCGAAACTGTAATACTAATTTATTATTACTTTCAGTTAATTTGTACCCAAGTCATTTAAATACATAAAAATTTATATATGCTTTTAAAATTATCAAATCTTAACTCTAAACATTTTTATTAATATCTTAATTGAAGCGCAAGAATAAAGTCCGCCCGTAAGCTCTAGAAAATTTAAAACCGGAACGGCGCGCAGGTGCGAGACAGACAGCACCATAGGAAAATAACGGCTGGCGTCTTCTCGCGGAGACTATTCAACTACCGCTTTTGAGAACCAACCGCTTCATAAGAATCGTTCTTCTATATAGGTCTATATTCGTTGGCAATACCCAGCCGTATGTGCGGCCAACTTAACGGTCCTTTCACTTATATATTTGTTGCGGCTAACTTCACGGTCCTTTTACTTTTCGGGCTGGAGAAAGAAAGTTGACATACTTTCAGCATTTGAGAATTACATACTCGTTTATTATGACATAACATAACTTTTTGGCTAATATTTTTGTTGGAAATCATAGTTTAGCACGAAAACATGCTATTAAGTCGAAATAACTTGGTAATAATAGTAATAAGTACTTGTTATCGTATAAAGAAAAATCCGAACACCAATATAGAAGTAAATAGTAGCGCGGGCGCTGCGGCCTCGCCTGCTTCTCAAACTCGCCTTCGTGGCGCTACCGCGCCACTTGATAAGCTTGTAGGTATTCCATGAGAGAATGAGTGTCTATTATTCGAAGCTATTGCTAGCCAAACAAAGACTGAGAGGACTTTAAAGTCCGACCTTGAACTGGTTTGTCGTTGTACCGTATTTGTAAACAGCAGATTCTTGGAAGTAAGGTGAAATTCTTTGACGTACACCAAAATATTTTAACACAATAATGCCACTTAGATTCTATTATATATATTTTAGGAAAGAATAACGGCGCTTTTTAAAAGCGTCCATACACTTCACGTAATTTATTATAACCCTATTTCACATATTATCGAAGAACACATAACATTTACGAAAAACAGCGCTTTATATAAAAGCGTCCATAAATTTCACATAATGTTAAAAAAACAAAAATCACTTTTTCACATTAAGCAACGCACTTTTTAATTTCCTTATGGTGTTTCTGTCCTTTGAAGTGATAAAAAAAGCAAGACCCGGGGTTAATCCTCCAGGATTAAAATAATTCTCGAGGGTGAACTCCGCCCTATTGTTGATATCTTCAATTCCCACAAGTATAGTTGATGATGAAAAAATCAATGAGCCATAATATCGCTGACGAGTTTGAAATTAATTTGACTATATGCTGGTATAAATATTCTTGAAAATGAATATGAGAGTAGGTGAAGACTATGAGAATGTCGTTAGAGATCATTTGCTGCGGAATCCTGACTATAGAACGAGTAATCCTCGAAACACCCTGCTTACCCCCCAACCGGAAACATCGGTTGAGCTAAGGCTTTGATGTTTTCGCAGGTTCGCTACTATAAAACGTTCCGCCAACAAATGATAAACTTAGCGACTCCGTGCGTGGATCCCCATCCAGGCAGACGCGCGCGCGAACGCGACCGTCCGAGTCGAGCGCCACGCTCGAAATCCCTAAACCTAACTATGTCAACATGATGACTAGAGTAAGGAGTACGAACGAGATTGAAAAGTAACTAGATTTGTGGCTATGAAATTTGCGTCTGAAAGTAGATACTTTTGAGTTTGTAATTTAACCGTAGAGGGCATGCACGCTAATATCCTGTAAAGGTTGAAGACTTGATCTTTGGCGTTTCGTCCCAGGGCTACCAACTGGACTCATCAGTAAGGCAGTGTTGGTAGCCCTTGCCTTAGACGCTCTGGAGGGGATGCTATTCGAGCTTATATAGTGATCGCGAGGAATTCTCGAGAAATTTTGACCTTTGGATCGCAATCAACAACTCCAAAAACCTACATATACGAATGTTTACAAATTTTTATCGAAATATTAGTAAAATTGAATTAACACGTCATGTTGGTTCCGCCAATTTGTTTTTCAAATTTTTGACATTTGATTCTTAATTAGCGACCAAAACAATCCCATTTATACCAAGTTTTATTTATTTTTATCAATATGTTAATAAAATTAAGTACACATGCCATATTATTGGCTCTACCTTTTTCGTTTTTGAAATTTTGACCTTTGATTCGTAATGAGCGACCTCAAAAACCCTCCGACTAAAAAATTTCATTAAAATGTATTAATGAGAAAAGAACGTGTATAAATGTGAAATTTTCAGCAGTGCTACCAACTTAAAATAGGTAGCGAAAAAATGCATTTTGCAGATATCCGCTTTTTCCGCAACAATTTGCAGAAGCCGCTTTTACCGCAAAATTTGCATATAGTCGCTATTTCCACAAAATTTGTAAATAGTCGCTTTTTCATCAAAATTTTCAGAAAGCCTCTTTTTCAGCAACATTTGCAGATAGCCGCTTTTTCAGCAAAATTTGCAGATAGACGCTTTTTCCACAATGATTTTCAGATAGCCGCTTGTTCGTCCAAACCGACGAATTTGAAAACATATAAAATTATCTTTTACCATCTGAAAATTTGGATAAGGGCTTTCTTTCTTTCGTTATACATGGAACGCCATTTTTTGTTTAAACGACGATATCTCAGAAACGTTTGATGGAAAACCTTTAAAATAAATTAAGCTGATCATTGTGGCTCACTATCATCTCTTGGCTGAGCTCTCTTCCCAGACTATGGGGTCTATCTTTCAAAATATTTGAGGTTATATTTTTCTTTTAATATGATTGCTCATCTCTCGATAATGTTTAGGTGATTTTTATTAAACAAACGAATGTTTATTTTTTTATAAAGATATATTCAGAAAAGAAATAAAAGATTCATTGATTCGTTTTTGTTTTATAACGATTTATCTATTTTTCGATATTTTTAAATCCATAATGCAGTTCATGATCGTTAACTTATAATTCATTTATTATTTATTTTTTGACAAACAATCAATAATAAAAAACGCACCCTTTTGAGATAATAATTACAAAGAAATAAGTATAGCAATGTAAAATTAATGTATTAGAATAAAGAAATTCGTATTGGAACAACTTATTTAGTTTGAGAAAGCTAAGCTTGCTAATGAATAGGTAGTGGTTTCTTTCGATCATTTTAGCCAACTGGTTCCGAAGAAATGACTGTGTAACAAAACGATGTCATGCGGAGCAGCTAAAATGAGCAGGCATGGTGGAACTGGGCCATTGGCTAGGCTATTACTACATTAAGTTTCAAGTAAAAATATTAATTAGTTATTGGTCGGATTCTAACAATTTAGTTGTATTACTTAGATAGGGTACTATAGGATACAGTCGGACTAGGATTTTCTTGATGTCCCGACTATATACGTAAGACCTTGCATAAGAAGTGATGTAAGAACTTACATAAGAAATTACGTAAGATCTAACTCAATAGTTGAAGAGCTGGATATGCAATAACAGTAGTAGCGCTTTTTTTGGTGATTTCTATCTTAAATAATATAATGCTCAGACGAAGAAATAAAAAGTGACTTCAGTAGCTCTTACGTTTGGATACGAGTTAAGGGGAGGGGGGTAAGGTATTTAAATTTTTTTTTTATTTTTGAAACTGAATGCGTTGTATCTCAAGAATATTGTGTAAAGTCGATCGGAGCAAAATTGCAGGTGTTATGAATATTTTCCTACCTGTTGGATTTTCATAGCTGCTCGGTTCGAGCGCGCTAGTGTTACCTGGCAGCTGCTACGCTCCCTATATTATACCGACCCGTTCCTCCTACTTTCTTTTATAGAAATTTGAAGACAAGTATAAACATGCTCATACCTATACCGTATGTTTAGTCAGTGTAGATAATATAATTTAGTTTAGCATACTGTCATACTATAGTGTTCATACTGTCACGAATGTAAAACTTGGGAAAGTAAATTAAATTCTGCTGAATACGAAGGATGGCATGAAAACCATGTAAATGCTGGAAAATGTAAGTCAAATCATACTGGTGCAGCTGGAAATATGGAGGTCGTAGCAATCAAAACCATGTTTCGGTACAGAATGGTGTGCGATATCGCAACTATATCGGCGACGGTGACTCGAAAGCTTACTCCGGGTTAGTGAATTCTAAACCTTATGGTGATGATTTTTCAATAGTGAAGAAAGAATGTGTAGGACATGTTCAAAAAAGAATGGGCACTGGTCTCCGTGAAATAGTCAAGAAAATCGTTGTAGATACTGAAACTAAGGCTGGAAAGAAGATAAAAAAAGTCTGTCTGGTAAAGGAAGGCTTACGGCTAAGATTGACAAACTGACGGTATACTACGGTTTGGCTAATAGACGTTACTCTGATTCCGTGAAAAATATGAAGAATGCTATCTGGGCAACGTTCTTTCACTACAGTTCGACAGACGAGAATCCACAGCATGAAAAATGTCCGAGCGGCGCGGACTTCTGGTACGAATGGCAAAAAGCTGCAGCTGCTAATAGATTGGATTCGTTCAAACACACGTACAGTGCTCTTCCAAATGATGTTTTGGATACCATCAAGCCTATCTATGAAGATCTAAGCAAAGATGCTCTCCTGGAGCGATGTGTCGGAGGCTTCACGCAAAACAACAATGAGAGTTTGAACCAACTTATATGGCAAATATCACCAAAGCACTTGAGCGGAACCTCTGTGATAGTTGAGATTGCGGCTTATGTGGCAGCCTGTGTCTTCAATGAAGGTTCTTTTGCTCTACTATCCTTCATTCAAGACATGGGAATCAGTAGTGGATCAATCGCTCATGAATGGGCGCGATCAACTGATCACATTCGTATAAACCGAGCAGAGCAGGAAGCTGAAAATCAAACTAGAGATGGCAGGATTCGTCGTAGACAGGAGCAAAAAGATGCTTTAGACATCATAGATGACAGCAACAACCTCTATGGACCTGGCATCGATGATTCAGTGTGAGGTAAGCCGATAAATCTCGCTTATGAACGTTTTATTCCAAATTATTTAGTGTTCAAAACTTTAAAGCGTTTTTTCCAAACTCAAGTTTTCAAAGTCGGTGTCCATCATAACTTCAAAACTATTGCACCGATCCTTTCGAAATTTTAAACACTATTTCTTTACATAATTTATGAGGTAACGCTGGAGCTTTTTTCCAAGTTCGTTTATATTTTTCATTTTACAATAACAAATTAGCCGTTTTTTTTGGCAAAAATCGCGTTTTTTCATGTAAAGTGTTTCCGCAAAGTGAAAAATAGAAATTTCGAAAATCCCTCCCAGCGTTACCTGGGAAAAGCAATTATCTGACGAACGAACTTTGGTTTTTTGATTTCAGATGATCTAGCACCGAGTTATGAGGTGCCCTGCAATTCAACTTTTCTCTGAGACGCTTCCGAATAATTGATGCCATTGCTGTATTTTTCAATATTTTTTCATGAAAATATTCCACAATATTATTCAATTGGACTACAATAATGTAACATTGGTTTTAATAAATAAATTTTAACTGAGTCGTGAAAAAAAAATCACAAAAATGTGCCTTTTTTCACAAATTAACCTTACCCCCCCCCCCCCTTAAAGAATGAATGAAAAATAGAGACATATAATTTTGCATGGTTTATATTGACATGTGCTTTTATCTGCAACCTTCACAGATATTGCACTAAGGTATATATAAGAATCCATATTATTCACCTGAGCATTATATAAAAAGTGCTAGTAGCGTTATATTGCATCCGACCCTTCAATTATTTAGTTCGTTCTTACGCAATTTCTTACGTAAGATCTTACGCTACTTTTCTCTCAAGATCTTACAAGACCACGTACAACATTATTATGCAAGTTCTTAAGTAAGATCATATGTAAATATTTATGCACGATCTTACGTAATTTCTTACGCAAGATTTTATGTCAGGAGGAGCCCGAAATCAAACGAAATAACGAAATTCTCCGTTCGTTACTTTATTTGTTGTATTTTTAATCTTACAGATTTCTAAAAGTTGTCACAAATTCTTTCTGCTATACAGAACTGAACAAAATATTTAGAAATTCATAAAATTAAAAATGTAACGAATAAAGTGACGAACCGCGAATTTTTCTTTGTATCCTATAGTACAGCTATATTTAAGCTTCCTCTTAAATTATATTTTCTGTCGGGATAATAATATACGGTAAGTTTATACATTTTAATCTTACTAACTCTTGAATAATAATAATAATAATAATTTTTTAAGTTGATTTTTGGGTTTAATGAATCAGTTTGATTTTAATTTTAATGTAAAATTTCTAACAAAGTATTTTATTTAACGATTTGCAATATTTACAAACATTCATTAACAGTTGTTAAGAATTTTCTACATTTCTAGCACAAAGAATTTTTTTGAAGTTAGACTTTTGTACACATTATTATTATTTGTTGGGGATGTTCTTTGATAATTTGCACAAATAACACTTATTGAATATTTGGACACTTATATAGTACCGCAAATTGGGTTAGTCCTAAAATTTTCTTATCACCGATTTGTACCAATTTCCCATTTTCTCTAACCATTTTCAACTTACCTCCGTGAACTTGCTTATAGACATGGCCTGAAAGTTCAAGGCTGTAATCTGGCACTGCTTCTGCGTTCTCGTGATGAAAAATCTGAGGTCGCGCTGCTGGCTAGGCGGCAGCAGGTGCCAGGGCATCTCGTAGTAGACGATATTGCCCAAGGCCTGGCTGTCCTGCATCAGTAGCTGTCCCGGCAAGCACCAGACTACCAGTTGAGCGAACATCGATAACAGGTAACACATGAACTTGAGGATGTTGGTACCACTACCGCCTGCTATCACCGCGTAGCCGCTCAGGCAAATCTCGAGACCACTGGTCAACAATTGCATGAATATTATCGGGCTCAGAAGACTTCGTACTTCCTCGGCTATTCTATACGATGCGGGATCACAATAAAAAATTATCAGAGTTAGTTAGAGTCTGACAGATTCTTACAGGCTTTGGCAAAGGTTATAACAGAGTTTGACCACATTTCACAGAGTTCGGCAGAGTTAAGCCGAGTCAGATAGAAAATATAATATCATGGACTTTCAATTTACCCCTGTATAGGTGATGAAATGTATTCAAATCAGAGCAAGCGGACAAAACAGGATGTTGAACATAAGGACCAACGACCCAAGATAAAATTATGTTTTTCAATCGGAAATAATGGGTGCCAAATTTTGTCAAACTTTGTTAAACTCTGCCTAACTCTGCCGAATCCTGAAGTCTACTAGGCTCTGTTAAACTCTGCCTAACTCTGCTAAACGTTCGAACTATCACTATTAGATAAAGTTTGATATATAGTTAAGGGGTAACACCACTCTGTGGGTAAATAATAAGCGAAATGAAAAATTCGTTTAAAGAACTTTATTGTACAATTAATGAAGTGTAAAAAAATTTTTTTTTTCAAAATGGCGGCTACGAAAGCTCGTAGTAGGCCGTTATTTTTCTATTGACGCTCAAACGGAAGGACAGTTTTCTCGTACAGGATGAACCCTAGAACGGAAGGACAGTTTTCTCGTACAGGATGAACCCTAGAACGAAAAAACGAAGTTTTTCTTAAAGTACATATTAGTAGGCGTAGTAGTACGTACAGATTTTTTTAAATTAAATTTAACAAAAATGGTGCACATTTAAAAAAATAATTTTTTGTCAAAATCAAAACTTTTTTTCAAATGTGCACCATTGTTTTAAAATTTGATTTAAAACAAATCCCTACGTACTACCACGCCTACTAATATGTAACTTAAGAAAAACTTTGTTTTTTTGTTCTAGGGTTCATCTTGTACGAGAAAACTGTCCGTCCGTTTGAGCGTTAACAGAGAAATAACGGCCTACTACATGCTCTCGTGGCCGCCATTTTGAAAAAAAAAATTTTTTACACTTCATTAATTGTACAATAGAGTTCTTTAAGCGAATTTTTCATTTCGCTTATTATTTAACCACAAAAAATCGTCAAAAATAGGTGTACCTAGAGTGGTGTTACCCCTTAATAGAGTTTTACAGAGTTTCACAAGGTTTTGCAGAATTCTACAATTTTAGGCAGAAACGTTTTTTCCTATTAAGCTAACTAATTTCCTGGATGTAAACATGAAATAGAATACTCAATAGAAATGTTCAGGTATTGAACTCATCAAGCTACCTGTATGTGTAAAATAGATTTTAAATTAATTAAGTCCCTTTAAACAAGAGATATTATCCAGAAGATAACACATTTATTGGAGTTTAGAAAAATTTAGGGATTCCGGTGGCTCGAAAAAATCGGGTACTTAGATCCAAGCCCGATAAAGCAACTTGGCCAGACTGACTCGTTATTTCAAATGCCAGTTTATTCGTAATTATCAATAGTACTTTACAAAATTCATTCGGAAAAAGAAGAATCAGAAAAGATTGTTGTTCTAATGAAAATTGACCCTTCATGAGCAGCTTAACGTGTATAATATTTGTGATCGTTACAAACCAGATTATACCTTAGCAAACGGCAATGATGATCAATGACTCGGCCAATCTCTTTTTTGGCTAACACCACGCCAATGTCATCCGGCTTTGAGTAGGCTTCGTCCTTATGGATTCTTCGTCCGATGGCTCGAAGTCTTGCCCCAGTTACTTTGAAATGACCGCATACATGAAGTATGAGACTCATCATCGCGCTATCGAATCCAACGATGCCAGTGCAACAGTAGATAGCCGCGATGGATTGAATGCCAAAAGCAATTTCGAAGTTTGGCGTACGTTGAAAATCAAAGCCGTACCTGAGTACAATATAAAACTTTTGATTGGTATTCGAATGTCACTATTACAAAATTTCACATGTGAATCATATGAGACTCAGTATAAGATGCACATGTGTATCATGCGAGATCCCTATGAGATCTATGCGGGACTCAAGCAGGATCCTATGAGAGATTCTGGTGTGATTTCTTCCGAACATCCCGTGTTGCATACCACATGACTTCCACATGGGACCATGAAACAAATTTGAAAATTAGAAAAAAAAATCAGCTTTCTACAAGTAGTGAAGGCCCATTTGGGAAGTCTTATCCGCTTGGTATATCTAAAGAATGTGTTCATTATAATTATGTAGAATACTATTTGTTTTTAATTTGAAATTTTTTCTAGGATCCCATGTTGAAGCTATGTGACATGTCACATAAAACTGTTGAAAAATTCGTAAATTTATAATTCCATATGCAGAATTTTGTGTAAAAGTACTGTCATGGAGTAAGGTCTTTTTGGGATAGTCATTACCAATCCAAACTACTTTCTGTACGGCGAAACAGAATTTATAAGAACTACAAAATTTCTGCAGTTGTTGTGGCTAGCACCTCTGTTTCAAAGGCGCATCAAGACACATAACAGAACAATAGTCCAGATGAAAGAAAATCAATACTTGTGAGTTAAATTCTTTCGAAGAGCCTCAGTGCATTGACATTGGGAAATCAGGGACTTAATAATATTCTATTTACATTTTTTATGGAAGCGTCAATATACAGTAGGTACATTAATTTAGAGTACAAAGTCACATCGAGGCTTTTACGGTAGATGAAAATGAGATACCCATACTGGGGCTTAAAGTCAATGTTCCACAAATTTTAGAGGTTAAGACTATTTATTTATATACTAGAGGTGTCTCGATAGAAATGGGTGGAACCAGAGCAAATGCAATTCGAAATTTTGCTAGCTATATACTGGTTAAGTCTGAAATATGAAGTATAAATGAATAGTATATTACGCAACTAGGGGCGAAAATGGGAATTTACAAGCGAGGATGATGATTGAGCACGGGTGGACGTACACGAGTGCTCAAAATCATCATCGGAGTCTGGAAATACCCTTTTGCCCCAAGTTGCGTACCGTATTTTTTATAACAAGTGCATAAAGAAGGCCATTCTTTGTCGTCTACAAAGTGGATTGAGAATAGAGTTTTTCGAGTCGTCCAATTTATTAAGGAAATGGAGCAAAAATAAATAAAGGGTACAGAAAATACTCATTTTCGATACCGAAAATAAAAGGTAGCGAAAATGAGTATTTTCGGTACCCTTTATTTGACGCTCGGAAAACTCTATTTTCGCTGCACTTTATATTCCCATAGAAATTGCGGGAATAATCGGCTGGGACATTATTGACCAGCATCAAGGTTGAGTCGATGTAGCAACCCAGAGTTTAAAGCACAATGGCTTATTCGTACCCTTCCTATCGGATGAAAAAGTGACAGTGCCGCCGAGAGTAAAAATGGTGATTAGTGCACGTGTTCGGGATAACGACATAAAAGTAGAGTGGGTCCCATTAATGGATGTACATCCTGATCTACTTTTAGGAAATTTCGTTGCCGAAAATATCAACGACCGAGTTTATGCAGAATGCATAAACTTAAGCGAAAACGAAGTAACAATTGCCAGTTCAGTAGTTGATTTAGAGCTACGTGAAACGATCGCAGAGAACCCGCTATATCAGGTCGATGGGGTCGGCTCAGCTGAGAAGGCCGCGGAATTCTCGGCATGCTTAAGACGCTTGTACGACACAAATAAGCAGACGGAAAAATATAGAGAGGTACTCAACCTAAAGTGCAGAACAACGTCCCAACCAGAGATGAAAGGGTCAACAAAATTATGGAGTTGGCGAACTTAGAGGATTGCAACGAAGAGGAGATTGATTATATAAGGGAAATAGTGTAAGAGTAGGCGGGAGTTTTTGGACTCGAAGGCGAGACACTGCCCGCGACCTACTTAATTCGTTATAAAATTAACCACAGGTTCAGATTTCCTCCAGCCCTTAATGATCACATGATAAGGGAACTCGACAAGCTACGAGCACAAAAAATCGTGGTTACTTCCAACTCAAACTAATCATCTTCACTTTGAATAGTATCAAGGAAGCCTGACGCCCAAGGAAACAAGAAATTTAGGCTAATTACGAACTTTAGGGCACTGAATGATAAAACAGAGGGTAGTTGTCACCCCCTGCCCTTTACAAGCGATATTTTAGAGCACTTGGTTTCGGCAAACTACATCACGGTGATGGACCTTAAGCATGGATACCACCAGATCGAAATCCATCCTGATTCTGGACACCTCACCGCTTTTTATGCACCCGACGGAAAGCATGGACACCAGCTACTCGAGTACGACATCATGGCTATGGGTTTAAAGGAGGCAACCATTACCTTCACCGAGGCAATGTCACTAGCCATGACCGGCCTCCAGGGTGAGGAAGTCCAGATCTACCTCAATGACTTCATTGTGTTCAGTGAAATCCTCGACCATAAAGTTCTATATGCAACACGCGAATAAAGTGGACTATTCTACCCTCGCTTCGTTCGGGCAGTAAATCCGCCCCGGGAATAATCTTTAACTTTATTCCCTTGTTGTATAATGTACTATTAATTGGTAGTATATTTGAACAAATGAAAATGAAAACCACAATTTGAGATTTTTTTTTTGACTAAGACGAGACTTTCAAATGTCTCATCTTGCGGCAGCTCTAAATGCACTACTAGCAAGACTCACACCCCTCGTGGAAGAAATTCTCGGGGATTATCAGTGTGGAATTAGACGCAACAGATCGACTAACGACCAGAAGTTTCCAGTTAGGCAACTTTTAGAAAAGAAAAAGGAATATGGTGAAACGGTACATTAATTATTCATTGATTTAAAAAAAAGAATATTACTTGATTATTAGGGATAAAAATGAAGCATAATACCCGTAGTTCATTCTAATGGGTCCTTGTATTCAAGATATAGGCTATTTTACTCTGAATATGCGCTATTTTAGTGGAAACAGGTATCTCTTTCATTGATTATGACTATGTATATATTAACACTAGAAAAAATGGCCCAAAAAATAGTAAAAGTAAGCGGAAAGAGCTTTAATTTGAGGCCTATAACAATAAAAATTATTAATCTGAGCCAAAGTTATTAACAATGAAAGATGGTGTCTGAAAATGCATGAATATTCGAGGAAATTAAACTGTTTTCATTTCGATGATTTTTCACACAGTTTCAGTCACCATATTCAATTGTTAATAACTTTGGCCCTGATTAATATTCCTTTTAACGTTACAGGTCTCAAAATAAATATCTTTTTGATAACTTTTATTATATTTTGGACCATATTTTCTAGTGTTAACGATGCATAGTTATAATTACTAGAAGAGGTACTATTTTACACTAAAATCACCTATATTCGGAGTAAAATAGCTTATATCTTGAATTCAAGGGCCCATTAGAACAAACTACGGGTGTTATGCTTCGTTCTTTGGTATCAGTAAACAACTCCCGTAGCCTCTTCAGAATCTGAGTTTCGTGGGGTTGGTGTTCTCCTTGTTAGTATTAGCTAGGATACCGAAAAAGCTAGTTCACTTAATAAGAATGTGTGTGGATGCTGGTCGGTAACAGTAGGGGCATAGTTCGCGCAGTAAATAGCTTATCAGAGCTATTCGAAATCCACAATTATCAGGGCCTTGCAAGAAAGCAGGAAGAGAATAACACTAAACGGATTTTTAACACAATTATTAGCATACACAGACAATATAAATATAATAGGAAAGAACAGGGAAGCCATAATAAAAGATGTGGAAATATTAATAAAAACAGCTAAAGATGTAGGGTTGGAAATCATCGTAAAAACCAAGTACATAGCCACTAATAGGGTAGAGTTTGATAATGTTGATACCCACTTATAAGTCTCGTACAAGACTTTCGAAAAAGTAGACGGGTTCAAGTAATTCGGCACGATGGTTGACTCATAAGGAAAGGACTCTAAAAATGAGACTCATAAGGAAATCAAGAAGATACTGAATTCAGAATTTATATGCATGTCTTCGTTCGGTGTACTACAGAATACAATACTAGAAATATATACAAAAATTATAATACGAAACGTGGGCTCTAACTAAACGAGAAGACGATAGGTTCAGAGTATTTGAGAGTAGAGTTCTAAGACATATATTCGGGGGTAAAATAGATGAGATAATCGGAGAGTGGAGAATTTTACACAATCAAGAATTACAGACATTGTACGGAAAAACTAATATTACTAGAGTGATAAAATCTCGAAGATTAGGATGGGCTGGACATGTAGCTAGAATGGGAAATGAAAGAAGAGCACTTATTGTTAGTAGGAAAGAAGAGTACTAGTAGTAAAACCAGAGCGCACAAGGCCTACTCGGAGATAATTAGAAATCACTCAGTGATCTCTCGCGCATTACTGGATAGGTTGAACATGAAAACGGTTAAATTTTCGCAACCCGCATTACTCATTAATGTTCGCGCATGAACCAGTAATCCTCCACATTATTCAGTGATGCCCGGAAATCATTGGTTAATGAGCGGAAATTAATGAGTAATGTGTGTTGCGAAAATTTGACAGTATTCATGTCGAACCTAACCAGTAATGACGGATAAATTACTCGGTGATTTCTAATTCTCTCCGTGTATGGTTAGACCGAGACGAAGGTGGCAGGATAATATTAAATCATACATACGAGAAGTAGGATGCTATGAGGTGGACTGGATGGGCCTTGCAAAGTATAGGGAGATGTGGCGTGATTGGCTGAACAAGGTTGTGGACTACATAGTCCCATCAATCATTAATAGTAGCTATTATATACGGCGATGATGCGAACATGATCACAGTGGATATAGGAGTATAATATCTGCGATTATTTAACCACTATCACTGCTAGCATTTAATGACTGGCCCTTAAATAAATAAATAAACAAACAAACAAACAAACAAACAAACAAACAAACAAACAAACAAACAAACAAACAAACAAACAAACAAACAAACAAACAAACAAACAAACAAACAAACAAACAAACAAACAAACAAACAAACAAACAAACAAACAAACAAACAAACAAACAAACAAACAAACAAACAAACAAACAAACAAACAAACAAACAAACAAACAAATAAATAAATAAATAAATAAATAAATAAATAAATTTGCTGTGATATTCGCCATTGTACCTAAAACTTTTCAGCGATAGTCAATTCAGCATTAAAATATGAAATTTTCTAAAATCGACAGTTTAAGTATCAATTAGCATTAATTATTAGCATTAATCATTAATTATGAAGTGAGTCAAATATACTCATCTTTATCATAATAAAACAAATTATAGCAATAATAAAGAATATGTAACTGACCAGACATCAAACGGTAGAATGCGCTCCTGAAGACTCTCGTTTTCTTTGGTCCTCTGCTTGACCCAGACGACTATAGCCGCCGTGGTGAAGTTGATATTGTTGTTAAATCCCATGAAGAATAATCCAATAGTAAATTGCTTGGCCCAACCAGCTACCTTTTCCAGGCCCCGACGCTCCAGCACGTCGTTGGTCGTCGTCAACCAGAGCTCCCTAGTGGTCAGATACATTCTAAGGAAGGTACGTCGCCGCGCGAGTACGTAGAACATTTTGAACAGTAGCTGGCCAACTGTCGTCGCAACGCAACCGACTCCTTGTAGTAATTACGAAGAAGATATATGATATATGAATAACAGTAATATATAACCATAAAACAGTAAATAAATATGTATAAAGAAGGGATATTGTGATAAACCACTGTGTATAAACATTAAATTAATTGTAAGCGATGAGGTGCAATATCCCTCAAATCTATGTTCCAATAAAAGCGATAATCGCTCTTATTAGGCTGTTATTGTTATTTTCCTGAAATACTTTCTTTTTAAATGGACTTTGTCAGATACTTTTTTATCAAGACCCATTTACCCATCAACTTATTCTCTCTGAATTTAGATGGAATTCCAGGTAGCTTTCTTGATGCAAATTCAAGTTGAAATTCAGCTAGATTTTTCTGTTGAAATTAACTTGGAATTTTGTTAACACGGACTCATGATTGGTCATACGCTTCTAATTTATAAAAAGGGTGTTTGTCAAAAAGGTGAACAATTCTTGTCCTTCCTGTTTTACAAGGTAACAGGGCATTATATGAATCTAAAAAAAATACCACTACAACCGGACTATCGTAAGTAATAATCTGAAAAATTTTCCGAATATCAAGTATTTTTTATTCTGGGTAAAAAATAAAAAACTATACAAAATGTCCGTCCTATGTTCCAAGCCTTAATTTCATCCAAATATACCAATAAATTTAGTAATACACTAAATTTCAACCAAAAACAATTACACGGAGGGTTAATGTAAGCTTAGTTAATCCGAAACTGATGCGCGACCTTTTAATGCGTGAATTCTGTTTATGTATGGTTGTTTCGAAACATGTCCCCTAGTTTTGATGTCTTGTCCATCCCAAGGGCTTTATTGAAAGAAAGTTGTTAGAACACTGTAAATCGAAGTAACCCAAGGAAAGCCTTTTTCGAATTTAAAAAAATTGAAAAAAAAAAAAAGAAAAACCGTGAATTAACCTTACATCAATGAACCCTGAATGCATAAACCCTAAATCTATAAACTATAATATAACTATAAATCCATAAATTCTAAACCTAAACTGATAAACTCTAAACTCTTAAATCTCAAACTTATAAGCCCTAAACTCATAAAATATAAAGCCGTAGAGCATAAATATTTAAAACTTATAAACTTTTAAATCCTATACCGAGTATATTAATGTGTGTGACGTTTAAGTATGTAGTGTCCATGTATGCCACAGTAGTACGCGGTATGCTGATTGGATATAAGCGTCGGGTCACATGACTATAATATCATTTCAGCTACATTGGTGCGTAACTGGCTAGCACAAGAAAGAGTTAAACCCTGCATCCAAATACCCACAAATATCAAATCCATAAATCCTATATACATAAACTTTAAAGTCAGAAATACGTAAATCCTAAAGCCATACAATCCTTGTCCATCAATCCTAAACCCACATATTCCCTACTTTTAAATCTTAACGTGTTAGCCCCCGTAAACTGTAAACTGATGAATGTTTTAATTTTTATGGGCGTTACGTTATGAACTTAGACTTTTTAACATTATTATCACCGGTGTAACTAGCTTAATAAAAAAATGCTCCACTTATTTTGTAATACATATCAAAAGAAGTCGAATAATCGTTAAATAAAAAATTGTATGTACAAGGCTATGGATTAGTAGGGAAGAACGGGGTAATGCCGGTCACTGGCTAATTCCGGTCACCCTTATTTTCAATAATCTAAACATTTATGTAATAATTCGAATAGTATATTAAACGCAACATAAAATGCAATTAATTTATTAAGGAATTATACACAATAAAAGTGTAGGCCTACATTTCTTGTAAGAAATCTGGTCAATGAAATAAGCTTTCATGCATATTATTTGTTGCTTTATGCAGTTATTTTTTGCATCTTTATTAATTTGAACAATCTAAGAATACGAAGTAGTGAAGAAGAAAGAGTGTAAATCTATTACTTTATTGTCATTGCAATTTAAATTACTAAGCAGAATGGGGGTAAATCTCGGCCACAACGTTATTTATATGACGCTCCCGAAAGTGAGGCTAAGAAAACGTTTCGCTGCGCTCTAAGGTAGGGTAACTTTGCTTAAGTGTTTTTGATTGAACAGTGCTTATGTTATTATATATTTCACTGTGTACGTGCGAATAATAATGCGACGGATCATATGAAAGTTCATATAATTGATTCAAAGAAATTTTTCACCTATAAAAGTAACTTTGTAATAGTGATTGGAATTGTACCAAGTCTGACCGGTATTACCCTTTGATGTGGAGAAAATTCGATCAAAATGCTTTTTTTTATTTCGACTTATAGCTTCGGTATCTTACCTTTATATATTAAACCAATAAGAAATATTTATAGTAAATGGTTTGAACTAACATAATAATTATTTAAAGTTAAAAGAAACAATTTTAACGTGGAAATAACAATCACGTTTGCTTAGGTGACCGGAAATATCCCATCCTCCCCTACTACTGCCGACATAAAGACTATGTGATAGCTGTTGCTCTGCAGGTACTGTTGCTGCCTACCATTACTACTTGGCCTTTATAATAATAATAATAATACAGTGCGTCTCATAACTATAGAAACACAAAAAATTTTTACATTTAAATCTGTGTATTATACCTTTTCTTAAAAAACCTGTAACTTTCGAAGCAAAAAACCAAGGATAATTTTAAAAATAGCAAATAAAAGGCAATTTTATTCTCTTTAAGACGTTACCAAAATATTGTGTCTACATTAACTTATGAAAAATTCACGGACAGTTTAAACAAAACTTGAATACTAGATAAAAAATTTACATTGATTTAAATGGGTCTAAAAATTTTAAGTGTTTCTATAGTTATGAAACAACGATAACTTCTTTAATGTTGATGCGAAAGAAATATTCTAGTAATGTTTTAAAGAGAATATATTTTCCATTCATTGGCTTTTTGCAAAATTATCCTCGGATTTTTGCTTCCAAAGTTACAGGTTCTTTAAACAAGGTATAATATACACATTTAAACGTGAAAATTTGTGGTGTTTCTATAGTTATGAGACGCACTGTCGTAATAATAATAATATAAGATATTATTGGGTATTGATAGCATACAAATTTACAGAATGATTGCTTTTAAACATAACAAGTTTTCTGGATTTATAAAATACTTCTATTATGACCCCTTTATCTATATATATAAAAGGACATATCCTGACTGACTGACTGACTGACTGACTGACTGACTAACTGATTGCTAGCAACTTGAAATTTGGATGATATATTGTTTTTACATTGTAGCAACGAATAAGAAGGAATTTTACGTAATTCGAACTGCAAGGGGGTAAATTGAAAAAATTTCAATTTTTATAGGGTTAGAAGCCATACATTTTTTTCTACGGAATCATTTCAATGTTTTTTAATATTAATTTCTAGAAAGTAATTTCTAGATTACTCCATAATTTATCGCCAAGTGGGTAAATTTTTCAAATTTAGAATCCTAAATTGGTAAAAAATGACAAAATCTGATTATACGGGATTTGATTTTTTTTGGCCCGATGAGATATCGTCTGTTTTTTTAGTATTTTATAGGTTTTAAATAGTAATTTCTAAGAAGTAATTTCTGGGTTTTTCCCTGATCCACCGCTAAGTGGTTAAATTTTTCAAATTTCGAATCTTAAATTGATAATAAATGGCAAAATGTGATTTTACGGGATTCGATTTTTTTTTTAAATCTGCAAGGCCCGATGAGATATTGGCTCTGTTATCGTTTCATAGGTTTTTTAATACTAATTTCTAGAAAGTAATTTCTGAGATTTTCTCTAATCGACCGCTAAGTGGGTATATTTTTCAATTTTCGAATCCTAATTGGGGGGATGCTAGTTATACATATATTGAATAATAGATACCTCTTCTTGCGATAATAACTCTGCATGTATTAACAGCTAAAAAAATGACCCAAATGATAATAAAAGTAGGCAAATGAGCTTTGGTTTAAGCTTTCGTTTTGGTTTGGTTTAATCGATCTGAGCCAAAGTTATTAACAATTGGACATGGTGACTGAAAATGCATGCAAAATCATCGATATTAAAACAGTTTATTAATTGCATCGAGTTTTCAGCACCTTTTATTATTAATAACTTTAAGCCAGATTAATATTTTTATACGAAACAAAGCTTAAATTGAAGATATTTCCGTCTACTTTTATTATAACATTGGCCATTTTTTGTTAATAATACATACATGGTTTTTATCACAAGAAGAGTTACCTTTTTTCACTAAAACAACGTGTATTCGAAGTAAAATAGTTTATATCTCGAATACAAGGCCCATTAAAACACTCTGCGGGTGCTACGCTTCATTTTTAGATAGTAGAAAACACCTCCCGAAGCCTGATCAAAATCCAAGCTTCGCAGGGTTGACGTTCTCCTTGTTAGTTAGATTTAGATTGATCATATATCTAATTGTAATATGAAAAGGCAAAATGTACCTGTTAGAACAGCAATGTTGCCCCAGTAGACGATGATCATGAGAATTTCGGGCACGAATACGCTGTTGACGGCGATGACGGAGAATACGATGCGCAAATAGACAAACATCTGGGAAACAATGTTGTACTTGCCAGGATCCATGGGCCAGAAGCCATGTATCATCAGTAGGTACTTGTTCGGCCACAAGTATTCGTCTATTGTCGCTCGCCCATCTCTCATGACCACCTGTACCATCTCTTATTCTCATAATTTTTCTGGGTTATTGTAACTACGTTATTTTCATTTCTAAAAGATTATTCTTTATGTGTAGTCTTTCGGTAAATTTTATTATTTTAATTTTGGTTAAGTATAATTTATTACTTACGGATCGTCAATGAAATATACAATCAGTTTTTTATTTGAAAATTGTTTAATATTTAAATCTTTGTTCGAATACTACAAGTTGAATGGAATATATCTTAAAAATGTATATGAATAGCATTATTAGGTTGATCTTCAACTTTATATATTCAACTAAAGTATCGTGTAGAAATGTAGAAAGATTTAAAAAGAATTGTTATACTCAAAATGTACATTATATATTTTACGGTATATATTTTTAGAAGTTAAAATTTCATTTTGTTATTCGCCATAAGTCACAGACTTTTATAAAAAAACTACTATGTTGAATTTTCATGTAACTAAATGAACGTACTCAGAAGCTACAGCGGACTACTGGACTATGCAAGATAGAAAAAAAGTATCTCGCATGTGGTACGAAACAAAAGGGTAAGGTATGTTACAGAAGAGGGAGCTCGATAACGAAATAAGAAGGGACATGATTATAGAGCGCAATCAGAGAGTGGAAGCAAGAAAAGAGGGCGAAGGTAAGTATCGCCGCTTTTGCTCAAACCTATCCATTACGCCCGTGAGAGCCTTTTACCTTTTTTTCTTCTTTTGTTTCTCGAGCTGCGTATAGTGATAGGTTCAGCTTTTCTATTTTGGGAATATCGTATGGACGTGGATATCGGCGAAACGTATACGCGGAGTATTGATGGCGATCGAAAGCCATCGGTATTATTAACGACACCGTTTTTCTATCATTTGACGTACAGACCGCGAGGTCTCGTTTATTAATTATTAAAAACCTGACATCGTTGAGACAAGGTGCTTTCGCCACCCCTGTATCATTACGAGCGAACAGCACAGAAAAAGCGCGTGTAAAAAGGAATTCTAAAGTAGATGATTGCAGAGTAGATACAATGTACCGCGCAAAACATTTTACTTGACTCGCTATTTCGTGCATCGCTGATGAATCGATGTCGGGCGACCATTTATTATCCGCCTGCGATTTTGCTTTTTTATCTTCTTTTACTGGAAATATACGGTTTTGTTTTTTATTTCTACATGCGAATTTTTCTACTTTGTGATTTGCGTGCAAGAAAGGCTTTACGGAGTAGATACGAGCTGCAGTAAGTGAGGCTAATTAAACATTCATGTGACAAGTTCTGACAACTTGTCGTCTTGCTTCGAAGCATCGACACCTCATTCGGCTCTTTTTTTTTAATACATTACAAACAAGTATTTTTAACATACTGTCACACACTATTTTAATTATAACTATAATTATATATCTGCAACAATATCTTTAATTGCATTCATATTAATTAGTTGTATGAATGGACCTTTTTGACGTAGTAAATTAGTTTTGGTCAAAGTTAATAATCTGAGTTAAGTATTAATTAATGACGAAAAATAAGGGTTTTGAGTTTATGAAAAAGTGTCTCTCAGTATAACCAATTATATATATATCCCAGTACAACCACCTAACGTCCATAGTAAAGTATTTTTAACTAAATGTTTAAAAATTGTGCTTCAAAGACAGGTAAAAGTTATAAAATAGTACGTTATTTAAATCTATTTTAATTTAAATCATATCATATATTAAATAATTAGTATTTAATAAGCTTATATATTGGGCATGTATTTAACCCTCGGGAAATAACTTTTGACACGGAAATTAACCGCTTTTTCATTATTTTCGTGGGAATATTTGGAGATGTGATTTAAAAACAAGATCCTCCGATAATATTTAATAGAACTATAATATATCTCTAATCCAGCATATAAAGTACTGTCATTTAGCGGTATGAGCCCAATAGCCATGGGTTGTCATACTGGGAGGGGGGTCATCAGCGTTGGGCTCGATCGGATTTCAGATGGCAGAATCCCTATATCCTAGTGATAAAATTTGACATAGTGGTCAGCTAAGTTCAGATCGTTGGTGCGAAATGCCGCGGGGTGTTCTCAAACCCCTCTCAATTCCTCTGATTTTGCTGAAAAAGACTCTTTCGCCTCAGATAAGTTCTTTTTTACGCAATATAATTGATTTGACGGTCAACATGCAAATTTTTTTTATTTTTAAATTACGTTTTTCTTTCAAATAAGAGGTTTGATTATTAAGAAATCGAGAATTCATCATTATTACTCATGTTTGTTCTACTTAATGACAATACGACAAAGTTTCTTAATTTCTATTTAAGACCGTATATTTAAATGTTTTATTCGGTATTATAAATCCTTTTATATTTTATTAATATATATATATATATATATATATATATATATATATATATATATATATATATATATATATATATATATATATATATATATATATATATATATATATATATATATTATAAAAGGATGTATAATACGGAACCGATTCTTGCGTTATCGGCTTTTCACTAGTATAACTTTTTTAAGTAATAGGCGTCTTTCGTAAAAAAGTTATTCGATGTCTCCTAAATTTATTCTAAGAATCTGATGCCTATTTTTCAATAGATTTTATATTATTTATTGTAGGGATAAAATATGTTAAAAACTACTATTAAATAAAGGTACTTTTCAAATCAATTTTCGGGATGTACATAATAACAGAATCTCTTGAAAATTTAACAAGATAATCTCAATACCATTATGAAGGACATAATAAACCGTTTCTTTAAAAAATTAAAGATTTTTACAGGGACCTGTATTATCGGCTTCTCTATTTCAAATAATTATTGAAGATTAAAAAAATTTTTTGATAAAAAACGGCTTACTATGCCCTCCGCGTTTGTAAAAACATTTGCTGGTTAAAATTTCAAATGACTTTATTATTATTTGTACTCAAAAAACCGTTTTGAATATTTTCCGTGGTAAGCTAAGTGTATAAGACTTTTACATCCCCTATAGCCATTTCTATTTTTTATCTTTGGATCTGCAAAATATCATGTCAAATCCATGCGAGAATTTTCGTAAAATCATTTAAGAAATACGTAAAGAAAGTTCAACAATAGTATATTATGACACTGTTGTGGGAGATGGTTTTCTACCTTGCTCGAGGGTTTTCGCACGAGCGAAGCGAGTGAGAAAATCGAGCAAGGTAGAAAAACACCTCCCACAACAGTCTCATACGATATTTTATAGCACAACAACCTCAAAATCGACAATAAAGTTGGCATTTTGAGGTTAGTGTGCTATAAAACATATTTAAATAACAAGAGAAAAAAATAATTTTAAATGTTTTTAAATATTAAAATTATTTACGAAATTAAAGGTAAATTTATAATTTTTGTTAAAATATTTTTTACATGTCTCTTTTACTATTATTTAAAAAAAATGTATTACATGGGATTGGTAGAAATGGTTAAAAGATCAATTTTCAGTTAAACCTTTCCTTAAATAAAAATGCAAAATTTTTAATGTCATTAAACAATATTGGAATGTTAATAAATCATTTAATGTATTTATTTATTTAATAATTACTTATTTAAACATGTACACTAGATAACTTTATCTATTTATTTATATACGGGCATTGTTGCTCTTTAACTGTAAACAAAGAAAGATTGTTTAATAATATTAGATCATTATTAAATACTTTTTATAGAAACGAATTTTATCTTAATCAATAATTTTGTATTCGCAGAAAAGGTGCTTTTAATGATTATAAATATATTTTATTTATTTACTTCTCTCAGCTTATAGAAGTTGTTAGTAATCCATACTGGATCCAGTCAGGGAAACCCGCAGTTTTACGAAGTATTTGGAGGATCCATTATTTATAAAAGGTAGGATATAATCTAGATATATTAATAAAACGAAAGATTACGTATACTATGTGTTAGTTAAAAAACAAATTGAAGTTAGAAACTGAATAAAAGGATACTACTATTGAACTTGTAAGAATGGAGTTCGGACTGTTGGATGTAGTAAACCTATTAGGCGACCATCTAAATATTTAGAAAATATGTTTATAATGTTTGACACTTCTGATGACGATCCTATTCAGAATTATATTTAACTTTTTATCACCCTGTATATCATAGCGTATACAGTGAACGAGGCAAAGGGTTTTTCGGCAGTGTTCTGATACACGTGAATTTGCTGGTATATACACATTTTACTACACAATATTTTGTTATATTTTGTTATATTTTGTTATATTTTTGCACATTTTTGCACATTTATTTAAATTTTTTTATTTTTGAAATTTATCAGTTATAGGTATCTAAAAATTATTTTTCAACATTGTAAAATGAGAAAAAATTAATAAAAATTAATGTATAAAAGTGTGCGAAAATGCGTACAAAATGTGAATAAGTATAAGAAAATGCGTGCGAATCTGAGAAAATATGTACAACATTTAAAAGTGTGAAATAATGTATGATTTTAATACTGGATAATTTTTTTTGCGTCTAAAAATATAAGAAAACGTGAAAGAAATGTGAGAAAACGTCTAAAACTATGAAAAACATATGAGGAAATTTGTAAAAATGTGAGAAAATGTGAGATAATGCGAGAACGTGTGAAAAATGTTCCATCTCAGTAAAAAATCACATTTCTTCACACGCTTTCATATTTTTATAAATTTTCTCATTTCTTATATTAGCTACCGTATAATATATATAAAAAATTATTACATATTTGCGCTGTATGATATATTTAAAAGGCTATAAAAAAAATAATAACAAACTTTCATTCTATATTCATAAAATTTATTCATAAAAATAAATGATTTGTTATTTTTAACTATTCATTATATATCTATACAATTAGTTAGCAACAATCATTAAAAATTTCATAAACAACTCTTTTCTCTTCATTGATCTTCTATTTATTTTTCATAAACTGTTCTTAACACGGCTAAGTACGAACCGGCTGTATTAAGCACCTACACAAAATAAAAATTAAATTGAATCCTAGTGGAAATGATAAAAGTAAGAAAACGTATCGAAAAGTAATAAAACGTAATAAAATATAACATTCTGTTGAATTTCAGACAATATGTTTGTTTCCATTGCTACAGTTTTTTACTTTTTCTTACATTTCCTTACTGAAAATAACACATAAGATTCTTATGTAAGTTCTTACGTACGAAAGGTTGGGTACGAGTGGGTGTACGTAGACTTTAGTGCCCGGGGGCACTGTCCCCTTCCCCAATAGTGGATAAACGAATCATACAGTGTTGGACATAAAATGGATAAAATAATAACTGTTGGCTTCTTATGCAATCATTTTTTAAGGTTTCAGACTTTTTGAGGTTAAATTAAAATTAGAATATTTAGACTGAAAGGGATTGTTTACTTTTTGCCCAAATAAGTCGTTATTTCGTTACCAGGGTGCACTGAAATCTACGTGCATCTAGCCTATTCAACGGCCATGCGTAAGAATTTAATAGTTTCAATATACTAAGACGGCCTGTACCTATACCCTTAGTATCAAGAACGGTACCATGAATTATTATGGTTAATGTTAATATGATATTAACATTAGTAATTATTATAAGCAAAATAAATTAGTTAATACATTTAGGATATAAAAAAACGTAGTATTAATTAAAAGTTAGTTTTTTATAAGAAATCATTTAATTAATTAGTTAATTATTGCGGAAATGATTCAGCTTTATATTTGTTAACTAAGATGATACGGCGGGGCCAACGTAATGGCTAAGAACGCGCGCGTGTGCATATGCACACATGAGCGCGCAGACATACGAAAGCGTGTTCAGCGAGGAGCAACGAACTCGCGAATATTGGAAGAGTGGGGATTCGCGAATATATTGAGAAGGAGGACGGGAGCGAGAGAGATGGAGAGAGTGGGCTCGGATATATATAGGCGACGCACAGCCGAGGAAGCACTGAGTTTTCTCTGACCTCTCAAGCCGTGGCTAGCCAGCGTGCAGGCCTCGTGCTCGGGATACTAGGGTTAACTCGGGCCGCTTCTTGTGGTGAACACACGGTGATGTGGCAAATCCTCGCCTATCTACCGCGTGTAATCTCTCTCTGTCGCTTCCCTCTATCGCAACTCCGCTCCTCTGTAATTGTACTGTGACCCTCAATAAAAAACCAAATTTCATACTAATAATTATAATTCATTTTTCCCGCCTCCACCTATTATTCGGGTGCGCCGGACGTCCTTCAGTAGCCACTGGAGGGGGAAACGCGCTAACGGATTTCATAAAAGGCATAGCTCGGTGCGGCCAACGCGCTGCCCGAGACTACGTCTTCAGGGTTTTACCCGAGAAAAGCGCGCTGGTGCCTTTCTCGGGGTTTTGACTGCTTGCCCGGCGGAGAGCTAACGCGCCCTCCTGCTGGTTCGAGTTAGCATACCAAAACCCAAAGCACAGTTGCACTTCTGCAGCTCCGACCTCGGCGGCCGCAGGAGCGTAACTATCAGGGGGAATTCCGGAAGAGGTTGTTTCTCGCGCACTTCTTCGGGTCCGTACGCGAACCGCGTGTAACAAAAACACAACTGGAAAACAAACTCTCCTACGTTGGAGTAGAAGAACGGCTTAAGTCCGTCACATTGGCGCCCGAACAGGGACTCGAGGGAAAAAAACACGTAGAAACAGCCTTAAATGATTCCGGAATGGGACGGGACGTTCACAGAAACGCGTATACATTCGCGTATTACAGACACGCAAAAATTGATAAATCGGTTAATTAAGATTGATGAGGAGAGATGGGGAACGATATTAAGCCTTGATGAGGAAGTACGAAATTTAAAAACAGAGAATGATAATTTAAAGAATAAAATTGCACATCAGCGTCAAGACATGCAAAATCTATGGAAGTCGTTAGATGAGGCGATACAAGTTGTCAACAAATTAACGATAAAAACCGAAAAATTGAGTTGCCATCTGGGAATAGTTACAGGAAAAATGATAACAAAATTCGGGAAATTCGAAAAAATACAGCAGGAACAAGATGATAAGATCATTGAGCTCACGCGCCGTATAAATTCTTTAAAAATTGAATAAATTTAATGAAGGGAAAGGTCAATCCATTTTTTGCAAAACGAGCGAAAAATTAAATGATAGATGAAAAATTAGGTCATTAAAATTATGATTTCTGGCGGATATTTATATAAATAAAAATATTTTATTTATAAAAATAAAATATTTTACAAGTATTTTTTTATTAATATTTTTTCTTATAAAAAAAATACAAAATGCCGCAAAATAAAAGGTTATCGGGGGCGTTTATGACAGACATCGAGACGACAGCTCCCGTGGAGAGTCTCGATGATGAGCAACGTAAGCACCGCGATTGGGAAAAGGCAGTTTCCGAGGAATTAAAATGCATAGATGAGAGACAGGACGAATTAGAAAGTAAAATTACTAATTTAGTTAAAACTCCGGATGGACTAGAGTCACCTCCTTTAAATACTTCACGTATTGAAGCGATAAATACCGATTTAGTTGCGCGCATAAATGCACTGTCAGACTTGTTAAAAAAAACCCAAGACGCGAGCACCGCAGAAACGCAGCGGGGCGCGAAACTAGAAGCGGCCGTGAAAGCCTTAGAAAATCGTGTCAAAATACTGGAAACGGAAAATGATAATTTAATAACGGAAAATACAGAGTTATATTCAAATTACGAGAAGTTGAGTAAACAATTTGAAGATAGTGATAGCGGGGGAGAATTGAAAAAATACTTAATCGCGCGATTAGATGAGGTATATGAGAAAAACGAACAGGCGGTTAAAAAGCTCGAAAATTCGATAAACAAACACAATGCGGGGCGTGCCAGTTCGGCAGGGACCAGCGGAAGTGAAGCATCGAGAAAAATAAAATTAAATATACCTAAATTTAAGGGGTTACCCTCGGAAAGACCGATGAAATTTATATTTGAGTTAGAAAACTATTTCACATTAATACGGCCGGATGCTGATGAAACACTATGTGTAATTTCGCAGGCACTAATAGACGATGCTCATAACTGGTGGTACCTGCAGGAGGGCCAAATAAAAGATTACGACGATTTTTTAAACAAATTCAAAGAGAGGTACTGGAATTCGAATATGCGACGAGTGGCGAAAAGAAAAGTAGAGTTCGGGCAGTGGTATGCTTCAGCGTCCATGAATCGCGTAAATTACGCGATTTATATCCTGGGATTAACGAAAGAACTTGAACTCGAATTACCCGAGGAAGACCTGGTATTAAAAATCGGCGAGCATTTTGAGAGGAGTATCAGGTTAGCTATAGCAGGGCAAAGGGTAAAAGATAAAAATAGTCTATTGAAAATACTAGCAGAATACGACAGCGATGATCAACGCATAAAAGGCGACCGCGCGCCCGTTAACACGGTAGAAACAAAAAATTTCACGAGTAACGCGCCGAGCCAATCCGCGGCTCCTGTTGCAAATACGGAAGGTAAAAAACCTTGGCAAACGAAAAATATAAGTGCCATGCAAAATGCGAAACCAACCGAAAGTCAAAGAACCGGGAATAATACGTATAAAAATCCTAAAAAATGGGAAAACAACCAAACCAATAAGTGGAGAGATAAGAAAAATCAATCGGACATAAACGTGTTCGATATAGATATCAGCAATGTTCGAACCCCGGGAAACGGGGATTAGTTGCGTCACGTAATTCGGATCTAGAAGTAAAAAATAGACGGGGCGCAACTGAGCACTTAAATGTAGCTTCTATAATAGAAGACCCGCGGGAAACATTATTATACGATGTAGAACCCGCTGGAGAAAATACCGAAACCACGTGTTGTCCGGAAATCAGCATAAGCGTATACGGAAACGAAGTAAAAGCGTTAATCGACACGGGGAGTGAAGTCACGGCGATTTCAGAAGAATTTTATTACGCAAATATTAATAAACTTAAAGAATGCCCTACACTACCTATAAGTGGAAAAGTCATTAAAGGCGCGACGGGGGCAAAATCGGCGAGATTAAAGTTCCAAATACTGCTAAGTATAACTATCGGAGGATTAGAGGCAAAATTAATAATTCTAGTAGTGCCAAAATTGGTAAAACCGTGTATCATCGGGTATGACTCAATAAAAGCGCTAAAAATGCTAATTGACACGGTAAATCAAAACTTATTATTTCAAGTAAATCAGAAAGACGGTGTTATCGGTTACACAGATAGGCGGTTCGCGTCGAACGAATATACGTCTCTGTGCATCGAGCATGCAAATGAGTACCTCGAAAATGAGGTAGAGCTCAGGAATCACTTCGACGAGGACGATGGAAAATGTACGGAATCCCGCGAAGAATCGTACGATATCTCAGTAGAAGAAATCGACGATAAAGTAAATTTATGTGAAAATCTAAATGAATCACAAAAAATAAAATTAAAAGAATTACTTGTAAAATATAAAAAAGTGTTTGAAAAAAAACCCGGTTTGCTAACTACCTATGAGCACGAGCTAATTTTGAAGGACGATACACCCTTCTATACTAAGCCCTATCCTATACCACTAGCATATCGCGAGCAGGTAAAAAAGGAAATAAACCGAATGTTGGAATTAGGAATTATTAGGCGCTCGACCAGCCCGTATATTAACCCAGTAGCCGTAGTTAAAAAAAAGGACGGCTCGGTGCGATTATGTTTAGACGCTCGAAAACTGAACGCGCGGCTTATTGATGATTACGAGGGGCCGCCAGGCGTTGAGGAGGTATTGCAAAGATGCGCGGGAAAGCCGATAACAAGTACCTCAGACTTCACGTGTAGTTATTGGCAGGTAAAGCTCGCGGAGTGGTGCAAAAAATATACGGCTTTTAAGTGTGATAATCACATTTATGAGCATAACGTGGTACCCTTTGGGATAAAAACTAGCGGATCAGCCTTAATTAGAGGACTAGATCAAACAACGTCAGATTTTGACGAATTTTTAGTATTGTTTGTGGACGACATGGTGATAAAATCAAAAAATTTCGAAACACACCTGTCGCATTTAGCTGCGCTGTATGAAAGACTCTTAGCCCATAATCTAAGATTAAATTTTAAAAAATCAAACTTTATGTGCGAGGAAATCGAATTTCTAGGCCACTTTATATCAGCACACGGAATCAGGCCGGATCCCGAGAAAATAAAAACAATAAAAAATTTTAAAAGACCCCGTAATGTAAAGGAGTTACAGAGTTTTCTGGGGTTTGTCAATTTTTACACTAAATTC
Organism: Gastracanthus pulcherrimus; assembly: GCA_949152435.1. Taxonomy (NCBI): domain Eukaryota; kingdom Metazoa; phylum Arthropoda; class Insecta; order Hymenoptera; family Pteromalidae; genus Gastracanthus; species Gastracanthus pulcherrimus. The sequence continues at coordinate 41,343,651 of OX424572.1, forward strand.
GTAAAAAATTATTCGCACCACACAAAACCTTTGATTGAGCTGCTTAAAAAGGGTTCATTTTTCGATTGGACCGCAGTGCAACAAAGAGCTTTTAACAATATAAAAGAAATTTTTGATGAAAACATTATTTTAAAATACGCAGACCCGAAACGGCCTTACATACTTTCCACCGACTCTTCGGATTTTGCGTGCGCCGCGGCACTATCGCAATTAAATGACGAGGGTGAAGAAGAAGTCGTGTGTTTTGTAAGTAGAACTTTAAAAGGGAGCGAGGGCGCATACTTTACCACGGAGAAAGAAATGGTTGCATTAGTATGGGCATTAAAGAGATTGGACACGTTTTTACGGGGGGCAATAAATATTTACGTGAGGACAGATCATGAAGCTCTGGCCTTTTTAAAAACATGCAAGTACCGTAATGCCAGGTTACAAAGATGGAATTTAGCGATACAAGACTTTAATATCGACCCGGAATATATACCGGGCAAAGAAAACGTCGTCGCGGACTATCTAAGCCGCGTCACCGATTTAGAGCCGAACCGCGCGGAAAAAACTGAAATAATTATAGCCGCAGTGGTACAACAAAAGCCAAGCCCGGCGTTAATCAATTTGTGTAAAAATATGGATAAATTACAAAGAAGTGAGCCATACGCGTCTCAGATTATGGAAAAACTAAGGGCTGGGGACGCTAAAATAAAAAAGAAATTCGAAATTCGAGAAAATATATTATATAGAATTATGATTAATTGTGCAAAAATATATATACCAGAGGGGAACTTAAAACTACTTGTAACGGAGGTACACGTGATATATGGACATGTGGGGCCGCGAAAAGTATATAAAATAATTTTAGAGCATTTTTACTCACGAAAATTACGAAAAAGAGTAGCTGAAATACTAAAAACGTGTGATACATGCAAAAAAACTAAATATTTAACGCAGCGATATGACGAAATCACGCAACCTATATTAACTAATAAACCGCGAGAAATATTATCGATAGACTTTTTTGGTCCCTTACCCGTGTCGAGAGGGGGGGTAAAATACATTTTAACTACTATAGACGTATTCAGTAAATACGTAGTATTTTATCCTCTAAAAAAGGCGAACACGACAGCGGTAATTAGAAAATTAATGAATGATTACATACCAACTTATGGGAAACCGGAGGCAATAATATCAGACCATGGGACGCAGTTTACGAGCAAAAAATGGATTGATACATTAAAAAACGAGGGGATACGCATAATATATTCATCTATCAGACACCCTCAAAGTAACATAATCGAGCGTGTACACAGAGAATTGGCAAGGTTTTTACGCACTTTCGTAAAGGATAAACACGGCGGGTGGGCTCTGTATATTCGAAAAATTCAAAACATTATAAATGAAATCCCTCATGAAACGACGAACCAGCCACCTATCTTATTGCATATGGGCCATAAGCCAACAAGGATATGGGAAAAATATTTAAAAATACCAGAAGAGGACAACGATGTGTCCCGCGACAATAGAATATCACTAGCTCGCGACTATGCGCACAAATTCTTAAAGAATAGAGCAGCGAAACGGAATGCGAATAAAACACATTTTAAATTTAAAGACGGCGACAAAGTGTTAGTGAAAGCTTTAAATGTATCGGATGCGGAGAACGGCAAAATAGCAAAATTTTTTGATGTTTTTGAAGGGCCATTTATCGTGCAACAAGACGTGGGAATCGATACGTATTTACTTTACGACCCGGTATTAAAAAAGGAACGGGGAAAATTTCACTTGGCAAATTTAAAACCGTATTACAGTGAGTAAGTAATCAAAAGAAAAATCTATTATTGAAACAAAAAATTGACAAATTAGATAAACTAGAATAAACGTTTATAGTATAAACTTGGTTTTGTTCACACGAAAATAATCATAAATTGGGCAAATGAAATTTGATACCGTTAGGGTATTCTCTTTCTGGCACGGTCAAATAAAATTTTCAAATTTTTTCTCAAAAATTCAAACTTTTTTTGGGGGGCAGTAGGGAGAGAGAAACACACAATAGAATAGAACAGGCTTAAGAGTTTATAAATTTTAGATTTAAACAAATGTAAAAGAGCATAACATGTAATTAAGCGAAAAACAAAAACACATATGTAAAAACGAAATGTAATTATTTAAATAATGCAGAACAGAACATTATAAACAAAAAGAGGCACCGTGAAATCGGCCCAATACATAATTAAGGTATATGCATTATTAAAATAAATTAAGTAAACAAAGAGACACTTGAACCATAAAATAATAGAATACAATAATTCAATGAGTGCACGTATATATTGGACACCACGTGTATACACGTATACGTGCAAACATCAATTAAAACAAATTATAAAATTAAAAATAAAAGAGGCACCGTGAAATCGGCCCAAAGAAAAAAGAATATGGTTCAAAATACTCTAAGAAAGCAATGTAGCGAGAAAGAATAGAATTAAAAGGTAGATAGAGATAGGGACAAGAAGAGAGCCAAATCGAAGAAACATGCGATGTTTTCGGAGAAACACAAGCAGGGAGGACCGCAGGTCCGGTACGCGCATGGGAGAATTCAAACGTAAACAAGGAGCTGGCACGTGTGCGAAAATTCGGCAGAAGGGAGGGGAAAAGCCGAGGTGACGAGTCAAGGTGCAAGACAAAAGGACCTCACAGTCGATTTAGATCGAGCATCATGTGCGAAACCCGAAACGCGACCCGCGACGCAGCGACGAGTACCGAAAGGCACGTGCGATTCGGTGTGTGCGATCAGGAGACGGTCGTGTGCGAAAGAGACCTAGCGCTGGGAAGCGGGTACCATAGGACGGTGCCATATAAAACGACACGCATCTCCTGCGTACGCTTTAAATGCGCAAGGAAGGGAGGATTCCAGCGAGCCGAGGGACCTGCTCGATGGAACCCACCCGGAGGGCCAAAAGAGGACAAGCGGCTGGGCCCGGACACAATGTCGAAGCAGAAGGGAACGCAGGTGGCCGGAGACATGGAGAAATCCATACGGAAGCACCGAGGGTGGGTGTTTTTTGGAAGCGCGCAAGCTCGGCGACCCGGAGCTTCACCAAGGAAGCCCGAATTTTACGGACCCACTCCAACAGACATCGAACTGACACCCGACCCGGAGGCAACGCAAGCCCTAAAGAAGGGCCGAAAGAGGAAAAGGGTAATGCATTTACTACCATCTCCCACTGCGCTAAGCGACATGGAGAAAATCGCAACGGCCCAAAAGGCCTTACCAAGTCTAAGCGACGGCGAGGAATACGAGCCCAGAGCCATAGACCAGCTAGAAGACAGTTCCTGGAAACTACAGGCACGCCAAAACATCATAGCGAGGCAAAAGGCCAGGGAGGGACAGAGCGATGTCCAGGAGGGAAGTTCAACCGATAACCCCGAGCAAAACCCAATCTCAATGGCACACGATATCGGAGGATCGGACGCCGACAAAGTATTAGCAGAGCTAGAGGCCCCATGCCAACACCTTCAATCGGACGACCTGATGGATGCCATCAACGACTTTGAAGAGTGGCTTCGACAAGTCGAAAATTAGGAATTTTATTTTTTTAATTTTTAATTATTTGTTATTGCGATTATTGTTTCATGTTTTTGTATAGAATAAATAAAAACAGAATACGTTATCTGACGTGTTACTTTTTTATTAGGAGAGCGAGCCAGTAAAGGTATACGCCGCCTAGAAAACAAAATAAAATTTTCAAATTTGGTTTCCAAAATTGAAACTTTTATTGGGGGGCACTAAGACGGCCTGTACCTATACCCTTAGTATCAAGAACGGTACCATGAATTATTATGGTTAATGTTAATATGATATTAACATTAGTAATTATTATAAGCAAAATAAATTAGTTAATACATTTAGGATATAAAAAAACGTAGTATTAATTAAAAGTTAGTTTTTTATAAGAAATCATTTAATTAATTAGTTAATTATTGCGGAAATGATTCAGCTTTATATTTGTTAACTAAGATGATACGGCGGGGCCAACGTAATGGCTAAGAACGCGCGCGTGTGCATATGCACACATGAGCGCGCAGACATACGAAAGCGTGTTCAGCGAGGAGCAACGAACTCGCGAATATTGGAAGAGTGGGGATTCGCGAATATATTGAGAAGGAGGACGGGAGCGAGAGAGATGGAGAGAGTGGGCTCGGATATATATAGGCGACGCACAGCCGAGGAAGCACTGAGTTTTCTCTGACCTCTCAAGCCGTGGCTAGCCAGCGTGCAGGCCTCGTGCTCGGGATACTAGGGTTAACTCGGGCCGCTTCTTGTGGTGAACACACGGTGATGTGGCGAATCCTCGCCTATCTACCGCGTGTAATCTCTCTCTGTCGCTTCCCTCTATCGCAACTCCGCTCCTCTGTAATTGTACTGTGACCCTCAATAAAAAACCAAATTTCATACTAATAATTATAATTCATTTTTCCCGCCTCCACCTATTATTCGGGTGCGCCGGACGTCCTTCAGTAGCCACTGGAGGGGGAAACGCGCTAACGGATTTCATAAAAGGCATAGCTCGGTGCGGCCAACGCGCTGCCCGAGACTACGTCTTCAGGGTTTTACCCGAGAAAAGCGCGCTGGTGCCTTTCTCGGGGTTTTGACTGCTTGCCCGGCGGAGAGCTAACGCGCCCTCCTGCTGGTTCGAGTTAGCATACCAAAACCCAAAGCACAGTTGCACTTCTGCAGCTCCGACCTCGGCGGCCGCAGGAGCGTAACTATCAGGGGGAATTCCGGAAGAGGTTGTTTCTCGCGCACTTCTTCGGGTCCGTACGCGAACCGCGTGTAACAAAAACACAACTGGAAAACAAACTCTCCTACGTTGGAGTAGAAGAACGGCTTAAGTCCGTCACAATACCGTCACGGACCCAGTTCCTGATCAGTACCCAGTTCCTGATCATTTGGTTACATTTATTACTATTTTGACTTTAATGTATACAAAATTTGTTTTAAAAAAATTATTAGTAATAAAGTTATAGTATAATAATTAGTAAATAAAGTTACTAGTAAAATACATTTTCAATATAAAAAATGTTAAAGTTGGACGTTGTTGGCAATGTCATGATTGACACCATCTTACTTAAGTGAGCATGCAAAGAAATTTACATTATTTCTTTAAAATTTTGTAATAGATTGTAGAAAAACTTATGTAATTAAGTTATTCAACAGTTTATTCGTATAAATCACTTAAAACATTCATATAAAATATTATTGATATTTGTAAATACGTGTGATTAAAAATAGGGTCCAAATTCTTATCGTTTACCCAATTCCTGATCAGTATTAATAACATGTTTTATGTGTGTTTAAAAATCTTAAAATACACAAATATTTGTAATAACAATTCTATAAGTAGTTTTAATTCATGCGTAAGTAATTTATCATGCAAAAGTCGCAGAAAACGTGACAATAAATCACAACACTGTGTGCATTTTATAGGTTATAATATATGCTCGCACGAGAGTCTATATCGTGCAGTAGACAGAGTACGAATAACCGAACACTTTTACCTCGTCTAAGTTTCACGTTTATAATCACACAACCAAAAAATGTTATATTTTAGTATATCTACTGTATTAGTATTGCTAAATAAGTGTTTGTTTATCATATAAAAGACTTATGCGTCAATAATATTTGTGATCAGGAATTGGGTCTTAATATGATCAGAAACTACGCCCATACAAACCTCAAGTGATCAGAAATTGCTCCCACAGCTTTTTTTCTTTGAGGCTTTATATTTAACTTAATTTTGATTATTTATGTACTTTTTCAATTTTATATTAAAGATTAACAGTTACATTTGTTATTAGAAATTTCATTTTCCATGAATACCTCATCTTTACGCTTTGACATAACAAATAACGTGACGACGTGCCTTAACTGATCAGGAACTGGGTCCTTGACGGTAATAAGAAAACGTCCAACCCCGGCTTCCGTGATTCTTATATCTAAAGTTCGAGGGTTCGAACTCGAGGTCGGACGATTTTTTCCATTAAAACTATTTTATAATGTAAGTTCTTACGTAATTTTATAATATAAGTTCGTTGAATTTCTTACGTATGTTCTTATATATGATCGTTGAATTTCTTACGTAAGTTCTAACATATGATTGATCAATTTCTTCCGTAAGTTCTTACATAAGATGGTTGAATTTCTTACGTAAGATCTTACATCAGGTCGTTGAATTTCTTACGTAAGATCTTACATCATATCGTTGAATTTTTTACGTAAGATTGTATGTATAAGGACTTACGTAAGTACTTATGTAAAACTTAGAAATCAGACTTTTGTCAAATTTTTCATTATTTGTTACAATATTGTTCAGTTTTATTTAAATTAGTGTGAAACTGTGCAGTGTGAAAGTCCGAAATCTCAAGGATGTTCTTTGATGTTTTGGATATTTCAACACCAATTTAATCTTTGAAGACATAGATATAGTACCGCAGATTGCGTTTATTCTAATAATTTTTTACCCATTCTTCTACCCTTTTTCAACTTACCTCCGTGAACTTGCTTATAGACATGACCTGAAACTTCAGCGCCGTGATAAAGCACTGCTTCTGTGTTCTCATAATGAAAAGTCTGAGGTCGCGCTGCTGGTCAGGTGGCAGCAGGTACCAGGGCATCTCGTAACAGACGACGTCACCTAAGGCCTGACTGTCCTGGATTAGAAGCTGGCCCGGCCAGCACCAGAGCAGTAGCCGAGTGAACATCGATAACAGGTAACACGTGAACTTGAAGACATTGGAGCCACTGCTATCGACTGCTATCACCGCATAGCCGCTAAGGGAAATCTCCAGGACACTGGTCAACAGTTGCGTGCAGATTATCGGACTCAGCAGGTTTCGCATCTCCTCAGCTATTCTGTAAGGCGCGCGATCACAATCAAAAGCGATCAGAGTTATTTAGAGTCTGACAGACTTTTCAGACTTTGGCAAAGTTTGTAGAAGAATTTGAACCCTGTTAAAGTCTACCGAGCTCTGCTAAACTCTGCCTAACTCTGCTAAGCATCCGAATTATTATTAGTAGATAAAAATTGGTAGTATTTACATATTTAGCAGTATTAAGTAGAGTTTTCCAGACTTTTACAAAGTTTACAAAGTTACAGAGTTTCGCAATGTAAGATAGGAACATTTTTTTATTAGGGTATCTCAGTTCTTTGATGTACAGTCGACCCTCCCGGCAGTGATACCCTTGGCACAAGCGCTCTCCCAGCACTGATGCTGAGGTAAGTTCGGCGCGCCAGCCAATAAGCGTCGAGCACCAGGACCGTGTCTACTGTACATAATACAGTGGATTCTATATGATTAAATACAACAAAAATTTATTTTGATGAAGCCTTATTAATTAAATTTGTATAAAATTCTTTATAAAATTATGAAACCTTGTCTTTGCAATACTTTATGTAACATTTATCGGTTTTAACTTCTTTATATATTTTTTGGTGTTAACCTTTTACACATGCTTTTTCACGTTTAACTGCATTGCATAATAATTAAATAACGATTTAACATAGAATGTTTTAATGAACATTATTCATTTATAAAACCCTTATACTTATATTATTCGTAAATTTATAAGATTTATAAAATTTTGTATTTTTAAATTTATTTTTAAATTTTTCGGTACGCCGCAATTATTTTGTATTTAAAATACAAAATATTTTAAATTAATAATAATAAGAGGGATCCCTACCATTTTTCTTAAAATTTCCCCTTATTTTCAAATTTTCTTATATTTTTATGTATGTCTATATAACATAATAATATATATATATATATTGAATATATATTATTATGATTATCTATCATAATATATATATTCAATATATATTATTATGATTATCTATCATAATATATATATTGAATATATATTATTATGATAGATAATATAATATATAGAAAAAGTCCTACGTACTTTTTATACCATTTTGAAAATATTTGTGCATTATCATCAAAATTGAATACAAGTAACCATAATTAAGAATGAGATCATTTATTTAAATAAAAAAGCAGTGTTTTTCTGTAATTTATAGCTTTATTTATAAATAATTCTTTTTCATTTGATCTAGATTAACACACAGTACCTTGGCGATGTACAAATTTATTAACAATACTAAGAAGAATATGTCTAATTAATTTCAAAAAATTTCGTCAATAGTTAATGCACCTGGAATGCTATGAATGAAGAAAACCTAAACTGCAGAAAAAGCTGTTTATGTTTAGAAAAGCACATTTATCTTAATGAATAATCGTACTTTAAAATTTCATTTTTCAACGGAAATTTGATGAATATCAATAATGCGATGCGTTTCTGTGTTATAAAAGGTTTGAACAATCGAAAAACAAAATAAAAAATCGATTTTTTGGTCAAATTGGTAGGGATTTCTCTTAATTGAGTTTACAATGATGTTTTTACAATAAATTAATGTAAGCAGAATTTTTGCGCTCGGGGCTTTATATATATATATATATATATATATATATATATATATATATATATATATATATATATATATATATATATATATATATATATATATATATATATATATATATATATATATATATATATATATATATATATATATATATATATATATATATATATATATATATAAACCGCTGCCAATTCATTGGCACTTAGCTTCCTCAAACTAAATTAATTGGTCGAATATGAAATTCTTTGTTCTTATAATTTAATTTTATGCTTATACTTAACGAATATACTGTTACATTTGTGATTATTACAAAGCATAATATACCTTAGTATCCGGCGATGATCATCAATGACTCGGCCGATCTCTTTTCGGGTTAACACTAAGCCAATACGATCCTGCTTTGAGTAGGCATTGTCCTTTTGTATTCTTTGTCCGATGGCTCGAAGTTTCGCCTCAATCACCCTGAAATGACCGCATACATGAAGTATGAGGCTCATCATCGTGCTATCGAGTCCAACGATGCCAATGCAGCAGTAGACAGACGCAACGAATTGAATGCCAAAAGCAATCTCGAAGATCGGCGTACGTTGATAATCGAAGCCGTACCTGAATATAGTATAAAATTTTTGGTTGCAACAGGTAGATTAGAAAATCATTGATTTATTTGACGAAGATTGATTTATACTATTCGAATATCACTACTAAATAATGTCATACAAGAAGCATCTGGGAAGCATATGGGAGCCAATATGGGATCTACATGTACATCATGCGAAATAATATATGATCTTATATGACTATATATGATCTGTAAGTTTTATACGATTAGGGTAGATTTTACGCGCTACGCGCGTCTTTTATTTCTATTCATTTCTTATTTTTATTATCTAAATACTTACTTTCAGTTTAGAATTATTTGTAAAACCAAAATTTATGATTACAACTAATATTGAATTTTGAGGATAAAAATATCAAAATAATGATGTAAACTTAATTCTATTAAAAATAGAAAAAAGCATAATAGATGAAATATAATTAAAAAAAGCAATTATAGAAATATAATTTATATATAATCCGAATCCTAATTTATCAAAAATTTCTTTAAATATAAATAAATGTAATGATTATTGAAATTCAAACAGCTATTATTTTCGCTCCTTTATCGAACAATTTATCATTTTTCTTTCTCAGTAATTTGAGGTTAATGCGCTATTCTTTAGCTTTGCATTTTTATACACTTTTAAGTGCAATTAATTTTTTGGCTTCACAATTATAATATAAAATTTTTACAGTATTTATGAATTTTCACTTTGTTAGAATCGAACACCTGCTTGCCCCCTTAAATCTACTAACTTTCTCTTTAACTTCTATTATTTACATTTAATTTATTATCTCTTGACGTAGGTTAAAAAATTGTCATCAGCGGCTATTAGGCTATAGTGCATATAGTCCCGAGTCAACCGCAAGATAGAAGCGATTGTAACGACTTCTACTTCCGATAAAACACACATACACATATATATATATATAGCCCATTCCAGTACTTTTTTAAAAATTTGGACGCAGAGGGTAGGCCATATGGACCAGCAATTTTTATATGATAATACATAACAAGAAAAGTCCCCAAATTCTTTTTAGCACCTGACGTGCCCTATAGCCCCAGTTAAAATTCACTGAAGTGTCAAAAAGGACTTCAAAAAGGCATTTTTTAAAATAATTATTAAAGCTTGCTCATTTCAACTAATATGAACGTACTAAAAAAGGATTTTTTCATCCATTTGTGAACTTTTATTAAAAAATAGTGTCGAACCCACATGAGCTCAATTATCGTCTCTAAAAAGTAAATGTAAACTCAATATTTTGTGTTTTTAGGTTATGTTTGATCGCTTCCCATTTACGAAATCTACACGGATTTAAGTTTACTACGTCTTAATTTTTTCTCATTATTCTTTAAAATCGCGTTTTTTGGTAAAATTCAAACCTTTGTATCTTTTTTTCTGGCAACTCCATATACTCTAAAACTTTCAGGAAAATTAGTCCATAACATATAGAAAAAGACTACCTAGGTGCGGTCAACTATTTATCTGGTCTTAAAAAATTACAAGGCATCGAAGTTCTCCATTTTTCGTTTTTTTCCACTATTTTATAAGCTACTTTACCGCTCTATATATACAATATACACGATGTCTTTTATACTCTCTAACTCTCCGAAACCGTATAGTTGTTACCTGCGTTTGTGTTAGTAAATCATGGTTTTTACTTAATTTTCATAAACGCTGAAAATTATATTAAAATATTAATAATTTTACTTTTCAAGTATACTCAGTATCGTATGATCAATTATATAAGTGCCTTTGCAGCTTAGAAAGTAAAAAATTACGCGGGCAATCGATTAAAATAGATTTTAAGACGTTAGTAGAGTTTACGTCGAGCTTTCGACCCGAGCAGACGTGTTGTTTGTTTCTCTTCGGCCGTTCGGCTTACATTGTGTAATAAACTGTACTTGCTTCACTGTTACACGTGTTATTAAATTGAACTATTTTGTGTAGTCACGCAGTGTGTCAAGAGCATCATGCTGACTGCTCCTTGCAGTCAGGTGTGTTGCTTTTTTTCTCTTTATTTATTTAAGTGGTAAACATGGCTATTAATACTAAGAGCCAGACCTCTCAAGAAGGCCAAAGTATGCTAACTATGACCCAAAGTCCGTACGCGGGAGTTGCTTCAACTGCACTTATTCCGTCCAAGGACCAAGCGATCATATTGGACTCGATTGAAGGCTGCACCATAGATGATTATTTGGACGGCATTGAGAAAATTATCGAGTTATCTAATGTGCGATTTATTTCCAAGATTTCTGGTAATCGTGTATGCATTTACTTAGGCAACAAAAATCTTGTAGATAAACTTGTGAGTGTAAAAGTGATTGTCAATCAAAATGTGTTATCTGTGCGCCCATATATAGAAAAAAACAAGCGTGTTGTCATCTCCAATGTCAGCTCTCACATTCCGCACAGTGTTATCATACAGAGTCTAGCGAATAAAGGCATTTCAATCGTATCACAAATGCATCACATTAAAGCCTTCTCGAGCATAAATCATTGATTTATTTGACGAAGATTGATTTATACTATTCGAATATTACTACTAAATAATGTCATACAAGAAGCATCTGGGAAGCATATGGGAGCCAATATGGGATCTACATGTACATCATGCGAAATAATATATGATCTTATATGACTATATATGATCTGTAAGTTTTATACGATTAGGGTAGATTTTATTAGGGTAGATTTGCTCACATTATGTCTTTTAGAAGGCAATTAATCATTAAAGAAGAAGATGAGCATTTACTACCGAAATCTCTACAAATTGTACACGGCGAAACTGCACATTGGATTTTTCTGAGTACCGAATCAGCCAACTGCTTCCTAAAGTCTGTCCTACAGCGCAAACTGCGAATCAAAACAATAACTCTCTACAGACTATCACAACAACAGTCGAAACAGGATTTAAGCGACCAGCACTTTTTTCGTCTACAGATAGTCACGAACAGCTTTCCCCAAACACCGAGTCTGCCTGCAGAACGGTCCACTGAAAAATCTTTTAAAAAACCTAAAGCTAAAAAAACCAAAAAGATTGAAGATAACATTCCGGAAACTGCAGACTCTGACACTTCTACAGTCGACTCACTTGCACCAGTCAAATCTATGCTTGAAGCTCATGGCCCCTCGACAAAACAGCTCCCTTTGGATTTTGACGCATTTTCTCGATTTCTGAATGAAACTTATGGCAATTCAAATGTTACACAAATAACAGCTTCGTTCACTAAAGACACAGAAGATCTAATAGAAATGCTCGATTTAAGTTATCCAATAGTTGCTGAAAACAATCTAAAAGCTAGAATTGCGAGAATAAAGAAAAAGATACAAAAATCGCTTAATAATTCAAGTGAAACAGATTCGGATGCTTTATCGATCTAATACAAAGCAGTTTTTGAAAGACCACAAATAAATAGTTTTCATACCTTAACTTTTTTTCTTCATAAAACTACAAAAAGGACTAAATTATGTTCACAGACACACCCTTAAGAATAATGTTCTGGAACTCCAGAAGTGTCAAGGATAAACAATCTGATATCCAGTCGACTCTCAACAAATTCAATATTATCATATGCGTCGAAACATGGCTCAGGGGCAACGAACGAATTCAATTTCCAGGGTTTCTGACTTTCAGACAAAATCGCCAGCATGGAAGAGGAGGAGGTATCGCCTTTTTTATAAGAAAAAATATAGCATATTCTGAACTTGCAAATTTGGTTTCTCTTGATCAATCTGTTGAACTTAGCGACATCAAAATAACTAATGTACTTCCGGCAATAGACATAATTGCGTGTTACAGAACTCCAGGGGTCATACTTTCTCAAAACCAGTGGAACGTCATAGGCCAAAACATAACTAATAATCACACTAAAATTCCACTACCTACGTCGATATGAGTCGCAATTACAAATCCAACCTCGATCTAGTACTGTCCACTATGAATCTTGCTGACAAAACAGAAGTGCATGTTTCTGAAGACCCTTGGAGTTCTGACCACTTTCCCATTTTTATTAATATCTCTTTGGGTAAATATCAGTACGAAAAGAACTCTCAGGCTCCACTCTCTCAAAACTAGATGGGACGAATTTATCCAGTCTCTTCAAGACTCTTTAATACAATTTTACAATATCGAATATGAACATTTAAGCCCCACTGAAAAATATTCTTTTTTTACTGATATCATAGTTAATGCGGTCAAGTCGTGTACCCCTAAGAGAAATAAAAAAAAAAGAGAATGATACAAAAACCGTTAAAAATCCTACTTCTTGGTGGGATAATGACTGCAACAAAGTCAAAAGACTTAGAAATGCCGCGTGGAAGAAATGGACGTTTTCTAGAAATTTAGAAGACTTGATTAATTATAAAAAAAGTATAGCGGTCGCTAAAAAAACCTTTAAACAGAAAAAGAAACGTCATTTTATTGATTTTGTTCAAAGTATTTTCTTCCATACTGACCCCAGTTATGTATGGAAGAAATGCAAAATTCTAAAAAATAGCTGGATTAAAAATTACAACACTAATACAACAAATAATTTGCAAAAAGGACAACTCTGCGAAGCACTTGATAAAATCTGTCCTTCTTGAGCTGAAACTGAATCGGTAAAAACTCCCTTATCCGCTCCCAATAATTTTTCTGACAAACCTTATGGCTTTGCTGAATTTAACGCTGCCCTCGATGCGAAAAACTCTAAGTCTTCCCCAGGTCTGGATGGCATAGACTGTTTAATCATTAAAAAATTACCGATTCAGTATCATTTGCTATTATTGGATATTTTTAATGAACTCTATGCCTTGAAAAACTATCCTGACAGCTGGAGACACTCCTTTTTGCACTTTATCGCTAAATCTGATGGCAAGAGCTTAAGACCTATAGCTTTAGCTTCATCAATGTGTAAACTTTTTGAGTCTATGTGTAAAAATCGGACAGTCATCATGGATTTCGGCAGGGACGCTCGTGTACCGACTGCTTAAGGAACTTAAGCTTGAAAGTGGACGAAGCGTTCCTAGAACGCAAAAATGTCGTAGCTGCCTTTCTTGATGTGAAAGGTGCTTTCGACAATGTCAATGTTGATATTTTGCTTGCCGAACTCTCAAAGATAGGTAGAATTCGTTAAATTTCTTACACCCCCTATTGTACATAATTTATGCTGCTACGATCGTCAAAAACTTACACAAATCGGTTGTTATCTCTTAATTTGCAGACGATATTTGCCTCGATGTTAAATCCAAATCAGTTAAATGGGCCAAAAACACCATTGAAAAAGCAGTAGGCACCATTTCTGGCAATTTAAACAATTTAGGTTTAGAGTTAGCACCCGACAAAACGAAGCTGTTACACTTTAATAAGAAGCACATTCCTCCTGGTGCAATCAACATTAAAGTGAAAGGCTGCGAAATAAAATCAACTGACTCTATCAAATTTTTAGGTATATATTTTGATTATCAACTGACGTTTGACTCTCATGTAAATCATCTCGTCACCAAATGTAGTAAAGCGTTAAACATAATAAAATTTCTTTGCGGAACTTGGTGGGGGTCGGACCCTGAAACTCTTGTAATTTTTTACAAAAGTTTCATTCGCTCTATTATCGATTATAGCAGCTATATTTACTGCCCGCTCAAGGCTAAATCCTTAGAAAAAATACAAAAAGTGCAAAATGCTGGAATTAGAACCGCCCTAGGCTATCGAATAACTACTCCTATTAACGTTTTACATACTGAGTCTAAAATTGTTCCTGTTATTGATAGAATTAAATACCTATGTGATACTTATCTCTCTAAAGTAATGTCTAACACAGGCTCCTTGACTTATAAGTGTATTTTAAGTTATTATAATATCTACATAAAAAAACTACCAAAGAGAACAAGAATGATAAGTCAAAGTATCTGTGACATTATGAATTTTGTAAATAATATAATTAAAAATGTAAGATTCAACGCATACTGTTACGATTATGGCATCATCTCTACAAATATTCCTGTTAACTTAGAATTAGGTAAAAATGTAAAAGGTTCAGCTAACCATAATAAAATGATTAACGAATTTTTGGACAGCGACAAATGCTGCCCTTTTTTCACAGACGGCAGCAAGGTAAGCGAAGGTGAGTTTGTCGGCTCATCTGTGTATTGCCCTGTTCTAGATATTGAACATAAAACAAGCTACAACAAACAAATGTCTGTCTTCTCGGCTGAATGCGCCGCTATAGCCAAGGCCCTAGAATTAATATTTGCTAACAATATAAGAAACGCCGTAATTTTTTCTGATTCCCAAAGTGCATTGCAAAGTTTAGCAAATAATAGAACAACGGTTAAATCCAATCCATTCGTATTTTGCTGCAAAAAAACATACTGCCAAATTCTAGCTAATAACCCAAATTATGTGCCGAAATTTTACTGGATCCCTTCGCATACTGGCATTCTTGGAAATGAACATGCCGACAAACTTGCCAAGCTAGCTACTCATAGTAGTGTGGCCAACTTTCCTGCAGTTCCCTTCACCGACCTCAAAGAAACCTTTAAAAAAATGATGCACCTTAAAGCTAAAAACGCTTTGCTGTCTTAAGGAAATCTTAAAGGCCAAAAATATTTTGAAATTTTCTTCAAAGATAGCAAATCCCCTTGGTACAGTGGGCTTAATTTTTCAAGGACTTACATTGTCACTATCAATATATGCAGAGCCAATCATTATGGGTTAGCTGAATCTCTTCATCGTCTTGGAATTATCAATGACGCTCACTGCAAATGTGACTATACTAGCGAGGATATTAACCACGTCCTTTGGCAATGTAAGCTTTACGACAACAATAGAAAGATACTAATCGATAATCTAAAAAAGATCAATGTGTTTTTACCATACTCAGCTGATGTTCTGTTGTCTGCACCTAATAGCCTTGCCTGCCAGTACATGTTCGACTTCCTACAGAAATGTCAGCTGAATATATAAATAATATGTACAACTGGATTCACGTTTATCTTCAAAACTCTTCGTAAATCAGGCTAATAAAACCAATATTTCAAACTTATTTTCTGTAAGCTAAAAAATAAATGAAAAAAAAAAGACGTTAGTACTTCAACACTACTAAAGCACGATTCACGTTAAAGAGTTAAATACAGTACTGGAATGACCCATATATATACCAACAATTATATAAATAAAAGTCTTATATTATATAAACGAAACCTGTATATTTTTTCATAATCTTTCAATTTTATATTTAATTTTGTTTAATTTAAAAATGTAATTTATAGTGTATTAAAAATATAACAAATAAAATTATAAGAAAAATCATATTTCAAATTTTTTGCGCATTTAATAGGTAACAACGAATCATATGCACGACTCAGTTTAATTGGCTTATTAAGTGCTGAAATGTATAATTTAAATTTGTTTTATTACTATTGTCAATTTGCGGAACAAGAATTTTATTGCCACATTCAATAGATTTTAGAATCCTAAATCGAGTATTCATAAATATCTTAAGTGCTTAAAAACTAGGAGGCCCTACAGACTCCCCCAATGTAGTTTCCCATATGCGACGAGATTCTGGATCAAGCCTATTTGCAGTTGGATAAACCAACAAGACACTCCAGTGATCAACAGGTCGTACTGATGATTCAAGAGAAAGTAATAGATTTGCAGTACAATTTATCAATTGACGAATTTCCCTAGCAGATTCCGATTTCATAGTTTTTAACGAGAATACATTGAATATATATATATATATATTTATATATATATACACATACGCGACATATGTTCCGTTAGAATTGTATACGTTCTAGAATACTTTCTTTTCCGATGTTTCAGTTGCATTCTCTTTAATCTTCTTTTTGGATACATGACTTAGAAGAAAATCAAACTTCCGAGGATGGTTCAAAGTTACTCCAGTATTCATCGTAAAATGTATTTCCTACGTCATCGGAAAATTTTATTTCACATTGAAATCTATAGCCTGGACCACAGGTACTTTTCATTGAACGAGCGGGAACTATATTTTTTAGTAAATGATGAAGTGTACTGAAGTCCTAGGTTCGTTGCATTTTGTGGAATATTCCATTCTCACTTTTCTGGATAAGGTAATCTCTTTGTAGCCAATCTTTCTTTTGCATTTTGTCTAGTTTCAGTAGTTGATTCATTAGTCATATTTTCATTAGTAGAATAATAGTACATTATGTAACAAGGGCAAAAAGTCGAATATTTTTCCCGCGGGTAGTATCATCCGAAGAAAAAATCAACTTTTTTCTCGAGTTACATATAGTACTTTATACCCATCTCAACTGTGGCCACTTTTTGACTTGGAAAGCGGGACTAATGGACTGACGTAGAATGTTTGAAAACATGGTCGGTGCGCGGTGTGGACGGCGCTGCTCTACTCTCTAAGTAATAGAGGGTTATTGGTAGAACTTGATGAAATAAAGGAATTTGGACTAGTTTCTAGTGAAGTCACTTTTTTCCCCTAATTCTGTTTGCGGGGAAAAAGTGTTTCTTTGGTCTCGTTTTTCAGGGAAAAAGTGGCCATTTTCGTTTAGATGGGCATAAACATTATTATGCTGATCACTGTCAATGGAATACGGAGTCTCATCCTCCGAAGTAGAATAAACTTAATCGCTATCAATAAAATTATCATAATCTGAAGTTTCTGTAGTATACGAATCAACATCCCTGGAATTATTATTTTGGTAATTATCCAAATAACTATAATTAACTGACATCTTTTACTAGAGTCTCATCGTCAAATTCAGCTCTAATAACATTTTCTAATGAATGATCAAAGCTGAACATATAGTGCGCTCAATTGGAATGCAAACGCTTTATTGATTTGGCTCAAAGAGCTACTAAACGTATTTGAACAGCACCGACCAGATCCATCATCATCCGTAGTAACTGAATCACTGTCACCAGAAATCTGGACGTTAAACGAAATTGAATTATTACTGACATCGGCATACATTACTTTCGACATTCTCCATAGAGGTGCATTTACTCATATTAAGATACTCATTTTTTTGGTAAATCTTCGTAAAGGAGAAAGCACAATTAGCTATAAGTTTTTTAAATATAGAAATTAAGAGAATAATGATGTAATAATACAGTTAATTAGATTGAATATTTGAAGCATTAAAGTACTTTTATAGTTCAATGTATATTTAGTCGAAAAGTAATGTGAAAAATCTGTTCAATTGTAAGAAAAGAGCTAATGGTATATTATAAACAATTTACAGATATTAAAAAAATTTAGACGTTTAGAAAATGTTATTTTGATGCAATAAAAGTATATAAATACGCAAGTAAATATATAAAATTAAAAAAAGTCAAAAGAGTTATTTATGAAATTTCTGGGTGAACGGCAGGTAGGCGGTACTGGGCAATAGTCGGTACTAATAGCCCATCTCTATAACAATTTAGCCTTTTGATAAAAATATAAGTAATTTATATATTATCTTGTCAATTTGAACACTAGAAACAGAAGAGTGATTTTATATGTATATAGAAGTCAGTTCATACGCATACTACGTAAAATATTAGGACAGAACATTTTTTTTCCTATTACAAAGCTTCCTTTAGGAGGATGCAAAACAATAATACTTATATTGTGCTTCGTTTAGTAATATTTATTATTCTCGTTTAAAATTAATATAAAGATTAAAATTAAGCCAAGTCGAAAATAGTCGACTAATGAGATTGAATAATCTATGGAAGTATTTATAAAAACAACTAAAGTAATATATTTGGAAAATTATAAATTAATTTACTTGCCAACTTTAGTAGGAACAAGTATAAGGAGAGAACCCTTTCAATTGAAGAATAACTATAATGAAATAATAACCTATAGAATATCAAAATTGTATTTATATTATAGATCTGGAGATATAAAAGAAAAGTCTTATTTTGTTCAGGTTTGAAAAATATATTATCAATTATCTAAACTTAAAAATAGTCAATTGTAACCTTTAAACTGTTTGTATATTACTTTTGTTAATGCCTTATAGAATTAGAAAATGGCTATAAATGACATATTTATACAACGTATACGTTCATCGGCATACATTTTGGCCAAAAAATGAAAACATTTTTATGAGTAGAACATAAAAACCAGAATTATGCGTTGAAGTTCAGTCTTATCACAAATAAGGCATTATTAACTTGTATATATTATTTAGAGAATATAGAAATCGCATATCACATAAACTATAATATATTATTTTAATAATTTATTTTAATGGACTATATCTTTATAAAACGAATGATTTAAAATAATTTAAATAATTTTAATACTAGGAACAAGTCAATTAAATGAGCTAAAAGTAAAAAACATTTAATTTTCTCTCAATAATATTTCTCCATAACTCATCAAGATGATTATTAAGAAACATGTAACAAGCCATGATGAGTGTCAAAAATTAATATGAAAAATACAGTATAAATACAGATTATTTCAATTCGTTAAAAAATACATTTTTTAATCAATGGACTAAAATTGGCCAAAAAGATGTATTATAGTACAAATAATTATATAAACACTGCACATTAAATAAAATATACCTACAAAATTACAGCTAAAAAAAAAGGTCTAGAAATAAACATTTTACGTTAGAAAGGTATATAATGTATGATAACATACATAACTTACAAGCAGCATATTTTTTATTTTTTTTATTTTATTTTTTTGGGGTTTATCTACCTGCAGACCCTTGGCCTAGCAAGTGTCTCATACCTATTTTTCTTTGCACCTATTTTTCCATACCTTTACCTTTATTCTACCTGGTTACATCCCGCATTCGACCAAGGTTATGCCTTTGGAGCGGGGAAAACCTGTATCAGGAGAAAACCCGCTCCGGGATGGTCGCTGGTATTTGGCACGTTCGAATTGGATGTCTATGCAACATTCCGTCGGCTTAGAGACACCGAATTCGATCATTCCACATCTCTCTTTCATTTTGTTGAGGGTGAAGCATCACCTAAGCAATCGTACAAAGTTACGTAAGGCACGGGGTGCCCTGGCGGTCAGCATCCAAGTACTAACCATATTTTAAGTAAGAATTAGACACATATTTTAAGTAAGAATTAGACACATATTTTAAGTAAGAATTCAATTCAGTAATTAACTTCTTTTTGGTTATACAACAAAAACATTGCAAGAAAGCCATTTAATTATCTATAATAATTAACGACTTCCTACCGCCGTAACTGCGTTCAACATCTACATGTTGTCATTTCGAAAAGAGCGCGCAATACAATTATATGATTAAACGAATATACATGTAAGTGAAGTTCTATCATAAGTGTATGAAGCGCCTCTTCTAATTTCCTATGTTAAGAATAATTCTTGAGACCCAATATTGTTATGGCGGAGCTTTCAAATAATGAGTAAGTGCAAGAGCGGTTACACATCATGCGGCCTATTTGCTTTAGTAACCCAAGACGTTAAAAAATGTGGCGACATAGGCAGAGAGTAGGAAGTACTACATGTTGTCATTTCGGCGCTTTATACAACTATTATGACAGAACTTTACTTACGAGTGAGTTCGTTTAAATATATAAATATACCCACAACCCTTAAGTCAATTGAGAATCGAAATATGAAACTATCATATTACTAGAAATCGACTTATTAAGTATTAATTTTCAATATTAGTTGTAAAGTGAGTTATATTATTAAATTATAAATAGAATAATAAATACAAAAATATATAACTGACCAGACGTCGAACGGTAGAATGCGCTCCTGAAGACTCTCATTCTTTTCGGATTCATGTTTGATCCAGACGACGATAGCCACCGTAGTGAAGTTGATGTTGTTATTGATTCCCGCGACAAAGTATCCGATACTGATTCGCTTGGCCCAACCAGCCAACTTTTCCAGCCCCTGGCGCTCCAACACTTCGTTGGTCGTCGTCAACCAGAGTTCTCTAGTGGTCAGATATATTCTAAGGAAGGTACGTCGGCGCGCGAGTACGTAAAATATCTTGAAAAGTAGTTGGCCAAGTATCGTTGCTATGCAACCGACTCCTTGTAGTCATTGCCAAGAAGATACATGATAAATAAACGGTAAAACAGTAAATAAATAAAGACTTTGTAGGTGTTACATTACTATTCATAAATATGGGGAATGTACAATACAATAATCCACGTGTAACGTTAAATTCATTGTAGGTGTTGGGGTGAAATAGCTACCAAGTCAATTTTCCAATAAAAGCGATAATCAATTGGCTCATCATTCTATTATCGCTCTTATTAAAAAATTGACTTTTGGCAGGTATTACAATCGAACAGCCAAAGCATTAATTTATTACTAAAACTGAACACTCGGGTATGGTAAATGACAATGATCTCCTCTATTGACGATAAGTAACTTCACTTTGTTGGAATACTGTAGATGTATGTCCATCTGAATTTTTAAATGCATGCACGTATTCTCTTTGAATTTATATGAATTTATATTAAATTAAAGCTCTTTTTCTCTGTGATAGATATGCTTTGTCTAATCTAGTAGAGCCCTTTTGCGTCACCGAGCGAAATTCTAGGTAGAATTTCCTGATGGAAAATCCTATTGGATGTTTCTGTTAAATGTAATCTAAGATATGTCGTTTACGCAAAATTAAGCCAGAAAAATATGCTATATATTAAGTTTAAAATCGACATAGTGATCCAACAAAAACAAGCTGGAATGCAGGTGATATAGACGTGGGAATTCAGCTGTAAACAAACTTAGAATTTTCCAATCGGGCACCATTGGCAGTTCATATATTTCTAATTTTATTGCATTAAAAATTCAATAAACCACTTTAAATTCTGTTCAAGACGGTTATTTTGGGCGTTCAGAACAATAACGAAATAAGTCAATTTTTTACATATTGCAAATGGTCTCAAACATTTTAACGTTAAAACAAAATGATTAAAATTTAATGTATTTTATTACTGCAAATTACGCTTAAATATTTTATTTATCAATTGCATAATTTAAATCAAATAAATGATGGCGTGATTTATAAATAGTTTTAACATTTTAATGAACGAATTTACTACATTTTGAAAATGGATTTATTCCGTTATGGTTCTGGACGCATCATTTAATACGCGTTTGTTTGAAAATCGACGAAGTTTTTAATTTGCTTTTAGTTAGTTTAAATTTATTATGCTACCGGGATACATCCGCTTAAGCCAATTTTAACCGACCTTAGAGAGAAGAAGGTTATCAATTCGACCCGTATTCATTCATCATTGTTTCATGAGTTTTGGTACACAACTTCTTTCCAGATGTACCAATTTAGATGATTATTTTTTATCTGAGAAAGTATGTTTCACTGGTATACTTATGTAATGAGAAATTACAAAATTTAGAGATTTATTATAAGATATATAATAACAAAAGATATATGTTAATCTTTTGTCATGCAGCACGTATTAAATTAAAGCTCTTTTTCTCTATGATAGATATGCTTTGTCTAATCTAGTAGAGTCCTTTTGCGTCACCGAGCGCGCCGGTTTACTCACGTGAGTTCAGTCTGCCCGTAGCAGTCAACCGGTAATTAATAAATAAAGAACTCCGTTGTATTAATATCTCCTGAAGCCCTATTATATAACTCCATTAGGCTATGGGCCCAGGGCAGGCTCCACTGCATTGTTCGCGAGTGCTGCTGTAAAAGCCGCCTTTAATTAACAGGAGGCTTGGAGACATTTAGAGACATTGTTCATTAAAGAATATTAGAGAAATTCAGAGGATTTTACCTAGAGGTCCTTCAACTCGATAAGGCTACTAGAATACATTTTACAGTGCTAAGTGTGAGTACTGCGGAAGATATAATAGGAGATTATCAGTGTGGATTCCGGCGCAACAGGTCAACGAGCGATCAAATGTTTACCATAAGACAATTATTAGAGAAAAAGTGGGAATATTGCGAAACTATACACCAGCTATTTGTGGACTTTAAGAAAGCGTACGACTCTGTCAAACGAAGCAAAATGTATGAAATCTTAGTGCTCCTTGGCGTACCAAAAAAACTCGTAAAATTAATTCAAATATGTCTCAATGGAAGCACTGGAAAGGTCCGAGTAGGCGGTAATGTATCCGAATCGTTCATGATACGCGACGGTTTGAAGCAAGGTGACGGGCTTTCAACGGTACTCTTTAACCTGACGCTAGAGCATGTTGTTAGAAAAATGCAGGCTAGCGAGCTAGGCGCAACACTCAACGGAACAACGCAAATTTTAGGCTATGCGGATGACTTGGATATAGTGGGAGATAATGGTGAAACGGTGGCGAGAAATGCGGAAATCCTTATAAATGCGGCTAAAAACACGGGGTTAGAAGTGAGCGAATCGAAAACGAAATATATGATCATGGAGAAACTGGGCATTCGCGAAGCAGAGGGGGATCTCAGAGTCGGAAATTTCACTTTTGAAAAGGTTAGCGAATTCAGATATTTAGGTACAACTATAAATGATCGAAACGAAATTAAAGCCGAGATTAATAAGATATATTAATAATTTATATATAATCATATATGATTTTTATGTATAACCATATATAACCATATGTAATTATATATATAATCATTTTTACTCGAGGAGTAAGGATCGAGTAATTGTTATGATACTTACTTGTGCATTTTTTGAACATGTTTTGACCATCCTACCATGGGTTATGCCAGAAGGAACGGCGTTTTATTAATATTTCAAATTATGACAAATATTAGTGATTTATGTTTCATGTGTGCTAATCAAGTTGATTTCGCAAAAAACTAGAGGAAGGGTCGAGAGAATGTTATGATAAGTACTTATGATTTTTTTGGACATGTCTTGATCAATCCTACCATGGGTTTTGCTAGAAGAAACAGTATTTTGTGGATTTTTCATTGAATTTATCTGCCGTGCACAGATTGACTTTTGATGGAAAGCTTCCAAGGGTATCTAATCTGTATATAATAGTATTTTGAGTAATATGGAATAATATCAAATTATACAGCAAATGAATTCGTAGTAGAGAAAGTCATTAATAAATATAACAAATACGATGTACAAAGTCTTACAACTCAAGTAGAATAAGAAGTACATAGAACAGTTACCAAGAATCTCCTTTCTATTTGGATTCGAAAATTTACTATGTAAACTTTGAATACAATATTTAACTGAATATTGTTTAATAATCAATACATTTATGTTGGTTTTTTACTTTGTCTGCTGTAATGAAAAACCGCTGCCAATTCATTGGTACTTAGCTTCCTCATACTAAATTCATTATTCAAATATAAAGTTTTTAATTCTTATAAATTAATTTTAAATTCCTATATCTCTTTTAATTATAATCTCAAGAAATATGTGCTGATTTATCATTTATAGTTTATCAAAAGATAATTATTTATTAAAAGTACAAATTTAGTTTAAATTACATTTTTAAACGTCTCCTTAGAGATATCGCTGTAGGCGCGTTGGGTTTATAATTATTAAAAATTTCCTTGTTTAAAGAGGAAGCTTTCTGTTCTTTTTTTGTTATGATTTACATTTACTTTTTCTTTAAATTTATAAAAGTCATTTTTTATTCAATTTTTCATAAAAATACGAAATTAAAAAAATACTTGAATTTATCTTCGTCGCTGGCTATACTACTATTCATTTATATCAGAAACTTAAAAATAACGTTCTATCCCTTTCGCATAAGCTCAAACCTTCATTCGAAACATGAACTTGAATTTCTCTTCATCGCTGCTTACTACTATTCATTTATATAAAGTATATATTAGAACAAACTTACAGCTTCAATGTCTTTATATTATTATTCTGAATGTTCATATTGATTTTTCCAAAAATAAAACTTTTTTAACAGTAATTCACAATGAATTCTTTATCACCGGCGTAGGACTTTTAAGAAGGTATTGTTTTGTACGAAAGGTATATAATTGCAATTATTAAAATTTGTAATTGACAAATGATATTATTTACAGAAATCACAATCTTTCATATCTGATTCTATATATATGCTTTACTAGTACATGCCAAATCTTCCATTCGACAGCTGGAAATCACTTTGTCTCCAACTTAAATCACATATAGTTACTTGCTTCGAGTGCATTAAAACTGTGGTTTTCTTTTTTCGCCATGAATAACACATGATGTTATTTAATGAGTTAAATGCAAATAATAAACATATAATAAAATACTTTTACAAGTAATTCTGCTTTCTCTACTTTTAATAAAAAATGTTGAATTAAGGGTGTAGTCTGGCGGTTTTGCACTTTTTACAAGGATATTTCAGGAATTTATTTTACAACAAAATAAAATCCAATTATTTCAATTTTTTATATGTTATTATTGACATCTTTAACTTCACAAACAAAAAAATTTTTAAGTTCATTTTACAATATTTAGGTAGTGCTTATTACGGCCAAGGTGGCCACCTAAAAAAAAAGGTATGTGACTGGCCCAGGAAGTAGCGTAAGTCCAGGTAATCTGAAACAAAAAATTCGAATGGATTATTGTTCTGTAAGCTTGTCGTTATCGTTGATAGCAGTTTTAGACATTTTTATTAAAAAATAACAAAATCGTGATCTTGTGAAAAAAAAAATTTAAAATCGCGTTTTTTTTCTTAAAAAATTGGGGTAAAAAGTAGGAAATTTTTATTGAAAATAAACAATTTTGCTACCTGCGAGAGCCACTGCTGTGTAGAATAATATATCCAAATTTCAGCCCAATCGGTTTGATAGATATTTGTTTTGCCCCGGGCCGACTGAAAAACTGTTATTTCGAGAAAAACGCATTTTAAGGTTTAGTAATAGTTTTTTTATAAAAAATGTACACTTACATCAATCATCTATGCCTGGTGCATACAATAATCCTTCGATTTCTTCATAAGCATCATTTTCAGCAACTTTTTCTGCTCTATGGCTCATCCTGCCCGCTTTAAAAGCTTCAGAAGTTGCTTTCCCTGCTCTTTCTATCCGGTGAGCATTGTACAGTTCGGCTAGGCAATGGCGCGCGGTCCGATTTCGACACCCATAATCTCCGTAATTTTCAACACTGGCATAAATCCTTCATTGAAAATGCATGCAGCTATCTATGTAGCTATTTCCAATGTCTTTTGTCCCACAAAAATATGCTTCGGAGCAAAATTCCATACGCAGTGGTTGAAGCTTTCATTATTGTTTTACGTATTTTGCCCAAAGACCTTTCCAAAAGATCATCGAATGATAATTCTTCATATATAAGCATTAAAATAGTTGCAATGTTTTCGTCAAAAGCAGGTGTGTGTACAAAAGGAGTGTCATTGTTTTCAAGTTTGTGTTTTTGACAAGCGCACTATGAATCGGGACCCTCCGGACAGTAGGAGTGCTGCGGATTTTGACCGGTCGATGTTTAACGATAAAATGTTGCCCACACAGCTTTCTTCATGTCTTCACGAGACTTTGGATTTCTTAAATTTGCCAATCCATAGTATGTACTAAGTTTTACCATCATCTTATTAGTTAATGAAAGACTTTTTGCTTTTCCAGCTTTACTAGTCGACGAATCCCTTGCCGATCTACATTTTTTTCGTCGAACTCGCTTTGACTCCATCTGCCTCTTCTTCGGCTTTTTGTTTCTTTTCTGCTTCTTTTTTTTCAGCACCTTCAAGTTGTTTTCTAGCTTTCAACAACTGCATAAGTAATTTTTTGGCTTCCTTTACGCGCCTAAATATTCGTTTTTTACGTGTAAAACACACTCTTTTTTTTACAACTACAGGATTGCCACTGTAATCATCAGCTTCCAATAAATTCTTGAACGTATTAGAATCACCATCTACCATATATTTCTTATAGTTTACGATCACACCATCCACTTCAATTTTTCCCGAACTTCTTTCACTTTTCACATGCTTTACACACTTTTGATTTTAATATAACATCCACAATTTTATTCGTAAACTTTCCAATCAAAGAGACGATGCCCAACAGCGATGTCAATCCACGCTTCGCCCACGAACCATCGCCAAAAAATGTGATCTCATCTTCCGGATGACCGTTTGTCGCATTTTGTTCTTTTTCTTCTTTCTCTGCTTTTTTAAACACAGTTTCAACTACGTCCTTTATAGCAATATACATTTCGTCAATTATTAATAATAACCACTTTTACTAAAGTCGGAAGTCCTAAATCCATCAATGAGCAAAACACAATTATGCCAGCTAAACCGACGCCCAGTAGCCGCATAGCAAAAGTAAAGCATCTGTTTATTTCGTACGCATTTCTGATCATAGGACAAGAGTTAATTAAAAATTCTTGACACGAGCACTTCACACACAGTTTCAATCCCAATCCTTGCACTGAGTTTTTCAGAAACTGGATATCAGCATTACACAACTTTCACAGAGTGAGATTTCACTCTACTTAAAAGTGAAAGATTTCCACTCTATTTTTAAAGTAAAAAATCCACTCTAATTAGGGTAATTTATTTCACTGATTCTTCTATTGGAATTATCTTAGAATACCTTCAATCAATATTTCAAAATATCAATGGAAAAGTTATAAAAAGAAAACAGAATATCCCCGTTTATAAGTAATTTTATACCCTTTCAAATGCAAAATGAAGCGATCATAGAGCGCCGCTTGACTGAATGGGTAAGACGCTTGCCTAGCGATATAAGACGCTCAAGCAGTCCAGAGCTCGATTTCCGGAGAAAATTCTCGAGAATTTTTTCTTCTAGTTTTTCATCGAGAAAAGATCTCCGACTACGCATTATGCTTTGATACAGGACGTATGTACCATATAGCCTTCTCAAAAGAGTCTAAGACGCTAGTAAGCAAGTAATGGGTTTCGCTCCACCGACATCGCACAACGCAACAAACAAGTATATAAAATATAAATGTAAAATACAAAATCACATACATTGTGACATATCGACCATGGCCAGAATCAAACAATCATATTATTTCTAAAATACAAAAATATATTCAGTTCAGAATCCTCATTGAAAAACGAAAAAAAATGAGCCACTGTTTGCAAAAAGGACCCTCATATTCTCGAGATATAAATGATAAAAAGAAAATTAAAAAAAGCGTAACCTCAAATAACTCTGAATGTGAAGGTCATTATAATCTAGGCTTCTAACAGTCTCAAAAGATAGTAAAAAGCTACCATTCTGGTATAGTATATTATGACACTGTTGTGGGAGATGGTTTTCTACCTTGCTCGAGGGTTTTCGCACGAGCGAAGCGAGTGAGAAAATCGAGCAAGGTAGAAAAACACCTCCCACAACAGTCTCATACGATATTTTATAGCACAACAACCTCAAAATCGACAATAAAGTTGGCATTTTGAGGTTAGTGTGCTATAAATATTCAAAAGGAATAACGATGCTTTATTCAAGTAATCCAGCGCTAAAAAAAGATGCTTTTATAAAATTATTTGTTTCTCAAAAAAGGAAAAGGATAAAGGTTTCAAAGTTTAAAAAAATATTCTTCTCCATATTCCTAATCACCTAAAATTTCTTCAAAAATTTTCCATGTTATATTTCCCAGATATCACTATTTAAACAAAACACGACGTTTTCATGTATAACAGGAAAAGGAAAGTAGTTTATTTAAAATTTCAGATCGGAGAAGATAGGTAATTTTATGCTCCTTCAAGTGAATTAACAATGAATCGATGATATTATTCGAAACATACCAAGAAACCCAAAAGACTAAAACTCAAAAATCGAAATACCGCTTAAAAGACAAAAAACAACAAATAGATTGATAATCTTTATCCACATCCGTCTACACACACACATACACACGCACACATACACGCACACGCACAAGCACACGTACTCATATCCATACAGACTTTTTCTAAAAATAGTGCATTTTGACTCCTAATGTCTCAAAACATGTTTTTAACATTTTCTAGCAAAACTTTTTTTTACCATCACAATGATTCCTCTATGAGGAAGCAAAAAATTCAAGTTTCCAAAATTATTTAGTTTTGTTTTACAAAAAGTCAATAAAAAATAAAATTTACAAATTTAAAAAAATTTGACATTTAAAATTGAATAATATTACGTACAAAATAATATGCTTTCAATAATACTCACTTTTATTGACGATCAAGCCATAAAAGATTAGTAAACTAATATTTTAATTTTTAGCACGCACTAACCTAACACATATTATTTGCACACTGCTGCGAATTTGTACTATACGTAATCCTGAGACAATAGACATATTTATCGTAGTGGTAAATAATATTATTGTATGTAGCTGATCTAGAAGGATCACTGATTAAAAATTTGAACGGCACAAATTCGCATCAGTGTGCGAACCACGAGTTAATTATTTCAGCCAGATGCTTTGACTAGGATGAGGTTATTAACTCACCCTTATCCAGTAAATCTTAATTTGAACTTTAAATAGTTACGTATAGCAGTCTGTATATGTATTTTAAGAATGTGTTGAAATAAGTGCGTACAAATTATTATATTCGTTATAACGTGAGTACCATAATTAACCGGGGACGGGATATACCCTACTCTTCCATACCTGAAGACATTTTATAAACATTTTAGATGAATTCTCAAAAGTATCTTATGAAGAGGACTTTACCTGTTAGAACGGTGATGTCGCCCCAGTAAACGATGATCATGAGAACTTGGGGCACGAACATGCTGCTGACGGCGAATACGGAGAGGAGGATGCGCAAGTAGACGAACAGTTGGGAAACAATGTTGCGCTTGCCATGATCCATCGGCCAGAGGCCGTATATCATTAGGAGGTACTTGTTCGGCCACAAGTAATCGTCTATCGTCGATCGCCTGTCTTTCATGATCACCTGTACCATCTCTTATTTTCATCATTTTTCTGGGTTATATCGTAACTACGTTATTTTAAGTTCTAACAAATTCTTCTTTGTATGTAGTCTTTGAGAAAAAATAATTATTTTAATTTTTGTTATATGTAATTGATTAATTACGTATGATCAATCAATCATATAATCAGTTTTTAATTTAAAAATGGTTAATTATTTAAGCCACTGTTCGAATACTACTTTTAATTGAATATATCTTAAAACATTGTTTTTATATAGCATTATCCCGTTGATCTTGATGTACATAGAACCTAAATAATCATGTAGAAATCTCAAGAGATTTAAAATACACGAAGTAACTATTCAATATGTACTCGATTCATCTCCCGGTATCAATTTTTATAAGAGGTGTAAACTTTACTTTGTTATTCATCACATGTCATGAAAGCTGAGGAAAAATACTTTGTCGAATTTTTACGTAACGAATTGAACGTACTCAAAAGCGGCAACGGATAAGTGTTTACTACAGCAGACTTCAGCAAACTACTGAACTACGTGGTAGCATGATAAAAGAGTAGCCCTTATCGCGTGCGAAGAAAATGAGTAAGGTACGTTACAGCAGAAAGAGGTACGACAGACGAAAAACGAAGGGACGTGATTACGGAGCGCGATCAGAGAAACGAAGCAAGGAAAAAGAGTGAAGTTAAGTATCCCCGCTTGCCCACATCTATTCATTACGTCCGTGAGAGTCTTTTACCTTTTCTTCTTTTTTTCTTTCTTGAGCTGTGTATAGTGATCGGTTCAGCTTATCTATTTTCGGAATATTGCATGGACGTGAATATCGGCGAAACGTATACACGAAGTATCGATGGCGAGCGAAAGCCTTTGGTATTATTAACAATACCGCTTTCTATCATTCGACGTACGGATCGCGAGATCTGGTTTATTAATTATTAAAAACCCGACATCGTTAAGGCAAGGTGCTTTCGCCATCCCCGTATCATTACGAGCGAACAGCAGAGAAAAAGCGTGTGTGAGAAGGGATCCTGAAGTAGATGATTACAGAGTAGATACAATGTACCGCGAATAAAATTTTACTTGCCTCACTCTTTCGCGTATCGCTGACGAATCGATGGTGCACGATCATTTATTATCTACCTGCAATTTCGCTTCTTTATCTACTTTTACTGGAAAAATATCGCTATGTTTTTTATTTCTGCACGCGAGTTTTTCTGCTTTGTGATTTACGCACAAGAAAGTCTTTACGTAATAGATATGAGCTGCGGCAAGTGAGGGTAATTAAACATTCATGTGACAAAGTTTCGACAACTTGTCTTGTTTTTGTGAAGAATCGACACATGGTGAGGTAGTTGACATTTAGTACAAGTGACAGAGACAAGTTTCCATCAGATTCGACTCTATTTTTGAATATATTAAAAACAAGTGTTTTTAACATACTATCACAGATTATTTTAACTGTAACTATTATTATGTATATTCAATAATATATTAACCTATAACAATTAATTAATCATTAAATATATTTTTAATACAGAGTTGCTCTGACTATTTTGAATGAATAAACAAATGTACACTCTGTTTCTCTTGTACGTATTGAGCTAAGTTTATTCTGAATTGAACTCTGCTCATTTTTAATGATAAAGATTAATGGTTACTCTGTGATTGTTTTGATTTTCTTGAGAATCATAGACGGTGTATCATCATTTACTTCTGTTCCATCAGATATTGCACAGGGTTCATGCATTAGACCCACGTTATCAATAATGTTTAAAAATGATTTTACAGATTGCCTTGGATGCGTGAAATGTGTATTTATATGGATGACGTTAAACTATATTATGAAATTACTTATCTTATAAATCTTTCAAAAATTAAATATTATCTGAGAGCCACGGTGGATCAGGCGGTAGAAGCTTGGACTCTCATCCCGGGGATCGGGGATCGATTCCCGGCCTCGGCCATCTCGCCAGTACCTCTGCACTGAATTTTATTAAAATCGCATGTGCTTACTTTTCACCGCGGCTCATGAGTTTCGACCATCAGGTTCGAAACTCATTTAAAACTGTAGGCCCACCCAGTTACAGATTCTCTCTTAACTTTATACTCTGGAATCAGTGATGGAGCGGTAAAACCGAGTTTCAAAAGTTGAAGAAGGATAGCAATACAGCAGCTTAAAAAACTGACCGACGACTGACCTGTGGATACAATTAAAGCAGGATAACAATACCGTAGCTTAAAAAACTGATCGGGCGACTGACTTCTGCACCGGTCAATCTGCACCGGTTGATGGGGGGAAAGTAGAAGAGAATCTGTAATTAGGTATAGAGAAAAACGACAGGCAAAAATGACAGTTAAAAATAATGATAGGTAAAAAGAGACAAGGTAATAAAAAATACAAGGGTAACATCAGGGAATGAGAAACTAAGGTGAAAGAAGGGGTAAAAGTACAATGGGCATAGCCTGAGTGTTGGATTGGTACGTACCAAAAATGTAAAACAGTGTAATTCATTTATGTCTCAAATATTAAGAAATATTACGATATTATACACTTATTCACATTTTCTCAGATTTTATAATTTTCTGTAGAGAATATAATGTGTGAGATTTCCAATGACCTGGTCAAGCTAGGAGCTAAAGTAAAGTTTATAGAATGAAAGGACTTGAAAGGACTCTAGGTACATAGGTAGATTAGCATGGGTTAGCAAAAGAATTATTTAGGAGACAGAGACCCACATGCAGGGAAATTGTTTGCTGTTTTTATAAGATTATTTCTATTAGTCTATTAAAATATCAAGTATAAATTCATAAAATTTATTCAGCACAAAAAATAATTTATCTCAAACTGTCCAGTATATGTCTATAATAAGTGAATAATAATATTTAACAATTTATATACTTTTTTCTCCTTAGCGCTCTTCCATTTGTTTTTCATAGGATTTCCTCAATAATGCAAAGTATGACCCTGCTGTATTAAATACCTATAAGAATAAAGATTAAAATTAATCATATTTTTTTAATTGAATATACGGACCTTACTGCTCTTACTCAGACAGTATATTTCAAGCTCGATCTCCGCCACCGAAACATCAGGAAAGGCATTTTTCTTAAATGTCCCCGAAAAATTCGAACTGACGGGGAATCGAACCACGGCCTTTTAATTTTTTGTCTCAAGAGGCAAACGTATTGTTTCTCTTTTAAAAAAACTGTAAGGGAGCGTTTATACTGAGAAGATGTAAAGTGGCTTTTACTGTTATAAGTTGAATCGTGAAATTATATACTAGGTGCTACGATCAGGATTGTAACATCTGTATGGGGGACCATTTTACGTATAAAAGCGTCATTTAGAACATTTAGCTGGAAAACAGACCTTGATATTCAGATGCAATTCAGAAATCTATTTCGATCTGATTAGAAATGCACCTGGAAATCCACTAAGATTGCGTCTAGAATCCATCTAGAAATCTAGTTGGAAATCCACTTGGAATTCAAACAAAGTCAGTGGTACTACCCAACGGATTTTGGGTGGATTTACAGCTAGATATTTTTAACAAGGTATTTGTCGGTTTTAGCGATGGATGGTGCTACCTGGTAGGTGAAATAAGAACTTCCAAGAGTCCCGATATTCGCAAATCTAAATAGTGTATATTAAACATGTAATTTTAATAAAAACAAGTTTTTAACTAATATAATGAAGTTTTTAGAGTATATGAGTGGTAGATTAAGAAAATATGTTATGGAAAAGTATCTCTGATGTATATTACTTGATGTAATGCGGTATAACGAGCGAAAAACAAAATAAAATTGATATTTTGCTTGATCATTGACAAGGAATAATTCTTTCCTCATTCTATACTGATTCATCATATTTTCTTGATTCATCACCTAAATACTCTAAATATTAATTTTTTTAACATTTCATGTTTTAGTTACACAATTTTGAACTTCATGTTTCGTGACTCTCGATAGCTTCTATTTCATCCACCAAGGTGGTGTTATCCATCATCTAACATGACGAATAGATATACTTTTACATAGTAGAAAACATGTTTAGATCTTAATTCGGCTCATAATGAACGTTCCCTAACGTCTGATAACAAATCGTAATGGACGAATGCCTCTTGACAAGTAATGACGTATTATCTATTGCGAAAACTCGTTACCTCTGTGAACTTGCTCATCGACATGACCTGAAAGCCAAGCGCCGTGATTTGGCACTCTTTTTGCGTTCTCATGATGACAAAGCCGAGGTCGCGCTGTTGAACGGGCGTTATCAGATACCAGGGCAAATCGTAGCAGACGACGTTCCCCAGGGCCTGGCTGTCATCGATAAGCAGCTGTCCCGGCCAGCACCAGACCACCAACTGAGCAAACATCGACAGTAAGTAGCAGGTGAACTTGAAGAAGTCGGTGGGCCGACTGCCACCCACTATCACTGCGTAGCTACTCAGGCAGATCTCCAGGCCGCTGGTTAGCAGTTGGGTGAAGATTATCGGGCTCAGCAGATTTCGCACCTCCTTGGCCATTCTAAAAAGTGGAAGATCAATTCCTGCACTGAGAAAATGGAATGGTTCTGACACCAATACTTTTATATTTATATGGTAACTATACTGGTATTGCTCGAGTAACCGTACATATTGCTGTCGTAGCTATATTATAGTTGTCGGTGATATTTTATGGTTGTCACAGCAAAATAATATATCTGTGAGAGCAATAACAAAGTATTGTTGCAGCAACAATACGCAGTTTAGTTCGATCTATGTAATTACATGTGCTTTATTTACAAACACACCGTAAATCACCGTCTTCGATTAGCACCATATAGGAGCACAAATATGGATACGTTACAAAAAAAAGAAAATTGCAAAAACGATATTATACAAGGCGGTGGCTCTCTCTCTCTCTCTCCCTCTCTCTCTCTCTCTCTCTCCCTCTCTCTCTCTCTCTCTCTCTCGATTTATTGAGTAATAAATCCGATGGACGTCCGACGCGAGGTGGCGTGAACTCCATAGCTTACTTGTTGCTGACTCACCTTCACCATCAGCCATTAACTATTTCACTCCTCACGAATTTAGCGTGCATTATGCATCTAAGAAATGCTAGCACTGACTTATACGGCCAGATATTGGTCGATTACTAGTAACCATGATACTATTTTATTCGTACGGCCCAGTGTTGAACGTTTACTGATTTGATAAGACCGGGCCAAGAGTAGACATTTATACTGGCCCGATGAGATTGCCGACATGGTGCATTTTCATACAGCGTCATATGTTCGCGTCAACTTGACCACATGATATTTTTACGCCCGTTTTCGTATTTTTCATGTTAAAATTGTTTAACTTCAATAAACAATTGAACTGTCATGCATACCATTGAAAAGGTTATCTAAATACAAAGTTTTAAAAAGTGTTGAGAATGTATTTATATTTACAGGAAACATATTTGAACAATTACAAACCATCAATAATGTAAAATATTACTTTTTAGGAAGATCATATGTGTATAACAGTGAAATAATATATTACGAAAATAATAAAATTAATATAAACATTGAGATTCCTCCGTAAAATGACATGAGGTTGAGTTGACGCGGTCAATTTGACGGACCATGAAATTGCACCTCGAACACCAACGTTTGCCCAGCGCTGGCGCGATGCACGTTTTTCCGTCTTTGTAAAAATAACAAAAGCAAGTCTGTTATGTGCAAACTAACCCTCTTTTTAGGCTATTGTTTTAGCAAACTCAATTTTGAAATATGATTACAAATGAACGTCAGATATTCAGAGGGCGAGTATTAATTTTAACACCTCACCTCTACTCCTCCCTCCTTATTTGCCTTCTTTTTTCTAATTTTTCACTTTTCCGATTTATTGCGTTACACGACTTTTTCAATAGTCGTACAAATCAAGCATAATAACTACACACACAAATACATAAATATGCATTTAATTATGTGTACTATGCATAAGTTCCGCCTACTTTAATTTCAACGACTCACCCCCACTCCCCCATCCTTATTTACCCTAATGAGATTTTACGCACTCATTTGAGTGTGTAAAATGCTATTTTATGCACTCATATAAATATCATGTTTTTACAATTCAAGCATGGAATTTCACACTCCGGTGTGATTGCACTACGCGAGCGGCGAATCCAGCCCTTCTGTCGCGCAAGTACACATTCGAAGCGCAACATTCAATGCCTGAATTGGAACTATTATTTTTCCATGATTACGTAAAATTTAATTTCACGTCCTCAAAACGGGAGTAAAATCCAATTTATTTACGTACTCTGTATAAAAAAATATCGTATGTAACTCGTGCGTACGATTTACATACTGCCACATTTTACGCACTGGTTACATAATATACTATTGATCATTATCAACTAATCAATATTATAGAAAACGGCCAGTAGACAATCAGAATATCTTGGTTTAATATATCTTAGCTGCATCATTTTTTATATAAGTAATCTTAAAAATTAGAACAAAAATCAGAATTGGATTTTAATTTTATGGAACTTGTGTATAAGAAAGATGTTTCTAACACTGGTTCCTTTTAGTCCGCAAACGCGACTCAATAGTTGAATTTTTGCTTTTTGACAGTGCACGCGTGTGTGAGCATTATATACATATAGCTCAATGTATTCACATAATCAAATCTTCCGTGCGTTCTGAGACACTGATTTTTATTACTTTTTTTTACATAGTAATATGCAAATAGAACATTTTTAAGTCATCCTTAACATAGTTAAAGTTCCTTAAACCGCCCTTACAATATCAGTGTTGCCAGGAAACCTTCAAAAAGACATTATTTTGATTATCGTTTTACGTAACAGGCATCGGTGAATTTTGATCCGCTTCAATGTATGTATTCTTTTAAGTGAAACTTCGAAATTTATGTTACAATATTATCTTTATTTCTTGGTTTACAAGGATTCTACATCTAAATTAAGTTTTTAATTTTTGATTTTCACAAAAATCATGTATTTTATTAATAATGTTGCCGAGCCAAAATTTGTATTTAAACCTTTATCAGTAGGTCTTAACATAGATTTATAAAAAATGTATTAAAAAAGTAGCCTACCATCAATTTAGAATATAAAAATGATATATGGTACGCAAAATGCAATTAGAAATTACGAAAATAAAGAACTGAGAAAACTATGTTTAAAGTTAAATAATAGTAATAATTAAATACAGCCGTACCTCCTGGCACTGATACATATGACACTGTTTCTCCTCCGGCACTGATAACTTTGCAAATGTCTTGCAAAAAAAAGCTTTCATAATTTTATAAAGAATTTTATAAAAATTTAATTAAATAAACTTTTATTCATATTAATTTTGGTTGTATTTAATCACAGAAAAGCCAATGCAGGAAAGTGTATTATGTACATTAGATACCTTCCTGGCACTCGACGCTTATTGTCCAGCGCACCAAAACTACCTCGGTAGCAGTGCCGGGGGAGCGCTTGCCTCGACCGTGTCAATGCTGGGAGGTTCAACTGTAGAAGTTAATTCGTAATTCTTTGTGTTCTTTTCTTTTAGTTCACCACTGACATAGAGTTTTGACTTCTACTGATCTTGCCTTATAGGTATAAATGAAGGTATATGAATGTGAGAATGTGCTTGTAGATTTTTTATATCACTCTGTGTACAATAAATCGAACAATGGCTGG
Source organism: Gastracanthus pulcherrimus (assembly GCA_949152435.1). Lineage (NCBI taxonomy): Eukaryota > Metazoa > Arthropoda > Insecta > Hymenoptera > Pteromalidae > Gastracanthus > Gastracanthus pulcherrimus. The sequence goes on from OX424572.1 coordinate 41,381,190, forward strand.
AAATAACATGATTATGAACAGTCGTTGATCACCGAACAAGCTGGTCATGGCATGAACTTGTGCATACTCAAACATCTCCGTGATCGTGACAAGTCATACCTCAACAAACGGCTATGATGCTCAATGACCCGGCCGATCTCCATTTTGGTCCATACTGTCGCGTCATTGCCATTCGGCTTCGAGTATAAGGCTTCATCCTCTTCCATCTTCCGTCCAATGGCCCGAAATCTCTCTCCGATCACCCTGAAGTGACCGCACACGTGGATTATGAGACACATCATCGCTGTGTCAAATCCGACGATGCCGGTGCAGCAGTAGAAGGCCCCGACGGAATTTAAGCCGAAGGCCATCTCATAGTACGGCGTACGTTGAAAATCGAAGCCGTACCTGAGTGTAATATGAAACTTTAGGTTGTAAAAGATAGATTTAGAGATTGTCGACTTAAGTTTGAAAATTGACAAAGATATATTTGTCAATTGACTGTTTTTTGTATATGGGTGATTCTCTTCGAAAACGTAAATTTGTGCCCCTGCTCGATAACTTTTTTATAATGTAAACTTTAAAGGTCAAACTAATTTTTTCGCAGCAGTAATATTTCCAAGAAATTCACGCTGCAGCTGGTCTGTTCCTAATTTAACTTCAAATTGTAAACTCCATGGCTATTCCTAAACTGTTTTCTGCTTATAAAATGTCTTATAAGTACATTAAATTTTTTTTTAAATATAAATTACATCGTGAAATTACTTATTTGTATTGACATTAAACTGTATTAGTTGTTACGTTAATTCAAAAATACTTTTGAAGGTCATTTTCTTGATTAAAGTTTGTCCTTGTACTTTTCTGTAAACTCCGTGGCATCAAATATTTCTCTATTAAATATATATTTTAAAAGCTTTAATAAGCCAATGTGAAAGTCTATTGTCTTCTTGAATAAGTGACATGGTACCAAGTCAACAAAAAATATCCTATAAGAAAAATTAGATACAACAAATTTTAAACTAACACGGAGTTTACATAAAATTTACACGTTTGCAGATAATTACCCATATAGAGAATTTATTATTGCGTATTATTCAAGATAGGTTGATGGATAGATATAGTCTGATATCGGGTATTGTTAAAAATCATTAGGGTAGTTTACGTTACGGAAAACTCGTACACGTTCTAACTGTTGATTGTATTGCGCGAATAAATTATTTTGATTAAAAAGTATTATAATCATACGTGATGAAAGATCTTATGATTTTTAGATATTTATATGTATAGACATCAATGATTTACTATAGATGAAATTTAATAGTGACAAAGCTGACAATCCTCGATCCCATCTATTAGGCTCGAACTCATATACGAGACTCGGATCTGAATTCCTAGTCGTGAGTCAAACTTGAGACGGCTTGAGTACCGGATACATTATTTTGTTAATCAGCTTCTCATCATAATCATTTCGTGGTGAATGTTCAAATGGCTCAATACAGAATAATCGAGATGAGATTCAGATTCGCAAAAGCCATCGGTATTTTAGTTCGTATCAAGTCTGCCTCAACTTCAAAAAATTTTTTAGTTACAAGCGTATCTTGGTCATTTTATAGTTGATTAGCCATGAATTTGAAGTTGATCAATGTATGATATTCCAATTGAAAAATGTGTTCCATTTGAGTTTGAATCTTATCTATTAATTCGAACCTAAATAATGCCTGATGTAGGATTTACAATCATAATATTATATAGGTATAGGAATTTAGCCTGACTAATTCAACTATGAAAGCTAGATCATCGTTTAGAGCATAGAAAGTATGAATTTAAAAGAAGTGTAATCCAGATAAGGTCCAGGTAAAGAGAAGTATGAAAACATGTGTGGTATTTTTTAACCTCTTGAAGTATTATTTTCACAAGAAAGAGCAAAAACGCTCTTTGTATAACTTATTAATAATAATCGAGGGCTCCACTAAACTATAATAAAAAAATTTTCAAAAAGAGAGCAGTTGCAATTCAGGATATTTTTTAAGGATTGACTGATGTGAAAAAATCGTCCTTTTTACTTTTCAAGGGGGCAAGGGATATTTGCAAAATTATGTCTGAAGAAACACACTGCAAAAAAAATTTGTAGGCAAAAATACATGAACCTAGAAAATAGTACATTAGGCAACTAGCATTAGGCTAAAGTAGGTGATTCTCGCACGGGTGTAGTTTGTTGCCCGAGCGAAGCGAGTACGAAAAAAATACCAACGCGAAGATTGCCAACTTTGCAAACGCGTTGCGTACTTTATTTTTTTAAACGAGATTTAAAACTCGATTCTTTCCTGTTAGTCTGGTGTGTAAGAAAGACCCGATTATCGTGTTTAAAGCAAACAGTGCGCAAAGCAAAATGTTTCACACACTGCTAGAGTGCGAGAATTACGTGTTTCGCGTACTAAGTGTACGAAACATTATGCACCGAGTTTAAAAAAATTCTTTTCAGGGCTACACCCTCATCGAAAGTTATTTGAAAATTACAGTTTACTAGCATAACTACCCCCAAAGCTTTTCTACCTGGATTAATCTGCCTTGATAATGGTGAGGCCCTTAAATGAATTTGGTTTTAATTGATCTGTTATTTCCAAGCTTTCATTTGTCACCCAGTTCATTGAGAAAAATTATGCAAATCCCCTCAAGTAATTCTTGAAAATAAGAATTCTTTGCCTCAGTCCTACTGGAGGTTTTTTTTAATTGTAAGCAAGGGTAGTTGTCCCACATTAATGGTGTATTTTATTAAGTAATAATGCGATGAAGTAAGTTATACGGTGTTGTAATTTGAACCATTTCAGTTTCTTTTTCATAAAGGGTCATGTGATCTCATCCATCCTGGCGACAAAAATGTATCTCATCTGTTATAGAAGAGCTGAGCTTATAAAGTGCATGATTTATTTAAGGTGGTATTTGCCATTAATTAAAAAGGTGAGGCAGGAAGTTTATCTGAATATACTTGGGAAACAGATTTTTTTGTGGCTTTAGAAGCCAGTTTTCATACCTACAAATCGATCGGCTTTACGTAGATAAGCACATTTCAGGTCTTATCACGACGAGTAACATAGTTGGAAATTCCCCACGAAGAATATCACTTTACATTAGTTTCGCACGAAGCTAAAGCTTTTCATAATTTTCCCACGAAGACACTTTTCGTATAGAACATGTAAAATAGAGTTTTGCTGATAAACTCTCGGCGGATCGGCTCAACGATTTCAAAATTACGTAAAAATGAACCCATATCATTTAGTTATTTTTACATTCTAGTAGTTCACGATTGACTTTGTAATTGGGTATGCATGTTTTATATATTAAAGCATCATAATTTTCACAGTGTTGAAATGGATGATAATTATTAATTTGACGGCAACAAAATAACAAAAATATTGGTTTGATTCTACACATTTTTAGGACCAGCTTTTTGTATGCATGTTTTCAATATATTTGTGGGATAAGTATTTAATAGTATAATTTCGGTTTTGGAAACGTTTACCACCTCCTCTTAATAAGTCATGAAGTACAAAAATATGTATTTCTTTGATAATAATTCGGCATGCATTAACGCTACAAAAACGGTACAAAAACAAATAACAGTGCATGAAAAGAACTTTAATTTTAACTTTATTTTGTATAAAAACTATAATTTATCTCCGTGTTATTAACAATAGAAGTCAGTGACCTAAAATTATACAAATTGCAGAATTATCATTTCTTTCAAATTTGGGTCAAAAGAAGAGGCACCATTTTTTCACCAACATAAGCCACATATATTGGGCTTTATTCTTCGGTACTAAAAAACATAGCGAACTAACGTAGCGAAACTATTCTTGACAGACAGAGAATTATGCCGGGCACGATTCTCTTGGGCCTAACGTTATCGCTCTTGCTCGGAGGAAGAGCTATTTCTTGACGTAGTAAATCATGCCGGGTACGATTCATTGTAAGGTCTATCGAAAATTACTTCGACTGAGAGCGAAACTATTCGTGGATAACGGAGAATCGTGTCGGGCACGATTCTCTTGCACCTGACGAATATCGCTCTTGCTCGGAGCAAGAACTATTTTTGGGGAAGAGAATCGTGCCGGGCACGATTCATTGTAAGATAAATCAAAAATCCCTCCGACTGAGAGCGAAACTATTCTTTGATTACAGTGAATCATGCCAGGCATGATTTTCTTGCGCTTGACGTTAATCGCTCTTACTTGGAGCAAAAGCTATTTCTCCAATACGAGAATCATGCCGGACAGGATTCATTTAGGGTCGATCGAATATCACTCCGACTGAGAGCGAAATTATTATAGTGTGTCTGACGAATATCTCTGTTGCTCTGAGTGATTGATAAAAATTTGATATACAGGGGTTCTTGGGGTCACTGATTACGAATCGAATGTCAAAATTTCGATAAACAAAATGGCGGAGCAAGTAACTATTCTAACCATTTCTGCGAGCTTCATATTTTTCAACTTTTCCCTCGTGATACATCTTTTTCAATTGTCTATAAGAACGCTCTCTTTAAGAGTGATTCAGAAAAACTGTCGAGAGGATAACTCTTGGCAAGAACAATATGACAGAGGGAATCACGTATATCGCTCTTTTAAATAATGATTCTTGTAAAAAGCGATTGTCTACTGAGAGCCAAGAAAATTGCTCTCTTTGGGAGCGTTCTTGCAAAGAGTGATTAAGAAAAATTCTTTAGAGGATAACTCTTGGCAAGAACGATATGCCAGAGGCAGTCATGAATATCGCTCTTTCAAAGAATAATTCCTTTAAAGAGCGATTGTATACTGAGAACGAAGGAAATTATTCTTTATGGAAGCGTTCTTGCAAAGAGTAATTAAAAAAAATATCGATCTTTGAAAGAGCACTCTTAAAAAGAGCGAAATAGAAAAATTCCGGAAAAGATGTATTAATATTGAATCTTTCCCAGATCGTTCTGAGCCTCTGGTAAAAATAGCTTTCGTTATTATTTCCATTCCTATAAAATAGCACTACAGAAAATGATTCTTACTATCATATCTGAAATGTTGGCCGGTCAGAACGGTCTATTATTTAGACTGTTTTGTTTCATAATCTTAGATTGAATATTGCTTAATAGTGAGAGCATGAACCTAGGATTCATAGAGTTGCATCACTGGCGCAAAAAGGACGTGCCTTATCAATAAGGGACTTGAGGCGGACACGGTACTTGAACACTGCTCGAGGGACTTGACCACGGCGAAGATCAAGTACAAGGTGAGTAACCGCGCGACTAAAGATATTTTGGTAGTAGCGGCCTACTTCCCGTACAATACTGCGGAGCATCCACCAGAAGACTGCTTTGGTAAGAGAGTGCGAGACCAAGGGAATATGTTTGATTATGGGCTGCGATGCCAATGCGCGTCACACCGTATGGGGCAGTTCAAACATCAATCCAAGGGGATAGAAGTTGCTCAATTATCTGGTCTCGATAAATTTGGATACACAAAATAAAGACAATAGATCGACCTTTCAGAACTCAATAAAAAACAGGGTCATTGACATTACTCTGGCTTCGAGGCCACTCTGGTCGGAAATAAGAAATTGGCAGGTTTCGGATGAAGTCTCGATGTTGGATCACAATTTTCTAGGCTACCGCAAGATTTAGAGAGTTAATGTGATCGAATTGACGCTTGCAAGGTATTATTATGTTGAAAATACATGTAGTTATGATATAAGTGTGGGAATTTGTATATAAATATTATTGACCAAAGTTATAGTCTATTTAACCTATATTTCATAATACAATTTCAAAAAATCAAAGAATTTTCGCTTAAATAGACATTGGTCAATAATTTGACATTGGTCAATAATTTGTATATATAATTTCCCACACTCATATCATAACTACATGAATTTTGAACATAATAGAACCTTTAAAGCGTCAATTCGATCATATTGGCTCTTTAAACCTTGCGGTAGCCCAAGAAATATAGACGTTTTCATTATAGCCAATGGAAAGGCCCTAACGACCTTCAAAAAAATGTTTTTAGTTATATTTTGATAAAATGTTCAAATTTACCGAAAAAAATCAGGTAATATATGATAAGTGACTTATTTTTACATTAAAATATATTATCAATTAATTTTAAATATAACGTGTATCTGTCCCTTTAACTGCATCGTTGACTGGAATAACCATTTAACTGACCCGTTGACAGAAATGTAACTAAAGTTAAATCTAGGAGAAAAGCAAGTGATGAATTAAGTGATTTGCCATCTGTGATATATCACTCATTATATATATATATACTGATGTTTTAACAAGATATATTATCTGATTTGATATGTATATATCACCTGATATGTATTACCTGATCATCGTTATCATATGTAATAATAATCTCATTAATCAGCTAAGAAATCGTTAATATAGATAATTTTTCAAAATTCTATACATGTTCTAATATAAATACATATATCTATATTGCACATTTGATAAATCACGTGATTTTTACCTGCTATATCACGTGATTCAACATTTAAATTTTTAAGTAGGTAAATCACTTTAATTTGTAAAGATATGTACGATAAATTTATAGATTGATTTTTTCATTTGCTCTTTTTAAAAGAATATTTGTAAGATAAATAATTTGTCAATATAAGATATAAAACGGATTAATCATATTCATAACTACACCGGCAAAAAATATCAGGAAATTAGACATACTAGTTATGTAGTATTTAAATATAAATTAAAAAAAATAAGTAAGAACTGAAACTTCTGTAAATGGTATGCCGAGCGTAAACCAAATATATACTGCATGCGTTCGATTTACGGTAAGCAAAACAGTTAGTTAGAAAAATATATTACATTGTATATCTTTATATGCATGGTGTATATAGATGTATTACACTTTACATGTTACTAACTAAATGACATTCTAACCGTTTAGTCAAATGCATCCCCTACGAATTATAAAATAAGTAGCAACAACATTCAACCCAAAATGCAGCTTATATTCATAGTCAAGGGCATAGCACAGTCGTGTCCGCATAGGAGAGAGGTCTAAATGAGGGTATATGGGGGTCTATTCAATAGAATGTAATTATACAAAGATCCTTTTGATGATCTGCATTATGAATTTACACTTAGTGAAACAACTTAATTTTGTAGTGCCCGTACAAGCACTTAACTACAAAGTTCCTGGAATAACCACTTAACTTCACTGTTTTGTAAGTTTATTAAAAAAGGAAAAAGCGAATCCAAAGCTTATTACTATGATATTTCGTGCCTAATAAAATAAGTAGGTACTTGAGTTTTCTCGAAAACACGGGAAATGCATTTAAGTGGTTAGTCCTATAAGCCACATATATATTCTTTATATTAATTTAATATCTAAAAATCGTCTTTTCAATGTTTTTTTTTAAATTCAAAAACCGCTGCCAATTCATTGGCACTTCCTCAAATTTGAAGCTCAGTTCATTCGAACTGAAATTCAGTTTTCTTATAATGAAAATAAGTTCGCACCACTGAAATTCAGGTAGGACATTCTTATATTCAGATTAATTTCATCTGATACTGCTATGTTCACATTTGTCTTAAAGTCAGATCGTGTTTCATCTTATAATCTAAATTTAAGACACATGACAATTTCAGATACAGCAAATTTAAGAATCTCTTTTTGTAGTGAATGTAACTGACCAGACGTTGAACGGTAGAATGCGTTCCTGAGAACTATCGTTCTGCTGTCCTCTCTGATTGATCCAGACAACTACGGCCGCAATGGTGAAGCTGATAATGTTGCTGAAACACGAGAGGAAGAAGCCGATGGAGAATATCTTGGACATGTTGGCCAGCTTCTCGAGTTCACGACGCTCCAGCGAGTGATCATCTGTCGACGACCACAGCTCTCTAATATTCAGGTACATTTTAAGAAAGCTACGTCGTCGTGCAAGCACGTAGATCATCTTGAAGAAATGTTGACCAACCGTCAGTGCGACGCAACCGACTCCTTGTTAGGTATATTGACAAGAAGATATATATTAAAAGGATAATCAACAAACTAGTAGTCACAGTGTCGCTCAGTTACTCAAGGACAAGATATGTTTTGCAAAACAAAAATACCTCTGCTTTAAAGCGCGTGACTTTTACAAATGACAAAGCAATGTCTACTTACTTGTTCACCAGTGAGATGCTAAGATCAATAAAGAGTTTGAATAAAGATGCACAAAGGCAGTTAAGTTTAGCAAAAAAATGCTTGTTATGAAAATATATTAAATGTAATTTATTAACCTGATTATTAATTTAATATATTTTTTTTGTAAATAAACTAAATTTTGTTTCATTGTAATGAAGGAGGGATCATCGTAAAGTAGTTTTGAACTTTGTGATGTAAATCTATTTTTTAGTTGTCAATAAAGATTATTTGAATCACGGATAAATTTTTAGTATAGGTTACCTGGTATTTTGAAAATATATTTATTTTAAAGTTCGCACTTTTTGCTCACTTAATATACAGAAAACGAATTTTTCGCAAATTACCATTCAAATGAAAATCTATGCATTTGTAAAGAATTTTGATAAAATACATTAAGTTTTAAGTATTAAGAGGATGTCATTTAATATTACATTCAATATTTCGCTTCAAATAATAAACTAAATAATAAATTATTAATTATAATTAAAAATAGAGGCCGAATTAAGCAAAACCAATATATTGTTACGACCGAGCCTGAATGGGCGAACGCGCGGTTCGAATAAAGTGAATCGTCGCGCTTGACGACGACCCGTAACCCCGGAAACAATAGTCTGCTAGTGATGGCTGATGTAAACAGACGTGTTTGCAAATAAAACGTTCTTGTGCATTCGAGTTCTGTATGTTTAGTGTTTAATAAAGTTTGAGTTTCGTACTTATTTAATAACCTCGAATCTGATCGTAACATTTTGGGGGCTCAGTCGGGATTTAACAATCAATGATTCGATCTCATGGCAAGAGAACAGAACTTAAATACACAAACAGATCCTCAGACGGATCTATTTTTGGCTTTGCTAGAAATTGAAGAGAAAAATGAACGTCAACAACGTGAGGAACTACAAACGCGTCTATCATAAAGAAGTGCTGAAGAACTGGAATTTTCAACTACACTTTATGTTCGGGAAGAGAAACGCATCGAATAGCGACGTATGAACGAAAGTTTACAGGCAGAATAGCACACTTTGCGACGGGCGAACGATACTTTGAAGACAGAGCAGCTGACTTTGCAAGCGGTCAACAAGAGTTTGGAGGAAAACCGACTGGCTATACGACGGGAAGAGACATCTTAAAAATGGGCCTTCAAACTTTGTTTGGAAAACCAGCTAAGTCGATCTCTAAATATACACACAAACACACACGACACATTAAATGCACCTGAATTTAGATTGCAGAATAATACAGAAATGCAAGCAGTGAATGTCGTATCTTCTAGCGTTTTAGTACTGTTATAAGAGAACAGATAAGACGAAGGGGAGAAACGTCAACGGTGAATGCCGTAGCTGCTGATACTTCTTTACGGTTATTACTAGGGCAGAGGCTGGGACCGTTAGAATCGAATGCTATTATTTCTAATGCTTCTCTCAGGATAGATTCATGTATAATTGTAGGATTGGGGCATCAAGGACTCCAACAAAAGGTATGACTAGGATTTAACCTCAAGCCAAACACGTATGATGGGACAACGTCTCTCTATGAATTTTTTAATCAATTTAATTTGATTGCGTGGGCAAATGGATGGGATGATATGCGGATAATGATCGCTCTTGCCAGAGGTTTACAGGGAAAAGCTAAATAGGTTCTTCATAATTCTTGAGATTATCAGGATTTAGATTTTCAGAAATTGAAATTAGGAGTGAAATTAGAATTACGTTTTGGTGATGAAAATTTATCACTAACGTATTATCTTCAATTTCAAAATCGACATAAAAAATTTGAAGAAGACCTTTCATTATTAGCTGCTGATTTAGATAGGTTAGCTTCTTTGATATACCCTGATTGTTCATTTGATGTGCAAGATAAGATAGCGTGTGTACATTTTGTCATTGATATTTATGACACATCTATCAAACAGATTTACTGAAAAGGATTTCTTCTTTAAAAATTGCTCTTGCACGAGTCATGGAAATAAAGGTCATACATGAGCAGAATAGGAAATTTCAAGACTCAAGAAATAGAGGTGGAGAATTAATACATGCAATCTAACAAAAGATTCTGAGAATATTCCAAAATGTTCCAACTAACTTTATTTCTTCAAAGAAGTAGAAGCCTGAAGATTTTGTGAAGAACGTCGACTGTTGGCATTACGGTCAGATATGCATTTTAGATCCAATTGTCCTAATTACATAGATAGACAGGGAAACTGGGATAGACATAATAGATATATCATGTTAAACTTTTAGGAGCGGGTTCAACAGGACACGACAAGACTCCTACATGTACATATTCTCGTTTCTCTGATTTTATATTAGAAGAATTAATAGGAATTCGAATTTAATTTATTTTAATGGATTTATTGAAAATAATCAATGTTCTTTTAGAGTAGGTACATGCTCTGACATAACTATTTTAAATTCCAAATTAATTAAATCAATTACTAATCGAATTCCTATTACTAAGGTATCCTACTGGAGAAGTGGTTCCTTGAAGAAATGATAAAGAATCTAGAGATAGTATTACAATGGATTCGTGAAGCAAGTTTGAAACTTAATAAGAAGAAATGTGTTTTCTTTAATAGAAAGATTGAATTTCTTGGCCATATAGTGTCGGAGCTGGGTATAACCACAGATCCAAAGAAGATTTCAACTGCCAAAGAATGGCCAGTTCCAAAAAATCAGAAGAATATTAGGAGTTTTGTAGGATTTTGCTCTTATGATCGGCGTTATGTAAAAGGATTTTCGTCAATTGCCAACCTTTGTGTATACTTACGAAGAATAAGGTTAAAATTTCTTGGTCTGTTAAATGCCAAAATGCTTTCGACCAATTGAAGGAAATTCTTACAACTCCACCTGTTTTAGGTTTTCCACCCCTTAGTGATCAATTTATCTCAAATACAAATGTATCAGATCACGGAATGGAGCAGTTTTAGCATAAATTAAGGATGGAAAGGATACTTATTATTTCATATTATAGTAGGGTTTTAAATATAGCAGAATAGTATATTATGCATCTTGGGAGGTAAAGAATTGGCGAGTTTATATCACGTGTAAATTCGCCTTCAGCTCGGGTGGCAAATACGTACTATGTGGTTGCCATTTTACCTCCCATGGTGCGTATACTACTTTTCTCAACGCCAGGCCGAAAATACCATATTTCCGATTTGGGCGCCGGGAGGGAATGTGGTAGTTTCGGCTCGGTGGTGAGAAAAAGAATTATTGTGTTACTAGTCGCAAACTTTTAGCTGTTGTAGACTCCACTAAAAATTTTGATCATTATTTAGTCGGGAAGAAGTTCATCATTAAAACCGACCATTTAACTTTAAAATAGTTATTAGCTTTTAGATAATTAGTTGGGCAATTAGCTAGATGGATAGAGAAATTAGGGAAATTTGATTATGAGGTTATTCACAGGAAAGGACGTTCTCCGTTCTCACGGAAACGCAGATGGACTTTTAATACGTCCATGCAAAGAGACTGTTTGTAAATGCTGTTCGAGAATAGAAGAAAAATATAAGATTACTGAATAGACAGTTAGATATGTTGTTTTTTATGAAAACACCAGGGAATTGGCGTGACAGTCGGAAACAAGATGAAGCTATCTATATCATTTTACGAAGCAAATAATTAGGGATAAAACCAGAATGGCAACACATTTCTTCAAAGGATGAATGCACAAAGGTTTATTCTTCTGAATGGGATTCACACATTGTAAAAGATGGAATTATTTTTAGAGAATTGATTAAAACAGACACAAAAAATATAACTTTACAAATTGTGGTTCCTAGACAGAAGATCAACGGAATCCTAGAAGAAGTACATGTACTCCAGCTGGAAGCTATTTTGGAGTAAATAGAACTTAAGAGAAGATTCGGAAAAGATTTGATTGGGCCACTTGTAAGAGAGACGTAGATAACTGGTGTAAATCATGTCAGATTTGAAATTCCAAATGACTTTGGGAGATGTTTTCTGGTACCCAAAAATGAAGCCTAGTACCCGTAGTTCATTCTAATGGGCCCTTGTTCTCAATATATGGGTAATTTACTCGAAATATTCGTTATTTTAATGAAAAAATATATCTTTTCTTGTAACTGTAACTCTGCAAGTTTTTATTATGGATAAATGATTCAAAATATAATACAAAGTAGGCAAAAAGACCTTTAATTTAATCTCTGTTAAAAATATAAAAATATTAATCTGATCAAAAGTTATTTACAATTAAAATCGTAGACAGGGGCCTGCGACGGCTCAGTCGGTAGAGTGTCGGATTCCCACGCCGGTGACCCGGGTTCGAATCCTAGTCTCTGCCGATTGATACAAGCACCTCTGTAAAAATTACATGTGCTTTGTTTACAAACACACCGCAGACCCCCGTCGTCGATTAGCACCACATGGGAGCATAAACATGGCGACGTTAAAAAAAAAAAAAAAAAAAAAAAAAAAAATCGTAGACAAAGTTGATTTTAGTATATCATTTCTTTTACTATTGCTATTTTAGTTCTTACGTCTATATTCGAACCCGTAGCTTGCTCAGTTTAGAAATATAAGATATATTAAACTCTATACATACATAAAATCTTATGTTCGTATTTCGTATTAACCGTACATTTAGCTTTGACGATACCAAAATGTAGTTTGTAATTAATATCCGAGAGGATTCATATTGGGACCAGGTGGTCTGTCCATAAGAACGTACACAAGCTGGAACGGACCAAAATTTTGTTCGGATTAAAACGAATTTCGTATTGACCGAATTTTTATTAACAAGAATTTTTACTGTATTAAACTATCAAATTAATCCTTAGCTTTCAATGTTTATGTACACTCGATGCCCAAACTATTTTTCTGAATGTACCGGTTAATGACCGCCAAAAGATGCATAATTTATGGTGTAAACTTTTTACGCCATAGATTATGCGCTTTACACAATAAACTATGGTGGAATAAAAACGAGGTGAGTTCTTGCGAAACTTTTTTGAAGAACCAATGAGAGCACTACACTACTTGCGGCCACATTGCTCAACCAACCAATGATAGGGCAGCTAACATTTTCAAATTAAAGATATAATAAAAGCAGATTTTTAGTAATAATAATAGACATAAAACAAACAACAAATATGTACGTGACTATTGCAGTATGCTGTGCAGTTGTTATATGTATAAGTAACGAGTCAGTAGGAATGCAGGTGCAATAAGAGATATACTCGAAACGAAGCAAGGCATCCAACGTTGTACGGTAGCTCATGCGGTAGAGCGTTCGCCACTGGACGGAAAGATTCGCGGTTCGATTCCCGGCAAAGTCGTTCTTTGTCCGCCTTTTTTATATAAAATTAAATCCATTACATTGGTACTAAGCGTGGGGTTGAAGTGAGGTTAGCGGTTGACGATCCTCCCAGTGGTTGAACCTTTCTCTCAATCGATATCAGAAGTAGGTTTAACATCACCTCAAAAACATTTTTCGGTATATTTTTATCTTGAAATAATTCCAAACCAACAAAAAATGCTAAAATAATAAATAAACAAAACGGCAGTAGTATAAATACTAATAGCGTACGAAATGCTTCTAAACTTTTTCTTTTCATGTTAAAAACAAATATTAAATACTATTCGTATAAAATCAGTCAGTTTATAGCATAGGCTAAAGAAATATATTAAAACGTATTCTGCAAAACATATATAATTATAATATTAAGTTACAGGTGAAAACGATTTATGAGTATACTATTCACTACAATGAAATAAAGAAATAAAAATTTAATGTAAAAATATACATACGTATAATCAATATACAAGTGCGCTGCAGCGCGCATCACTGTTTCTAGTAAGATAAAAAAGGATGGGTAAAAGCTTCGGATTTTTGCCCTCAGGAAACGTAAAATCTTCATTATTTATTAGTATTTTTTATTTCATACACTTTAATTTTACTGTTTCCCTTCTGTACATCCAGGGAAAATTAAAAAACACTTAAGTATTAAAATATGAGCAAGGTGTTTTTTTTAATTACGTATACGGGCACTACTGTCCTTAATCAGATAGCGGATTGCAGGTCCGATCTCCGCCACCGAAAAATCCAGAAAAACATTTTTCTTAAAATGTCCCCGAATAATTCGGACTGACAGGGATTCGAACCGTGCCCCTTGAGCGGTCGCTGTCTATAAGAGATACGCGGTTTCCACTTGAACCATCGACCGCCCAATTACAATTTTTTTACAATTTTAATAATTTCTAGGGCTTGAATTGCAATTTAATATAGATTTTCATAGTGTAAAAAAAGTTGTTAAAAAGATTATTCAACTAATCCAAATATTTTCCTATAATCGACATGATATGTAGTTTACGAAATGTAATATTACTAGATAAATATAATAAGAATTTCCGTTAAACTTACTTTCTCAAAATGGGGCAAGATCTGGCACCTTTTATACATCCTTCTTTGCGTTTCATATTAATATGAATATTTATAGTTTTTAAATGTTTAATTTTTCAACCGGATATATTATAATATACTTATCTATTAATGAACTTTGCATTACTAGTTGCTGTTTTGACTAGTGATGCTAGTCGGACCTCCTTAAGTACATGAGGGCCACTGTAAATACAATTTCACATTGGAACTAAATGTCGAAAATATATATTTCCCTCGTGTAAATAATGTGGAACCCATGTGGGACCCTTGTGAATACTATACATATTACCAAATATTATACAAAGCCCTTTCCACCCGTGTTATACATCGTATTTTTTCTGGGTGAATAGGGTTCTTTTCATACATGCAAAGGGAATTGGGAAATGGGTCGTCCACTAAGATATTCGGGAGCGAGACATAATCAACATTACCTCCTGCTCCGGTAAAGATTTTCCATTTGTTTTGCAAGCATGGAAAAGGGCTTTTTTCATGTGTTTACAGTACTCGGTCAAAAAAGGACCACTTGTCGCCCTTGGCACATAATATACTATTTTATCACACATGCAGGATATTCGCGTTTTTCCGCCCTAAAAAGCGGGTCTAAAGTGACCGTTTCCCGACCGAAGAGAAAACGTTAGTAGCAGGCGTCAAAGATATTTTGCGCTCGCAAATGCATAAATAAGCGGGCGCAAAAAACTTTTATTAATAACCAATTACAAATGGTCAACTTTAGTCCACTTCAAAGGTATACAAAAACGCAAATATACACATGTGTAACAAAAAATATGGTGTCCACCACAGGCGAGTGGGCTTTTTGACCTCTTATGTTTGCACTACTCGTTTCTACCTCGCGATACGCAGTCGCCTTCGGCTCATGCTCGCTCACCTATGACTTGAACTGCGAATTTCATACTCGGTCAAAAAGACCCACTTTTAGCCCTAGGTACACAATATACTATTGTGAAAACTATTAAGTATTAAAAATATATATTTAAGAATGCTACGTGTCAGTGGTGATTCATACCGCTATGACAGTCTTAAATATTTATTTGTATAGCTCTTGACTGTGAGCTAATAAAAACTGATTATAAAAGAAATGTAACGAAGAATATTATGATTGTTTTCGAACACATCAGTGGTTACAAAATAAGAATCCACTTTATAACATTAAATTAACTTATGACTAAAACTGAACTTTTCTTTAAGATATTTTAATTATATAATTTTTATAAGAATAAAATTTACCTGTTAGAATGGTAATATCGCCCCAGCAGATGATGACTTTGAGAACAAGGGGTACAAAAATGCTAAGAATGCCCAAGAAAGAGAAAAAGATGCGAATGAAGACGAAGTGCTGGGAAATAATTGCATGCTTGTCAGAATCTGTTGGCCAGAAGCCGTGTATCTCGAGTAGCAACTTGTTTGGCCACAAGAAAGCATCAATCGGTCTACTCCTCATGACTAGATTCTTCTTTGCATATAATCATTGAGAACATATTATTAATAATTGAATTTAATAACCTTTGTTTTAAGTTATTGATTACTTACAAATATAAAATAAATTGTTACGTGTTACAATAGTTATAATAGTTATAATACTCACCTAAAAAAAGATGAATCTCTTTTTTTGAAAGAACGATTCAAACATATCTTCAAAAAGGCATTGAAAACATTAAAAGAAGATACTTTCAACTGACTTTTATTTTAGGTGTAAATAATTATTCCTCTTCATTTACGTATAGTCGATGAAAAAAGATGTGTAATATTAAATAATTAATTAGTGCTCTTCGTTTAAAAATTATTGATTCTTGAGATAAAAACTTTTATTTTTAAAGTCTTATTTTTCTTATTTTTAAACTGTTATTTTTAATGTGGAGCGGTCGATGGCTCAAGTGGTAAACACGTACATTTTTAGACAAAGGTTGTTCAAGGAACGTAGGTTCGAGTCCCCGTCACTCCAAGTTTCTCGGGGACATTTAAAGAAACTGTTTTTCTCGATTTTTCGGTGGAGTACGGGCCTGTAACCAGCTAACTTGGCAAGGTTAGTAATGCCGTATATATCCTATATAAAAAAAGTGATGGCTATTTTGTAACGCAATAAATCGAAAAAGTATGTAATGAGAAAATAGAGGCGAAAAAAGGAGGGGGAGGAGTGGTGAGGTGATAAACTTAAAGGAGACGGTACTTATGTATAGTGTACATGTCTAAATACATATATATTTGTCTGTATATGTAGCTAAAATGCTTGATTTGAAAGACTATCGAAATAATCGTATAACGCAATAAATCACAAAAGCAGATTAATGAGAAAATAGAGGGGAAAAAAGTGCGAAAGTGAATATGAGAGAAAAATAGAGTAAAATGTGCTATCACGTATCTCACTATCCATGTATCCTATTATCTACACACTACTATCCACGTCCTTTACTATCCAAGCACCTCTACTACAAAGATACGTTTTACTCTCAAATAAATAATAAGAAAAAGTCACGTAATTGAATAACCACTTATCTATAAAGGTACTTATTGGTCTTCTGATGGGGGTAAAACCACTGTAACAGCCCAAAAAAAGTGTTTTTTGACGCTTTTTTTTGGGATGGAAGAAAAGGTAATAGAATAATAATATTCAAGAAAGTTATCATGCATATATCGAAGTACTAAAAAAAATTATCATAGAAAAATATTACAGAATGGCGACACCGGAGCCATTTTCGCGAGGCATCTTGAATTTGAGGTGCTCTGCGGCACGTAATGTAGCTGGTGTAAATTTCAATCTGGAAAAAAATTACACTTAATCTATATGTTTATAGCTGGAGGAATACATAGGAAATTTTAAAAATATTGATTTTTTGTAATTGGCGAGTATTTGAATTAAGACGTTCAATTTTCGACAAAAAGCGGGCAATCATTTGTTAATAAATAACATTTAAATGAACATATCGAAAATCCCGTACGTATTTCTCTTCAAAATGTTATTTTAAAGATATAATTAAAAATTCGAATGAAAAGAATGAAAATTGTAGGAGTTATACTGCATGCCGTACTGAAAAATCGTGTTTCGAGAAAAACGCGTTTAAAGTATTGAAATGGGTTATAGATATAAAAAATGAATAATTCGACTGTTTAAAAATTTTACCTTTAATCTGCTATCCCAGGACCATAGATCTGCAATTTTATGTTGAAATATTTATCCTCATTCTCTTTCCTCGACGATTTTAAGCTAGAGCGTGCCTCTTTTGCCGCATCTGCCAAAAACAGTTCAGCGTGTTTGATCCGCTTAGCATCGACTTTCAGGCAATACGATTTTTTCGTGTCTTTCTTGCCCTGGTACACTTTTCCGTCACTCATTGTAACGTATAAGCACTCTGAGATTACAAATAAACTGTTAAAAATCAGCACTACACGCAAAAACCGTGATTTCAAGCGAGGAAATTATGTCCTTTTTGTACATGTGCTGACGCTACACTAACGTACTTTTGTTTGGAAATGCTTCTAACTGAACATAAACATTTTCTAGCGACATCTGTTAGTGCATTAGAGAAGCTAGAAATCAACAGGTAAGACATTAGGCTGTACCTTCCCAGCAGGTATTCATTTGACGCAGGTAGTCGTTTCGGAGCAGTCCGAGCGCTAAGGTAAGAGCTCAAAATTTCAAAGAAAATTTTTTATTTTAGTTAATAAACTTTTTGCCTCATATTCTAGAAGGTTCAAAGCATCTTTTAAGCCAATAAAAAGAAATCGATTTTTTGAAAATTTACAGTGGTGTTACCCCTTAAAGCGTTTGTAAAATTTTCAGATTTGGGATATGCTAATTACAAATGTCTTTTTGAATAGATTCACGGATAATATGATTTTTTTATTAAAAATACTTTACGTAATAAATAAAGTGAGAATAAGTGACAAAATTTTAGGTGATTCTTCACATTATTATACAATTGAATTATTATACAATTGAAAAACATTCAATTTTTGGAATGAGTAACCCTATCATTCACATAATCGTTTATTCACACATTTTACATAATATCATTAGCAATTCTCTGCTTTATATTATAAGTAATGTAAATAAAAAATATTGTATACAAAAAAATATTCATATTTATTTTCTGTGATTCATATAGACGTAGGGATTGTCGATATAAAAATGTGGCGCGTGTAGTGCGCCTGACATGCCTAGTATATTTAAAAAAAGTATTTCTAGTTTTAGTTGACAATTTTATTTTGCCCTGTCATTCGGCATAAATCACAGTCTACCTATCAAAAGTCGATTGAAGAATTTTTACGTCCTTTACAAAGTAAACGCATTCGGAAGCTACGGAACTACTGCGAGAGAAGAGAAATAGCTTGCATAGCGCGAGAAAAAGATGAATATAAGGTACGTTACAAAAGAAAGAGGTTCGACGAACAAAGGAAAAAGCTAGACATGATTACAGAGCGTGGGCAGATACACGAAGCAAGAAAAAGGGTTGAAGCTATGTATTGCCACTTGAGTCATAGTCTGAATGTAGCAGACTATAATCTACGCTGCCTATTTCAAGCTTATTAATTAGACTCACGAGCGTAATTTACCTTTTTTCCTTTGTTTCTTGGGTAGCGTATAGCAATTGGCTTGGCTTTTCTATTTTCGAAATATCACATGCATGTAATTGCAGCAGGATTTACACGTGGAGTATTGATACCGAATAGAAGTCTATTATATTATATTATTAACGACACCGTTTTTCTATCATACGATGTACGGATTACAAGGTCTCGTTCATTAATTATTAAAAATCTGATATCGTTGAGGCAAGGCTTTTTTTCCGTCAACGTAAGAAGACTTGCTGCAACCGCAGCGGAAAATATGAAAAAATGTGAAGGTAAAAAGGAATTCTTAAGTAGATGATTGCAGAGGAGATACAATGTATCGTGCAATACTTTGTACTTGTAACGCTCTTTTATGAATAGCCGATGAATTGAAGTTGCACGGCTATTTATTATCCACCTGTGATTTCGCTCTTTTTTTACTAGAGTGATATCGTTATCTTTTTTATTTCTATACGCGAATTCTTTTGTTCTGTAATTTACGCACAACGAAGTCTTTCCGGAATAGATGAGAGCACCGGTAAATGAGGTAAACATTCCTATGATAAGTGTGACGGACAGAAACGGTGTACGTTATTTACAAAAATAAAAATTAATATTTTAAAATGAATTTATAAAAATGTAATAAAATTATTAATAATTATTGTAATAAATGTAACCATAAAAGAATAAAAAAGTTCGACAACGAAGTTACTTCGGTTGCTAGCACAGAGAACTGATAAAATTTTGTTCAGAGAATATTTCCTCGAAGGGAAATTTATAAGCATCTGAGAGCCGACGTGGTCCTTCGACGGCGTTAAATCTTTTCTAACGTTGCCATATTTGTGCTCCCATATAGTGCTAATTGACGACGGGGGTCTGCGGTGTGTTTGTAAATAAAGCAAATACAATTTTTACAGAGGTGTTTATATCAATCAGCAGAGACTAGGAATTGAACCCGAGTCACCGGCGTGAGAATCCGACACTCCACCGACTGAGCCATCGTAAGTCCCGTCGGCGATAAAAGAGCGAGTTAGTTGTGACTCGAATATGATACACAATAGCGGACAATTTATTCTCATTTTAATTTTTTACGCAACACGTCACAGGATGTTTATGTTTTAAAAGTTAATAAAAGGAAATATTAAAAGTGAAAATCGTCTTTGTTACAATTCTTTAATCTCCTCCGTGAAACTTGATTTGTTAAGTAACACATTTATATGCCAAAGTTTTGATAACGTAACATGGAGTACAGCTGTCAGAGATAAATTTTTGTCAGATATGGTTCTTAAAATATATTTTTAGTATAAAGTGTATAATTATATTTTATTTCAGATTAATTATAGATATCAGTACAATAATAGCTTTGAATAGATACATTTAAGCAATATCTTCTTCCAGATCTGAAATAATCATAAAAGATCTCATGTGACATGTACATCAGAATATTTCGGGATTTAACTTTTCCTCCATGCTTGTGTAGGGATTTGCCTGTAATATCCAAATAATGTATAGTTTCTACAATCCTTCCTTTTGATATAGCTCTATTCTCAAGTATTCTCATGAGCATTTTCTGTTACAATTTGAAGCGTCAAAGATTTTTCATTACCTAAATAAAATGTTAAATTATTATCTTGTATATATCAAGCAGGCTATTGCCTAAAGATTGGAAATACATCAAAGACCAATAATGATAATCCATTGATTTGGAAATAATCTATTTTACGAGGGTAGTTCAATAAGTCTTTAGAATGACCAACAGATGGCGCGCGAATCGCTCCAAATCATCTGTTTTCAGTCAGCACCACTCCCGACTAGATATATGGTGCAGTCACAGTCCACATCTTCTGAGTTTACGTGTTTTTATAACCAATTGAATAAAAAAAAATTGCTTGTTAAGAAAAATGGAAAAAAACGAGTTCAGAGCGGTAATTAAACATTTTCATTTAAAGGGTTTAACTCCATACGAGATAAAAAATGAATTGGACTCAATTCATGGCACATCTGCCCCTGCCTTAGCAACGGTTTATAACTGGGTAAATGAATTTAAGCGTGGTCGTACATCAATAAGTGACGAACCACGTTCAGGAAGGCCCGTAGAAGCAACTACTCCCGAAATCATCAATAAAATCCACGATATGGTGTTGACGAATAGAAGATTAAAAGTGCGTGAGTTAGCTGAGGCCACAAGGATATCTATAGGTGCAGTTGTTTCAATTCTACATGAAAAATTAGGCATGAAAAAGCTATCGGCAATATGGGTGCCGCGTTTGCTCTCAGCTGAGAATAAACGCAATAGAGTGGTCGCCTCTGAGGCTCTTTTGGCGCGCATAAGTCGGAATCCTGAGGAATTTTTTCGTCGATTTGTGACTGTGGATGAAACATGGATACACCACTACACTCCTGAGACAAAGGAACAATCCAAACAGTGGATTTCCACAGGCGAACCAGCTCCAAAGAAGGCAAAGACCGTAAAGTCAGCTGGTAAGGTTATGGCTACAGTTTTTTGGGATGCACGTGGAATTATACTTATTGACTACTTGGAAAAGGGTAAAACAATTACTGGTGAGTATTATGCATCATTATTAGAGCAGCTGAAAGAAGAAATTAAAAAAAAACGACCACATTTGGCGAGAAAAAAAATTCTCTTTCATCACGACAACGCCCGAGTTCACACATGCTTCGTTTCAATGGCTAAAATTGAAGAACTAAAATTCGAATTTGTCGAACACCCACCGTATTCACCAGTTTGGAAATTTAGTATAGGAAAATGATTGAACGCTGAAATATATGGAAAATATATCTAAACAAAATAATGTGTCACGCATCCTTTATGATTTTAAGTTTGGGCTTTCGTCTATCTGAAATCAGACAGAGGACTTATATACGCTAAATAAAATACGCAATGATATGTTCTCATTTGACAAAATGAAGTTGGGCTTAAATTAGCCTTAAAATTACATCAGGCCCAAAATCTAATATTACCATTGGATCTTGGTTGATAATTATAAAGGATATGTCTCACATTATTTTGTTTAGAAATAGTTTCCTTGAGATATTTCAACATTAAATAATTTGTCCACACGGCGGCCGCAAAATGCGATTTTGCGACCCCTGATGGAAAAATAGTGTACGCAACTAGTGCGTGCAGGTGATTTCGCACTCGTGTTTTCAGCTTTTATCACCTTCGCTTCGCTCGGGCGACAAACTATACTCGTGCGAGATTACCTACTGCGCGTACGCATTGCGCAATGTACTATTCCCATACTAAATTTCTAAAATTATAACATCGTGACATCACAAATCGACTGGCCAATAGGAATGGTTTCGCAAAAATTCGCCCGAAATTAAAAATTGTAAATATAAATAATGATTTTTTTCAATAAATTCATGATGCAAAAATTCTGAAAATACTTTGCTATCAATAATGAACCATTTTCTAACTCAATTATACATTTTTGGAAAACATGCAACATCCTAATTCTATACTTCCAATATTTATGAACAATAATGGAATTACTGCAATGCACTTATGTTTATAATCTATTTGACTACAAATTGCATTTGGTTTACGACAAAAGCAAATTTTAATTTTAAAATGAGAAAAAAAACGTAAAAAATACGATTATGCTTGTTGAATCCGGTTTGTCGGAGCCACGTGGGCAGAGTTCCGGGCTCAACGGGTACCCCTTTTTTTCGTCATAATTAGTAAAAAAAATAACCTGATAATACAAATATGTTTACAAATAGGTATTTGGTGATCAAATTATCAATAATTTGGATTTATAATACAGATTTACAACTATAGTTGCATTAATACAATAATTTTGTATACATATCCTACAAATGTGAATATT
Organism: Gastracanthus pulcherrimus; assembly: GCA_949152435.1. Taxonomy (NCBI): domain Eukaryota; kingdom Metazoa; phylum Arthropoda; class Insecta; order Hymenoptera; family Pteromalidae; genus Gastracanthus; species Gastracanthus pulcherrimus. The sequence goes on from OX424572.1 coordinate 41,404,168, forward strand.
GTATAAAAAATAACTTAAATATCAATTTATGCTGAAATCTAAGACTTATCATCGTTATAGAATTGAATAATAAGCAATGTGTAAAGAAAATTAAGATATTTTTGGATTTACGTATATCTGTTTAGCCCAATATCAGTATGACCATGTAGCCCCAAACAACTCTTCTATTTTGCATAAAGAAAATATTTTTTTATTTTAACCAAAATAAAAAATTCTTTTTTTGAAACAAAGTATCCATGGGGATCTTTTTGATCACCCGCACACCACACACTCTCACAGAAACGCACCAACCACCTACTCACCAACATACTCGGTCATTTATACTCCCAGACAAAAACTCACCGGTGTACTTATCCATCTACCATATACCATCCTATGCCCGTACTCATCCACATACACACCAACCCACCTGCGCATTAATCCATACACCCATATACAATCCCACACACGCACTCATCTACTCACACACAAGCCCAGGCGAATTAGTCCTTAAAACCCTCAGATTTGGATGTGACGTGGTGTAGTTCTAATTTATGTGGGAACCGATGTAGAATAACATACCGAATAATGTATCAATGTTGCTCCAGTCAGAAAAGTAGTGCTATCTGTAGGAAATATCAAAATGTGCTCTTAATACCGATAAATCATTCACATTTTCTTAATTATCTCGGATTCTATTGGTTTTAGAGAAAAATTTATCCAATCAAAATGGCTCCTTATTTAATTTCCTATAAGATAGACTTGATTTGAAATCCCAATATGTAACGATGTAAAATCGGTTTAAAGTTACAAAAAGTGCGAAGAAAGCAGGTATTATTTTGACGCTCTGTAACTTTTTAACGAAAGCATCTAGAGTACAAAATTAGCCTGGTTGAAAAACTTTAAAACAATACAAAGTTATATGTAAAATTTCGTTGAATTCGGTTCGTTCGTCTTTGCACAATTCATTTGTTAAAAATAAGAGACTCAAAAAGGTTTCACTTATACTTGGAGGAACTATCTATCATGTACAATCCTTACAATTCGGATTTTTTAATTTTAACCAATATGTAGGTTGGTTTTAAAAAAATGTTAATTTGTTAACTAACTTTAGAAGCGTTTATGGGTAAAAGTCAAAAAGTCGACCATTCTCAAGTATGGAATTTAATAAATAAAAAGTATGCTAAATTAATAAAAATCTATTTTTCTATAATAGTATTGGTCATATAGATGTGAAAAATCTACTTTTCGTGAAGTTGCTTTTTCGGATATTCTTCTTTTTCTTTTTTCTGTTTTTGTCCGGGGATTGGATTTGCTCCGCATTTCACGACTGAAATAAAAAGGGAGGATAAGATACCAAAGAGTGTGATTGTAAAGGCCTTTCTAATTATAGGTCAGCACTTATAAGGAAAGTATCTCACCTCCGGATCTCGAATTTTGATAAGGCTTTGGGAGTTATTTTTTTGTACCTAGAAATAAAGACTGACTTTTGCTTCTCTGAATTTTCTCTTTTTTTTTATTTACAGTTATGCGAAGCTTAGATCCCGACGTATTCAAAAGAAGGTCATCGTTGACTTCTTCGTCACTGTTGAAAATTTTTCTTTTCAAAACAGTAGTTACTATTTGGTTCTGCTGTTTCTCAGGTAACTGTTTTACTATATTAAGTACGTTATCACGTGCGCTAGCCGAAGAAGAACCTCTGCAAGAGTGTGGAATGCCTTTGCCTATTACCTGAAAACAGCTGCTACAAATTTCAATTGAAGTTCTAGGTTGAATTACATTTGTTTCACTTTCAGAAAGTGAAGCATTTTGACGCACAGTACCATCAAGGCCATTATATAAATCAATTTTGGTGGAAAACTTACGAACGTGACCTTTACCTTTCTTTGATTTTGAATGGCTAGTAAGTCGCGCAGTTAGGCAAATGTAACAGTTACAAATATTCGTTCTTGTTTCTTTTGCCAAATTAAGATCCTTGAAATTGGGCATAGTTGGACAAGGTCTTTTGAAAATCTCTTTTTTATATTCATTCATAGTTAGTCGACAAGTACTACATATACTTTTCGGGAATTTTCTATTAGAAGTATCAAACTGATCATTAATATTCTTTTTTATCACTTTGGGAAGGTTTATTGTTAAAAATTATATTCTTCCCGCATAGAGCGCATACTTTTGTCCGATTTTCTTCGTGATCGCATTTATTTTTCGGATGAATAATGGACATTATTTATCAATAGACAACTGCTTTGATCGCTATAAAAATAAGCACTATTTACTTTAAAAAATGCAGAATTTATCGATGATACTTATATTAATACTCGATGTAATTTTCGAAAAAATACAAATTAATCTGCTGAAAAGCTCTTTCAACAAAAATCAGTTGATGAGAAACCAGAAACCAGCGATCGAGTGACAAACAACTTGATCGCAAATTAATACGAGCGCATCGTTGGGCCGGTATACTTATTCCCTACGGTTATTTTTTTTATAGTGGAAAAGCGGCTAGCACCAGGGACTACGCCGCGTAGCGGTAGTCGTGCGAACTACTGCGTCCGATTGAGTATTCATGTTCATAATTCGACGCAATAAAGAAAAAAAGTCACTATGGATTATAAAGTAAGAAATTATTTACTTTCGAGCGAGTCATCAGACAAAGCCCCCCTCCCGCCGCAGGTATATATATATATATATATATATATATATATATATATATATATATATATATATATATATATATATATATATATATATATATATATATTTATTTATTTATCTACAGATTTCTATATTTATATATGTATATATTTATGTTTGAAATATAAAATATAAAATATCAAATATATATTGCATAAATATGTTCCAACGATTAAAAAACACGCCTTTTCTATATCGCAAAAACTGATGCTATCAGAAATATATAAAATGTGAACATCTTTGAAATAGGAACAGCTAGGATTTCAAATCCAACGAATTTTTCATCTATAATCATCACCAAATACAACCCCACTTTCCTTTTTTGTCGACATTTTTATGCAACCTATCGTTGCTTCCTGCCCACCGTGTATGCCACCAAGTCAGTCAGAATTGTTGCAACAATTTCTAAGAGCTGGTTACATAGCAAATATTTGGCGCAATGCTCATGCAAAAATCATAACAGAACTGTCTCCAATCGATCACGGGTGGAAAATAGTCGAGGAAAAATATGAATTCGATTGGTTTAAAAGCGATCAGTTACCACAATTGGTCAACGATGTCGTCCTTCAACCTCCAGACGAAAATTCAGGTATGCAAATAATAGTTGGCAAAGTAAAAAATAATTATTATGTATTATATATAATTACAGCAGTTACATTAATTTTTCAGATTCTCGATCAGAAACTCAATCGGAAACAACCGACGTTGACATTTCCGATCAGAGCGACATCAATGAATTTGATGAGTCGGAGGAAGAATTCGATAATGAATGATACATTACAATATTCATTTTACTGTATATTTTGTACATAATAAAGTTTTAATATTATTAATTTTAATATTATACTGTTAATGTAAATAAATAAAGATTATAATGAAGAAAGAAGCAAGCCGTCACCTGCGATGCCGAGCGCGCGCGCGAAATTATTTCCTTTTTGCTGACGGGCCTTGTCCCGTTAAATCGATGACTGACTATTTTTTTTATGTTTAAATTAATATTTAATACCCCTACAAAAATTTTGAAGTGTAGTAAATGAATTGCACATTATTTATTTTTTGCCCATACATTGCGGCCGACTGACCAGCTCCGTCCCCATATTCAGCTGACTGACCATCACAACTTTTATTTATATGCAATATACAAGTTGTATAACAATTTTCAGCCTTAGTAAATTTATTTTATTACCTCGGCAGGTACGACACCTTTGATAGCGCACCTGAGTCACATGTTCTCAGTTTCGCTTGACTGACCGCAGTATGTTCGTGTACACAACCATTGTAATGAACTATAAAAAAAACTAGCCTTAGTAAATTCAAACAGTTTTTTAGGCGCTGGCTCTCCGTCTATAAGGACAGTCGGGCATATCAATGTAGAATAGTCCCACAATTTACAAAATCGATAATTCTAATCGGTGTTCTTGAAAATACGGCTGAAATAGATATTAACAGCTGGATACCTATCACCCATTTAAGCAAGTTGATAAAAGCCTCCGGGCGTTGTCATATGCACGTTCTCTTATCTAATGCATGTTGATATGATGCCAGTTGTATAGGTGGAAGCAGCCACAAACTAACTGATGATATTTTCTCACAGAACCGAATTTAGCTAGCAAAGATGCGCAGAAGATCCTATCCTTGTGGAAGAGACTAAAAAAAGAAACAAACAAGACTAACAGGAGCAGAAAGGTATTATCCAGACAGCAGATCCCAAAAGGAGAAGAGGCTTTCCTGACTTTTGGTAAGTATTCTAAGAAACAGTAGCTTCCGTCATTCAATTTCCGATCAATTTGAAACAATATAATAAATACTGACCCGTGCAAATTTGAACAAACTAAATAATTTCTAAAAAATAGAATAAATATATACTCAAATAGGTTTTCATTTAAACTTAGTCCGATCATTATTCATTATTCATCATCATCAACGTGTCATCATCATATCATCGTCGTGTCGTCGTCGCATAAGTTAATGATTCTTATATTTAATTTATATACACATTTACGGACTTTTACCAAATATCTTATATAGAATATCAAGTATCCAGATATACTGCAATGTCATTCATATTATTGTAATGTGTGTGATACGTACCGCATGTCAGAGTAAACCGAAGAACACAAATTTCAAATCTAAAAATTATGTCTTAAATCAAACTATGCGTCTACTCAAAATAATAGCTTTAGACAAATAAGAATTTTATTCGAATTTATTATAAAATAATGTCGAGACCGATGAATTACATTTACAATTGTATTCAATTCGATTATCACAAGAAATCCTAACGAGAGAAATATTCATTGATCGCAGAAAATCAACGCTGACGACCGAACCTTTGAGGTAGATTTCCGTGAAATGAGGAAGCTGAAGTGTCGTCTTCAATGGAGGATCGAGGCGAATATCGACAGCTTAGCAATGCCTTCCAGTACTTTGTCGAGAATAATATTCAATGGCACTGCAGTATTCTCGAGCTCCAAAACGTATCAAAAAATCCTCTCGCACCTCAAATCAAAGTGGAGAAATATACCAGGAGGGTCAGTCATGATATTCGTCAACTGTTCGCCTCGCCGGCCGCCAAACGTCTTGACTCTATTTTTCACTCTCGCTCTTAATTAAGGAGAGGTGCTTTAAAGTGCTGTCTCCATCTAATCTATATACATGCTGCTAATCGGTACTCTCACAGTACCTATAACAAAATTCTTACTTTGAATCTAACAAGAAAGGAGTTATCATCAAAATAATTAAAGTATTTCCATCATGTCTTAAGAATAACTTTATAAAACTTTATAATTTGTTAAGAAATATCTATACTTTTAATACATAATAACCATCAATAATTTCATAAACAACTCTTATCTCCTCATTGCTCTTCCATTTGTTTCTCAAAAATTTTTCTCAATAATGCGAAGTATGAACCGGCTGTATTAAACACCTACAAAAAATGAGAATAAATTAAATAAACATCATTTTATCAAGAAACTGTCAAGCCTTATAACAAGCTGTAGAGCAAAACCCCAGACTATTAATACAAACACTGTTAATGGATGCTTTTCAGACTTTATTCATTCTACTAGAGACGATAAGATATGTATAGTCCTGATATTGGCACTGAGTATCTAATTAGTTAGCTAATAATTTACGATTAATGTCTTATCGTGTTGAATTTACTTATTCGAATAGGTAACCATTACTAAACATTTTTCTCTATGTTGAATGTTATTTTGAAACTTGAATTATATTACAATAGTTTTGCACTTTACTACGAAGGTATTTTCATTGAATTAAGTTTCTTTCTGGGGCATATTAGTGAACCCAATATGACTACGAAATTGGTGCTACGATCTGATTGGTTGCTAAGTCTGGGTCAGGTATCTAACAGTATTTGCAAGGCTCGGTCCCGAATTTTGATAGTATCTAGGGTTTTACTGTAACAGACAAATGCCTATTAACAGGTAGTAATGATATCACCGATACTAAATATACGTTACCTCTGTAATTTTGCTCATCGACATAACCTGAAAACCAAGCGCCGTGATCTGACACTCCTTCTGCGTCCTCAAGATGAGAAAAGCAACGTCGCGCTGCTGGCCAGGTGTCAGAAGGTGCCAGGGCATCTCGTAACAAGCGACATCGCCTACTGCCGTGCTGTCGTCTATTAGCAGCTGCCCTGGCCAACACCAAACGCCCAACTGCAGGAACATAGTCAGCAAGAAGCAAGTAGACTTAATCGTATCGATGTCACCGCTGCCTCCAGCCATCACCGCGTAGCCGCTCAGACAGATCGTCAGGCTGCTGGTCAGCAGCTGCACGAATATTACTGGGCTCAGGAGTACTCGAATGTCCTCGGCGATTCTGTAACAGAGTGAGATCACATCTTAATAATACAGAATAACTGATAACCTCGAAATGTGCATATAATTTTCTTCTTTGCCGGTGTGTATATGCAGATAGAGATACTATGCCGAGTTTTTGATTTTTTAAATTTAACAAAAAATTCCTGTTCATGTTTCTTTGACGTCACGCTATAGTAAATTTGAAATGTATTAAATCTGAAGTATGATGCTACGAGAATTATGCATCTTATATATCTAGTTCAGGGATTCAAAAATTATGTATTGTGTATTTGTATGTAATTAAATTTTGTGTCCACCATAACTATCGAATACATTTGTATATCTTGCAAGAATTGCGGAGGTGTGATAATTGCGAAGTATACATCAACATGCGAGTATGACGCTCCACGACTCGGCCAATGTCCTTTACGGCCGACACTGACGCTTCAAGGGAATCTGACTTCGAATAGGCTTCGTCCTTTCGCATCCTGTCTCCAATGGCACGAAATCTCGCCACGAGCACCCTAAAATGACCGCACACGTGCAGTATGAGGCTCATTATTGTACTGTCCAGTCCGGCAACACCGATGCAGCAGTAGAAGGCCGCGAGGGTTTGAATGCTAAAGATGATCTCGTAAGTCGGCGAAGGTTGAAAATCGACACCGTACCTGGGTAAAATACGAAAATTTTCATTGTAGAAAAAAGACCAGAAGATCTTCGATTTTAATTTGAGTATCGATAAAATTGTTAATTGGTTGCTATTTGCTTTTAGAAAATAGGGATTATGCATGCGTCTTGTTTATACTTTTATAGTATTATTTTAATTGTTATCATCAGTTAATGAATAAGTATTGAAGTTGATAAAATACGTAATTTTGTTAAGCACCCCCCTTTGGCTGTCCGACCTATTTTGTATTTGCAATTGTTTGTAAAATCTACAAGTCTGATAAACTTTATATTGTACAGGTCTGTTCCGAATCTTACTGTAAAATGACATTATAAAAGGTTACTTGCAAAAGTTTGGTAGAATTACAATTTTGAGTTTAACTTTCAATGCGTAAATACCCTATCGTATTTTCAATTAATTAGAAAAATAACTTATCAGATCAATTTTAGCGTGCATGCAAAAGCTTTATTATAAAGATCACTATGTAATCACTAAAAGAAAGAACACGACTTTAGCTCCGACAACCTCTTAATTAATAAAGCTTTTATTTTTGTGTGCAAATCGATACAATATTACTTAACGTAGTGACAGTTGCGCAAGCATACTGACCACGTAAGAAAACTTTTTACTACACATGTAAACACAACTGCATAACTGATCATATCCAAATCAATTTACAACATACGCAGATGTTACCAAAATATCAACAAGCAAATCTACTATAAAAAATGGAGCATGGAACTCACCAATGGTCAAACGGTAGAATACGCTTCTGAAGACTCTCATTCTTTTCGAAACTCTGATTGATCCAGATTAAGACGGCCACCGTGGTGAAGCTGATGTTGTTACTGAAGCATAGGAGGAAAAAGGTAATGGTGAATCGCTTGGCCCAACCAGCTACCATATCCAGGCTTTGACGCTCTGGCCCTTTGTCGGCCGTCATTGACCAAAGCTCCCTCGCTGATAAATACATTTTTCGGAAGCTACGTCGATAAGCGAGCACGTAGAACAGTTTGAAGAACAGCTGGAAGTTCGTCAACGCGATGCAACCAATTCCTTGTTATTATCAAGAAAATATAAGTAAACAATAAAGCATTATTTTGCTCTTTTCGCTGTTAGTTTTTGAGTAATATAAATCAATATTTAATTAAATTGTACTGTATTAGTCCCATATATAATAAAATCATGGTTAAACACCTGTGACTATTATAATTGAGGATATGCGCGGTAAAACAACATAAGTCTAGTTATACCGTTTTTAACAGAGATTGCATAACATGAATCAGCAACTCCAAATACACCAAAAATATCTTCTTTCTTTATAAAAATATACGCAAAAGATATAATAAAAAATAATCATATAACATCTTACATCGTATATAAATGATTAGTATTCTTCATAAAAATATTTTTGGTGCAATAAAATTGGTATAATAACAAGAAATGGACTCGATCTATAATTTTTGTTATTCAGCCTGGTTTTTAATTTTTCTTAGTAATCACGTATTAAACTAGTTAGTCCGGGATCTAGGTAACTTCCCGTATGCACTGAAGTACCGGCAGGCAAACGAAGATTTTTCTTATGAACTTTTTTTGGCTCGGGACTATTTTTCCCTAAAAATTTAGGGCATTTTAAGAAAAATAGCTTATATTACGGACAGGAAAGTTACCGTGCGTGGGTGTGGGAAAAAGATGGGAGACTCACGTTATTTACACGCAGCAATTAAGCTCGGAAAGACAAGACCCTGAGTCCACTTCTCCGCTGGACACGGGACACCTGTGTCCGGTGGCAACGGACGCTTGCTTACGTACGTGACACGTTCGTGGATGCCATGGCGACGTAAAAGTGTATAAAATAGGGTTAAAAGTTGAAATTTGAAATTAGAGATTAAACATTTAAAAAAAAAAAAAAAAAGGTTATATGAAATATCTGCACATTTTGCAATTAAGATTGAGGTTGCAAATGTTGGACCTGTGCTGTTTATTTAGGTGTTCTATTCCATTGTCACAGTTCAAACTTCCCGCGATTACGCCGAAACTGGCGTTGACCGAATTTATATGCACGTGACTTAAAGAGGGCAGCGCCTCTGACGTTAATCTTTCGCGCGCGTGCATGTGGGTTCGCGAAACACGTGGAGAGTCAAGTCAGTTGATCACCGGCTACGGAAAGAGAAGCTCTCTCGCGGATAGTTAGTGATTTTTTTAGAGTTCACACAAGCCGCAGAATACGCACTGCGCATTACACTAAAATATAAATCAGGTATAAAACACAAGACGCAATTCAACGTATTGCGCAAACACAAACACAAACAACAATATCGCCTCCGGGCAACAAATCGGCCATTACGGCATTATCATTTAACAAACGCCTTTGTGCAACAAATCGGCCATTACGGCATTATCATTTAACAAACGCCTTTGTGCAACAAATCGGCAATTACGGCATTATCGTTTAATTAACGCCCTCGGACAACAAATCGGCCATTGCGGCATTATCGTATAAATAAAGCCGTCAGGCAAAAATCATCATTCGGTCATTACGACCTCATCAATCAATCATATCATTTTTCTCAACACACATATAAACACACATACAAACACATTAGTTTGATATAAAACTATTATTCGGTAAATTTGAGTGCGTGAATGTGCGCATGGTAATTTTAAGGTGCGCGAACAAATCGTGAACAGGCGTCTAGGTCTGGTTCAGACCGGCACGTGGTGCAACTAACGAGTTGCATCGGGTGTTGGTCGAATTACTTTTCGGACAAAGGCGAGTGTGCGTGTGTGACAAAACGTATCATTTTTCGTTATTTGTTCTTAAATTTAATTTCTGTATCATCTTGTAATTAATAAATTCTGGGTTTTTTTATGCCTATCAAGGCTTTTTCCCAGCTACAAAATTTTATTGCATTTATTAAAAAATTCACTTTATTAATTGATATTAATTGCGTTTCAAAGTTATTATGTAATTTCATAAAATCAAAAAATAAAAATATTCATTAACACAGCTAACTTACCACCTAGGGTAAGTTAGTCATTCGTCTAAGTTTAAACATGTTCTCTTTTTGCTATTACTGTGTACTATAATTGTGTCTCTCTCTCTTTTCCATACGTAGATATTACTAGTGATTATCACTTATCGTGTGTAGGTCGTATTTAGGTTGGGTATTACTGCTTGAAAGGGCAATTATTAGATATTGATTTAGATTTAATATTAAAATTTTGGAGATAGTTCCATTAATTATATAATTAAAATTTAGAATGTTTGATTGCAGAAAAATTTCTATTTATTGAGAATCTATTTATTGAGATATTTTAAGATAAGTAGGTTTGGATAATAATGAATATTAATTTCAGTACTTAACAGCAAATTAGCTTATAATTTTAAGAACAAAATAAAAGGTAAACTTTTGAAAACTTAAAATAAATGTCTATATGGCACTCCTACATATTGCATAAAGTTTCTCTTGCATTCAAATGCACTTCATTCGAGCACACTTTATAATCTGTGTATCCGGAGATAAGTCGCCACTGCGCCAGACACCTGGCTGGAGGGTGGGGGAGACTCTTGTAATCTCTTATCGCAGCCTCGCTGCCGCTGTGGAGCTAGCTGGGGGCGGGGGAGACTTTCTCCGTCTCTCCTCGCAACTTACTGTTGCTGCCGAGCTGGTTGGGGCGGGGGAGACTTTCTCAGTCTCTCCTCGCAACTTACTGTTGCTGCGGAGCCGGCGTCAGCGCATTCGCAGTGAAGCGAAATTTTTTTTTTCGACGGTTATTAGAGAGAGAGTGAGAGAGAGAGAGGTGTCTAGGGCCTCAAGTCGTACTGGCCTCACACCTATGACACACCTGTGTCCGGTGGCAACGGACGCTTGTTTGTGTACGTGATACTTGTATTACTTTTTTCCTAACGTCAATAGAAAAAAGTTATGATTTTAAAAGTTGCAGTTTTGCATTTCTTCAATCACTTTGACCTCATAGTACTTGAATACAAATGCAGTTTTTTGAAATATACAAATTGATATATCTTTTTTAAGGTATCAGTAATATATTTATATATTCATATATAAAATTAATTTAAATTAACCATGGCTATTATCAATAAATAAATGGCGCTTTCAAGGCCGCTTCATATCAATTCCACGGCCGATACTGTACAGGGTACTGTTATGATCATTTACTTTATTTTGGAAACTATTTAAATTTTCATTCTATATATACTTTTTCCATACTTATGCCTCGTCTTCACTGACACTTAAATAACGTATCGCTTTAATTTTTAATATTAATAACATTACAGTGATAATTGATAGTAAATTTTAGAGAGTTCTACTGTGTTGATATATTTTTTCATACTAATAAAGTTTTGCTTTTCTAAATAACATAAATGTTATTCGATATTGAAAGTTAAAGCGTGACTCTAATAAACTGCCAGTGAAGTCGAGGCATTATGTATTTTGTAAAATAATAAACATGAATTTTAAAACAATTTTTTATTTTAACTGGCTTAAATTTAAATATATGTAACATGTTACCCATTACTTTATTATTTTAATTTATTTCTTTGATAATTTTTTAGAAATAGAACTATAATAGAATGAACTGAAAATTATACATAAAATTTAATACTATTTAAGGGGCAGTCCTGGGTTAAACCCAAAAAAATATTTTCTTTTTATAGTCCAGAAAACTTTTCATGTTTAAAAGCAATCATTCTGAAAATTTTAATGCTTTCAACACGTAATAATATCTTAAATTTTACCGTTCTAAACCCTCAAAATCTTGATCTCACACGTCATAATAAATCAGGATTTTCAATACCTTATTTATTAAAGGAACTTTGATCTTCACACAATTCTAGATGGCATGATAAGCGAAATTTTTTTTTTCGACGGTTATTAGACTATTTTTGACATATATTATAAAACGAGTGGAATACTTTTTCGTTAAATTTTTTATCATTTTTTTTGTATATCGAATCAATTTTCTTTTAAAATAAAAAAAATTAACATGTAAGTTTTTTGTTCATTTTGTAATACATATAAGAGGAGTCGAATAACCGTTGAAAAAAAAAATTTTCGTTCATAATGTCATCTAAAATCGTGTGAAGAACAACGTTCCTTTAATAAATGAGGCATTGAAAATAATGATTTACTGTGACGTGCGGCATCAAGATTTTGAGATTTATCAATGGTAAAATTTAAGATTCTATTGTGTATTAATAGCATACAAATTTTCAGAATAATTGCTTTTAAACATCAACAGTTTTCTGGACTATAAAAAGAAAATATTTTTTTGGGCTTAACCCAGGCCTGCCCTTTTAAGTTACAATTCGTATTTTGCGCTTGATTTGTGTTATGTATTTAGCCGTTGAGGTCGTAGGTTTAATTTTGAAAGTCGATCGGCATTTGTTTTTAAGAATAAAATAAGCCGCGTAAATTATTATTAAAGTAAATACTCATAACAGTACCCTATACAATATCGTTCGTGATATTGATGTGAAGTGGCCTTCAAAGCGCCATTTGATTATTGATTATACTCATGATTAATTTATTTTAGATATCATTGGGTAAATATATTATAGTATATTTCAAAAAACTTCATTCGCATTGAAGTACTAAGAGGTCAAAGTTATTGAAAACCCGCAAAAATAAAACTTTAAAAAATCATAACTTTTTCTTGACTTTAAGAAAAAAAGAAATACAAGCTTTTTTTCTTAAAATGAAATTTTTAGGGAAAAATAGACCCGAGCCGAAAAAACGATATTGCGATATTTTTATAAAAAATCGCGTTCTTAGCCAATTGTACCACTTTTTACGAAAATTGACCTCCGGAATCGGATTCTACGGATCAACATAGATAAGGAACACCTTGGTTTACCTTTCGGCACCTCAGTGCATCCGATAAGGTATCCAGCTCCCGGACTAAGTGTATCATAGAGTTCTTTAAGCATATATCGACGCCAAATACGAAGACAAACGCATTTCAATTCGCTATGAAGAGTATCGTGATTCAGCGTTTGCGGCGAAGAGTAACGTGATTCAGAGGTTTGTGATGAAGAGTAACGCAATTCAAATGTTTACCAAAATGATTATAACACTAGCCAAATGCGTAAAATGGGATTTAGATTTATTGTACCCCTCTAAACATGCTGATACCATTCTGATGATACCACATATTTAGAGAATAATAAAAGTTCAAAAGCTATTTTATGTGTTCATGAAGTTAATTTGGGTTCCTGAATCGCGTTAGTCTGAGGAAACTAGTAAGTATATTCTTTTACACATTTCATGAATGTATATTAAACTTTGATGTATCTAATATACGTTAATACTACTTTGTTATACTTTGAAGCAATAATAAAAAGTATTTGCATGAAATTAAACGTTTGTATTTTTGGACACTGCAAGCTTCATGACCAAAAAAGATGGTAGTGCAAACAAACTTCTGTGTACTTTGCTATTTAATGCAAACACATTATTTTGAGGTGTTATGGCTAAAATTAACTCATTAAACCTCGCATTAAACACAAGTGTTTAAGTATTGCCATACTAAGAAAACATTAAATTTCACATAATTTTCAACATGTCGGCACGCGGAAAATTTATTAAGTCTTAGAATACATGAACGAAGAAAATTAATATTTATATTTTTCTTCCACAATACAAATGATAAGGAAATTACGACTTCTGTTTGAAAACATCCATATGTTTAACATGTTTAACGTACCAAAATATATCAGAAATTTTTTTTTGCGTTTTTTAGAATTCTGTTTTACTCAATATTTCCTTTTTCATCCTCTAACAGTAGTATTAAGGTCCTAGATATAAAAATCAGATAAAAATTACGTCTATTTTAATAGCACGTTCAAAACAGAAATTTTTCTTTTCGATTTTTACACATTTTCTAAAATTAATATTGTTTTTAAAAATGCCCTTTTTATTACTTCATCATCTCGAAAATCTAATCAGTTACAAGTTATACCTGATATGTCTGCAAAATTTCAGCTCATATCGTGCATTCAAGGGTTATCGTATGCAAAATTTTTTATCATATACACACATACATACACACACATATGTATATACACATACATACGTACATACATACATTCATACATACATACATAGATACATACGTACGTACGTACGTACATACATACGTACATTCATACATACATAGATACATACGTACGTACGTACGTACATACATACATTCATACATTCATACATACATAGATACATACGTACATACGTACGTACATACATACATACATACACCACGAGGGGGAGGCTGTACCCCCATGTGGCGCGTCCTCGGGTGGCGGATTGAGGAGTGCTCGCTGTAGGCACATAATACTACATACGTAGTACTGCCTGCAGAGGGTAGGAGAAAAATAAAATATCTCCCGCGGACCAAAAGCCAAACGAAGATCTGTTTAAAATCACCACAAGAAACGAGGATGGATCTTCAAAGCATGGCTGACCAGACGCTCGCTGGTTGCCGCAGCGCGACTTAACTTCGACTGTTGAGGGTGGAGGATGTGAGATAAACTGGGCTCTGACACTCCCAGGCTGCCGGTAAGTACAGGAGCCCGGGGCGGTTTAGCCGACATGCCCTAGCTGCTCTATCAACCGGCGAAAATCCTGATGGCTATGGTGGTGCCGGGTGGCGCCCGGACAGGGCCCCGTCATGGTCAGAAGGGGGGCCCCGCTACCCCCCTCCGGATACTTTACGAGGACGACTTGCGCTGGGGCACGAGGCCAGAATACACGTCTACGAAGCCAGAATTGCGAGTGAAATCTAAGTGGAAAGTAGGTGAGAGAAGAGAGAAGGGGGAAAAAAAAAAAAAAAAGAAATATGATACGTACACCAGCAAGGACAAACGTAGGGACTTCGGATACCCTAAAAAGTGTCATTGAAACTGGGTTCCCTACCCAGAAACCAGGCAGCAACAACAGCCTGGTAAACGAGCAGGGAGTGAAACTAGTCAGTAACAACTGCCTGGAAAGCACTTCAGACGGAGAGTTGATAATACCTCTGTCCCCCATTGTCCATGTGACGGAGTATGGAAGTGGAGGTATAGAGGACAGAATAAGGGAAGATCAAGAAAAGGAGCAGGATAAAGAGACTCGATCGTTCAAGCTCCTCAATGAGCAAGTCGAAGCTCTGGTGGCGTTTATCTTGGGTAAGAAAAACATACACACAGAGTTGAAGACTATGGCGAAGGCTACTAGCAGAGCGCTACAGGACTTTACGAAGGCCAAAGCAGGTACTCAGTCGAAGGATAGAAGTAGCAAGGATCGAGAGAGCCAAACCTCTCCCTCCTTCGTTCAGAAACAGATGGACCAGACTCCGAACAAGCATCGGAGAACATCACCGCAGCAGGTCACGGCGGCCAGGAAGAAGGCACAAAGGACGACAACATCGCAGTCCCCACCACCGCCCTCCACAGTCAGAGAGACACCTTGGCAGGTAAAGGAAACGAGGAAGATAAAGAAAAAGAAGAAAAAAGAAGACGGGATGAGTGACACTGGTGTCTTAAGCCAAAAAGGCACTAAAAAATCTAAAACGACACGGGCAAGACCAACCCGACCGGAGGCCCTTATTATAAAGGCCGCCGAAGGGACCTCTTACGCTGATATCTTGAGAAAGATGAAGGCGGAACCCAAATTGACGGCACTCGGCGAATGCGTAAACAGGGTACGCAGGACTGTGGCTGGGGACCTGCTTTTGGAACTCCAACGCACAGCGGAAGGGAAGGCTACGGAACTCCGGCAAGCGGTGCAAGAAGTGCTAGATGGGGGTACCAAAATAAGGACACTACAAGACGTAGTGGCCTTTGAAATAAAGGATCTCGACGTACTAACTAGCAAGGAGGACATTCTAGAGGCGCTACGCAGGGAGTCCCAAAGTAGCGACGCGTCCACATTGGACGAGATTGTAGTAAAATCATTGCGTAAGGCATACGGTGACACGCAGACCGCGGTCACCCAAATGCCAACAAAAATGGCTCGACAGATGATAGCTAAGCGCAAAATCAAGATAGGCTGGGTAGTCTGCCGAATACGGCAGATGGAAAGGAACATACGTCCACTTAGATGTTATAAGTGTCTAGGATTTGGACATATCGCCAAAAGTTGCAAGGTAGCACAGGACCGAAGTAACCTCTGCTACAAATGTGGAAATATAGACCATAAAGCAAGAGAGTGTAAGAATCAACCAAATTGCGTACTCTGCTGTGAAAGGAGCGCAGGAGGAAAAACTGATCATGCAGCTGGTAGCTACACATGTCCTATCTACAGAGCTGCATTAGAAGAGTTAAAAGAAAAAAAAAAAGATAATGAAGATAGTGCAGTTAAACCTAAATCACTGCGAGACAGCACAGGACCTACTTAACCAGTACGTTCGAGAGACGAAGGTTGATGTGGCCATTATATGTGAACAATACAGAGATCTGGACCAGCCATCATGGGACACGGACGACACTGGTAAAGCAGCGATCTGGACATGTGGCGACGTAGCTTTCCAGGAAAAAATGATGACTCGTGAGGAAGGATTTGTACGGGCGAAGGTAGCAGGTATATACGTATACAGCTGCTATGCCCCGCCTAATGCGCCAATTGAACAGTTCGAAAGACTGTTAGATCGACTCGTACAGGATATGGCGGGAAGAAAGCCAGTAATAATAGCAGGCGATTTAAATGGATGGGCCGTAGAGTGGGGCAGCCAAAGGACTAATCAAAGAGGACGGGTGCTGCTGGAAACATTCGCACTCCTAGATTTGGTACTAGTTAATCAGGGTTGTACCAACACTTTTAGAAGAGGGGACACAGGATCTATAGTAGATCTGACATATGTTAGCAGCTGTTTAATTGACTCAGTCGACACGTGGATCGTGAGTGAACACTACACCAATAGTGATCACCAGGCCATAATTATGGAGATAGGAAGATCAAAGCAGGGTTCCAGCGCGAGTACAAGGACCAATAGAATCGGTTGGAAAGTGAAAGACTATGATAAGGAGATGTTTTTGTTGGCACTGGAGGAAATACAACTGTTTGGGACAGCGGACAGCAAGGCTAAACAGGTGATGAAAAATATCAACCGAGCCTGCGACGCAGCTATGCCAAGAAGAGTGCCCAACCAAAGACGACCACCAGTATACTGGTGGAATAGTGAGGCGGATAGCGCTCGTAGCGAGTGCCATCGGACTAGGAGACAGGAGCAGCGGGCAAGAAAGAAATACTATAAAACTGGAAGAGGCCAGGAATTAGTAGATGCCTACCACCAGGAAATGAAGGACGCTAAGCGAAAGCTTAAGAAGACAATCCGTACCAATAAGCGACGGTGCCTGAAGGAATTACAGGACGAGGTTAATAAAGACCCCTGGGGTAGACCTTATAAAATAGTAATGAAGAAGATCAAAGGAAGCTACGCACCCCCTCCCAAGTGCCCACAATTATTAGATCGAGTAGTGACTAAACTGTTCCCCACACAACGGGACGAACCGTGTGTTATAGAATCAGAGGCAAACGAAGAAGCTGTTCCTCCAGTCACAATGGAGGAACTGCTAAGCGCTTGCAAGAGGGTTGGAAACAACAAGGCTCCAGGCCTGGATGGCATTCCCAATATAGCATTAAAACATGCTATATTCGCCCAACCAGAGATCTTCATAGACTTGTACAACACATGTCTAAAAGAGGGAATATTTCCCGCCGACTGGAAGAGACAACGACTTGTGCTACTACCAAAGGGAAAGAAGCCACCTGAGGACGCTTCATCATATAGACCGCTCTGCATGCTGGACACCTCAGGCAAGATTCTGGAACGCATAATTTGCGTCAGAATGGATCAGGCAATAGAAGAAAAAGGGGGACTTGCGGAACACCAATACGGCTTTCGGAGGAAACGATCAACTCTAGACGCAGTGAACATAGTGATTGACACTGCGCGCGCAGCGATAGAGGGAAAGAGATGGAAAGGAGGAGCAAAGGAGTATTGCGCTGTCGTCACTCTGGACGTCAAAAATGCATTCAACTCGGCCAAATGGACCAAAATACACGAGGCATTTCGTAAACAAGAAGTGCCTTTATATATAAGAAGGATGATGTCCGACTACTTGAAGGACAGAATCTTATTATATGACACTGACAATGGCACCAAGACCTATGAAGTAACAGGAGGAGTACCCCAGGGATCAGTGCTTGGTTCACCGACTTGGAACAGCTTGTACGATGGGGTACTAAGGCTACAGTTACCCAAAGGGGCGACAGTGATAGGATTCGCTGACGACATAGCACTAGTCGTGGTAGCGAAAAGCATAGAAGATATAACAGAGATAGCTGACGAGGCTATTCGTATAATACGCGAATGGTTGACAGAGACAGGACTGGAATTGGCCAGTCATAAAACCGAAGTTCTTCTTATTTCTAGTAGGAAGAAAATGGAGAAAATAACGCTAATAGTGGATGGACACAAGATTGTTTCTCAACCAACCATTAAGTACCTGGGCATTACCATTGATGCAAGACTTACATTTAAGCAGCATCTTGAAACAGTGAGTGATAAAGCAGCAAAAGTTGGCGCTGCTTTATCTCGATTGATGCCAAATGTAGGAGGGCCAACGCAAGGTAGAAGGTTGCTCTTAGTCAGTGTAATCACATCGATTATGTTGTACGGGGCTCCTATATGGGCAGATGCCATGTTAGTGAAAACGTACGCAAACAAGCTGTCGACTGTATACAGACGAAGTGCACTTAGGGTCGCGTCTGCTTATCGTACGGTATCAGATGAGGCTGCCTGTATTATAGCAGGCATGCCGCCTATTGACCTCCTAGCAATGGAGAGAAAGAATGTCTTCGAGACAAAGCGACAACAAAATGACAACACTCAGAAGGACATCTGGGATTCCGCGAAGAAGCAGACACTGACTGAGTGGCAAAAAAGATGGGACTCCAGTGGCAAGGGGCGATGGACACATCGCCTCATACCAAGGATAGAGGGCTGGACCGAAAGAAGACATGGGGAAGTAAATTACCACCTCACACAGTTTTTGACCGGGCACGGATGCTTCCGGGCGTACCTGCACCGATTCAAATTAGAAGACCGTCCAAACTGCCCAGTGTGTATGGACGCTGACGAGGATGCGGAGCATGTCTTCTGTGACTGCTCACGATACCAACAGGAAAGAGAAGAACTTGAGAGCTATCTCCAGACCAGAGTAACACCTGAGTCGATTATGGAGGCTATGCTGACTTCGGAGGATGGATGGTGCACAGTAAACAACTATGCAGCAGATATACTTAAGAAGGTCAGAAAAGACGAAGAAGGAAGAAGAAAAAGACGAGAGATGCTGAATGAAGCTGGCGACCGGACGATGCGGTAAGAAGTAGAAGGCACACAACACGGAAGACTACTAATGACGGTAATGGGAGAACCAGTGATGCCGACCACATTCACAGAAGAGGGCAGGAGCCCAATGACCCCCGCGAAGCATTGCTTGGCGGTAGTACCGCGGGGAGGTCAACTCAGAAGAAAGGGCATGGTTCACTTTACTAAGGGTCAAAAAGTGAACGGAGGGGATCCGGTTGCGGTGGGGCGTAAAAACCCTGGCGTATACTGGAAGGTTTAGTGAGTGCGAGTCTCACACACGGTGGTACTTCACTATATCATGTCATGGTCCATAATGGATTTGCCTTAAACCTCTCTCTCTATAAGAAAAAAAAAAAAAAAAAAAAAACATACATACATACATACGTACATACAAACATACATACATACCTACATACATACATACATACATACATACATAGACATTTTTTTAAAACTTTGACTCAGATATCTTAAAAATATGGACATTCATTAAAATTACTGATAACAAAAATTTCATTGTCGTAAAGCTTTCTCTCTGAGAAATATAAATGTTTCCACAAGATTTAAAATTATACTTTCTTGAAGAAAAAAAAACTTTAAATAATTCCCAGATAAATAAAATTTAAATAGAAATAACTTACATTTTAAGATTAAAAGCATATTTATTAAATCTGTATAGAACAGATTATAAAAATTTATCTGAGTTTTCTAAAATTACCGATTATCAAAAAATATGTATTAAAAATCGTACATATGTATTATATGTGGCTATATATAGACATATATAAATTGGAAGAAAATTACGTCTATTTCAAGAAAATGTACATATTTTCAATATGTTTGACAATAAAGATAAAAAAATAGTACATGGTGCAACTAGGGGAGAAAATGAGCTATGTCTAGCCAAGGTGAGGTATGGCCATCGGCGCCCGAGACAAAGACGAATGCTGTAAATACCTCACCCGGGTCTGAAATAGCTTTTCTTCCCGTGTTTGTTTTTTCAACAAAGGCATGATAGGGCCTTTTTTATGCATGAAGTTGGGTATGTGATCGCGTATTTCGAGTCGTGCAGAAAGCAGTCGAAAATTGTTGTATTTTTAATTTTCACTTTTAATCGTACAGTTCAAATAATAGCACCCTTTCTTGTTTCGATTTTAATCGAAACTGGCGCATGCGCAGTTACGTACTTGTGACTAGCAGCAAACTTCACACTTACGCGCACGAACAAAGGCTAAAGTTAAAAAAATTGATCCTGAGCTTATTTTCTACATTTTGTCGTAATTTTTGAGAAGCGGAGAAAAAAGTTATTTCTTCCCGCAACTGTGGGGAAAAGAGTAGTCATTTTTCCCCGCTAAATGAATTTTTTTTCACACTTTTTACAAACACGCTTGAAATGCGCGATTTTCTAAGCTACTTTAAGTATTAAAGAAGGCCTATTTCATGCCTGAATTAAAAGAAATTTTTTCTTAATTTTTACAAATTTCGTAAAGTTTATATTTTTCTTTTAAAAAATATAAAAAAATAAAAAAATATAAAATAATTGCTAGATATATCAATTGAAAGGAAATCACGTGTACTTTATGAACACATCTATATTTTCAACATATTTAACGTATAAAAAAGAAAAAATTGTTTTTCGATTTTTAAAATTTCTTTTAAGTTACTATTTTTGTTTAATAGTAGCAAACAGCGCGTGGTGGCGGGGACTAGAGTGGGGGTAGGGATTTAATGTAGCGCTTTTTTCCCGGATCGGCGGGGAAAAAGTACGTACTTTATGGCTGGGAGTGTTAAAAAATATAAGAACACATGCTTAAAGATATCAATATTTTAAAAGTAGTTAAAACATCTTCTTGAATTACGTATGATATTGAAAGACAATAAATATAATATAATTCTAATATGAATTTCTTTATTCTAATAATGTAAATGTACCTAATATGACCCACCTAAGCTCTGAGCTCTGGGGTCATTTTACCGCTGGATGAAATTTGAACTCGTGTGGAACCCATGGCTTGTGTGTCTTCTTCGCCTTCACACCTCAGAACTTTTATTTTTAAAAGGGTGTGGTGTGTATGAGGTGGAATATGGGATGGAAGGCGAGGAGAGTATCAGAAGTATGTTGCTCTTCCCAATTCTTTCGAAACGTCGAAGGAGTAGAATTTTTATCGTGTGGCCGTTTTTCTCGGCAGCATTCCTCAGACTGACAGGCATGTGCGGGGGAATATAACCCCATAGAGCTCCGGTATACAAAAGAAAAGTAAAAGACGTTCATTGTATTAGTGTATACATGTTTCTCGCGAGTTTGTTTCTCTTTCTCATAGAGATAATGGGCTCGAATTGCCGTTATAATAACGATTGTACTTTTGTCAAAAATAGTTTGTAGAAAATGTTAAAAACTGCAGTTTAGATAAAACTCAGTAACAAGTATTAATGCTTTGAAACTTCTGTTTCCTAAGTTGTATGCGATTATCTTTTTAATCGACTTAAAAAAGGAGAAGGTTCTATATTCAAATCGTATGTTTTTAACCGACTTTTTTTCTTTTTATTTTTTTTATGTATGTACACCGATTACTCACGAACAGCTTGACCGATTTTAAAATTTTTGACTGCATTTAATAGTGGTTTACCCAAGTTGGTCTCATAAGGTCTTAAATCGGTACTTGGTCATTACTAGCCCAGTACAAGCAATCGATTTTGACCGATTTAAAAAATTCTTGTTGCATTTGATAGTGTCACTCCAAGATGGTACCATAAGAATTCTGACCCGTTTTTGTTTTCTTGAAATATGAAATGAAATACTCAGGAACGGCTTAAACAGGAATATTAAAGTAAAATATATTTATGATATAAAGTACGTAAATAAATGTATGGAAATATATCTATAATATTAAGAAAATAACATACTCCTGCTTAGTCCGTTAATATACCAGAAGTTTTAGGAGTATACGAATTAGGTCGGTGGGATGAGTAGGGGAGAATGGGGTATTGTCGGTCACCTAAGCAAAAGTGCTTGTTATCTTTACTTTCAAATTGCTTTTTATTAATTTTAAATAATTATTATGTTAGTTCAAATCATTGACTTTAAAGATTTCTTATTGGTTTAATATAAAAATGTAAGATATCGAAGCTATAAGACGAAATAAAAAGAAGCATTTTGACTGGATTTACTCCATATCAAGGGGTAATACCGGTCAGCCATGGTACAATTCCGATCACTATTAAAAAGTTACTTTTATAGGTGAAACATTTCCTTAAATCAATTGTATGAACCTTAATATGATCAGTCGTATTATTATTCGCACTTACATAGTGAAACACATAACCATTGTTCAATCAAAAACATTTGAGCAAAGTTGCCCTACCGGAAAGCGCAGCGGAACGGTTTCTTAGCCTCACTTTCGGGAGCATCATATAAATAACATTGTGACCGGTATTGTCCCAAGTCTGCTTAGTAATTTAAATTGAAATGACAAAAAAATAATAGGTTTATACTCTTTTTTTTCACTTCTTCGTATTCTTAGATTGTTCAAATTAATGAAGTTGCATAAAATAACTGCATAAAGTAAGAAATAATATGCATAAAACCTTATTTTATAGACCAGATTTATTATAAGAAATGTAGACCTAAACTTTAATTGTATATAATTCCTTAATAATACTCAATAGAAGGTTGTTGGAATACTAGATTAATTGCATTTTATGTTGCGTTTGATATACTATTCGAATTATTACCTAAAAATGTTTAGATTATTGAAAATAAGAGTAACCGGAATTAGCCAGTGACCGGCATTACCCCGTTTTCCGCTATCAATGTGCATGCGTGATGTTTGAGTTAAAACACTAAGCAGTTAATAACTTTTTTGTCCCATACTCACGATTTACGCGGTTTTCTTACCTATAAAATAGGCCTAAAATGACCGTTTTCCGACCGACAAAAAAGTGGGCACAATAGTATATTTTGTATCAGGGGCGAAAAGTAGGCGATTTCCGTCAGGGCGTTGCAAGCCTAACCGAGGGATGTCGAGGGCTACCCAGACAAGGGCTGCAACCAGCACGAGAGTTAATCGCCTTCCACCCGTGGTGGACACGATACTTTTTGTCCTAATTGGACCAAAAGGATGGTTTTTCGTGCATATATGAAGCGGGCGAAAAATTAACGCACTTTCTGCCCTAGGGTTTCCGCCCGAGGGCGGAAAATAACTACTTTCCGCCCGCTTTATACGCACGAAAAAGCTTACTTTCTGTGCATGTAGGACAAAAAAGACTTTTTGCGTCCACTTTTGACTTTTTTGTCCACTTTCAGTTGTTTAGCTCGAAACAAGACAAAACTTTAGCCAAGAAATGTTTAGCCCCCCCCCCCCCCCCCCCGCCTAAACATGGGGTACCATCCGGATGATATCACGTGTTTAGAGAGGCCTAAACACTCTAGTAGCCTAATTTGTAAAAATTAGTCTTAAAACGTTAAGAACCCTTAAACATGGAGTACCATCCAAATGATACCACGTATTTAGGGGGCTTAAATACTTTAGTAGCTTGATTTGTGTAAAATAGGTCATACATATTTTTAAAATTTTCTAATCTAACAGGCCCACATCTGCGCCGTGTCGAATAACGGCACACGTTAGTACAGCTCTATAAGTATAAAAAAAACGTGCTATCCAGACATGTGTGACAAAAAATATGGTGTCCTCGTGTGTTTGCATTGCCACACGCGGTCGAACCACATTTCGCCCTTGGTACACAATATACTATTTCGTAAAACGTTATTAAAAGTGCATAACCTAAATGTTAAAAGTTCAAAAATTTGTTACTAATTTCCATCATAAGCTGGATTCCTAAGTTACTTGATGCAATTATAGCTTGTGCAATTACAGATAAATTATACTATGTGGTTATAGAGCAGAAGAAAGAATATGTCCGTTTATTATCAGAAATGGTCAAGACTGACTAATCTGCTTTTGTTATACTGCAATTGCCTATCGGAGGCTCTGGAAAACTCTTTTCAAGTTGACTTTATATCGAGGTCCCTTACGAAGACTAGCACGTTTGCGGCGTTTGCCACGAAGAGTAGCACATTTTGAAATCTCCCACGAAGACTAGCACAATTCCGCAATTCTGCCACGAAGATTAGCACTTTTCGTATAGAATATGTAAATTTAAGTTGAACAGTTAAACTCTCGAGTTGATTCTTTTTCTATCGGATTCGGGACGGGTATAGACTATTTTGGTATTCAAAAAGTTATCGGTTAACACGAGAAAATCAGGCTACCCGAATAAATAAAAGTAGTTTGAAAAAATCAGGCGGCAGAAAATTGCCAAATACGTAAGCCTTCATGGGGGAATGGCGTGCGTGCGTGCGTGCGTGCCTGCGTGCGTGTGTGTGTGTGTGTGTGTGTGCGTGTGTGTGTGTGTGCGTGTGTGTGTGTGTGTGTGTGTGTGTGTACGATTTTGAAGCTCATTTTTTTTGTTTATCTGTAAGGACTGCGACTCACAATGTTTTTTGTTTTTGTTTCGTTTGTGTATTTTTACCGGTATTTCGATTTTTGAGTTTTAGTTTTGTTGGGTTTTTGATACTGTAGAAAAATATCATCGATCGAGTGATAATGCATTTGGAAGAGCATACAATTACCTATATTTTCTCAATCGAAATTTTGAATAAGCTATTTCCCTTGTTTTGTTATTCACGAAATCGTCATTTTCTTTCAAACGGTTATATCTGTGAAATATAACAAGAAATATTTTTGAAAAAAATTGAGATAATTAGGATTACGGAGAAGAATATTTTGTAATGTTTTTGAGGGATTATTTTTGAGAAAAAAATCTTTTTGTAAAAAAAATAGAATTTTATTCAGTAGCGAATTCTGGAGTAAATCAGCGGCATTTGATCTGAAACTTTCCAAAACGGTAGCTCTTTACTATCTCTTGAACGAGTTTTAAGTCCAAATCACAACTACCTTTATATCTCGAGATATTTGAGGTTATAAGTCTTTCACAAAATGTTAGATGATTAGGAATTCAGTATATCTACGTACTAATATCTGATTACAGTTAATTTAAATATTTAAATCATTTGAATAAATTGTAATGTACAAGGAAAAAATTGCTGTGATAAGGATTATTACCTATTGTTCTGTAATTTTAGTAAAAAATTATCTTTTGTCAAGCCATCAATGATAGAAGAGCACAACCTTTTTGAGGTATTATTTAGAAAAAGATATAGCAACTTAAAATTAATTTATTAGAACAAAGAATTTCATAATGGAACAATTAATTTAGTTTGTGGAAGCTAGGTGCCAATGAATTGGCAGCGTTTTTTTACAGAGGTGCTCGTATCCAGCACATTGTTGTTCAAGATCTATTCTACAGTATTGGGGAAGAATACTACTTCCACGACAGCAGTGGCGCTACTGAAAACGTACACTTGCTTCCACCATGTTTTGTATGTTAAGGGGAGACCCAAGTGAAATTTCAGCCTAGTGATAGTTAATCACTGAGGGAATCAATGCAATTGTTTTATACGTAATTTTTTACAAGAAATTTAATAGTGCACTCGAAGAAAATCAAAAAAATTTTTCCGTGATTTTGAAAAAAATTGTTTGGTTTCTTATTTTTAATTTTTGACCCACAGCACCTCCAGCTTAATCCATGCATAAAGTTGTTCAAAATTATCTAAAAGGATCCTGTAAAAAAATTTTTAGTCTGAAAGATTAAAAACTGTGAGACTAGTTCAATTTTTACTGCGGCCCCATTTGGCACGGCACTGATGCAGCGGCTTGCCGACCCATATAAGCGATTGGTATCGAGCTGTGATTAGTATGCATCTGATCCATCCCTTTCCTGCAGATGATGATTTCGTTTTTACAATTGAACTATGTATAATATCCAAATTTATTCTAAAAAAAAAACATTGAAATAAATTAGAGTCATGTTGCTTGTAAAACTAAGAAAATGATAGTCGTAATATGGATAGCGATATGGAATCTATAATGTACATTATATAAATCGTCGTTGGAAACTTACTCTCATTTTGTAGGTTTACTTATAAACAAACCCAACATATAAACAATAACAATGGTCAGATTTTATATTTATCAAATGAATTTATTTTGATAAAAATTAATTCCATAGTTGATTCATTTATAGTGCTGATTTTTATAAGATATTATAGTGAAAGCAATTATAACAATAATAAATATATATTCATTATTTTGATTATTATTATTGTTATTACTATTATCACCATCATAGCTTCATTGTAAAGTACTATATGAATATTCCTCTGCAAAAAATTGAATTTTGAAGTTAAAGAAATGAATGAGAAAAACATCAGAGAATACTGATTTATTCAAGCTTTTGCGTTTTCGTGGTTAGTCATTCATGGTATTCGTGGAAAGAAAGCTTTGCAATATTACAAATGCCTCGACGAAAAATAACACAATTTTTTCGTAATCTCGCTGCTAAACAATAGAAACAAGAAGAACTCGAGGCATGCGATTCAGGCGGACAAGAATACGAAGACAACGAGGTGGTAGATACACCGAAGGATGTGGAATATCGCAAAGACATTGTCGAAACCCCAGTGGTAAAAACGATGCGTATCCCCAAAAAATTAAATCTGCTGTCCGGTAAAAGCCCTGACGATATATAATATAAAAATGAATGTAAGTATATCTTATTAGATTTCGCAGAGTTATCGCCATTATTGACAAATGCAAAATGTGCCGATTGTGGCGAGCCTGTACTTAGATTTACATTATCTAACGAGCCACATGGATTTGCACATAAAATATTTCTAGATTGCGATTATTGTGAGATGAGTGGCTTAGAAACTCAGAAATCCGAAATTTATGCATCTAAACGAGTAGAAAATGGCAAATCGACAAGACCAGGATTTGACATAAATTTATGTTTGAGTATTGCTTTTAGCTACTTTGGCTAGGGCTATGCTGGCTTCGAACAGATCCAAATGATAATGGGTATGCGATCATTCTCGGAAACTGCGTTCGATGAATAATCCAAATTACTCGAGAGTAGCGTAGAAAAATCGACTAAAATAATTTTAGACGAGTGCCGAATTCTCGTCGAACAAGCCTATGAAAAACTGGATTCGGAGAAAATCAACAATAGCGAAAATGTAGAGGGTGAATCGAGTGGGACCGAAAGTGTTGAGGAAAGGCAAAACGAAAACGACTAAGATACCGAAAAAGACTATGAGTGTAAAAATGCAGAGATAAATAACTCGACACATGCGGATAAGACAGTTTCTGAAAATCGAGCGGAGACTGTGGGAGATGATGGAAAGGAAATTGAATGAAAAGATGCACGTGTAAATGTCGGTAAGTTACGATGGTTCTTGGCTCACTCGAGGTCACAAATCGAAACGTGGTTTTGGAAGTGTTATTGATTTATTGATTTGTGGATAGGATTTGTTTTTGATTTTGAAGTGGTATCAATACTCTGCCACATGTGTGCTCAAGCCTTAAAAGAATTGGGTGCAGATTCCCCAGAGTTCTTCTTTTGGTTTCAAGGGCATGCTAAACATTGTTCAATAAATCACTTGGGATCCTCTGGAGCTATGAAGACGTCGGCAGCTGAGATGATATGGAAACGCTCAATAGATTATGGTCTTCGATTGACGACGATGCTTTCTGATGGGGATGCTAAAACGTTTAACCATCTCTCCAATCTAAATATTTGTGGTTCTGAATATCCGCTTGCAAAAGAAGAATGCATCAATCATATAGGGAAAAGGTTAAATACACTTCTATATAATAAATGTACAATGTATGGCAACTTGGAAATAAAAAATACTAGAGTATGGAAAAAACTATGGTGTAATAATATTATATGGAAATACATCTCCAATTATAAACTTTAATTCACGCAACTAATACTGTTCAATATATATTTACTGAATGTTAAAGAATACGAGAATTATATAAATAATAATAATAATACAAAAATATCTTGTGTACAATTATCATTTTCGTATTTTGTACAATGGTGTTACAATAATTGTAAAGGAAGAGAAATCTCGTAAATTCACTTTAGGAGGGAAAAAGCACCGCCAGTTGAAGAAAACAACCATTAGAAAGATTGCAGAGTATTATAAGAAAGCTATATACAGGAATAAGGGTTACGTTCACGTAAAAGAACACTCAATTCTATTGTATATGAATATGATGGTATCATATAAGAAAGTATTACAAATCACATAAATGCTTTATAATAATAACAGGCTATGAAAGATTCAATCTATGCTTCGATATATCATGCTGTTTCTTCTGAGGAGAGTCCTCAACATTCGAAATACCCTAAAGGTTCTTCATCTTGGTGTTTTTACCAATCTGCACTAGCAAAGAACAAGCAACCGGGCCTTCACAAAGATAATGTGAGGACGCCACTGAATGATCTGTGCTTTGAAAAAGTCCTTCCTCTATATGAACGACTAATTGACGAGACATTGTGTTTTGGACGAGAATAAACTAAGGATTTTGTTAAACTAATTTATACACCATTTATGATAAAGTCTGTTATTTATTAAATACAACATTCACCTTACTAGTATAACGCGCTTTGTAACTACGGATCTGTATAAAGACCACAGTGCATCTGGTCTCTGCGTCATTCTTTTTCGAGTTAGAATGAGCCGCTATACGCCCCGCCGAAAGTCGCCGCTGACGACCGCCGAAAACATACATAAGAAACTTGAGAATGTCATCGCATTTGAAATATACAGAAAGTTTTAGAGACCTTTTGCATAGGAACTTATTACACAGTTACATTTTCTTATTACTAATGGATTCTATCCGTAACACATTGCTTACAAGGTGTGCTAGGTGTTTGACCCACAATGGCAATGAAAGTTTGCACAGCATAATCTGGAATACGTGCTCGAAAGAGGTGTTTGTGTCCAAGGCACGAGTAAAATTTGCAGCTTCTATAGCCATTAGCGAGTATAACTTGGGAGTTAAATATAATGTCATAGAACTTATGGAGCAAGTGGGATTGCTGATTGGACAACACACACTATCGATAGCGCAATGCTTAGACAATCGGAAACTCAAGAGGGGCGTGCTAAAAAAACTGAATCATACAAAAATCCTGGAGAATCATAGCTTTTGCTGAAAGTAGCCAAGAAAAAAATCTGCTTGAGAACGAAGGTGTTATGTATGCTGCAGGAATGTTCTTAAATAATAGGCAAACTTGTGAATGAGTTTGATATTATATCGCCCTTGAGTTCAATTTCGCCCAATATATCGCATTATTCATTGTACTGTATAGTATAAGGTTGTATATAGTTGTATATAATGTGTATAGTGTCTATAGATAATAATAGTGTCGTTGTAATGAGATTTCATGTATGTTATGAGTATACTGCTTATGTGAGTACAATACTCAGATATATATTACGAACTATTTTACTTTACTTATACTTTTCTGTTATTATCATTTCATCGAAATGAATTGATAAATATGAAATATGTGAATTCTAATTGCTTATGTATTTACTGTCATTATTATTTATGTCGGTAATTATTCAATAACAACTTGCACAATAAATATTATAGGTTGTACATTATTATTCCTATTACGAGTATCATTTTTCTTGTTTTACAAGCAACATGACTTGAATTTATTTGAATGGTTTCGTTAGAATAAACTTGGATATTATAAAAAGTTCAATTGTAAAAACGAAATCATCATCTGCAGGAAAGGGATGGATCAGATGCATATTAATCACAGCTCGATACCAACCGCTTATATGAGTCGGCAAGCCGCTGCGTCAGCGCTGTGCCAAATGGGGCCGCAGTAAAAATTGAACTAGTCCCACAGTTTTTAATCTTTCGGAATTAAATTTTTTTTACAGGTTCCTGAGATAATTTTGAACAACTTTACGCATGGATGAAGCTTGAGGTACTGTGGGTCAAGAATTAAAAATCAGAAACCAAACAATTTTTTTCAAAATCATGGACAAATGTTTTTGATTTTTTTCGAGTGTAATATTGAATTTCTCGTAAAAAATTATGTATAAAACCATTGCATTGATCCCCTCACTGATTAACTATTACTAGGCTGAAATTTCACTTGGGTCTCCCTTTAACTTCGGAAATTGTATATATAAAAAATGACCGACGCTTGTGTATTCCATCCATTTATAAAAAAGAAACTATTGCAAATGTTTTTATTGTTCATAGGTACTCTTATACATATGTGTATATATATATATATATATATATATATATATATATATATATATATATATATATATATATATATATATATATATATATATATATATATATATATATATATATATATATATATATATATATATATATATATATATAAGAGTACCTATGAACAACAAAAACATTTGTAATAGTTTCTTTTTTATAAATGTATATATTCTTCTTTTTTATCAACGAAAGTCGCTTGCATTTTTTGTTAATTATTACTTAAAAGATAATTTTAAGTAGGATACGGTATTCACAGGAATTTTTAAATAAAGTCATATGTATATTTTTGCAGCTTTATATTAAATACTCGTGTGTAATAAAAAGCGACTATTATTTATTTTTAGCTTTGAAAATATTACAGAATTTTCATTTTCAGTTACAGTTCAGTAAATAGTTACAGTTCTAAAACTGTATAACATTGTGTGCGCTAGGACTATTTTATACATACAGCCCATTTTCAGTAAAAAAATAGCTCATTATTCTGAATAACTTCTAATATATAGATATTCCATAAGTCTCAAATTTTATATTTCATTAGAGAGTTATCTTAAACTTAAATACTAGAGAATGGGGTTATAGAAATTTTTGAAAGTATCGAATGAGAATGTAAAATTTACCCGTTAGAACAGAAAGATCGCCCCAGAAAACGATGATCTTGAGAACTTCGGGTACTAAGTAGTTGGCAAAGTTGATGGTTGCGAAGACGATGCGAAAGTGGACAAATAGTCGTGAAATAATTGTATGATCGCCAGGCATCCTTGGCCAAAGACCGACTATCTCGAGCAGGTACTTGTTCGGCCACAAGAAATTATCTATCGTTGATGCATCTTCCATGATCGACCTGTACCACTTGTTATTTCTATCATTTTTGTGTGTCACGGTACCTATTATATTTTTAATCTCTAAAAAGATCTTCTTTTTCTACATAGTTTAAGTAAATTTGATTATTTTATCATTTTGTTACGTGTAATTTATTACTTACGTATGATTCATGGATAGTATATACTCTTAGTTTCTTATTTAAAATTTGTCCATTCAAAGTGTGATAAAAATTGTTATTTTCTAAATACCTCTTTTTACACGTGAAAAATTCACTTTGTTATTCATTACAAATCTTAATTTATTAAAAATACTATTACGAATTTTCATATAACAAATTGAACGGACTCAGAAACTACAGCATACTACTGCGAGGACAGAAAAATAGCTCGTATAACGGGCGAAGAAAAAGAATTAGGAACGTTATGGAAAAAATACGTTTGGCCTAAGATATGAAAAGGGACATGATTACAGAGTGCATGTATATAGAAGAAGCAAGATAAAGAGGTGAAATAGAATATCGCCGGTTGAATTAGATTCTGAGAATATCAGTTTATCGACCACGTTTCCTTTATCGTGCCTATTCATTAGATCCACGATGGCATATTACCTTTGCTTTTCTTCTTTCTTTCTTTCTTTTCTTTCTTTCTTGAGCTGCGTATGGCGATCGGCTCGACTTTACTATTTTCGGAATATCGCATGTACGCAGATTGCGGCGGAACGTACATGCAAAGTATCGATGCCGAGCGAAAGCCTTTGATATTATTAACGAGACCGTTTTTCCATCATTTGACGTACGCATGGCGCTATCTCGTTCATGAATTTTTAAAATTTACTTCGATGACAAGGTGCTTTCACCCTCTCCGCACAAGAAGTCAATTATTACAACAGAAAGCGGAGAATACAGAGAAAAGACGCGGATAAGAAGAAATCACAGGGTAAATGATTATTACAGAGTAGAAACAATGTAAGAAATCGAGTAGCACTTTTTGACTTGCTTTGTTCTTTTGTGCATCTTCGATGTACCGTGGTCGCACGACCGTTTATTATTCGTCTGCAATTTCTCATTCTTTTTCTTTCTGGGAATAATATCCATTTTGTAATTTCCCAAGACGGATTTTTGTGCTTTCTGATTTGGGGGCAATAAAGTCGTCGCCCAATCGATGGGGACCACGATAAAGGAGACTAGTTAAAAATTCACGTGACAAAGTTTCGTCAACTTCTCGTCTTGGTATGCACAATCATCGTGTCGTGAGACAGTTGACATCGAGCAGTGTTACAGAGAAACGTTTCTGTGAAATTCGAATCTTTCTTAATTAATATTCTTTAACAAAAGTTTTTTTTTAATAGCGGTTGATTTGTGGGTCTCCTGCAGCATGCTACTGAAAGAGACATTTAAAGCGGTACGGACGAGTGAGGTAAATTCTGCAGCTAGTTCTACATAATACATGAGGACTTTAAAAAATAATTTCTTTCGATATCAAAGGGAACAAGGAAGTGACAAATTATTATACTTTAATATATTATTAATTTTATGAAAAAGAGGGTTAAAATTAGTAATTTAGTTTAGAAATTTATTAATCTGCATTTATTAAGGTGACCACTTTAAAATTACAAATAAATTAGATACATGCTTTTAGGTGAGGATATATTATTCAACATATATTACCTATTTTTAACGGTAAATTTGAACATTTTATCAAAATAAAATGGAAATTAAAAAAAAAAAATTATGCTCGTTATATCTCTATGTTTGGTTATAATATCAATCTTGTATATTTCTTGTTCTACCGTAAGGTTTTGGGAGTCAATGATCTGATTGGAATTCTCGTGGTTTTATAGTGTTCAAAAAAGAAAAAAAAATGTGCTCAAAAAAAGTTTCTATCCGTTCTAAAAATGAAAAAATCAAATGTGGTAAGTCTAGCGCTCTAGCAAATGAAAAAATGGAAAATTTTGAGAATCTAATATTCAATTCTCAAAATTTTCCAATTTTTCAGGCTTCTACTTTTCTGTTCAGATATTTTCATTTTAAATTATATTTTATCATCTGAATTTTCAATTCTCCGCTTTCTTACCAATTTTCATTTTTCTCGTTTACTAGAACGCTAGATTTACCACATTTGATTTTTTCATTTTTAGAACGGATAGAAATTTTTTGTAAGCAAATTCTTTTGTCCTTTTTTTTTATTTATAAATTTCTTTATTTATAAATTTAGATATAGGATTCCTAATCAGCAAACACAAAAATCGTCGTATACCATCGCTATATACCATTCTCAAAATCATATATATCGAAATCAATCGATTTTAAGCATTTATGTTTCTTCTCTAGGTTATTTTTACAATGAAAATTCAATGTAATTTTATTTTTTTTTATAATTGTGTTTGTAAAAATTTGGAGTTCACAGTTCTATGTAGTACAGGTGTTACATATTACATAATTGTTTTTAAATGCTATACTTCCCACATAGCATCCAATATTGCAGAAATGTCGTAGAAATATTTCAACGTTTCTGTGATATTGCAGTTAAGTTGATATATTGCAGCTACATTTCGGTGATATTCCAGTATCATTTTCAAGATTGCAGTATTGCAGCAATCTTTGTATAATATTACATTACGATATATCACATTGTAATATTGCAGTGATATTCTTTTAACACTGCGCGATAATAAATTACAACCCATGATTGCTGCAATAAATCTACAATATTACATTGTCATAAATCACATCGTAATATACGCAGTACATTACTGCAATATTGTTATGTGATATAGCACATTGCAATATTACATCAATATTATTACAAGTTTACAGGATGACATTTC
Source organism: Gastracanthus pulcherrimus (assembly GCA_949152435.1). Taxonomy (NCBI): domain Eukaryota; kingdom Metazoa; phylum Arthropoda; class Insecta; order Hymenoptera; family Pteromalidae; genus Gastracanthus; species Gastracanthus pulcherrimus. The sequence goes on from OX424572.1 coordinate 41,438,601, forward strand.
TGGCATAGTGCGTTTCTTACACATAAGAATTGTACACGTAATTATTGTGCACAATTTAGCACTGGTCAAATATATCTATATATAATTTGACCAATGCTAAATTGTGTACAATAATTACGTGTATAATTCTTATGTGTAAGAAACGCGCTATGCCACATTTCTCGATGCATGTCATTAATATTACCAGAATATTTCTACAATATTTCACTGTGACAAATCACATTGAAATATACGCGAAATATCCTGTGATATTGTTATGTGATATATCGCATGGAAATATTATAGTAATACTCCTGTACTGACTGTATTATCCTGCAAGTTTATAGAATGATATTTCGCAACGCATCTCACATTAATTTTACATCACACTGAAATATATGCGAAATATTCCGTAATATTATTATGTGGCGTATTACTTCAATATATTACAGCTATATTCCTGTAAGATTACATAGTCACATTGCTGGATGAATTTCAAACTAATACTGTAGAAATATTTCTACTATATCATATGGCAATAAATCAGTAATCATTTGTTTAACGATAACATTTAAATTTTATAGTTTCGAGAACCAGAAATCTTGACTATAACTGTTAAAATGTTTTAATAATGTAGTCAATCAAGGTTTACATAAAAACAAATCCAGGGAGACCGATTATTGTCATTGTACATTATTTGAAAGTCAATTTTCTCAAGATTCCCGCTAGATAGCGCTTTGGCGTTTTCTCGTAAGTGCTAAGATTCGTCTGAGTTACTATATAAGGACGGTTCAAACATTACGATAATGTGTGTCATCCCGAAGCTGCTGCGTACGAACGATTATTGACAGTATATTACATATATATTACTAATACTAATAATGGTACTAGCGTTTCGGCGATATAAGAATAATATAAGAGCGCCATCACAGTAGACTGCCCCTAAGCGTTCACTTACCGACGTTGGATATCAAAACTCATAAAACTGCATGACCAACTCATAAAGAGTGGCATCGGATATTAATGGTATAATTCGCTTGTTGAATGATCGTGCCCGCCGCAGGAGGTGGTTACATTTACCTGCAGATAAGTTAGTCCGTGTATTTATTTGAGTAACAATAATGAGTTGCGTAAACAGGCAAATATGTTAAAGTATTATACTTTGTCAGATGTTCGATAAATATTGATATTGAGAGCCATACTTTTCTCACGCACAAATTATAAATGGATCTAAATTCAGGGTTTTTATTTGTCCACACATTTATGTCAGGATACGCGAAAGAGCAGTGATGCAGGCAAGAAATGACTGGCTATCCGCTTGCGTAACGGCTCGGCTGTGCATGATTCAGGAGATGTTGTAAGTCAGAAAAGAGCTGTATTATAATTCTACAGTTTTATGATAACTTTGAGCATAAAGAAGTTAGTTATAATAGATAGACAGATATATGCTATTTTATTTGATCTGTAAGTAAAAAATATATACAAAGTTAGAAAAAGTTTAGAATAATTACAGATTATTTATCACAAAGTTGTTTTCGCCATTGAGTTCCCTATTGGACATTTACTTATCTTACTGTCCAGTCATAACTCAATTGTAATATAATTTAGAATCAAGTCTCACTGATTATCAAGGTATTTGAGTTCAGCACAACCCACGGTGGAAGTTTTTTTTTCTTTGGTCTGACTTCTTTAGGTTATCGACAACAGCCATGATGTTCTAGCTAAGATGTTCCACTCTATGTCCATGTCGATGTCCATGCCCTGGCAACTGATTGACGACGACTCATATGCATCGTGTAGAGTTAGGAGCTCCTGCAGCCTAATAAATTTAAAATCGCTGTATGAGAAGCTGGAAAAACCAGGGAGGAGCTTCGATGCTTCAATGTCAATCGTGATATTAATGATGTTATGTTTGCTAAGAAAGGTCGCCATTACGTTATTCAAATCCAGCACTATGTCGTTGTCGTTGATAAAAATTATATAAATCTAAGTTGGAGAATACTAACCTCATATTGATTTCAAATGCCAGTACCTTAACAAAATTCGCATCCTGAGACACTGATAGCACATTCGCGTTCAAATCTCCCATAACAATGCTACGATCATAGTCTACCGAATAAGATTTCAAATTATCTGCAAGGTTAGAATTTTTTAACAAAACATTGTAGACATGTTTCCTTTCTGCATCCTACATGTGAGATATTCAGGAAATCCCGGTTTCCCTTGGTCTACCATGACAAGCAATTATCACAACAAAGCCGCTTTATACACATTGTGTATATAAAAGACAACAACTTCTTCCTGCATATTCCCATGTTGCCTAATTATCAAAAAACTATCAACCTGAACGCATACGCCATCACCGCTCTCTGCCTAGAACGCGTCTCATTCCCGCCGAATGTTTGGTAGATGACACGAGCGGTCCTAGTAAATTGACGGCAAATTTCAATATCTCTTTTAGGTGTGGTCGTGTTTATGAAACCCACCCTGAATCTCGCACATTCCGCCTCTCCTCTGATACTTTTATCCAGTTAGTCCTGGCTGGCCAGGACCAGTGATTGCTTGGATGTTTTTAAATTCTTCAACGTCGCGACAATTTTTTCTTCCGCCCGTGGCAGTATCTTGCTACTGACAATGCTGTCTGAAATTTACTTTTCGTGTGTTCTGGGATGCAACGATTGCGTGCAGATCAGTCACAGATAGAATACTTTTCTTAATAACAATTTTTCTTCGGATTAGGCTGTTACTCGTTTCCTGATCCAGAGACGATACGTTGATGTGCCTTGACATAAGTCCAATAAATTTACTTTTCGTGTGCACATATTCGCGTACAAGTTTCTGGTTACATAGGCGGACAACCCATGGCGAGGGACGACGCATGTGTGTTTTCCTTGTCACGGTAGCGGGAACCTAACCATCCGGCCGAAGCAAGAGTGTTGACACAATTTTTTCCCACCCGATGGGCGGCAGAACAGTTGTCAGCAGTTGCGAGCACCACGTCCGAACGTTGCTTTTCATTACCGTTCTTAATATTTGAAGTTGTTATTTCCGTTGATACTCCATTACCACACACGGCTCGTCCACGGGGGAACTCCGCCCACCACGAGCAGGACAATCACCGCCGCGATTTTTCACTCGGTCCGAATTTGATGGCGGTGACTACTTTGAGTCCGAAACTTGTTATTTTAGAATTTTATGTATATCAAAACGAAAATAATATGTTTTGACAGCAAACGTCAAGCGATCCGCGGCAACCCCGAGATAATTCTCTAGTAATTTCGTCGTACGTTTGAAGGATATCAGCACATAGTAAATGTTGTACACCATCGGTTTCTTAAAACCGGGCAAAAATATAATCTGTGAAGAAGAAAGTTCCGGACCGTTGTTATCTGACTTGTAACCCACTGGTCCATGGATTTACAAAAAAAACGAATGTCATTAGTTTAAGGGTATGCCATAGTCCTTCCGGTTGAAAATAAATACGTATTTTCGTTACGTAATTGTATTACGTAAAAAAATCGAACGTTTTAATACGTGTGTTTGGTACTTATTTTTGGTACATATAAAAATTTGAAGCTATAGTTTTCTTTAAATTTTACACTGTTTTTCTATATCTGGAAACCATTGACTGGAAGTATCATGCGGATAATAACACCAAAAATATTTATTTTTAACAAAGCTGCTTTGTCGACCCTAGCTTCGTTTCCACTTTTCGGCGAAACCGGCGGTTCGGCTTGAGATTTCTTTTTGGGGATCGCGTTCTGAAAGTCTAATAAAGGGCGCTTAACCGATTTTTTTATGATTTTTCGCCAAAAACTTAATTTATTGCTAAATGCAAATAAGTAAATCAGTATTCGTATTGATTTCCATAGCAACCGACATGGCAACCACCACAACGACTTCCTATAACAAATATTGATTAACCTCAATAAATTAACATTTTGGCGAAAAATAAAAAAAAAGTGGAATCTAAACTAAGGTTGATAGGCCGATAAAACAGGACTATGGCATGCCCTTAAGAATGAATTTCGGATGAGAAATCTGGTCTCATGGCTCGACTCAATAGCATTGCAAGCTATGATGTTGCCGTAAGTCAGTGAAATAAAAGTACGATATTAAAGATAAGATTATCGCTTTCTACTTGTGTTTCTTGATTATGTAATAATGCAGCTTGAGCCATGATGACTGTATTATTGCACGGTAACTTGTATTATAAAAAAATATTCAACACTAATTCTTTAGTACCATGATAGAGAGGATGAGGCCCCAATCTATCGAAGGCGAGGTGGGGGAGCGTGGAGTCAGCGCGAGCGCCCCCCGTCGACGGCCCGCTTAATAGTGCATAGCGCGGGGATGTAGCGGAGTAGGGATTCTGTAGTGGCCTACAGGTCCAGAAGATCATGCAACGGTAGAGGGAATTTTTGTTGCCCTAAACTTATGTAAAAAGAAGGTCAATGGTGCACCTGTAATTTTGAAAACGGTGGAAACGGTACCTATGCAGCAGGGTAGTGGCGGCGAGGACGGAAAAGTCTTGAATAGGTCCACGGTATCAGAACGGCTTCCGAAGGTCACAATGGAAGTTCTCCGTAAAATTGTCTCGATTCTTATTATAGTTTTGTCAGTGGAAAATATTTCCATAAGCAAAACTTTTCCAGGTGATTGGCGTGTGCATATTAAAGTCGCTAGTAAAGTTGCACTCAGCCTTTACTTGGAAAAAATAATTAAGCTAGCATCCGTGAAAGAAGTTGAATGTGTATATAAATATATAAAAAAAGTGAAACAGCTTTATTAGTGACGGGCGATGTGTACATACATCGTATATATATTAGGAAGTCCCGTCGATTAGCACATTTTTTCAAACGTTATCATGGCGAGCTCGATCGGTTTTATTGTGAAAGGAGTTTCGAAATGGAGGCGGAGGAGGAGGAGAATCTGTGTTATGGATTACCAGCAGCAGCAGCGAGCGCAACACCACTAACACCGGGCAATGTTCTTGCGCTGAGAGAACGTCCTGCTAATGGTAATTTAAAAAAATATATAATAATTATAATTTTTATTATTACTTTGAAAAAGAAAATATGTATGCTAATATTACTTATTTTGCAGTAAGAAATACCTGTCAAGACGACCGTGGAATCGAGAAGTGTAATAGAAGTGGACGATGGTATGTTTAAATTTAATGTTTTTTAAAGTAACGTAATAAAAAAATTTAATATATATATATAAATATGTAATTTTTATTTTTAGTTATAAATTAAATTATCGGTGAAGACAATTGTTACAAGATTGCGGTGGCTAAAGAGAACCGAGAGCCTTCTAACGACAATGGTAATTGTTTAATTTTTAATTAAATTTAAAACAATTTTTACTTGAGAATTTAAATAATAATTTTTAAATATTTTACAGTTATCTCTATAGTGTATGAAAATCGCGGATACCCTAGTTTTGTTGTGTATTCATTTGATGAAGCACAACGATATACTCTAAATGGTAAGTCCCATTTAAAGTTTTACTACAAATTTTAAAAGTTGTTTCTTTGAATAGTAATAGTTTAATTGTAATACTTTTACAGATATTTACAAGGATGATGTTGTCATGGTGTCTAATAACATCGTAGCTGAAAAACCTATACCTGAACAAGTGATAGCTGTGAGTTCCGAAAAAGTGGCTGTTGAAGAAAACACTCCGTCCAAAGAAAACGGAGGCATATTATATGACGGCTTATGGGAAGTGCCCGAGCTGACTGAACTACGAGATGTGTTGACACCTTTGGACCGCTGCAACCAGAAACATCGCCCGTCGGAGAATCGGAAAAAATTAACGCGATCGCCGTACAGCTGTAAGCAGGAGGTGATCTGTTAATTGCTGACAATCAAAGTGAATGTGAACCGAGTTCACGTTCAAACAGTGAAAAGTGTGGTGAACAGACGAAAGACACACTTTGCAGTGTTGTGGTTCTCTAGGACGATGATGATGACGAAAAAGAAATCAGTTTCGGTGTAGAGGAGAAGGAGGAGGAGGAGGTTGTGATGCTGTGTAGAATGACTCATAATGGGGACGAGGGGATGACCGAGGACCCCGTGTCAAACCGCAACAGCATTTGGTGTTGTCCCAATAGCCAGAAGCAAACGAAACAGGCGCAGGAGGAGGAGGGTGAGGGTAAGGAGGGTGAGGAAGAGGAGATGGAGGAGGAGGAGATGGAGGAGGCGGAGATGGAGAAGGGGTAAGAGGCGGAGGAGAAGGAGAAGGACGAGAAGAAGGAGGATGGAGAGGAGGAGGAGGGAGAAGAAAGGGGAGGAGGAGGAGGAGGGAGAAGAAAGGGGAGGAGGAGGAGGAGAAGGAGAAGGAGGAGGACGACGCAAAGGATGAAGAGGATTCGTTCGAATCGTCAATATCTGACGCTGCGCGCTCGCATGCCACCATAAAGAAACTATGTTTAATAATAATAATAATACTTTTAAAAAGAAGAGTGTATTTAGTTTCTGTAAAAGTAGAATATATAAAAATTTAATATGACTCGTTGATGAGAGACTAAAAAGCGGATAGCCTTACATGGGTCATATACAATTGTTTTGAAAAAAGCGTAAATAGTAGATAGGATTAAGTTAACCGTAGCCAAAAGCTTTTTAAGGTTATTAAAATTATTATTATTATTATTAGATAGCGATGACGATGAAGATGACGGTGATGATGTGGTGGCTAATCGGTGGCAAGACAACGAGGCTATTCAAGTAGGCGGAGGGAAAACTGTGCCCGATTTGCAATATTTACATATAATAAGCAACTCTGAACGGTTTAACAGAAATTTTCAGATTAATGCGCGCTACATAGTTTTTCAATTTTTAAACAGACAAGAGCAAGATATTGTAGAGACTTTAAATGCGGGTATGTTAGAGATATATAACTATATTATAAAAAATTATAACGATGCCTATAAATAGTTTTAAACTAATAGAAATATGGGGTCACGATTTTGAACTTCACGTCGCTACAGATGAAAATTTCCAAACGTTCATTTCATCTTATCCTCTTGCGAATAACGTAAAACTTAATCCACGAGATGCTTTTTATGAGGGCGGACAGGTAATATAGTTACTATGTATGAGGCTACAGGTAACGAAAAAATTAGATACCTAGATGAATGCTCTTTATATCGTTATATATGTAAAACAGGTAAATTCCCTATTGGTCATCCGACAATATTTACCAATACAGATTGTTTCGAATTAGCGGGTGATAATTTTGAAAATATCAGTTCTTATGTAGAAGGTTTGGTAAAATGTAAAATTTTACCATCTACAAATCTTTTTCATCCCGTTTTACCGTATAGAAAGCAGAATAAATTACTTTTTCCCTTATGTGGTAAGAAGGCCTTAAGCTTGGGGTATACAATTTTAAATATCGATGTAATATGGCAATATCAAACAACTCAGTATGACCCTAATGCGCGCATTCAAGATAGAACTGCAAAAGGTTTATTTACTAGTTATATTGGTTTATTTTTAAAAATACAACAAGAGTCGTCAGGGATTCCACGGACGTTTATCGATGAGACGCAGAAAGACGCGTATTTAAAATTTTATAAAGAGCATGAAGGTATTGAACTAGAGAGGGAAAAAGTATCAAAAAATCCAGGTTAACGTGTAGTGGCTAAACTATGTTTAAATTCTTTGTGGGGTAAATTTGGTCAGTGCGGAAATTTACTAAGAACCGATATAATAAACTCGCCTGCGCAATTGTTGGAATTATTAACGAATCCAGATAAAGAAGTAGGACAAATTATTCTTGTAAACGATAATGTTTGGATGCGGCGTGGGAGAATAAAGCTGAAGCGGCTACGTCAGCTACCAATACACGCTGCCCAGGCACGCTTGAAATTATATTCATATTTGGAGCTCTTATCGGACCGTATTCTTTATTATGACACAGACTCAATTATCTTTGTATCCAAAGATAATTTCCTTTGTATCCACACGGGCTCACTGTTAGTCCAGCTAACAGATGAACTTAAAGAATACGGTGAGGGGGCGTTTATAAAAATATTTGTATCTGGCGGGGCGAAATTCTACACTTATCGAGTGTGCGGCCCGAAAGGAGAAGTCGAGATTTGTAAAGTTAAAGGTATTCGTATATAAGTTAGTTAATTATTATTAGTATAATTAATGAGCGCTGAGGCACCGGTTTCGTACCAGTTAAAACGCATTCCTTTATTTATTTTTACTGTTATCAAAACAAATCTTGTTAAATATTTTTAAACTAGAAATATTAATCTTTAACTAGTTTATTACTATTTCTATATTTTGTAAAAAATTTCGAAGTAATTATTTTGGCGTACATTTAAAAAATCTATCGGAGACAAACTGTAGATGTGACGTTATGACAACTTTATTTATATAAATTGTAACGAGCCGCGCATAACTCACGAACAATGCAGCGCGGAGCAAGAATAGGCCAGGTGACGCGATCTGGCAGCCGCGCGCTTTAACAGGTACGCAGTAGAAGCGAGACGATGCATGCTGTCTCGACCGTGGAGAAAGTCCATTATCGCTATCGCTTCCGTGCCGCGCACCATGTTTTCAACTAGCTCGCAGCCATCTTAGCAATTCTCCCGCTTCGCACAAACATGTGTTGACGCTCCTACTTTATACGATGATTCTCGCGTGCGTGGGTGAAAGAACCACTGGTGGAGGCAAACGCTCCACCACCTCCGTGCATAGAAGAAGAAGGAGAAGCCACCAGGCGAAAGAGAGAGAGAGAGAGAGGGAGAGAGAGAAAGAGAGAGAGAGGGAGAGAGAGAAAGAGAGAGAGAGGGAGAGAGAGAAAGAGAGAGAGAGAGGGAGAGAGAGAAAGAGAGAGAGAGGGAGAGAGAGAGAGAGAGAGAGAGAAACCATTTATTTGCCCAGGATCTATTAAGCGTATGGCACTTCTGAATTTTACATTAAGAACAATATATAGTTTTATATTAAACGGAGGTATTTATAATAATAGGATATTTTACAGAAATTTAATAGTTATAGTAGATAATACCAATAATAGTTATAATAAACAATGATTTTTATAATTTTTATAATTTACGGGCAAATTCCACTTAAATCAGATAGACTCGCCTTGCCGTAACAGAGAGTAAAGGGATGATTTGAACGCCGTAAAATGATGACGCTGACTTTACCTCATTTGGTAACTTTTCCCAGAATAACAACGAGGTAATTTGGTATGAATTTTTAAAAGTGATAGTATCCTATTGTGGAATTTTAAATAGCGAGGAATCAAATCGTTTAGATCGTCTTGTTCCTTCACCTAAATCTTCGAAAAGTTTCCGAAGGTAACATGGCGAGGAGGTATCGAGTAACTTATACATTGTACATCCTTGGAAATATTTTCGTCTAGATTCGGGTGTTAGCCAATTTAGTTCTTTATAGAACTGCTTTAAAGCGACGTCTCGTTCTAGCCTATAAATAAAGCGAATAGTACTATTCAAAATTCGTAAGAGTTTTATATTTAGATATCCGGCTGCATCATTATATACTAGACAGGCATAGTCGAAATGTTGAATTATAAGGGATGAAACTAACAGCTTCCTAATTGGAATGGCTAATGACTTTGCCCTATGTCTAAGTCTATGTAATATACCATAAACTTTACTGGATATATGAGATATGTGCTGATTCCAGGATAGATCTTCATTAAAATATACGCCTAGGTCTTTTACAGACTTATCAATTTTTATAGTAGTGTTGTCAACAATAATAGGATCTAGTGAAGATTTATCTAAGCGCATATGATTTTGGACAGAGCCCAAAATAATATAAAAATAATAAATAAAGAGAGAGAGATAGAGAGAGAGAGAGAGAGAGAGAGAGAGAGAGAGAGAGAGAGAGAGAGAGAGAGAGAGAGAGAGAGAGAGAGAGAGAGAGAGAGAGAGAGAGAGAGAGCGATCTGCACTGCCAATCCGATTCTTCCTCCGTTCGAATAATTAGAGGTAAGGGCTAGCCCTGGTAAATGCGCGTTACGCGAAGGGCCACACTACGAATAGTGTGTCGTGCCCAATTATTTTTATCGGAAACGAATTGCCAACGAGGAAGAGGTACGCGCGCGTTCGAATACCTCTAGTTCTGGTCGCGTGTTCAGCAACGGTAGCGCTGAACACGCATGCGACGCACGCCTGCGCGTGTATTTTCATTACTAACTTCTGTTATTAATTATTTATTACGTCACTATTATTTTATCATCCAATTGTAATTTATCATTTATTCAGTTCACAAAATATAGTTTATTCATTTGTTAAATCCTTGTGTCGTTAATGCAACCGGACTCGCCTACTCTCCGTATCGAGTTAGGCCGACAAGCGAAGCTACATTATATTCGCGTTGCGATTGAATTACATAGAATTCGCGTTTTCGTGCTCCTTTCGGGTCGCGAAAACTAGTGCACCGAGGAAACTCCGCACAAAGTCGAATCCTCGAGGATTCGACGTGAACTGGCAAAAAGTCAGTACAGCTGAGCCGAGGTAAGGCTACAGTGATGAACCACCGCGGGCCAGCCTGAGGTAAGCGGAGCGGTAAGTCGCTAATAATAATATCTCTATAATATTTTTAATAACTAACTAAATGTTTACTGAGTGATAAGAATTCTTAAATAGATAAGAAGAAAATCGTAAAATATTTTGTAGACAGATAGTGACGTTAGAGAGGAAGATATATATAACAGCGTAAAACATGTTTATACCTTCTAAAACGCAAAAGAATACCATTGTTTAATTAACGATTTTCTGGCTTGTAATTATTTAATATCAGAAAAAGTTTCAGTAATTTCTTCGAAAGTATCTTTTTAAGAGATTAGTGTATCAGTCAATCACTTTTTATAATCTAATTTGTTTAAACAAAATTATTTATAACTTTTTTATTTTATTATTTATAAATTTCATACTGCATTTGGCGATGAATTTTGCAATAGATTCTCTCCAAACTTTTTTTGCTGATTGCTGTATATATAATTAATAAATGATTAGTACAATTTTTATTTACAGCTATTATAGGGAGAGAATTTATTTTTTTTGCGTTAGAAATGCAGTAAAAATCATCAGAATATTGACTTTTTTAAAAATAATTGTTTATAAATTTGTAAAACATAAACTTTAGCGTATAAAAGAAATCTGTACTACAAATTTTCTTATTTTGGTGTATATTTGTAAAAAAAATATTGCTGAAGCGAAAAATTAAAAAAATGTCATTGCAAAACGTGCACTAAAGAAGGCTAGTTTTTACCATGTTTTACCTGTTTTTATCCTATAAAATTAAATTAAATCATCATATGTAGTTTTAAATATTCTATTAAATTCTATTTTTATATGTTACATAATACTGCAAAATTTGTCTAAACTAGAAATTAAACTACTAAAGTTAGGTTCTCAAATGGTCTATATCCTTAAGGAGGTTGAAGCGCTTATTATTAACCATCAGAAAAAAAATTACACAAAAGCTTGTAAAGATTATCTAATATAAATAATATAGTGTGTTAAAGAAGGGCGCTTAACGAAATGGAGATAAATTATTTTAACAAAATCGTGACGTCAGAAGTGTCAATATTATAAATTTAAAAAAATGTCACTTTAATTAAAGAATTTATTTTATGTTTGAAACATTTATAATATTTCGGGTGTTATGTTCTTTGTTAAATATTTATTTAAAAGTTCGCCGTTTAAAAATTATAAAATAATTCATTTTTAATGAGCAACGACTAATTGTTTATAATTTTAATATAAAAAGCGTTTTTGTCAGAGTCGGACTCTCGTCTGATTGCACTATTATGCTTTCTCTGTAGGATTTTGGAGAAAATCGTGCGCGATCAAATAATGGAGTACCTGACCAACACTAAACAACTTGACCCTATGCTGTCCGGCTATAAATGGAACAACTCGATGCAAACTGCTCTACTACGACTAATAAAAAACATTAGAACATTGTTACTGCTAGACTACAGCTTGGTCTTCGATACAATTTTACCGGCCAAGCTTCTAGCAAACCTGCGAGTCCTAACCTGGTTCTCCAGGAATGCTCTAATTTGGATAAAATCGCATGTATTAGGTAGAAAACAAGCCTTTGTAAAGCTCTCTGACCAAAGTCATTTTGGCTATCTATCAATCTTGCTGTTCCCCATGGATTCGTGTTGGGTCCCTTGCAGTTCTATCCATACATTAATTATATTAAAAAGTTGTTTGTTTACCTCAGAGACTTACTTAAGCGGTCAAGTCTGAGTTAAATTCTGTAAAAAAAATTATCCATTTTATAGACGGACAAAATATTTTCACGTAATCTAAGTTGGTGCAAGTTTATATATCTTAAATATGTATATTATATGTTATTTTGTCACATACTAGACTCTCCTAATTAATCTTTATAGTCCCATGAATATTCGCTGATCTACATTATTGAATTTAAGCCATTTTAACCACTTATTTGAATCAGGCGGTGCAATTTTCATAGTCGCCGAGGCTTTAAACTTTTCTTCATAAGTGTACTATAGACTTAATGAGCTACATTTTTAAAAAAGATTAGTCCCAATTCTTAGACACATATGTATCAATAGGGTGGTCCACAGTATTCAAAGTTTCGATTTTCCTTCTTGTAACCCTTTAAAAGTTGACAAATATGAAAAAAGTAACTCTTCTGCCAGGCAGGTACTGGACGTTGACATTTAAAGATTCCTACCTTGATTTCAAAGTTTTTGAAGTGCATTTATGCACTATTTTTAATAAATTTGGTAAAATATTATTAAAACTTTATAAAACAAGGCAAACAAATTAGTAACTTACCATATCACTAAAATGTAAAGTTAACCATATCCGCTTCATCAAAATTTTTTTTTTTGTATGTGAAGAGCCGTATGCGTCAAATTTTAACAAAAAAACAGGATATCTTTCAACAATTTTCAAGATTCTAATTTTCGATGATTTTTCAAAACCCAATTTTTTTTTGAATCTTTGTTCTGAATAGACTCTACATAAAAATTGGTAAATATAGAAACTGTTCCAGTCTCAATATTGTGCATTTTTTCTAGCATCTTTAATGGTTTATGTCATAGTTTGATGTAATTTACTTCCGGTAGTTCACGTCATGGATATTTTTTTAAGTTGTTTGGATTAAAAGTTATGCCCGTTTTAATATTATAAGAATTCTCAGGTGGTGAATTGGGGATCACGTTGTAGGACCGTATTTTGCATTGTCCCAATTTACTACCTAAAATTTTTCATAATATTAAAACGGACATAACTTTGGATTCAAACAAATTCGGAGATGCTGGGATCACTATACAAATAAAAATTAATTGAAAACAAAAAGGTGTATTTAATCTCAAAAACAGAGTCAAATCAGTGTTTGTATTAAACTTCTTATACATAAATAAGATGGATATAATTACTTGAATTGTATGAATAACCGTAATTTCTTATAAATTTATTTATACGAAAGCTTAAATGAAGTATACTTTGCAAACAAAAAAATTAAAAATAACTCATTCATTTTGACTAGCTATGTACCAGATGAACATCCTTAAATAAACTATAACTTTGGTAAATATTTGTTATATACAAATTCCCATATTCATATCATAACTACATGTATTTTGAACATAATAGAACCTTGCATACGCCAATTGATCATGTTGGTTCTCAAAACCTTGCGGTAGCCCAAGAATTATATATATTTTCATTATAGCCGATCAAAGGGACCTACTTGAAAAATATTCAAATCTACCGAAAAAGAAGCAGGTAATATATAATCGCGGTGACTTATGTTTACCTTAAAATGTATTATCAATTTATTTAAATTTTAAAGATGTATATGTTCCCTTAATGCAGATGGTTTACAGATATATATTGAATTTGATCCTGAAAATATAATCGAGGGTTTGGAAATTCTATCCCGTGCTGCGCGAGCGGTTACTGATTGGGCTAGAGGCTGGTCTTTGACTGAACAAGCCCAAGACTAATGCTATTGCTTTCGGTTCTTGTAATAGATATATTTATAGACCACTGCCTGACTCTTGGTATGTATCTATAATATGATTATTATTTTGAGTGTATGAAAAAAGTAATCATCACAATAATTAAAATATTTTTAAAAGAAAGTAATACTTCGGTGTATATGATTACATACTTTTGTAATAGAAAAAAATGTTATGCATATGTTGTTTATATATTTATATATTTGATCATTCATATAATAATAAAACCGTTTAATAACTGTAGGTTAGATGTGAAAGTAACGTTTTATTCATTACTGCACATAATATAATAAGTAATACTATTAACGAATAGCAGCCATTGAAGATTTTATGAATAATTCTCGTCATTGCTTTTCCATCTCTTTCTCATAAACTGTTCTCAACAATGCGAAGTACGAACCGGCTGTATTGAACACCTAGAAGAATAAAAATAACAATTACAGTAAATTACATAAGCATATGTTATAAACATTTTTGTATAAAAAAACCATAAAATATTAACAGACATTGTATCGTAAAAGATCATTACCTCGGTAAATTTGCTCATTGACATGACCTGAAAGCCAAGTGCCGTGATCTGACACTGTTTCTGTGTCCTCATGATAAGAAAAGCGACGTTGCGCTGCTGGCCAGGAGTCAGAAGATGCCAAGGCAGCTCATAACAGATGATATCGCCCACTGCCGTGCTGTCCTCGATCAGCAGCTGACCTGGCCAGCACCAGACCACCAGTTGAGCAAATACCGTCAGCAGGAAGCAGGTGGCATTGAGAATTGCGCTATAATTGCCACTTCCCGCTATCACCGCGTAGCCGCTCAGACAGATCGTCAAGCCACTGGAGAGCAGCTGGACGAATACTATCGGGCTCAAGAGGGCACGCATTTCCTCGGCGATTCTGTAACAGAGCGAAATCAATTCATGACGACACAGAAAGACTGCTTATCTTCAAGTGTGACGGGGGCAATCGACATTCGAAATAGCTGTACGTTTTCTTGAATTCAATCTAAAGTAGGGTACTTGACCTGATTACTGTGCCATGAAGCAAATTCGTCTGAATACAAATTAACCATCATTGTGTTGTTGTCTACTATCATTACAAAATGATATAGAATTGTTGGGTTGTCCTAACCTACACCGAGAGAATTCTTTGATAAAAATTAGCGTAAAAATCATTGTAAACGTGGGACATCCGGACTTCAGGGGAAACTTACTCTGATGAACGGTAAAAATGAGTATTATTCATTATAATTTTTACCATTTAATGCGGTAAATTTTCCGTAAATCAGGGCAATTTTTATCATTTATCAGGGTAATTTTTCTGTTAAAGCCAGGACGTCCCTCGTTTATAATGGCACCTGAAAAATTCTCTCTGTGTAAAATAAATATTATTTTAACTCAGGAGGTAATATAGGTGCGTTCACAGTGACAAATTTAACCAGGTTAAAATATAAAATAAAATACAAAAACTACATGATTAAAGTAAACTGTAGTAGTACTATGTATATAACCATTGAAAAAAATTCGACCCGTCGAGGTTAGGTTTCTCACCCGGTTCCCTTTAGATGGACCGAGGTCGGCAATTTTACTTGAGGATCGAGTGAGATTCACTGAGGATTGTTTGAAGCTAGCCCGCGTCTCGAAAAAGGTCTATCCGAGGTCCACCGTAGGTGATTTCGAAATCATCCAATGTGTGATCGCGGACTACCGAGGTGAAACTGAGGTGTTAACGCGTTCTACCGAGGTGAGACCGAGGTGAGACCGAGGTGTTACCGGGGTCTATCGTGATCTCCCGAGGTGTGACCGAGGTGTGACCGAGGTGTGACCGAGGTGTAACCGAGGTGTTACCGCGTTTTACCGAGGTGTTACCGGGGTTTATCGCGATCTCCCGAGGTATGACCGGGAACAATCGAGGTCCTAACATACCCTCTTTCTGTTGTTGTAGGCGACGCCAACAGATGGCGGCAGTATGCGTGTCATATTCGCACCCGTGCGCTCGTCTATTCCCGCTCCCGTCTTATAGGTTATGCGCGTTGGCAGACGCGCTCGACTCTACATCGTGCATGGTTGCCTACGGTCGTGTCGTTCAAAAAAAGCTGTTTTGACTGAGGTGACTTTTGAGATCCAGTAAATGGAGATCTTGGGGAAGATAGTGCTGGAGTTTGTGTGCCCATGTCTGTGATATTTTCTCCCATCGATATCCTCGAAACTTTTGCTTTCTACGGTATCCCACAGAAAAATCAGGACAAAATTTTTCTTATCAAAACTTGCTTGTACGAGGTCGCCTTGAGTTTCCCGTAGGTATCGTTAAGTACCCCTGATAGTTCGTGTTTACATGTTAGTTTTGGATTTTCAGAGCTGGTATAACAACAACTTTACATGTTATTAGATTTTCTCAGCCAGTAAAGATAAGAAGCCAAATGTATAGTATTTGTTGAAAGCAAAAATGCTTGGAACTTGAATAGACATAGTGGTTCAGTTTGGTGCACAGGCATTAACTGGGATACACGTTTTATTCAACTACAACAGGGAAAGAGATTTGCTTATCTCAACCAGTGAATACAAGAAGCCAAATGTGTGGTACTCGTTGACATGGTGGTTCAGTTTGGTGCATAGACGTTAACTGGGATACAACACGTTTTATATCTGGTAGTGAGATGTTGTAAATTTAGTTTCTCAAGCAATCTTGCTGTGTACGTCATGGACAAAGCTTTGGATCACCCGTGTGAGATGTTTGTTATTGACATTAGAAGTCTCGAAACTATCCTTTCACTAGAGGACAATGTTTGCAGGTCACTGGCCACAAAATGCAGATAATTTACAGAAAACTCAGGATCTGGCAATCCAAGATTTTCATAAGAAAAGGGTAAAAAGTTTATGAAGAGAACTAGATTATAAATATAAATGCAACTGAATGGAAGTGTCCACCTTTTAATCAGTGACAGTAAGCTATTGCCGCTTAAAAAGTTTCTTACTTGCCATAAAATAATAATCTGACTTGTAACAACTTGACAAAATATTTTCGATAGTACGATGTTCAAAAAAAAAAATATTTGGGGAGGGTGATGATTATAATGATAGTAATGAATGTTTGGAGGAAGAAGAAAGTATTGAAAGTTTCTTAGCTAAAATTGAAGGTTTCAAACCAACTCTTGAGCAGAATGATGGAAAGCTTGAATATTAATACATGTAGCACTGATGAAATCTTAAATAAAGGAATATCATTGAAAAAAACTTAGCTGACAACGTTGTCAGATGTGATGGCGGAGAAGTTTACTTTGAAAATTAGGGGAGAACGGGGTAATGCCGGTCACTGGCTAATTCCGGTCACTCTTATTTTCAACAATCTAAACATTTTTAGGTAATAATTTGAATAGTATATCAAACGCAATATAAAATGCAATTAATCTAGTGTTCAAACAACCTTGTATTCAGTATAATTAAGGAATTATACACAATTAAAGTTTAGGTCTACATTTCTTATCAGAAATCTGGTCTATAAAATAAGCTTTTATGCATATTATTTGTTACTTTATGCAGTTATTTTATGCAACTTTATTAATTTGAACAATCTAAGAATACGAAGTAGTGAAAAGAAAAGGGTATAAACCTATTGTTTTTTTTTGTCATTTCCATTTAAATTACTAAACAGAATTGGGGTAATACCGGTCACAATGTAATTTATATGACGATCCCGAAAGTGAGGCTAAGAAAACGTTACGCTGCGCTCTCAGGTAGGGCAACTTTGCTTAAGTGTTTTTGATTGAACAGTGGCTATGTATTACATATTTCGCTATGTAAGTGCGAATAATAATACGACTGATCATATGAAGGTTCATATAATAGATTTAAGGAAATGTTTTATCTATAAAAGTAACTTTTTAATAGTGACCAGAATTGTACCAAGGCTGACCGGTATTACCCTTTGATGTGGAGTAAATCCAATCAAAATGCTTCTTTTTATTTTGTCTTATAGCTGCGATATCTTACATTTTTATATTAAACCAATAAGAAATATTTAAAGTAAATGGTTTGAACTAACATAATAATTATTTAAAGTTAATAAAAAACAATTTGAAAGTAGAAATAACAAGCACTTTTGCTTAGGTGACCGGCAATACCTCGTTCTCCCCTATACGATTACTGTTAATCTGGAAAATGTACATTCTGAATTTATCCTAGTAGTTGGAGATTGGATAAAGCTAAAGTATTTAGTGGAAAAAGATGCAAGCGTCTCTAAATACTTTGAGCAATTTACGAACAAGTGTTCTGATACCTGTTCGGATAGAGATGATTTTTATGATATTTGCAGATTTGCAATGTGTTATAACTACAACAAGAGAGTATGTAAAGGAAAAGTATACGACTGCAAATCTTCTGGTCAAAATCTGCATGTCTGGTATATAAACAATCGTTTCTGAATTCCATTCAATTCAATTCCGCCGTAGCTACAGCTTTAGCGCGATTGACGCTTCTTCCTGGAAGTCCGCGTATTCTCCGGATTTATGTTCAACAGCTTCAGACGAGCATCGCTTCTTCGCGGAATCGGAGCGGTCTTTTCGCGCAGTTGATCTAAGCACAGTTAACAAAAACGGGTTTCTACTCCACAGACATACCTCCAGCCATGCAGCTGTCAGTTTTTCAAGATGAATAACGACCTGGCAATAACAAACATGAAAAGCGAATTAAACGCCATTTCAAGTGATGCCGAAGGCGACTTGCTATTTATGAAGGTGATATACCCTGACCTGTGCAGATTGTCGGAAGAAGACAAGTTGATGTTCCGCTCTCAATTGATGGACTTGATACGAACCTACATGAATGGGAAGTCCGAAGAAAAAGAAGAGAAATTAAGCAATGCATCAGAAGCTCCCGCAAAAAATTAAAACTGAAAAGAAGATTGTCATTACGAATAAGTTTGATTTCATTGAATTAGATGATGACTAGAAACATATAAATCTTGCCTAAAACATGCGTACATAATGTACGAATAATAAAAAAAAGGAATCTCAACTTTTATTTCACAGAAACGGACTTTTTGTTTGCATCATTTTTAAAAAATGATATTTTATATTTAACTTAACAAAAAATTAAATATTTATCAACTACTATAAAGATAATTTTTATCTTATCGATGACTCAAGTTTGATGATTAAATAAGATTTAAAATAATATTTTTCTATACTTATTATTTTTATACTTTATTTTATTAATTAATTTTTTTTATTTTTATTTTAATTTTCTTTAACAACTACTTTTAAATTAAAATTTAAAAATGTAATAATTAAGTTAAAATTCGTGTTGCTGTGTCGGGATCTATAATTAAAAAAATATAGGTCCCTTAAAATAAAATGTTTTAAAATATGTCAACTTAAAATTATGAGTTCATTTGATAGTCAACTAAATATTAAACTATAAAACTAATATATAAATTCATACATCAACATTCATGAATCATCTTAATAAATAGTCATTTTATTTTCAAACAAAAAATAATACAATTAAACTAAATAACTCTCAGATTCATTCTCAAACCCCCACAAGCGTAACGGCGAAAATATATAATAGTTTATCATCATCTATTTATATTTAAACATGCTTCAAAGTTTAACATCTTTAGTTGTTGTTTAATTTGTTGTTAATAGACAATATTTATATTCTAGTATACTAATAATATCCCAATAATAATATTGTATACAAAGATTTTATCATTATTCAGGTATTTTAATTTTTACTTATACTAGCGAGCAAGTGATGTAGCTGGTATTATATTAATATAAAAATTGAAAATTAGTTTTTTCTTGGTAATTAATGACTATTTAGGTTAAACGCCTTAATACAAATATATTACAAATAGTCTAAAATAATGATCAACGGTAAAAAATTATTCAAATTGTATAGAATTACGAAAATTAATAAAAAATATTTTTAAGTAGGTGCTATCTTTTTTTAGTTTAGAGTGTTCAAATCATTATTTAAGTACTTATTGTAGCTGGAGAACGGGTTTAACTATCTTATAATACAATAACAAAAAATTCGACATTTTGACCAATATTTGACCAGAGAGACCACCTTAATAGTTTATAGTTAATTACGCTTTTTTTAAACATAACAAAATATATAATAAGTTGTTAAATTTACAGTAGTATGAACTAAAATGTATGTCTAAATTACGTAAAATTTGAAGTCTCATAATTAGAATAATATATTATATATAATTTTAATAAAAAATAATAATAAAATTAGAACAATTTTAATATTTACTACTATCCAATCTATTTTATAAATTATAAACATAATTATTTCTTTCTCAAAGAAGCAGCTTTGTGATAGTAAGACATTTTTTTCGAAATAACATGTTACAAACATGTTTTGGAACATTTGTAGTCAAAATACACTATTTTTAATTTTGAGATATTTGCTCATATATTCGAAAATCTCTGTGATCGTTGCAAAACGTACATCAACAGGCGGCAATGGTATTCGATGACTCGGTCGATATCCTTGCTGGCCATCATCGCTACTTTACTTTGGTCTGACTTCCAATAGGCTTCATCATCTCGCATTTTGTTTCCGATGGAACGAAGTCTGGCCCCGATTACTCTGAAGTGACCACACACGTGAAGTATGAGGCTCATCATTATGGTGTCGAATGCGGCGACGCCGCTGGCGCAGTAGAATGCCGCTATGGTTTGACAGCCAAATGTGATCTCGTAATTTGGTGTACGTTGGTAATTGGGGCCGTACCTACATATAACACGAAATTTTTCATTGTAAAAGGTAGATGTGATTATTTTTCAGTTATGTACAAAAATAACAAATATATTGATGGCCCTTACGAAGACTATTACATTTCTGATTTATTAAAAACGTGTATTTATTAAAAAAAATGTATTCTAGTTTTTGATAAAATGTTTATTTTTGCCTAAAATATTTAGAGGACAATTATAATATGTGTTTTAATAAAATATGACGAAAGTGCTAGTGGACGGCCACCGGAATCTAGTATTCGGCCGCTTGATCGCTAGTAGTCGACCAGGACAAGTTAAGGCAATACATCGCGCTTTAAAAACATTGTTTATTCTTTTAAATAGTTCTACAATTTAAGTTTAGCTATAAAAGATTGAATAAATATCAATTGAATGAAATTAAATAATAATTAATCGTAATGATCATTATATTTAAAATTGGCTTTGTACATGGGTTTCCGACTAGGCCGGGCTAACTAAAATTCGGCAAAAATTAAAAAAATTCTAGTAGTCGACCACCTGTAAGCACATACCGATAAAGACATATCGAAAACAATTTTTATTTTATGGTTCTTGAACTGTTTTAACGTAGGGATTAAATGTATAAATGGTATAGATCGTTACAAAATTATTAGCCTAGCAATACTTTGTCTACGGTTTTATTTTTTAAAAGATAATAGTCGAAGTGGCCGACTACTGGGGATGGCCGACTACTGAGGTCACTACCCTAGTTTTTTTCTGAGATTTTGAAAACTAGTATTTTTCGAGAAATCTTAAATGTGCTCATTTTCGTAAGGTTCGTCGATATTGTCAGTTGATAATTCTTCGCATGTTCAGGTTTGTAAACAAGATAATAATTCTTTTATGTGCCTCTATTTGATCAATTTGATTAGAGATTTTCATGAATTTCGATGTAGCCGAAGTTCATACGTAAAAAAATATTTGTATACATAGGAACGCATGAGAGTGCGTGTATGTGTTTGCGTGCATGTGAGAATGCGTGGGTTGCGGTTAATAGTTTTGGGCTGGTCTCAACTCCGCCCGTGATAGTAAAAATGAAAAGAGAATAGTAGAAGGACAAAACGATACCACAAATATTACTTACGGTATGTACACCTTCTGTCCTTCATATCTCACGAACAAACTTTGAATTTAGGAAAGAATATGCACATTAAGTATAACATATCAATCACAAAAATATTAACTTTAATACTCACATTCAAATATCCTTCGGTGAGATATGAAGGGTACCGAGTGTTCTTTGCATCAGAACTGCGGTAGAATTGAAATAATATAACTGACCAGAGGTCGAACGGTAGAATGCGCTCCTGAAGACTCTCGTTCGTTTCGGACCTCCGATTGATCCATACAATGACCGCCACCGTGGTGAAGGTGATATTGTTGCTGAAGCAAAGAATGGAGAAGCCAATGGTGAAGCGTTTGGCCCAACCGGCCAACTTCTCCAGGCCCTGACGCTTGAGCATGTTGTCAGCTGTCGTCAACCAGAGTTTCCTGGCGACAAAGTACATCCTGCAGAAGCTATGTCGACGCGCGAGCACGTAAAACATCTTGACGAGTAGCAGGACGTCCGTTATTGTGAAGCAACCGAGTCCTTGTAGTTATTTAAAAAAAATATGTAATAAGTAAATAAACAATAAAGCTGTAGCTAAATGAAGGCTTAATGTTGACTTTATTGAAATAGTTGGCATTAAAAAAGCATTTGTAAAAACTGCTGCCAATTCATTAGCACTTCCTCAAACCTTATAAATTGTTCCAATATGTAATTATTTATTATATTTAATTCTGTGATGAAAAATCAAAAGGACGGCGAAGACTAACGCGATTCAGGAACCCAAATTAACCAAACTTTGTAAGTACGTAAAATAGCTTTTGAACTTGTTTTATCCCCTAAACATGTGGTATCATCAGTATGGTATATGAGGTTGGTATCCATATGTTTAGAGGGATACACATACATTTAAGACCTATTTTACGCATTTGGTTAGTGTTATTGTTATGACCAAGCTTGAAAGAACGAACGCGCGATTCAACAATCGCCGCGCTTGATGGCGACTCGTGACCCATAAACCAATAGTCTGTTGGGTACGGCTGATGTAAGCAGACGTGTTTACAAATTAAACGTTCTTCTGTATACCAGTTCTGTATGTTTAGTATTTAATATGGTTTGGGTTTCGTACTGTTTTTGTAAATAACGCGTAGTTATTTAATAACCTCGAACCTGATCGTAACATTATAATCATTTTCTTAAACTTTTGAATTGCAATACTTTTGGTCGCATACCTCCAAATCGCGATACTCATCGAAGAAAATTGAAACGCGTGACTCTTCGTATTGGGCGTCGAATTGTTAATGAAATTGTTTTTAATCTGTATAATGCATAAAATGTTTACAAATAAATTATTTCTTAGTATTATTTTTAGTTAATTTTCTAAAAATTAAAAATTCTTCTGAATTATTTGACAATTTATTTTATATTTTTCCAAGACAAGAATGGTACCCAAATGAAGATTATAGTAGGTCCTGCCTACTTTACATACGATTCTGAAGCGGGACCATCCCCAGAAATGGCAAAGAACCTCATGTCAGTATGCGAACGGGAAAAGAAGAACTTGTTCCTAGGCTATGATGCCAAAGCGCATCATATTATTTTGAGGTAGTTCGGACTGCAATAACAGGGAAAGGATTGTTCTGGAATACTTAGGGTGCAATAACAGGGCTCGAGAACCGACCTTCAGGAACGCCACTCGGCAAGAAGTGATAGATATCACTCTGGTTTCTAAGAGGAGACGATGATCTCAAGCTGGAGAGTCTTATTTATTTTACTTATTTTGCTTCCTCGTAGAGGACGCTTTGTGATGGTAAAAAAAAAAGTTTTGCTAAAACATGTTAGAAACATGTTTTGAGACATTAGTAGTTAAGATACACTATTTTTAGAAAAAGTCTGCATGGATGTGTGTGTGTGTGTGTGTGTGTGTGTGTGTTTGTGCGTGCGTGCGTGTATGTGGCCGGATGTGGATGAAGATTACTCTGAACATTCACGGTCAAAATTTCATTAATGTTTCAGGGCTCAATGATTGTGTTTTTTTGAAAGGAAGGGGGCTGTAAAAATATGTTTGAAATAATATCATCGATTTTTTTTTGCACTTGAAAGAGCATAAAATTACCTATCTTTTCTGACCCGAAATTTTAAATAATCTACTTTCTTTTTTATCGCGTTTTGCTTAAACAGTGATATCTGGGAAATATAATGCGGAAAATTTTTAAAAAGTTTTGAGGTGATTAGGAATATGTATAAGAATATTTTGCAAAACTTTCAAGCCTTTATCCTTTTCCATTTTCGAGAAGAAAATAATTTTGTAAAAAAATCTTTTTTTTTGGCAAAGGATAACTTGAGTAAAATGTAATTATTTATTCTGAAAATCTCCAGAAGGGTAGCTTTTTACTATGTCTTGAGACTGTTAAAAGCCTAGATTATAACAACTTCTACATTCCGAGTTATTTGAGGTTATGTTTTTCTTTAATTTTTTTTTATCGTTTATATCTCGAGAACGGCACGGTTTTTGCAAGCTATGGCTCATTTTTTTTGTCTTTCAATGAAGATTTTGAATTGAAAAGAAATTTTGAGATTCATCAATTAGTTTTTGTTTTAAAATGATTTCTTTATTTTACGATATTCTGAAATCGATAAAGTAAATTATTTTTGTATTTTAGAAATAATATGATTGTTAAATTATTTCTTTCTTTATATTTAATGGCCATGTGTCCCCTATTTTTTGGGACTCTGATATAACACAATGCATATGTGTTTTTGTATTTTACGTTTGTATTTTGTATACTTGTTTGTTGCGTTGTGTGATGTCGGTTGAGCGATACCCATCACCTGCTTACTAGCGTCTCAGACAGTTTTGAGGCAGCTATATGGGTGTATACATCCTGCATCAAAGCACAATGCGTAGTCGGAGATCTTTTCCCGACGAAAAACTCGAAGAAAAAATTCTCGAGAATTTTCTCCGGGTATCGAACCCTCGACTGCTTCAGCGTCTTGTATCGGTAGGCAAGCGTTTTACCCACTGAGCCAAGGGGGGCTCCATGATCTTTTCATTTTGCATTTGAAAGAGTATAAAATTACGTTTAAACGGTTATATTTCTGTTCTTTTTTATAACTTGTCCATTGGTCCATTCAAAAGCTATTTGAAGATTAATGAAATAATATATATCAGTATTTCTTACTCGAAGAGAAGAATGCTTTGTGATGATAACAAATTTTTTATCAAAGATTTTGATGAATTTTTATGTTTTCCAGACTCTTGAGTCAGAAAAATATGTTTTTAAAGAATGTCTGTCTGTATGTATGTGTGCATGTATATATGGGACAAAAAAGTTATGGAACGATAGCTCTTCAACCATGTTATGAGCTGAAATTTTGAAGACATCTAGGTATTGCTCAACTTAGAATAGATTAGATTCTGGAGCTGATTGGATAATAAAAAGTACATTTTTTATAAAAAGAATCGTAATTTCAAAAAAATTTCAAAAATTGAAAAAAAATTTTTTTTATTTGTATACGTTAAATACTTTGAAAAAATATATGGGTGATTCCACGTTAAGTGAGTAAGTAGAAACTTTTAATACTCTGAAACTTTAAATAAATTATTTATTTCATACCCGAAATATTGAAAAATTATTTCATATCCTTATCTCTATTGGTTCAGGATTTATGCCAAGCTGAAAAACATGATTGTTGGCATTATTTTCATTTTTCTCATAATGTATGTATTTTTATCTCGAGAACTATAAAAGTACTTTAGTCCCGGTATTTTGGAAACAGAATTTGATGCAGAATATGATAGTCTTTTTTGCTTCATCAAATTTGATGATTTTGATTGGTTTAAGTTTCTGCCAAGAATGAATTTTAATCTAAACGCCACAAGCAATTTTGTTAAAAAAAATTTCACTGATAGTTTTAGATGTATATTTTAAGATAAAATAAGATTTGGAATGGTACTATAACTCAGTTACGAGAAAAAAATAAAATAAATTGGCTTATTTTATCAGAAACATTTAGATGTTAAATCCCATAAGAATTTAATTTTGGTAGAAATTTTAACCAATCAAAATCATCAAATCTGGTGATGCAAGAAATACTATCATATTCTGCATCAAATTCTGTTTCCAAAATACAGGGACTAAAGTACTTATCTTTTATAGTGCTTGAGATAAAAATACATACATTTTGAGAAAAATGAAAATAATGCCAACAATGTTTTTCAGCTTGGCATAAATCCCGACCCAATAGAGGTAAGGGTTTGAAATTCATTTTACATATTTTGGGTATGAAATACATAATTTTCTTAAAATTTCAAAGTATTACAATTTTTCACTTATTCACTTGACGTGGAATCACCCATATGTTTTCATAAAGTAATCATAATTTCCTGTTAATTGATATATCTACCAATTTTTTTAAAGTTCTTTTTGATAAAGAAAAGGAAAAATATAAATGCTACAAAATTTGTAAAATTAAAGAAAAACTTTTTTGTCTCTTTATACGTCGAACATATTAAAAATATGGACGATTTCTTAAAATAGACATAAGTTTCTTCCAATTTATATATTTAGCAATTACCTCAACGCTATTTTAGTAGAAGAAATAATTTTGAATACGTATTTATCGAAAAACGGGAATTTGAGCAAATATAAAAATAATTTCTTATTCTGTTAGACCTCAAGAATATAATATACTGTTAAAGATGAGCAGTGTATTATTGTTTATTGAACAATATTAAATACAAAATTACTAAGAAATTTACTTGTAGAGATATGGTGAAAATTATTTTAACTAAGTTTTAAGATTATCTAAGATAGCAATACTTAAACGCGTGTGTCTAATGAGTTAACTATATCTTTACTTTATTCAATGCGAAGTTCCATTATTAAATTCTCAAACTCGATTTTTTGCTACATAAAGAAATTTTTTTAAGTTTATTGTAAAAATTTCATACAATTTAGGAAGATTTTCATAAAGATATGCTAGTAAAGAAAGAAAGTATATTTATATGGAAAGAACAAAAAAATTGGCGATTCTTTAGAATGTAAAGAATCGTTATCGAAAGTGACCGTAAAAATTACGAACTATGAAAATATTTTTTCAAAAACATATGGTAGTTTATAGAAAATTCAAATTTTTAACTTTAAGTACACACCAATTAAATTTGAAGTAAAAGAATTTTCGCACATTCGCATTATGTTTATGTAACCTTTATATTTAATTTAACTTATACTGAGCTTACTTAACTTAACTTACGTGAGCGCTTAGATAAATTTGCAAATGAAGGCAAATACTTTTTTCTTTTCTTAATGCCAAACTATTAACAATAATACTCTTAGTGTGACTGATAAACGTTAGAATTTCCTTTTTATATACTTTTTAAAGTAATGAACTGCTTTATGTGTACAGCCACAGTTTGGTGTAGACTTAAATTGGGTGTTCTTTGGGCGTACGAAATTACACTCAATTTTAGGTGTTGATTTCGGTGTTCTTTTAGGTATCATTTTGGGTGTTTTTTTCGATGTTTTATTCGCAAGGGTATCACAACCACATTCTCTTCGAAATCAGAGAGATTCAAGAGGCGCGGAACCAATGGAGAAACCACAGGAGAATAAACTGGGAAGATTATGTAAGTGATCTGGCATTAAATTTGACGACTCTTACGGACATGTATACCTCGAAGGAGGATATCGTTAACAATTGTGAATTTATCCAATACGCAATTATTGGGGCTTATCAGAAGAATTTTCGCCTCCGCGGTAAGACTTCGATAAAAACAGACGGCTGGGTAGAGCTCGAAACTAGAGGCTGTGCGAAAGCGAGTCAGGAAGTTGTATAACAGATCGAAGAGAACCAAAGGCCACAGAGAACTAATGGCCTTTTGATTCGCTCAAAGAGAACATAAAGAAGAAATAGCGTTTAAAGAAGCACTGTGAGCAAATTAACATTTGTTCAGAAATGGCCAAACTGTGTCGCATCCTGTCTCAAGGGAGCAGGAATCATTTGGACTCCATCAGGCTTCCCTATGGGGAGTGGGTGGCGAGTGATGAAGAAATTTAGACTCCCTGCGCGGGGTCTAATTCCCGGAATGGATACCGGATCGGTCAAGCATGGTCGAAACTGGAGCCCCGGATCCACTGACCGCCCAGCGATCAGTGGCTCGTAGGGTAATACAGAGCGATAACATCAAATGGGCTATAGGGACTTTTGAGCTATTGGAGGTGCTGCTATCACCCTTGGGAGACCTATTTAAGCTCTGTCTAATTTTGGGATATATACCCCAGAAATGAAGGATACCCAACGTAATGTTTTTACCAAAGCCTGGTAAACGTACTCACGTATGAGGTAGCCAAAGACTACAGGCCAATTAGCCTTACGTCTTGTGATGAAATAGCCACTTTCGTCGCGTGTTATTTCAAATTCGTGGGAACATGAAGCAACATGCGTGCTCGCGCACGTAAACTCACAGCGACGTTCTGTATTCTGATAGCATGGGCCAAAGAGTGCTGGCCGCAGTTGCTCATTGCCGTCAGTTGATCCGCAGGCGCTGAGCGGGTGTAGGCGCACCTACACGCTCGATTAACTCGACGTCTGACTTACCGAGTTCCTGACACGGGGCGCACCCCAGCCAGGAACCTGACGCTGCCGACGTCGGAACGTATACATGTGTAGGAGAATATCCGGCGAGGCATATCTCGCTCGAGGTCCAGATGCATAGGAATGCGTACACTTATATTAACCTAGCGTTACCCGTTTCCCTGTACGCTACGGCTGTGTCAGGTTACGATTTTTTTGGAACAATTTTTTTTTCATGTAGTCATGGACTATTATTAATTATATTTCATTAGTTTTATCATAGGACCTTTATACACTCTCATGTATTTTTTTGTTTTATGCCCATGTCTAGAGAAACACCCTCCTCAAGTAGATTCACCGGCCAGACTTACGGGCGCCCCCATGTCTAATGCTCTGTAGAGAACCCCTCGTGGCGTTCTTCGAGTGGAACTCCAGTGTAGACAATGTTAACACACTAGTAAGACGGGCGCACCCGGATTACTAGTGCACTCTATGTTATGGCTTCGTGGAGTTTTGCCTCCACGAGAGCATTAAGGTTAAGTTAGGTATACTGACTACACACACATACATATTATTTATCTATTTTATATTATACACTAGTTTGATTATTTTGGTTCTTCTTATTTATGTTATAGATTCCTGAGAAGTCGACAGATTCTAAGCTGATATAGTTATCAGTTGATTATAATAAATTATTAATTTGTTAAATATCATTTCTTATTATTGTTATATTTATAAAATACTTTATATTATTTTACATTATTAAAGAATAAATATTGTTCTTGTTATTTTATCCATAAATAGATATTTATTATTTAACTAATTCCTCACCTTAACCCTCCAATCGAATTCTGGTTAAGCTTTCGAGTATCCGGCGGGGGGTCCTATTGTTACAGTCTTATTTCTTAAAACATTGAAAAGGCTGATAGATCGTTACGTCAGGGATAATGCTCTTGCAACTAAGCAGCTGCACCCCAGACAACATGCTTACCAGGCAGTTAAATCGGCGGATTCAGCTCTCAAAGAATCTGTTAACCATATTAGACATAGAGGGAGAATTCAACTTTACCACCACAGAAAGTGTTTCCCAGGGTGCTGCTGATCACGGAGTCGACCACTCAGTCATCAGATAGATTAAGCACCTACTAACAATCGGGTAATCAAGGACCATTGGTCTCTCACGATCGACATTCTCATTAGAGTACTGAACCAAGCGAGTTTCTACGCGCAGGCGTACGCAGATGACCTTCTCATATTAGTCATAGCGGACGACGAGATTATCTTGGCAGAACTTATGCAACAGGCTCTCTCGATCGTAGAAGGCTGGTGCAAAAAGATATGACTATCAGTAAACCCATCTAAGATAGTACTAGTCAATTTCTCGAACAGATATAAGGTTAAACCTCTTAAGAACATTATGCTAAGAGGAATTATGGGAGCAATGAAATCCACACCCCGCGTGGCGATGGAAGGGCTCCTAGATATTACACCCTTAGACTTGAAGGTGAGAACAGAGGCGTTTAGTACTAATGTTCGCATTCTTACGCATATGGAACCATGGGAGCATTGGGATAGAGAGATACTTGGGGAAGCAGGCATACTAGTGTTTAGTCTTGACAGCCACACGTCAATTTTTCAGGCAGAAGTAAGAGCAATTAGAGAAACTCCGGTAAACATGCTCAGTAAAGAGTTAAAGAGCCATGACGTGGTTATCTACTCTGATAGCCGAGCGGTCTTCTAAGCACGCAAAGTGGAAGTAACCTCTTCATAAGTATGGAAATGTGTGGAATCTTTGATCAAGCTAACAGAGACTAACAAAGTTATCTTAGCTTGGGTTCCAGAACATGCAGATTTCTTGGGCAACGAGAAGGCGGACCATTTGGCGAAAAGAGGGGCGGCTAGATGCCGCGCCTCACACTGCAGGGTAGCAACACCAGAGAGCGTAATCAAGAGCTCTCTAAGGGTATGGACTCCGACCTAATTTGGTGGGAATCACCAGAACTGAGACAGGCAAAATTCTAATTGGAAGTTCCTCACCGCGAATCTGGAGTGGTGAACTAATACTTCGCTCCAAGAGCTTCATAAGGCACGTAGTGGCATGGTTCTCGCGGCATTGCAAGACACGCAAGCATCTTTTCAATATGGGGCAATACGAGTGGATTTGTACAGATGGTGTGGTCAAGAGGAAGAAACTTCGACCCACCTGCTCTGCTGTTGCCCGGTATGATGATAACTAGATGAAGGTGGCTCGAACTTTCCTTCATCGATTCGGAAGACCTACGGGCAATGTACCTCTTATTGATCTGTAGATTTATCGGCATTGTTAGCAGTAGACTAGAGGGTGGGACATAAAAGCCAGGGTTATAAGCACAATGGGCATAGCCTGAGTGCTGGAATGGTGACCCCCGGAAGGAGACGCCGGTCAACTCCGCTTCCTTACGAATACGAATACGAATACGAAGACAAGAATTTATTAAATACATTTATGAATCAAAAGATTAAAATAAAATTTTGCCTCCCGAAGTGGTGTCCCCATTCGTATAACATTAATTCTGTAATAACTCTTGTGACAGAAATAAGGGTTTGAAAGTAGTTTATTACCCAAACTTATTAGACGAATTCTATTTAAAAAAATCAAGAATATATTTCAACTATAAATGAAAGAAAAGTTAATATTTTTGAAGCTGCTTAAACTTAATTTATAGTCTGAAATAAATAAAACATTTTTATGACTTTAAAAATATAAATAAATTGCCATTTAAAAATATAGTATATACTATAAAACAATATTTAATTTGTATAAAAACTTAACTAGTTTTTGTATATAAATTTACAGTTCTTTTCAATAGACATTAATAAATGTTTAAACACTATAATTGTTGATAACATTTTATTTATATATAGTACATGCATACTACTTTTAGAAATAAAATTTGTTGTAATTTTGTAATTTTATTCTAGTTTATAAACAACGAATTTATTAATTTATTACTAAAATATCATAAAATAGAAAAACGATATAAAACAAAAACGAATCGATGAATATTAAAAATTCATTTTGATTACAAATAGTAGTGAAAAAGTGAAAAAAAATTGAGCTTTATATAGCCAAAAATAATATCATAATACTCAAGAGAGATCAATTTTTTTTAACGAGATACTATCATAAAGATGAAAAAACGTTATAAAACAAAAACGATTTAATGAATCTTGAAAATTCTTTTTGATTTAAAATCTTCACCAAAAGACAAAAAAGCGTTTATTGGCAAAAAATGACCGTGTAATAAGAAATAAGAAATCAAAATAAAAATAAAATATAAAGAACTACCTTTTGGAAATTTTTAGAAGGAATAATGTCGTTTTACTCAAGTTATCGTTTGTCATGGAAAATTGATTTCCTTTTACATAATAATTTTTTTTCTCCGCAAGAGAAAAATAAAATTGCTAAAACATTGTACTTACTATACACCATGTTAATAGTACACCATGTTACTGATCATTTCAATTTTTTTCAATAAATTCCCATCATACATTTAATATATAATAGTATAAATAAAATAGACGTTTTTGTTTATAACAAATGAAGGGAAACCTTAAAAAAAATTTGGATAGGAAAAGTTAAGTAATTTTATGCTCTTTCAAATGCATTTTCACTGAATCGAATATATTATTTTGGTATAAAAGCATAATTTCGGTACAAGTACAATAAAATGAGTACTTAATTTCCATAAAAGAAATAATATTCTACATATAAATAATTTTTAAGAAGTAAATTATAAAGTTATTAGCAATTGAAAATGATGCGTAAAATTACATGAAAAATCGACGAATTTAAATAATATAAATTTTCTCAAATATTCTTGCATCTTCAGATACCATCTTTAGTTGACCATCTTTGAATCAGTTTAATATTTTTATATGAAACAAAGTTTAATTGTATGCTGCCTGTACTTTCTTTACTCTTTTATTTGATACATTTTTTGGCATTAAAACTTGAAAAGTAATGGTCTAAAGTAGATACTATTATTTCAATGGATAATGCATACTTCAAATAGAACAATGATATTTTCAGAACGAAGGTCCATTTACAGAGATGCTAAGACACGTATCTTATATTTTGTAATAATAAAACATAATGTAAAGTTTCAAGAGATTTCAGATCCCACAATTCTGACATAGAATTTGGGTTGTCATAGTCTTTTCATTGAGGGAGGTGCTGTTCTGCTAGATCATGTTCTCGATTTGTTGGTTTAAATTTTGAAATGCTTTAAAAGTTAATAAATTATCATTTGGAGTATAAATATCATTCAACAGTAGATATTTAAGCTATAACATTACCAAAAATTTCATTCTTTGCTGTCATCAGGATGTAATTAAAAATAAATCAAACTTCGAAACTTGGCATATCATTCAAAGTATGTAGTTCCCGTTGAAAACTTTTTCAAAATTTGCTTGATTTCTTTCAATATTACATTATAAAATCACTGTAATAAATAAGTAACGACAACCCACATTTCTCATTATTGCCGTTACATCTTAATAATGTTGTTACATATATCTAATATGTATGTATAAAAATATAAACAAATTTCTCAAAATCTTTTACGATACACTACCTGGCGCTGGTATCTTCATTTCATAGTGAAAATACATTTTATAAGATTCAATTAATTCATTATAAACAGTGAATAGTAGAGTAAGAGATTATAGAGAAATTTTCAATTAATTTTTGAAATATTTGTATGAAAAGGCAAAATTTACTCGTTAGTACAGTGAGATCACCCCAGAAGACGATAATCTTGAGAATTTCGGGCACGATGAAGCTGATAACGTTTGAGATAGAGAAGACGATGCGAAAGTAGACGAACGGAAGGTAAATAAAAGAGTGTTCACCGGGCATCATCGGCCAGAAGCCGTGTATTTCGAGCAGGTACTTATTTGGCCACAAGAAATTGTCTATCGTTGATGTATCTTCCATGACCATTCTGTATCACCTGTTATTTTCACAATTTTTCTGTATTATTGTACTTACGTTATTTTAATCTCAGAGATTCTTCCTTGTATGTAGTTTTTGAGAAAACTTTCGTTACGTGTAATTTATTACTTACAAATTGTTCGTTTAGAATGTAAGATAAAAGTTGTTATATGCAAAATACTTATTTTTACAAATTAAAAATTCACTTTGGTATTAATCACAAATCGCAGTCCATACAAAATATTTTCACAAATTTTTACGTAAGAAAATAAGCGAACGCTGAAGCTACAGTGTACTACTACGAGGGCAAAAAAATAGCTTGTACACCTTACGAAGAAAAAGAATAAAGAATGATTACACAGCACGGACATAGAGAGAGAGATAAAGAGAGAGAGAGAGAGTGAGAGTGAGAGTGAGAGAGAGAGAGAGAGAGAGAGAGAGAGAGAGAGTCCCTTCTGTGTCTCGCGCCTATTATGGCGGAATATCATATGTAGGTAGATTGCGGCGGGATCTACATGCAAAATATCGTAAGTGAGCGAAAGCCTTTGATATTATTAATGACACCATTTTTGCATCAATGGATAGCTGGGTTGTGTTTATGAATTTTTAAAAATCTGAGGTCGATCAAGCAAGCTGCTTTCACTATCCCCGCACAAGCAAACCTGTTACAATGGCAAGCAGAGACGAATTTCTACACTCTGTTATTTGCATGCAACAATGTCGTCGTTAAATCAATGGCAAAGTGTCACCAACTCGTTGCCTGAATACTCACAATCGACCCGCCGCGAGACAGTTGACATCGAGTAGTGTCAGAGAAAGGTTTTCATCGGATTCGACTCTTTCTTAATATACATTAAAAATACGTTTTTTTTAATAGTGATGAAGTTAGTTATATATGCTAAGAATGGCGTTAGTCACTTCATTTTCTTCAATTAATCAATCAATATACCTTCTGTTGCAGTAATTATTTTATGTAAGTCGAATAGACGAGTGAGGTCGGATTTTTAGAAAACATTGCAAGGAAGACAACGTCTATCATGCAGGTAATTGTACGTTACCTGTCTTGAAAACATCATTATGTTTAGGGATTAACTTTGGATGTCAAAGAGAGTAAGGATGTAATGAACTACCAGTATTAATTTGGTGAATTTTGTGAATTTCAAAAAAGATCTGTCATAAATAATGCATTACATACAATAGTATCTAAGCATCAATTTCTCAACTTTTATCCTCAATTCCTTCGTTTGTTTATCACGTTAATTCTTCACAGAATCACATAATCACGTGGTATTACCTAGCTACATTGAACATCTGTAAAACAATATCCCATGAATCTGAACCACATCAAAATTTTCTTTGTACATCATTAATTTCTATATGAAATATATAACCTGAAAGTCGAAGGCAGTGACCTGGTACCAGCATAGCTTATCGAAGACGAGATCTTAAGGGGGCACACCACCATTGAATCCAAAAAGAGAACTTATTTGTATGAGTTCATAAAAATTCTTTCTTTCAAAAGAAATCAATCTGAATTTTTTTTACTACAAATACTTGATAATACTTTTAATTTCACCGTAAAGAAACCTCAAAATCTTGTTCCAGTACGTCATATAAAATCAGCATAGTTATTAAGCTTCTAATCCACTGCCCACGGGATTCCAAATGATCCCGTCGACCAAATTTATTCAAGTTTGGAGATATTACTTTCAATACACTAGTTATGGTATAAATAAGACATTCATTTTTACTGCGTAGAAAATTTTTGACATACATATTATTGATTTTTTAATTATTCATTTAATATTATTAATTAATTTTACCATATGTATGTATTCACACCATAACTAATGTATTGAAAAGTAATATTCCCAAACCTGGAGAAATTTGGTCGATGGGATCACTTGGAATCCCGTCTGCAGTGAGTTAGGAGCTTAATAACTATGGTGATTGTATATGATTGAAGTAAAAACAAAATTTCTTTTACTTGTAATTTTCGCTTTACCGTTGATTTTTCACTTATAGTTTTATGAATATATTTAATACTTTACACAAATATTTTATAATTACTAAATTACTTTTTTAGAATATTTTTGTATTTTTTTCATGAACTAATAAGAAGGTAGAAAAATCATACTTGCCTAGCTTATACTTTCATAAAGAGTAAGTTTTATGGAGATTTCGAAACTTTCTTAGGGTCTGAATAAAGTAGTATTTGAATAAATATAATTTTCACAATATTTCTTTATTTTGAATAATTTTTTTAGCTTTATTACGGTTTAAAAGAATTCTTATAAAAAATTTATCAGAAGTAGTATATCAAACTGATTTTAGCAATGTTCAGTCGCTTATGATAGGATGAACAATTAGAACCCGCGTAGAATTTAAAATTTTATAATAAACTTTTTACTGACTTTTTATAACGCACGCATTGTTAATTAAATTTCAGACTAGAACTCTTGAATAAAGGATATCTTGAGTTTTATTTTGCCTGGTCGCAGATGTCCCAAAATTAGTTATGTCAAAAGTTATAATAAAAATGTTTCGATGAATATACTCCTCTTCAAGTATATTATAACAGCTCCATTTGGATGAGTGTACTCGGCTTTCTGTGCCGGAGGATTAAGACCAGAACTTATAATCATTTTTAAGGGTTATACTTATAATTATAATTGCAACTATATATAGATATATTTAAGCAAAACTTAAACTCGTTTGTCGTTCATTGAGTAGTAATGGACCTCTATCCGAAGTTTTAAACGTCAAAATCGATGGCACCATAAAAAATTACTGGAACGAAAATTTTCAACATTTCTTTCCAATAATTTTTTAGGAGCCGTTTATTTGGACGTCTGTTACTTCAACCATTCTATATTTTTTGCAGAAGAAAAGATTTTTTTTCAGATTAATTTAGTCATATAAGGGGTGATCCTGCTTTTGGAGGTCCAAAAAATCAATTTTTTTTATTGTTTAAATCAATACCTAAGATATTCAAGAATATGTACAAAAATATTATTATTTGCAAAAACTGTCCTTCTTTATTAAGTTGGGAGAAGACTCATGTACTGCATGTCTTATCCTACGCGTCACAATATACTGCCATTGTCAATACTTTATTTATTGAAGACACTTTGCACCTGGCTTTACACCGTTCATAACTATGTGATTCAAACAACAACATTTTTTATTCTAATGGTTTGGTATTTGACTCCTTTTAATATGTACTAAAACATTAGCTCAGCACTTTTTCGCTTAATATTTTTTTTTTCAGAAAGTGATTTAATATTCGAGAATTTCTATTAATAATTTCCAAAATATTGGATACTATTCGGGAACATAAAATAAAAAAAAAATTTTTATTGAGAGAGCGAGACCCGAACCAGCTCACCGCACGACGAAACTTGGCAGTTCACTCGGGGCAGCGGACGCGTGTGGTGGCTACCATCGCTTGACTGCTTTCCCGATTGAACGGAGTCTACGGGCGCCCTCGTGACTTCCTATCGGCCTTCCAGACTCCTGGTTCGAGGCGCTCCTCGGCCA
The DNA here is from genome assembly GCA_949152435.1 of Gastracanthus pulcherrimus. NCBI lineage: Eukaryota > Metazoa > Arthropoda > Insecta > Hymenoptera > Pteromalidae > Gastracanthus > Gastracanthus pulcherrimus. The sequence continues at coordinate 41,475,485 of OX424572.1, forward strand.
GGTTCCTGAAGTTGCCGACGCCCATATGCATTAGTGCATATGCCTTATGTCAAGTCAAGGGGCTCCTCGCTTGAGGTCTAGGTTTATGTAGACATAAACCGACCGATACCAATTACTGTATCCCGTCCCTGATACCGAATCCTGCTTCGGTACTCGATACCGATTCTTATACCCGTTACCGATTCCTGTACCCGTTACCGATTCCTGTACCCGTTATCGATTCCTGTACCTATTTCCGGATCCTGTACCCGTAACCGCTGCATACGTAGACCAGGCGCATCTCGGTCTATTGTTAGATTTAATTGTGGCCACGTCTCGAAGGACTCTTCGGTCGTGAGCATTCAATTATTAATTATTATTAAGTAGATTATGGAAACACTGACCAGATCACCACCTCGAGGCGCTCCTCGGCTGGTGAACCAGTATGTCCAGTGTAACAAACTAGGAAGTCGGGGGCTCTCAAATTCCTAGTGCAGACTAGCATAATTTATAAAAGACGCCGCAAACGTTATCTGATTACCCATCATTTAACTTCACCTCAATATTATTATTTCCTTTAAATATAATTCTATTTTCTTATTGTTAATTTCTTTGTATTATTATTTAATTGATCAATGAATAAATATTATTTTATTATTATTTCTAAATAAACATTTATTTAATTAAATAATTCCGAATTATATAGGTCCGAACCCCCAATCGAATCCTGGTTCAGCTCATGAGCATTCGGCGGGGGGCCGCCATGTTACACTGCCTTTAATAAATAAGGTATTAAAAATAATTATAGATTGTGATGCGTACGATGAAGATTTTGAGATTTTACACAGCTTAACATAAAGGTATTGTTAAGGTGGTGGAAATAATGAGCACATTTTAATATAAAAGTAATTAAGTAAAACTTTATTAACTATTAATATACATAGCAGAATGCTACTATACACGACTGTGTCTGGCGTCAATCTGAATACTCGCTGAGAGAACACATGTGCTTGCTGAGCTCCCTCTCCTCACTCATACATACTTATATACATACGCACTTTACAGTATACGTCAGATACTGTACAATATAAATGTACCTATATCATATATTTAACAGGTATTATCAAGTATTTATAGTTATGAAAATTTTAAGAAGGATTTATTTTTAAAGAATTAGTATCATGAACTGATAAATTAATTTTGAGGTTTAAATGGTATCTTGTCCCCTTAATATAAAATCTATTATCTAAATTTACAAAATTAGGGATGTTTTATTAAAAATTCAACATGTTTTTGAACTTATACTTGACAAAAATATTTCCATGAAGGAGTAATAAAGACAATAGATTCATCGAGGGTGGAAAGTTTTGATTCCTAAAGACGAACGTTCTCGACAATCTCGACGATCTATCTAGACAGACACATAATTAGCATTATTCATTCCATTGTTTTATAACAGTTACTGCATTTATAAAAAAAAATGTATCCACTGTGACGTTTTTGTCAAAAAATTATGATTATCGAACATCCGAGAAGCCTTAACTGGTGTAGCACCTCGTATGAAATATGTAATCCTGAGTTCCTCCGTATCCAGTGAGAGCACGATTGACATTATCAAACTGTCGCGTGCAGCACCGAACATTCTCAGCACTTTATATGGATACTTAATACATAAAAAATAATAATTAAACGTTACGTTTACTTATACAGAACTATCATCTTTATGATGTTTTATAACATCTTTGAGTATTGTTATAATATATGAAGATTTGGCGGGTTAGAATCTAGACATAATAAAAATTCGGCAATAATAATAAACTTTTTTATCAGTTAATTATTATTAAGTAATTTTTTTATTTTTTTGCAAAACAAATTTAACAAAAAAAATTAGTAAGAAAGAAATTAAGTCCAAAATTAAACCTCAAATTGTGTAATTTCTTTTTAATATACACTATATAGCATGCTTTATATATACAGCTATTTAATTACTTCCTCATAGAGGAAGCTTTGCGATGGTAAAAAGAAAGTTCTACTGAAAACATGTTAGAAACATGTTTTGAGGTACTGGGAATTAAAATACACTATTTTTAGAATATGTCTATATGGATGTGTGTGTATGTATGTGTCTGTGTGTATGCGTGTGTGTATGTGTGTGAATGTGCGTTTGTATGTGTGTGTGTATGTGTGTGTATGTGTGTGTATGTATGTGTATGTATGGGTGTGTGTATGTGTGTGTATGTGTGTGTATATGTGTGTGTGTATGTGTGTGTGTATATATGTGTGAGTAGGTATGTGTGTTTGTGTATGTGTGTGTGTATGTGTGAGTATGTATGTACGTGTGTGCGTATGTGTGTGATTGGGTGTGTGTGTGGTGTGTTTGTGTGTGTATCTGTGTGTACGTGTTTTAGTTTTTTGGGTTTTATGATATCGTAGAAATAATACATAAAGTTACCTATATTTTCCCACCCGAACTCAAGAAATTGTCATTTTTTTCAAACGGTTATATCTGTGAAATATAACGAGGAATATTTTTTAACGGCTGACAGACCACCTTTGTCCCTTTTAAAAAACTGCTAGACCAACGTTTTTGAATATTTTATACCGTAAAATACTTACAGAAATAATTTTAGCGATAACTATATAAGTCAAACTGCTTCATTTTCTTGACACCTTTATATAAGTGCCAGATCTATTTTGTACCGCAGATCAGTTGCCAGACCAACTTTTTTCGACATTTCATCATGTCCGTAAATGATAACAAAATATCAGAAGGTACCATGTAAGTCAACAACCCTAGTTTTTCTTACATGTTTCTGACGCTCGTGTCGAGCTCTGTCCTTCGCGCCCCCTCCAGACCTCCTTTAACCCTATTTATAATATACATAAATAAAATGGTCTCAGATTGTGCAAAAAATTTGTTGCTAGCTCCCGGACTATTCTATCCCGTGCTGCATCAGCGGTTGCTGATTGGGCTGGGGCTGCTTTAAGACTTATAAAGTAACCCATCTCGCTTTTTCAAAAAATTGATTTTTTTTTCTTAAATGATGCTTAAGTTTCCTGGAATTGATATGCACCTGGTCCTAAGTATACTGTACTTTTATCGCTTTCGAAACTTCAAATGTTTTTCTCGAACCAATATTTTTCAAAACCTCGGGGAGGGTTTCGTTCTCATTTTTAATCCGATTGACTTGTAATTTTAACTGTAAATTCGTAATAACATTCGTCAAAAGATGAGGTACGGGATTTTTCATATAATGTTTACTCTTTTTTTAAATAATTTACCGCTGAATTTTTGGTCAAAAACGCAAATTTTTTTCTTATCATCTTATGTATTTTTATGTTAAGTTTTAGAAAAAATTTGATTTTGTATTCAAGGTTAAAAATTGTATAAGTTAGGTGCCCCAAAGTGGAGCTATATAAAAACAAATTTCAGACTTTCCACAGTACAGCCGATATTTGGTCTTAAAGTGTCAATAAAAACCTTTTTTACAACCTAAACACATGTACTACAAACTCTTATTAATGAATTTCCAGTAAACTTTATCGTTTCCTCACAAAAAATTACGCAAAAACGCTCATTTTTAAGAGAGCCATAGTGGCTATACCCATTAACAAGATAAATAACCAGTCCACGACCTTAGGAAAACAGATTTCGATCAAACTTCGGAAGATGCTTTCTGGTACCAAAAAATGATGCCTTACATCAGTAACTTTGTCGAATGAGCCCTTGTTGTCAAGGTATACGCCATTGCACCCCAAATGTTCATTATTTCAGTAAAAAAGGTAATAAAGTTGACTTAATTCTCTTGTTGTATAATGTAAATGCATCAAAATGAGTTTTTTGAGGAAGCTGAAGGTTTATTATATGGACCAGGAATAGCTGATTAGCGGATTATTAGTGTCAGTAATCGAAAATTGATATTTTTTCTTATCGGGAACTGTGAAGCGCGTTTTCTCCAGTTTTAATTTTGACGATTTCTCTAAACTAACGGGCGTGATTGCAAAAAAACTAAACAACCTATTGGAACGATTTAAAGCTTGTTATCTTCAGAATCGTATCTCCTTCTATTTGAACTGAAAAGATTGTTGAAAAAATCTTTTTAAACGACTTTTATAGCAATTAGAAGTGATTTTTATTTCAAATAGCACTTTTCTTAAACCTGGATAAAGTTAGAATTTCATAATTTCTTCTGGTTTTTCTTAGTTCACCCAGAAGAAAAATACATGAAAATTAAAATTATCTTTTATGTTTCTGTTTCAGACAAAGTTGACTTTATTTTCTTGTTGCATAATGTACAATTATTATGGGAGAAGCAAGTGAAGTGGCGCATTTTAATTTGAAGAATAAGATGTATTTATGAATAACTTTTTGTCTCTGCTTCATTTAAGAAAGTAATTTTTGGTGTATATGATTATATATTTTTGAGAAAAAAATGTTATTAATATATTGTTTACTTATGACCTATTTTACTTAATTTATTATAACAATGATTTATCCATGCAAAGAGCTATGCGTCATAGTATTATCTGTGGCAGCTAAAATAGCCCAATTGCATATTTTTAAAATCGTATTTGAAAATAATTTTATAAATTTCGTAAGTCATACAATAATAAAACAGTTTAAGAACTGTAGGTCAGAAGTTGAAGTAACGTTTTATTCATTACTGTATATAATATAATATAATAAGTTTTTCATTCTTTTATTCGCAATATTTATAAGGTGCGCAACAATACCTACTTTTCCCTTATGCATCAGTATAACTTTATAAAATTTATTCACATAACGAAACGATTTGTTAAGAAAGATCTATACTATTAACAAATAACAAGCATTAAAAATTTGATGAACAAATCTCCTCATTGCTCTTCCATTTGTTTCTCATAAACTGTTCTCAACAATGCGAAGTACGAACCGGCTGTATTAAATACCTAGAATAATAAAGATAACAATTAGATATGTTATAAACATTTTTGTATTAAAAAACCGTAAAATATTAGCAAATCGCGTATTGTAAAAATTCATTACCTCGGTGAACTTGGTCATCGACATGACCTGAAAGCCAAGCGCCGTGATCTGACACTCTTTCTGTGTCCTCATGATGATAAAAGCAAGGTTGCGTTGCTGGCAAGATGTCAGAAGATGCCAGGGCAGTTCGTAACAGATGACATCACCCACCGCCGTACTATCCTCGATTAGCAGCTGTCCCGGCCAGCACCAGACTACCAGCTGAGCAAACATTGCCATAAGGTAGCAGGTGGACTTCAGGATATCGGTATGACTGCCGCTTCCCGCTATCACCGCGTAGCCACTCAGACAAATCGTCAAGCCACTGGAGAGCAGCTGAACGAATATTATCGGGCTCAAAAGGGCTCGCATTTCCTCGGCGATTCTGTAACAGCCCGAAATCAATTCATGATGGGACAGAAATACTGCTTATCTTCAAGCCTAACGGGAGCAATCTGCAATCGAAATATCTATAAGTTTTCTTGAATTCAATCTAGGATACTTGGACTGATTACTGTACCATGAATTGTCTGCTATTATTATAAAATAAAATAAATAAAAAAATGTAAAAACTACGCTTTTATTAAAATATACTAAAAAGGAATAAATCATTTTGGTTTTTGATATAGTAGTATGTTCACAATTATACTACTTTATTACAACAAAAAAAGCACGGGCACTCATCAAAAGCATCAAGTAAGTTATGTATTTTAATATAATTTGAAGGTTTAACAGGAAATAATTTCAATAGTGAGCTTCGTAGGAGTTAAGTATGTCCTTAAATTGTCGAATATGGACCAGTTACAGTAGTTGTTTTTTTTTTGTATGAAAGCTTATAAACCGTTATTTTCCTCGATTTTCTCGTTGTAACTCGTGAAATATTGATTGTATCAAAAAAGTTCCTGTATAAAAGTTGTTCAGGAGAAAATTTTCTACAAAAATAATTGTTTTTAAAAAAAGACAAAAATTCTGTTGCAAAATTTTCAACAAACATTGAAAAAGTGAAAAAGTAATATTGTATTAAAAAAATAGTCAAAATGGTTGAAATACAAATGCACTGAATCATGTCTCTAAGTGTGAAACTTACTCACTCTGTTATAACTTTTGAATGCGCATGTCATTTTTAATGAATCTTGTTAGAATCGATAGCTCATAATAAGAACTTTAAATATCCAAAAGGGCAGAATTTAAAATCAAAAATTAAACATGAAAAACCATTTTTGAATGTTCACATCTTTCGTACTTTTTAATTTGGAATAATGCGACCAAGAGCATTGAATTTAGTTTAAAAAAACGTGAATTTAAAAAAAAGAACGTTAAGATAAGAGCTATAGGAGCCGAGATAATGTTTACGAGTGAGCACCGCGCCAGTACTTGCGCGCAGGTGCGCGGCTGAAGTCCGAGAGCGTGGCGCACAATTCTAAATATCTCGGAAATAAAACCACCTATCACAATGAATTTTTCTCATATTTTACGTTGTATTTTTAGTATGTTTTAGATATGTTAGTGGGAAAATTATATCTTTAACCGAAAATATGGTAAGTAACTGTATTTTACGAAAATCGCCCGCGCGAGCAAGCTCTGTACCAGTAATTGCGCTTCTGAAATCGTTTTGGCATGCTATCATTTTATTTGTGCAAAGGTTTCTAATTATTTATTCTTCATGTGCTCTAGTATTAGTGAAATATAAGACGTCTGTGAATGCTGAGAAGGAGGCTTTAGTATAGAACTATAAGTGCAATGTCAACAACGCTGTAGACAGTTGTAAGTAAATAAATTATTTACTTTCATATATTATATTCTTAATGTTTAAAATATTATCTACATGTATAAATCAGCTGATTTTTTTATCACACTATCATTTCATTTATGCAGTGGTTTCTATTCACTTATTCTTCGCGCACTCTACCAACAGTGACAGTGAAATATAAGACGTTGAAGGTCTTGATGTAAGGCCGCCGTGTCCGAAAATGTTTTTAACAATAATTTTTATTCCCATGCCTCTCCACCTCTCCATCACCCATCACACTCCATTAAGCTATATTTTTTTCATTCTCATATGCTCCCGGTTTTTCCTGACCCCTTTACTTCATTTCGCAATGCACTAGATGATATAAAATTAAGAGTTAATTCTGCGTTACGCTAATAGTGATTACATCATTCTTTTACTTAAGGAACTTAAGAATATAATAATCATCTTCATACATGCACAAAGTATATATATATATATATATATATATATATATATATATATATATATATATATATATATATATATATATATATATATATATATATATATATATATATGTAAAAAATGAATAATGTTAAATCTCTGGGTCCAGATGAGATGTAACAAAATTATTTTTCATATTATTGTATTGTTATCAAGAATACACATGTACAAAATTTTAAAGCCCTAAGTTGTTGGGAAGAGCCTAAGAAATCGATCGCGCATTTTAACGTAGAAAATAAAGCAAGTTAAATAAAAGCGTATATAGAATGTTGTAAATTTTTTGGTCCATCCTATACCTACACAGAGAGAATTCTCTGATAAATATCACCGCAAAAATCATTGTAAATGAGGGAGATCCTGACGTCAAGGGAAAAATTACCCTGATGAACCGTAAAAATGAACATTATTCATTATAATTTTTACCATTCAGTGTTGTAAATTTTACCGTAAATCAGGGCAATGTTTACAGTTCATCAGGGTAATTTTACATCTTAAGCTCAGGATATCCCTTGTTTACAATGATTTTTACGGTAATTTTTATTACAAAATTCTATCTGTATAAAATAAATGATATTTTAAGGTGGTCTCATATAGTAAATTTTGAAAATTTTTTCTGGTTATATTATAAATTTTTATTAATTGGTAGTTGTATTTGTTACCTAAATAGAAAGTTTTTTTTGTAAATTTTTGTAAATTTGTTAATAGTATACCCTTAGTTATGTATGAAAAACTATAAATTTTCAATGATAATTGATGATTTTTTAAAAATGTATAGTATTTGACAAAAATTTTTGGAAAAATTTCTTAATATATTTAATTTGACAAATCGAAGTTCGTAGTTATGATGAGAATAAGTCAAATAATATATACTCAAAGTATTTATATGCGCATAAAAATTTCTGAACGTTGGAAAACCGTAAATAGAGAAAACAGCACGTTTGTAAAAATAATAAATAATTTTGCTGAGTATTTTAATACAATTTTTTATCGCAGAATATCAATCAAAACATTTTTGAAATAATTTCTACGTTTTCTAAAGTTTGTCTGATTAGTATCGGGTAGATTTGGGCACAGGTTACGTTTCGGTTAATTTAGGAATACGCTGGATTGTGTGCAATGAAGGTCGGGGAATAATTCAGGTATATAAATGTACAAAGTATATAAAAAAAGAAAAAATTTAATTCGATTTTTTCGTAAAATTTATTGAAAATTTGTCTGAGAATAGTAATAATTTCGTGTGCGCCACATTAGCCGCATATGAACTGTTCATTTATTATGTATTTTTAAAGTAAATATATGTATCCAAATCTAAAAACCAAAGTGTTATTCTAAAAATAGTATGCCTTTCATTATAAAAACTTATTATTCATATATATTTAGGGTGTAAGACATTAATTCTGAATATTTCTATTCCAGCTATATTTTATAGTGCCGTAACCTAAAATTGATATTTAAAGTATATAAAAAAAGAAAAAATTTAATTCGATTTTTTCGTAAAATTTATTGAAAATTTGTCTAAGAATAGTAATAATTTCGTGTGAGCCACATTAGCCGCATATGAACTGTTCATTTATTATGTATTTTTAAAGTAAATATATGTATCCAAATCTAAAAACCAAAGTGTTATTCTAAAAATAGTATGCCTTTCATTATAAAAACTTATTATTCATATATATTTAGGGTGCAAGACATTAATTCTGAATATTTCTTTTCCAGCTATATTTTATAGTGCCGTAACCTAAAATTGATATTTAACAATAATCTTCATAAAATGTTATTATTAAATTTTTACGAAAATTTGTATGACGGTATTGAATACTATATAGAATTGAATAAATTTAGTTTGATGTATTTAATTCAAAGGTATATACTTAAAATTTGGATCCGCCAACTAAGCCGCATCTCCCCATCACTGAGAAAAATGTATTGCTCGAGCTGCCAGATTCTGGTTGATCGAACTAAACTATTTGTTGCTGCTGCAACTAAACTTTGTTATTGCCCTCACAGCTATATTGTATTACTGCGATAAATATACAATAGCAACGGCAGCCAATGTAGTTACGGGAGCAATATGTACGGTTGTAGGCGCAATACAGTTAGGTATAGTTATCTTGTAAATATAAATGTATTGACGTGTGCCTCTACCCTTTTTCTCAGTGCAGGTAATTAGTGAAATAAAAGAAGTAGTATTCACCCGTATATGGAATCATGCAAGGTCTGATACAACGATGTGTCTCGTCAAAAAGCTGAATAGCCTCATTTACGTATTATTCTAGAAATTAAAGTATCAGATATTTGCCCATATTCTCGAACATCTCTGTGATCGTTGCAAAACATACATCAACATGCGGCAATGGCATTCGATGACTCGGTCGATGTCCTTGCTGGCCGTCATCGCTACTTTGCTTTGGTCTGACTTCGAATAGGCTTCATCATCTCGTAGCCTGTCTCCAATCGAACGAAGTCTGGCCCCGATCACTCTGAAGTGACCACACACGTGAAGTATGAGGCTCATCATCACGGTGTCGAGTGCGACGACACCGCTGCTGCAGTAGAAGGCCGCTACGGTTTGAAAGCCAAATGTGATCTCGTAATTTGGTGTATGTTGGTAATTGGGGCCGTACCTACATGAAATTTATCGTTGTAAAAGGTAGATGTGATTATTTTTTATTTATGTATCGAAAAATAACATAAATATGTCGATGGCCCTTACGAAGAGTAGCACATTTCAAATTTCTTAAAGCACCTAGTTCTTTACAGGGGCTTCTAATACAAAAAGTCACTTTTTGGATTTTTAATAAATACTAACACATTCTTTGATCTTCTGAGAAAATCATAGTTTTGTCTGAGATTTTAAGAAATAGTATTTTTCAATTAATCTCAAATGTGATAGTCTTCGCAAGATTCATCGATATTGTCAGTTGATCGTTCTTTGCATATGGGCGATTCCATGTCAATGGAGCATGTCCAAAAATCATAATGTTCAAAAACTCTGAGAAAATTTTATACTCATACCCAGAATATGTAAAAAAAAATTTTAGAGTACAAAGTGTTATATTTCAAGGGCAATTCAAGGACAGAAAATGCATTTTTCTATTTTTTGAGATTTTTCCAACTTTTTTTTATTTTTAACAAAAAAATTAGAAATTTTTGAAAGAAAAGTTTAATATTTTTTGTTGAAAATGAGGTAAGTAATCTAAAGAAATTTTTTGTAGATCCCATTGCGATATTTTGGGAACTCATACATTGTGATGTATTGTGACATTCGGATTCCAGCTAATTGCCATTCATTTTTTCAAAGAAAATAATCTTAAAATTTAGCTTTTTATATATTACCTTTCATTCTAGACTTGATCCGAAATGCTCTCAAGCTGAATTTGATGCACAAATGAATAATAAGGAATTTGATGCAAATTATAGTATAAATCAAAATTCTGAAAAACCTACTTTCGCATTGCAGATTATAATTTTTGGTTTAAATACACTTTTGACTTACTGCTACATCACATTTAAATGTTCATTCCAGGTCAATAATTACATCTACAGCGCATAGAAAATATTCACATTTCAAATAATAGGACTAAACGTGTGGTGATAGTCATATAATAGAAGTACCAACAACATGTGCAGTATTTAAAAATTCTGCAGAAATTATATTCAGCTTGAGATCATTTCGCACCAATTCCTCACCTCATTTCCAACAAAAAATGTTGTTACACTTTTTTCTCAAAGGTGGATAGTTTTTGAGTTAAAAATCAAACAAAGTTAAAAAAATCTCAAAAAAATAAAAGAAATGCATTTTTTTACTTTGAATTGCCCTCGAAATATGACACCTTGAGTTGTGACATTTTTTTACACATTCTGGGTATGAGTACTAACATATTCTCAGAGTTTTGGACATTTTGATTTTGGATATGCTCATTTGACATGGAACCACCCATATACAGGCTTTGAAACAAGATAATAATTCTTTTAAGTACCGCTATTTGATCAATTTTACAAAGATTTGTATCGATGCGAATTTTCTGATTAGCGATTTCATACGTCAAAAAAATATTTGTATATACGAACGTGTGAGAGTGTTTGTATATGTTTGCGTGTGTGTGAGAGTGTGCGGGGGTTGCGGTCAGTAGTTTTGGTTTGTCTCGACAATATTACTTATGATAGGTACACCTCCATATCTCGACAAACGAATTTTGAATTTAGGAGAGAATATGTACATTCAGTTTAATATATCGATCGCGAAAGTATTAACTTGAATACTCACATTAAAATATCCTTAGGTGAGGTATGAAGGGTACCGAGTGTTATTTGCGCCTGAACTAAGGTAGAATTGTAATAATATAACTGACCAAAGGTCGAATGGTAGAATGCGCTCCTGAAAACTCTCATTCTTTTCGGACCTCTGATTGACCCATACAATGACCGCCACCGTGGTGAAGCTGATGTTGTTGCTGATGCAAAGAATTGAGAAGCCGATGGTAAAGCGTTTGGCCCAACCGGCCAACTTCTCGAGGCCCTGACGCTCAAGCACATTGTCAGCTGTTGTCAACCAGAATTTTCTAGCGGCAAAGTACATCCTGCGGAAGCTATGTCGACGCGCGAGCACGTAGAACATCTTGAAGAGCAGCAGAACATCCGTTATTGCGATGCAACCGATTCCTTATAGTTATTTTCAAGAAAATATGTAATAAGTAAATAAACAATAACGCAGTAGCTAAATGAAGGCTTAATATTGAGTTTACTGAAATAGTTGGCGTTTGAAGAGTAACAAGATTTTTTTCTGGCTTAAATCTTGCATCTAACAGTTTCAAGATTATGATTCAACCAAAAATTGTTTAGAAGAACTTATATACTAGAGCTTCCCCCCTGCTCCCCTGTTCGCTGCACCCGCCAACCCCTATCATAAGTTTAAACATTAATTACACTGGACCATAAAATGAAATCGGAAAAGTCCTCTGGCCAAAGCAAGTGATCTATATGTTTTTAGGTGCTCTGATCACGAATCCGTGGCCCGCTTGACTCCTACACGTCAGGATCAAGGTCATTTAAAGGTCAACTTCGATTCTTCGAGAGATATAATTTTTTTTACCTCGGACTATGAAAGGGCAGGAAATTTTACGTTCGAATATGGTTTGACCCAAGGGACAAAGTGATCTCTAGAGATCACATGGAGGTCAAATTAATTCTTTTGATCTTCTCAGACCAGTATCCTGCCATAGTAGGCAAATATTGAAGAAATGACCCTCACAGAAAATGTTGTGAAAATCTGGGACTATTGGCTGGTGACTTTGGATTCGACCGCAGAGATTATTTTCAAGGTCATTTGAAGGTCAACTTTGATATTTCGCGAGATATCTCTATTTTGACCCCGGATTCTGAAAGAATGGAAAATTTTACGTTCGGATATAGTATGACCCACGGGTCTCAGTGACCTTTGAGGTCACCGAAGGTCAAATCTATCATTCAAACTTTTCAGACCAGTATCTCATTATGGTAGTCAGACATTGAGGAAATGACCTCTACAAAAGTTATTGGGGACATATGGGACTATCGGTCAGTGATCTTGAATTTGATCTTCAATGTCATTTTCAAGGTTATTGGAAGGTCAAATTCGATACTTCGAGAGATGTTACTTTTATGTCCGCGGATTCTGAAAGAGCAGGAAATTTTACGTTCGGATATAGTTTGATCCAAGGGGCAATGTGACCTCTAGATGTCACATGGAGGTCGGATTCATTCTTTTGAACTTCTCAGACTTCTATAGCCTCGTGAATCCAGGCATACAGATTCCAAAATTAGCCTTTGGCGTTATATTACTGTTACCATGTAATCAGTTTGTGGTTTCTGAGTGTGATAAAAGGCACTATGTATGCCGATTTTTTCTTCAGTCGACGCAAGAAAGACTAACCGTACGATGCAGGGATTCGGAACCCCAGTATCAGCGATTAGCCAGGGCGAGCAAGCGGACCTGCAATCGTCGTTATCATGCGACCGCAGCACTACATTGGCCTCTTTAGAGTCTAATGCTACAAGACTAGAAATTACGCTGTGCAATACGCGTGTTGAGAACTTTTGTATTGTTCGTGGGAAATACGTCATCAGTCTTGACAGAAAGCGCTTCACATATAAACTCAAAGAAAATTACAGAAAATTCTTCCGTTTAGATACTAGTCGAATGGACAATTTTTGGAATCCGAAAACTGTATGCATTAAATGTAGTTTGCAATTCCAGTATCAGAAAAAAACAGTATTTGCCTCATCAATAATCTGGCGAAATCCGGAGATCATTAGACGAATTGCTACTTCTGATTGACTAATACATCTGTAAAATATTATCTCTCATATCATATGCATCTGTTCAGTCTGTGACTCTTCCTATCCTCACCATAGTTGATCATGATGTGAGAGAACTTGAGATGTCGACTATTAAAGATTTTTCTGATAGAGACGCTGAGGATATTGAAATGCAAGTTGAAGAATCAGGATACAAGCATGATGACAATTCTATTGATGAATCGGAAGAAATGGAAGATGATGATAAACATAAAAATTATCATTGTTTTACTCAAGATGAACTGAGTGACTTGGTTCGGGACGCAGGACTATCGAAAGAACTTTCTGAGCTAGTAGCATCTAGGTTGAAAGAAAAAGGGTGCCTAGCTCCTGCAACTCGTATAACCTTCTACCGAATTCGAGATCGCTTATTTAGGAAAATTTTTCAAAAGAATTGTATTTGGTGTACTGTAACGATGTTAAAGGCTAATAAATGAATATAAGAGCGTTAAGTATAAATCTAGTGACTGGCGTCTATTTGTAGCTTCTTATACAAGAAGCTTAAAAACAGTCTTGCTCCATAATGGCAACACGTATACCCCTATACCAGTCGATCATTCTGTCGTGTTAAAAGGAATATCATAATATCCATTTCCTGCTCGAGAAATTGAATTATGATATTATTATGAAATATGGCTTAAATAGACTATAACTTTGGTCAATAATTTTTATATACAAATTTTCACACTCATATTATAACTACATGTATTTAGAACACAATACAACCTGGAAAGCATCAATTTCATCACATTAATTATCTAAACCTTGTGGCAGTCCAATAAATATAGAGGTTTTCATTACAGCCAATCAAAGAGACCTAAAGACCTTCAAAAAAATTACAAAAAATTTTTTAGTTATATTTTGATAAAATGTTAAAATTTACCGAAAAAAACGAGGTAATATATGATGAGTGACGTTTTACATTAATATGTATTATCAATTAATTTAAAACTTAAAGGTGATCTGTCCCTTAATAAGAATTGAAAATGATGTTTAAAAATACATGAAAAAACGACGATTTTAAATAAAGTATAAATTTTCTAAAATATTCATGCATTTTCAGAGACCATCTTAGTTGACCATCTTTGAATAAGATTAATATTTTTATACGAAACAAAGTTTAAATTTATGCTGTCTGTACCTGCTTTACCCTTTTCTTTGGCAATTTTTTAGCATAAAACCTTGCAAAGTAATTGTCTAAAATATATGTGCTATTTTTTCACTGAAATAATGCTTACTTCAAATAGAATATTTGATATCTTAAGAACCAAGGTCCAGTTACAGAAATACTGATACACGTATCTTATATTTTGTAATAATAAAACATATAAAGTTTCAAGAGATTTCAGACCCACCAATTCTGACATTTTTCTGAAGTATTCTATAAAAACATATAATTTTGGTTGTCATAGTCTTTTTTATTTGGAGGGCGGGGCAGGATGGGGGGAGGTGCTTTCCTGATCGATCTTATTCTTGATTTGTTGGTTCAAATTTTGAAATGCTTCTTCTTGTAAATATATACTTATTAATAGCTTCAAAAGTTATTAAATTATCATTTGGAGGTAATGTTACAATAAGATGTGCAAACACTATAAAATTATTTTTCACTCTTGCTGCAAACTATACGTGAGCAAAAATGTCTACTTTTCACCCATGGTACCAAATATACTATTTTAACATAAAGATTTAATCTAGGGTGTGGCAGGACTGTAAAGTTCAGAAATAACAGACACCTCAATATAGAGGGTATCCATAATAAAAAATAAGGAGGTCGAGAAGAGGATGAGGAAATAATAATGGAGGGGCTAAACGTCAAGGTCAGTGCTATATATATATATATATATATATATATATATATATATATATATATATATATATATATATATATATAGTTAAAACTATGATTTTAATCATTTTTAGCATGAATTGATGATTATCTTAATTTTTAGACTAAGATACAGGCTCCCCTCCATTTTGGGACCTATACTGGGACTTTTGCACTATAAAAAGGTATCTCCATGAATTTTTTGGGGGTCGAGGCTTTGATCGAACTCTCAGAATCAGCATTTTAAGGTTTAATTGGCATATAAGATAGTTATAACATATATATATGACTTTGCAAGTATTTTTAATGCAAACTACAGAAAATTTTACAAAAAAAAGTATGTATACGTTTTTTGTGAAAAATACTTCCCTGAGGAGTTATAAATTAATTTGTATGGCCATAAATGCAAAAAATGCTTAGATGGCCAAGTTTGACCCTCTGTAACTCGGAAAATAATGATGGAAAAAATCTGAAAAAATTCAGGGATACTCATACATACTATAAGAACATAAAAAAAATATTTTTGGAATTAAAAAGACTTAAATTCAATACTGTATATTAGCAAATTTTCAAGGGAATTTAAAGACTACTTACAGGGGTCTAATTCGTGGAAGAATTAATTATAATGTACAAATTTGAGATATAAAAACTTGCATCAACTTAGATTGTATAAAAATATTTTTGCCATCTATAAAAGAGACACTGATTCTTTACAGAATTCAACTCAGCTTGACCCCGTAAACAACGAAAATTTCATTCCAAACAATATTATCAATTTTGGAGGTATTCTCTTATATTCTGAATATAAACATTGTTAGAATTTTTACATCTAGATAAAAATACGTATATTTGACCATGTGAAAACAATGGTCTTCTGATAAAAATACCTATAGGATCGAAACTTTGACCATATGATTTTTTTATTGATATGGCAAAAGCTAACACGACTGGAAATTGTTTTGTATAAAGAATAAATGGAAATGAAGAAGAATTTCCTGTATTTAAAGTTATTCTCGGTATAAAAACCTTGTGGCCGATATTTTCTCCTGTAATTATTTCTGCTTCAATGTTATACGCAAATAATTTAGTTATTTTCAATCGCGTACCATTACACACACCGTCCATTTAATAATTTCAAAACTGTTTCATTTATAATTTTAACATCTTCATTATAAAATAACGCGATCAATTGAATTGATAGGTTAATATTACCATAAATTTTATTACGGATGTCTTAGTCTTCAATTTATTTGGAATTACAAATTAATTGATTTTTCCTTCTCATAATTCTAATAACAATCAGGCAAATTCTATATTTTTCGAGCGGATATTTTTTGTTAATTTCATGATTTGGTGGCCTAATGGTAAGGCAACTATCCAGAAAGTAGGAGATTGTGAGGTCGACCCTCACTTGGGACAGGTTGATATTTTTCGATCTCGATTTTTCATTTTTAGTGAATAATATCGATTTATGCCTAATTTTAGGCTATGCGGATGACTTGGATATAGTGGGAGATAATGGTGAAACGGTGGCGAGAAATGCGGAAATCCTTATAAATGCGGCTAAAAACACGGGGTTAGAAGTGAGCGAATCGAAAACGAAATATATGATCATGGAGAAACTGGGCATTCGCGAAGCAGAGGGGGATCTCAGAGTCGGAAATTTCACTTTTGAAAAGGTTAGCGAATTCAGATATTTAGGTACAACTATAAATGATCGAAACGAAATTAAAGCCGAGATTAATAAGAGACTTCATTCGGGTAATGCCTGCTTCTACGCTGTGAACAGATTACTTAAGTCAAAGCTACTGTCGAAAAATGTCAAAATAAGGATATATAGGACTATAATAATGCCGGTAATCTTGTATGGGTGCGAAACCTGGGCGCTCACTAAAGCGGAAGAAAATCGTTTTAGGGTATTTGAAAATAAGGTTCTGCGGAAAATATACGGGCCAAAGAAAGATGAGGAAACTGGGGAGTGGAGGAAACTGCACAATGACGAGCTACATAATTTGTACGCGTCACCAAATATTAACAGAATAATAAAATCACGGAGACTAAGATGGGCAGGGCACGTGGCAAGAATGGGCGATGATCGTACAGCAGCGCGCATAATGAAAGGAAAACCGAAAGCAACGCGACCTCTTGGTAGACCTAGACGCAGATGGGAGGATAACGTAAAATCAGACGTAACTGAAATTGGGCGGGAAGGCGCGAAATGGATGGGGTTGGCACAAAATAGGGAAACGTGGAAGGCTTGCGTAGATGAGGCGATGAACTTTCGAGTTCGAAATGCCATTTAAAAAAAAAAAAAAAAATATCGATTTATGCCTTGTCAAAACATTTTTCGACACTCATTGCAGTGTGAAAATTTGACAAAGAGAGACACAGAAAATATTGGCTCGTGTAGACCGATAGCTTCATTACATATGAATAATAATTATTTTTGTAATTAAATAATTATAGGTTGATTAACTGAGATTACTAATAAAATATGATAATATTTAAATAAAATTAATTCTTGAAATTTATATCACTATTTATATATAGTATATAGATCTTTCTCATGTACACATATACATGTGCATACAGAAGTAAAAAGAACAAAACATATAAACATTCAACATAAATTATATGTATTATTCTACATAATAGTATCATAAACTTAAATTATTTCATTACGTTACTTTGTAACGTTTTTGTTTTAATATTTTATTAAAATCTTAAATTTATTAAAGAATCTAAATAATACTTTTAAAATAATAATTCAACGACCATAGATACAGATGTAGAGAAATTTCTTCCTAAATCGGACCGCATAATACAGCACAGCACAGCACAACAACAGCACGGGATTGCACTTATGTGGACTCTCATTAAATGAGCCCTAAACTACCGAAGTATGTTTTGATAAGGTAATTCTTTGTAATATATTTTTCTAACTAATCAACTTCCTTACCGTAAATTAAATATACGCTAAGTTTATCTGTTAGTTATAATGATATTGTTGTGTAATAAATCATACTACTATAATAACTGTACTACAACTATAGACTATAGTATCTAAATCAGATAAAATTTGGATGCAATTGGTAAAGTGTACCTAATTTATTAAATTTTTGCGAAGATACAAGAAAAGAACTCTTTCTCTATATAAAATAGTAAAATTGTGTTTTTACATTATCTTAAGCTTCTTCCATCGTTGGTAACTCATGAATACATTTTGTTAACATTAATATTTTATTTTATTTTATTTATTATTAATCGGCAAAACTACTTTGAATATGTTAAAAATATGTTAAAAACATTAAAGTTTATACAAAAATTTCACTTTACAGTTATATGTTGTAATTTTCTTTTCTAAAAGTAAGGGTTGGCGAGCGGCGCGAGCGGGGGGGGGGGGGGTACAAAAAATTGTATTCTTTGCTGCCATCAAGAAGCAATTAAGAA
Organism: Gastracanthus pulcherrimus; assembly: GCA_949152435.1. Classification (NCBI taxonomy): domain Eukaryota; kingdom Metazoa; phylum Arthropoda; class Insecta; order Hymenoptera; family Pteromalidae; genus Gastracanthus; species Gastracanthus pulcherrimus. The sequence continues at coordinate 41,494,316 of OX424572.1, forward strand.
GTAATTAAAATTTTAAATAAATAAATCGAACTTCTATATTTGGTATATAATTCAAAGGAGTTCCTGTTTAAAACTTCTTAAAAATTTGCTTTTGTTCTTTCAATAGTACATTACAAAATTGCTATAATAAATAAATAACAACAACCTATTTCCCATTAGTGTTGTTGCATTTTGATAATGTAGTTACATATATCTTAGGCCATGAATATACGTATCAAAAATATAAACAAATTACTCAAATTCTCCAACAGACCCTACCTGGCGAGGGCGTCTTCATCAATCACATAGTGAGAATCCATTTTATAAGATTCAATTAATTTATGATAAAAGCTGAACACTTGAGTAAGAGAATATAGAAAAATTTTCGATGAATTTTTCAAATGTTTGTACAAAAAGGCAAAGTTTACCCGTTAGAACGGTAAGATCACCCCAGTAGACGATTATCTTGAGAATTTCGGGCACGATGAAGCTGATAACGTTTGAGATAGAGAAGATGATACGAAAGTAGACAAACAGAAGGGAAATAAAAGTGTATTCGCCGGGCATCATCGGCCAGAATCCATGTATTTCTAGCAGATACTTGTTTGGCCACAAAAAATCGTCTATCGTCGATGTATCTCTCATCACCATTCTGTATTACCTGTTATTTCCATAATTTTTCTGTATTATTGTACTTTACGTTATTTTAATCTCAAATAATTATCCTTGTATGTAGTTTTTGAGAAAACTTTCGTTACGTGTAATTTATTACTTACAAAATGTTGGTTTAAAACGTAAGACAAAAATTGTTATTTGTAAAATCCCTAGTTTTACATAAAAAATGTTACTTTACTATTCATTACAAATTACAGTTCATAAAAAATATTTTGATGAATTTTTACGTAAGAAAATAAGCGCACTCTCAAGCTACAGCGTACTACTGCGAGGGCAGAAAAATAGCTTGTGCACTGTGCGAAGAAAAAGAATAAAGAAAGTTATAGAGAAGAGAGGTTCCGCGAACAAAAAAATGCGATATGATTACAGAGCACGGCCAGAGAGAGAAAGAGAGAGAGAGAGAGAGAGAGAGAGAGAGAGAGAGAGAGAGAGAGAGAGAGAGAGTATTTTCTCCTTTCCCTTTCTTGCGCCTATTCATTACTCCCAGATACATAATTTACCTTTTCCGTTTTTCTTTATTACTTTCTTTTTATCTTCAGCTGCGAATGGCTATCGGCTCGGCTTTACTGTTTTCGGAATATCGTATGCATGTAGAATGCGGTGAGATTTACGTGCAAAATATCAAGAGCTAGCAAGCCTTTGATATTATTAATGACACCATTTTGCATCATTTGACGTATAGATAGCGAGGTTCTGTTTATGAATTTTTAAAAATCACGTCTATGAAGCAAGCTTCTTTCACTATCCCCGCACAAGCAGACTTGTTACAATGGCAAGCAGATAATACAGGAAAAGACGCAGGTAAAATGGAATCACAAAGTGAATGATTTGAAGTGACTCTTTTGTGCATTGCCGATGAATCGCGAATGTAAGACTATTCATTATCTATCTGTGATTTTTCCTTTATTGTGCTTCTATCGGAATATCGTATTCTTTTTTATTTCTCGAGACGGATTTCTGCACTCTGTTATTTGCGTGCAACAAAGTCGTCGTCAGATCAATGGAAAAGTTTCACCAACTGGTTGTCTTGATACTCACAATCGACGTGCCGTGAGACAGTTGATATGGAGTAGGGTCAGAGAAAGGTTTTCATTGGATTCGACTTTTTCTTAATATACATTAAAAATATGTTCTTTAATAGTGATAAAGCTGGTTTTATATGCTAAAAATGACGTTAACTCACATATAATAATAAATAATATAAAAAATTATTATCAACATAACAATTTTTATTACATTTTCTTCAATCAATCAATCAATCGAAATACTTTTTGTTTCAGTGATTGTTTTCTGGACCTCCAGTAGCAACTTCTGAAAAGGACATTGATAGTCGAACAGACGAGTAAGGTTGGTGTTTTAGAAAATATTGCAAGGAAGACAACGTTTATCATGCAGGTTATTTATCATGTATGCTATAAACAAGGTCTTTAAAAAATCATTATGTTTAGGGATTAACTTTAGATGTTAAAAAGTATAAGGATGTATAATAACTACGAGATTGGATATTGTTGAATATTGGATTTGGTTATTTTGGTGGATATTATTAATTTGAAGAAAAGATTGAAATTAATGAACTACTGGGAAAAACAACAGCGCAGAACTTATTTTTTATTGTTTATTGCGTTAAATCTTCGCAGCATCGTGAGGTATTACCTAGCTACATTGAACATCTGTAAATCAATAATTCATCAATCTGAACCACATCAACATTTTTTTAAATATTATTCATTTCAATATGATACGTATAACCTGTTAATTCATTGCAACAACGCAAGGTACAATCTAGCTGCACTGAACATCTGTAAAATACTGATGGATCAATCGGAACCACATACAAATTTTCTTTGTAATTCAGGGTAATTCAAGACACTAGTCATTGATTTTATGGATATTATCTAAAGAAAACTACGCGAGCAGTATTACCCGAGGTACAATTTATCTGCTTTATATCTGCTAAACTTTTGGTCATCTAGCAAGGCTATCTACCTCCCAATTGTCAGAGAGTCGTAGGGTGGTGGGTTTCACTAAGAATACATTTTTTATTTAACGAAAATTTGGTTCAGCCACACATACAAATAAATAAATTTTCATGCAAGATAATAAGCCGCTGCTAACTGATTTAGCAGAATGCTTCCTCAGAGAGAGGTCTTAAAAAATCAAGTTTAAGAATTGCATAATGGAAATTCGCTTTAAAGTAAATAATGCTAAAATTAACTAATTAAGGTAGGGTGGTATCCCTATAAATTCTATCTGCTTTCCTATATTCGTACATAATTCTGACGTGATTTCCTGTTTTCTTCCTCATTCCACGTATATCCTGCACTTCTTTTTGTCTTAATCCATCCAGTATTTTCTTTCCAGCCATTCATTTCCATTATTTTTTGCAGGCTTTTTGTCCTCTCGGTCCATTTGTACCATTTCCCATCTACTTTAATTTTCTTGTATTTTATCTTTACTTATTTTCCTGTTTTCTATTTTCCTTTGCTATTTTAACTATTTATTTCTGAGCCTCTCTGCCCATTTTTGATCTATTATGATCTATGTATATATACTTATTTTCATTTCTAAGTGTACTTTCCTTGCTCGTTATTTTTTCTTTATCTTCTCTTGTGTTCAACTTTATCCGGATCATACTGTTTTCGCTTCCTATAATGTTCACTAGTTGCACTTTTACCGTAACAACTAGTTTGGCATCGAAGAAGTCTTCCATTACCTTCTGTAATACTTTTCTTTCTGCTTTTACCTCGCTGACTATTATACACTTTTTCCTTTCGTCAGCTTTCATTTCTTCATTCCTTTTCTCTATATATAGTTCCTTTTCTTGTGTTAACTCTCTCCCATTTCTACTGCATTCTTCTATCTTAGACTCATAAAGGATATTATTTTCTTCTGTTTTCACTTTCTTTCCAATCTCATGCTCAAGTTCTTCCTTCGGTTTTTCCTTTTCACTGATCCTGTCTTTATCTATTTTCTCCACTTTTTCTATGGTGCTGAGCAGTATCTGTCTGTTACTCATGTCTCCGTATTTGTCTGGCATGTTCTGGTTTGGCGTTTTCGTCTGCTCAGGCGCTACTATCTTCGGCGTCAGCTGTTCTTTGACTTCTTCACACAGTTTGCTTATTCTCCCATAGATGTAACCCTGTGCTTGATCCGCCTCGTGCATGCGCGCCTTTTCTTATACACTGAAAAAAATAAAAGGCTGCTTCTACTGAGGGCTCAAGCAGTACCCCTCGAGTAGAAGTAGCCTTTTATTTTTGTTCAGTGCCTTAGCATACGGCGATGCTGTTCGATGACTAGCCATATCTTCTCTCTGGCCGATGTAGTACGAGGCTCATCATAATGGTATCAAATCTGATAATCTCTGTGCTGCAGTAGATGCACACGATGAATTGAAAGCCAAAGATGATCTCAAAGTTTGCCGTACGTTGCATATTAGAGCCGTACCTGAGTGAGACATAAAACTTTTAGTTGATAACTCTTTTGCTGCGACATGAATCACCGGTGATTCATTCGCTTTACAGACAAATTATTTTTTAGTGATTCTTCAATTAGTATATAACATAGAAGCGGAATATAATTTTTTTTAAACTTTAGTAGATGTTTATGCATTTTTTGTAATCAATATAAAAGACTTGTCTGAAAAGGTAATTTTTCACACTGTAGCCATAGGGTTAAAAGTAATCCAAATGGTTGAAAGTATTCAATATCATAAGTTATGCATTTTGTGTAGACGTAAGCAAAAATTTCCTAATGTTTAACTTCTTTGGATATAAGCGACCAGTTACGAGTAGCTCATGATGGCTACTTCTTTTGTGATGCTATGATTTAGCGCTTTGGATATAATTTTTTAAATTTCGTTTATTGTCTTTTTACTGTTGTTATTATAATCATAGTAAAGCTAACCTCATCTAGGGTAAGTGTGTCAGTTACTGTGGGCTGACCGGTTACTGTGTCCCTGGTTTTTTTTCACATATAGTTAAATGTGGTAATATTAAAAAATATAAACCTAATTTTTCAAATAAAAAGAGAGTTTTAATTTATCTATTGAAATAAATAGTATTTCATGATTAAATTCTTAAAATCCAAAAAATATTTTTTTTTTATTTCCGTTCAGTAACTAGGACATTAGGTTTTTTCATCTGTGTCAATGACTGTGCCCCTGAACGACAATCTATCATCTAAAACGACTTTTGAATGCAGATAGAACCTTGAATGTATAAATTTGATGTAATTTTAAATTCATGTAATGCAATTTATATTAGTGATAAACGTACTTTACAAATAATATTCAGTTCAGAAACGTTGCAGAATATTCGAGAGCATAGCACAGTAATTGAGAACAGTAACTTAATCCTGACGATTTCTAACCCACAGTGATTTACGCAAACCATCGCTTTTTTACTTTAATTGATAACATGATAGTTTTTTAATATTTATGTTATAGAGAAATGTTTACGAGTTCAGGAAATACAAAAGTATCATTTAAGGGGTCAAGCTACTTTTGGTACCTGTAAACATGCATAAATTTTGCATGTTAATAATTTTGATTTTTCATTGATTACAACCCTGGTCGATAATTAGTCTAGAACTATGTAGATCTCTCTAGATTGCCATGGGAATAATCAAGGGCCTCAATAGAACTATATAATAATCTGCCAGAGAAACTTTGAAACTTATAGTATCAAAATAAATTATGATTACATATAATTCAAGCCCTGGTAGACTTAATTTTATCAACAATTTATCTTTTCCGCAAGGTTGCAGTTGCTCTGGTGGAGTATTTTTTATGATCCGGGACTTAAAATGTTTGTTTTAATGTGGCTATGGTCGTACTCGAGTAGAATTTTGAAAAGACTACAATTACATCAAATAAGTAATATTTTACACACTTTATTATATCAATACTATTTCCATTTTTTCCATTTATTTTTAAGCATTCTTAACTGTAATAAGAAGATGAGGTACTTTCTTAAAATTTAACTCCACTCTGATCACAGCCACATAAAAAATACACATTTTAAGCCCACGATCATGTAAAATGGTCAACGATGCAACTGGAACCCTGCGGTCAATGATCTTTTCTTCGAAAACAAGATCTATACATGCATGAAAGAGTAGGTTTGCTATTGTTGATAAAATTAATTCTAACAGGGCTTAAATTATAGGTAAATATAATATCTTTTGACACCAAAGTTTTCAAAGTTTGTTTCCATGAAAAAATAGTACGTTATGCAACAAGGGAATAAGCGACTTTATTCTCGTGTTACATATAGAACTTTTTAACACACCATGCCATAAAGTACGTACTTTTTCCCCGCCGAGCCAGGAAAAAAGAGCTACATTAAATCCCTACCCCCACTTTAGTCCCTGCCGCGCCGCGCATGTGCCCTCGTCTTTGGCTCGGGAACAAACAGCGCGTGGCGGCGGGAACTAGCGTGGGGTTAGAAAATTAATATGTAGCACTATTTTCCCTCTTCGGCGGTGAACGAGTACAAGCTTTTTGGTAGGTACGTTAAAAAATCGTATATTGCACGCGTGAATAAAGTGAGCCAGCGATTGCCAGCGTGTGTGACGCCCTCGTTCCGCTTGGATGCCAAACCACACGCAGGCATTTAATGGCTCATTTTAGTCCCTAGGTGCATAATATACTATTATTCTCGACTTAACTGTGGACACTTTATTGACTTACAAAGAGGGACATACGCGCGGAAGTTTGATATCATTTATTATAATGTTATGAACTTGTTAAGTACGTTTAAAAGTTTAAATGGTATGAGTTTAATTTGTCAATATTTAACTATAAATACTTAGTACAAATCTAATTATAATTATTCTATGTAGAAGTTACATATTAAATATTACGTACAAAATATTAAATATTTCTAATAAATAGAAACATTTTTATTGACATTTTTATTTTTATTCAGTAAGAACTAGAAATGATTGAAAATGTATAGTAATATAGAGAAAAATAATTACGGGGTAACATCATTCTAGGTACACCTATTTTTGACAATTTTTTGTGGGTAAATAACAAGCAAAATGAAAAATTCATTTAAAGAACTTTATTATACAATTAATGAAGTGTAAAAAAATCTTTTTTTCTTATCTTTTTTCCGCTCAAACGGGCGGACAGTTTTCTCGTAGATGATGAACCCTAGAACAAAAAACCAAAGTTTTTCTTAAAGTACATATTAGTAAGTGTAAAAGTCCGTAGGGACTTTTTAAAAATCAAATTTAAAAAAATGATGCACATTTGAAAAAAAGTTTCGATTTTGACAAAAGAATTGTCAGTAAATTGTTTATAAAAAAGAAATTACGCCAAATCAAAAAACCGCTACGTACTACCACCGAGAATGTTATTGTGAAGGTACAGTCCAAATTTGAAACGAATCCATGCAACAGTTTTTGAATAATCTGTCCGCCCAGTTTGAAAACTACGGTTTCGAGAAAAACGTGTTTAAAGTTTCCGTAGCACTTAAATTGTTGAAAACATATTTACCTCTAATCTACGATGCCTACACTATACATTTGACCTTCTACATTAATATTCTCCTCGTCTTCTTCTTTCGTTTTTGATTTTATGGACAAACGAGCTTCTCTAGAAACATCAGTCAGCGATCGCTCTGCGAACTTGACACGGCGCGCGTCCGCTTCGACGCAGAAGTTATAACAATTTGGCCCGATTTGATGCCTAACTTTTCCATAAGTCTCATGGCACTATAAAAACCATCATTGTATATGCCTACAGCAGTGTCAAGAACATACTTTCCACTGGAGACTGTTTTTGGAGCCATTGATCAGCGAGTCAGCAGACATTATTGTTGAGTTCTTCGTAAACGGGTTTAATGGCGTTCAAAACTTCTTTTGACAATGCTAGTTTATGCTTATAATCTTTTAAAGTGCCAGTGGTCTTTGCCTTTTGCCACGAGCACCATGAATTTTCTCCTGGCGGGCATCTTTGGTGCAGAGATACTTTGTAATATATCGTCACATATATTTCATTTTGCATTTTCTCGATAGAATCGTGATTGCGATAAATAGCTAAGCCATAATAAATGGATAGCTCGTCGATTAATTTTCCAGTTAACTTGTCTTTTCCACCAAGTCCCTTCGGTTTTTTTTTCAAATTGCGAAGATAAGTTCCCATTCGCTTATGCACGTGGTCGATGCACTTTTTCATTAAAACTATGAGATTTTCATAGGACTGCGAATCCAAGAGACCTTTATAAGATTTCGAGTCACCATCTCCCACGTAATGCGTATACTTCCCGAGGAACCCACGTGGTTTGCTTGGCATTAATCTTTATGTTTTTCGTCCCATTCCTTGTACTCCTCAGTATCGCTGTATTTTTTCGAATCTTCACATTCCTTACAAAATTTTGATTTTACATGAGCGAGATAAATACGTAGAGTGACGAAAACCCATGCTTTATCCACGAGCCATCACCAGATACAGTTATACCATTTGTGTATCCTTCTTCAGTATTTTTCTCTTTCTCTTCTCGAGCTGCATTTTCCATGCTAACTTTACTTACCGCCTCTGTTCCAGTAGCGATCCTACGAACAACAACGTCCTAAAACGATTGAAAAACTGGCCCTGGGAGATTCATGACCGTGCAAAACTTTTGTATTCCATTTAATCCCACACCGAGTAACTGTATAGTCAAATTCCTCAATTTCTTAGCCAGCGCACTAACGTTCCCGTCCTTTGGCTTCTCCATTTCATAGCGATTCGGTAGCCGCCATATTTCTGCTTTTCGTCGCTTGATATTTGCGGTACCTCCCCTTGCACCTTTTTGCCCCTTGTACATTGTTTGTTTTATTGTTAAAAATCACTTCAAAACAACGAAATATATATTATAATGGCGTAGAGAGCAAAACGACGCGCACGCACATTGACAGTTACACTGCTCGAATAAAAGGATTTCATTATGGCATGAGCGTCCTATATGCGCCTCCTATTGGTCTTCTGTGAAACCTGAAACACCCTATGTACTGTCGGTAACAATGCTACTTATTATCTAGAGAGGTATAAGAAGTATAAAGGCAATAAATCGGAGTGCGCCAGGTGAGTCATCAATCGTGCTCACAGAGCACTGCGAGGTGCCGCAGCAAAGTCGGGAGAGACCTTTAAATATTCTTTTGCACTATAAAGCGACTTATTATTTTTAAGATCCTAAAGTACACTTTAAGCAAACAAAAAAATAAACCAGTTTTGAAAAATCCAAGAGTAGTGTTACCCCTTAAATAAAAATGCATTTGCAGAAAAAATAAATTTGCGGGAAAAAAGTAAATTTGCGGAAAACAGTACATTTGCGGGAATCATATGCTACTTTTGTCCCGCTCTTGAGGTCAATAAAGTGGCCATTACGGTTGAATCGGGAATAAACAAAATTACAAACATGCTAAATTTATGCATTTTTACCGGTACCAAAACTGTATTGTCACCTTAAGCGAGTTCATAAGTAAAGATAAGATTTACAAGACATATTAGTAACGAAAATTTCTGCAGTTGTATTAAGCGTCACAGTAACTAGTACACTTATCTTAGTGGTCATATCAAGGGGCGCGATAGCGCCACGTTGGCAAGTATGAGTACTATGTACGTTACGAAGCCTTCGGATCGCACCGCGGCCTATTATACTTTGAAATCATGGTATCTAACCTCTTCAAAAATTGCAAATGTTAATATCTAATGTTGATTTTACTTATATGCAATATATCAGCACATGATTGGGAGATATTAATTTAATCTGTCACATAAAAATTTTCGTCTTTGTGCGTTCAATTTTTTTATTTCTTCCCTGACGTCACATCCGGTTTTTATTATATATATTAATATCTTCCCTGACGTCAAATCCTGTTTTTTATTATATATACATATATATAATAATGTTAATTAAGCATAAAAATCAGCTGATGACGATATATATAAATAAAGAGGTGCGCGATAAACGCATTAGCTGTCTTTTGTATGGCTGTACCTAATAACCGTATAGCAATATCGTCCACGCATCGTCTTGTCCTGTGCGTGGATACGCGGAACACCGTGAAGCGCGAATGTAAAGGCATGCCTTCCTACAAATGCTGCGAAGTGCGGAGCTTAGCGGGTCCGCGGCCGGCCGTTCTACCGCTTACCGAACATCCAAGTCAGGATTTTTGCTGCAGATTATCGCTGGCTGACAGGCTACATAAAGACTAGCGATTTGAGCTGTGTGTTTTAGAATAACGACGAAGGTGTCGGACAACTATAATCAAGTTAAAATCAAGCATTTGTATTTGTATCATATGAGGTTATGTGCGTGATATTTATTACAAAATTTCAATGAAAGATACTAATGCGTTCAAAAGTTATAGTGATCTCAAAATGCGATCATATAAGATACATATTCAAAATTAAAAATCGTATTTCATTCACAAAAATAACTCAAAGTATTTGTTATATATAAACTGTTTGGAAATTACGCCTTGTTTATGACTAAGTGAACATTTTCTTACTTATCTAATATATAAATATACAATAAATTTTATTTTCATATTTTAAAAATTCTTAAATTTCAAAATCGCAGTGTTTTATCTAAAACAACTTTACAGTAACTGTAAGATACATCAATCGAAACGATAATTCCGCTTTACGGATACATTTTTGACATATCAAATAAAACGTATACAATGACAAAAATATATTTTTCTAATTCTTACAAAATTTAAATATTTAAAAATGTAATTCTTTAACAAAAACAAACTATAAAGTAAAATATACCAATCGAAAGGAAATTACACAAACTCTACGGATATATGCATATGTTTGACATCTATCGTATAAAATGACAAAAATAGTTTTTTACTTTTGAGTTATTGTAAGATATATAGAGATCGACGAAGCTTGATAGCTTCTCTTTATGCGTTTCGTACCGGCTTCATCTACAGAACTCATCAGTAAGGCTATGTAGACGAACCCTGCTGTAAACGCTCTGGAAGGGATGTGCTATCGCTTCCAGGAATGCTAATGGCTAGGTTAAATCTGTGAGAGCTGGTAGTCGCGTAGCGGTGAAACGCCACAGCTATAGCTCTCTCTCTCTCTCTCCCTCTCACTCTCTCTCTCTCTCTCTCTCTCTCTCTCTCTCTCTCTCTCTCTCTCTCTCAGACCGCTTTACTTAAACTATCTGGTGACATAAGAGGTAGTATTAATGGTAGTATTAATAACTATTCTTCCTTTATTAGACTTAAAGCTTTCGATACCATCTCACCAACAAAACTGCTTCGCACGCTGATTAGAGTGGGGTTCTCCAAGGGTGTGGTCCTGTGCATTAAATCCTCCATAACGGGTTGCGAACCAAAAGTTGTCATTGAAACAATTGCACAGTCGGTGTTACTTAACAAATTAAGTTTCACGGAAGAGATCAAATAAGTTCACTCAAAATGATTTTCACCTTTAATGTTTCTTTTTATTAACCTTTAAATCATAATTATCCTGTGACGTGTTCGTATAAAAATCAAAATGAAAATAATTCTGTGCGATGTGTACATCTCGAGATTCGATTCGCAACTGCACTGGCTCTTTTGTCACCGACGAAAGACCAACGTCGGCCCTCAGATGCTTACATATTCCTTTCGAGGAAGTGTTTTCTAAACAAACATTTTATCAGCTCTTTATGCTAGTAACCGAAGCAGCTTCATTCTTGAATTTTCTTATGCTTTTATAATTACATTTATTAAATCATTCTTAATAATTACATTACATTTTATAAATTCATTTAAACATATTGATTTTTATTTTTGCAAAAAATGTACACTGCTTCTGTCGATCACAGGCGGATTGGCTCACAACCAATCTTGGAGTTCCGCAGGGCTCTGTACTGGGGCTTCTTCTATTCTGACTGACTTACAAACGGGCACCGAGCGCCTAACAACTGCATCAAGGGCAGTATCAATATTAACTTAATTGGTGACTTACATTTGCCAGGAATTGGGGTGGAAAACGGAATGATTGTGCCCTTAGTCGACATGGTCACGAACCTCGGTGTTATTATGGACAAGACTTACATAGAAGCTTCATGTGGACTACGTAAATGAACGCGTAAATCGCGCCCTTTATAGGTTTAAATTCTTTAGTTTCTGCACCACCGGGGCTCTGCGTAAACAGCTCGCAGGTGCATTAATTGTATCTAAACTACTGTTCGGTCGTTGATCTTGATGTGTTTTAATAACTGCAAACTAAGCTAAGGCGACTGCAGAACTCATGTGTAAGATACATTTGTGGCATTAGGAGGGATGAGCACATCAGCCCCTATAGAACGGAACTGGGTTGGCTAGACATAGAACAACGGCGAATATACACTGCACCCCTTATTTACAGAGCTATAAGGATAGAACAGACTCCATATCTAAATGAATTAAAAAAGAAATCAAACCAGAACATCCAGTAAGGGGCTAGGCGGGAAGCAAAAGATATCTCAGTTTCAAGGTCGTGCACTGATTTCGACTTAAACTCCTTTAAGGCCCGCCGTGCACGTCTCTGGAACCCTACCCCCCTCAGTACTATGTACCTGCCATCGCTTTGAAAATTCAAGACGGTGATGTGCAGGTACTTGCGTACGCAAAGTGGAATTTAATTATATGTATTGTAATAGTAGGATTTGTGCTGTTTGCTATTTATTTATAGTACATTATGATACGTGTAACCTAAGTAGTCCTTTACAGCACATCGTGTATTAGCGTTCGAGCGTAGCGAGGGCGCTAAACGCCGTGTTATGAAAGACGATTTTTGACACAAGTATCGTATACTATTTTATAGCAGTGCTTGCTTAAATCTGCTGTCACGCCTAGCCGTGCCTTAAGCAGTCCAGTATTGCACCGTGAGGTTAGCGCCCGAGCGTAGCGAGGCCGATAAGGACGGCGCAATAATGGACTACTTAAGTCACGGACAGGTGTGACTTAAGTGCGGATTTAGGCCACACAGTGCTATAAATTTATTTATCATTCTTTATGTACTGGTGCGAGTGTATTTATAAGCATGAATAAGTGTATGATTGTACACGTATCTTGCTGTGTATGAGAGTGATCTATTATGTAATTGACAAGATAAATTTTATATTGTACACTTTTAGAGACTAACGATCTCTATGTGATATTTAAAATTGTGGCATAACTGAACATTGTAAATAGCGACTAGAGAAATTTTATATTGTGCAATAATTTTATCTCTTATGTTTTTATCTTTTACGTTCAAGTGTGTGTATATTAATTAGCATGAATGAGATTGTGGCAGTATGCATGCAATTTATAGTGTGTTTTATATAATGATGTGATAGATAATTACTGTGAATTATTTTGAATTTTTACGACCGTTATGTGATATTTATCCAAAATTGACTGAAATGTATATGTAATAATGTATATTATTTTTTGTCTTAAAACGAAAATAAATTTTTATCTATCTATCTATCTGTCTCGTTTTGTGCGCGCTCTCGCACTTTAGACACATGCGTTCTATCTCGCTCTCGCTTTGTACCTGTTTATCTACCGCCGCTGTGCCTTCGGGTGTTTTGCGATAGGACTATTTCAATCACCTTTCTGCAAGCCAGCACTACTGCAATTTTCAATATCTAGCGTGCTGTACTTGCATAAATATTCATCATTTGACCGGCGTCTCGAGTTTGAGGTTACGATCAACATCTTTGCTGCCTAAACCCCACACGTGAAAGCGAATCCTGCGCATGCCCCTAGTCATAAGATCGACTGGTACGTACGAATTTTAACATTGCGGCACGCGAGACAACGTGTCTCAGTGAGAGCGTTGTGTTATGGAGGCTAGCATTCACAGCTGTGCAGAATGTGGTGTGCTCCCTTGAAAGGGCAAACCTTACAAGTATCGCTGCGCCAAATGTAGTAAGTCATGTCACGTTAATTGCATGATCTTGTAAAATAACGCAGCGGAAAAATGCTATATATGAGAAACATACATTAATACAGGCGACAAAGCAACACCAGCAAATAAACCGATACACACATATTACGTGACATCACGCGGAAAGATAAATGTTCGTGCGGCCCCACTGCGCCGTCTAAATCATTGGATCAAGCTACATGCACGGGCACACAATCAAAGCCGCAGCCGACGCCGTTTATCGCAAAGGCTGCACTTATCACTTCCCGCAGCTCTATGTTGCGTCTGCTGCTCCCAGTTGGCCATCCTTCATCTCTGTCTCTCTCTCTCTCTCTAATACAGACATCAGCGCGGGAGAAGGGCGCCACGCTGATAATACATCGAGAATAAATGAGAGCCTATACTCTCTCGACTCTGAAGTAAACTCGATGCCTTCGACGTCTACTACGGACGGCCAACCTCTTCGATGTGAATTTATGATACTAGATGCGAGTGCGACACCAAGGTGTGTTATGTTGTCGTCCATTGCTGATTACATTGATAATTAATCAGAACTAACGCGTAAAACAGTCACTGATCTACAGTCCGTCATTGTGAATAAATTTGATTCTATTGTTACTTCATCGACTGCCATACCAGCAATGGAGCAGTCGATTAGGGATCTTTTGAATCGGGTTTCTTCACTTGAGGAACGTATTGCGGTACAAAATTCTTAGCTAGAAGGTATGCATAACGATCGGTTGCTGTTACTGCAAAAAATATGGTTATAAAACAGCAACTCACTACATTATTAAACAATGTATCAAACATGGTCGACAAAGCTTTTGATAATACTTACAATGGAAATAATATAAATTATATAACCAATAACAAGTGCTAGTGGTGTAAACCACTTTATAAATGCGTACCCTGTCCCTTTTCTCCAAAAAAAGAAAAATGAGTGTTTCTGTTAAGATTTCAGTCGTATTTTTCTTATTGATTAACAGTAAATCATTATTTATTAGATAAGGTTATTATTAAATTGTCTTATTTTAATCATATAGAATTCTCAGGGTGACTACATTTGCCTATATTACATGCTGCTTTGTTTTCTGAACATCGGGACGCTTAGCTATGTGATATTTGTGAAAGGAGAGGATTCTTGTTGTTCGATACTGACGTCAGAAAGAGAATCATCTCAGATATCTTCGCCATCAGCGATCCAGTCATTCAAATCCTCCTCGTCATGGTGCAGACCAAGGGTGTATAACCTTACCATATATAAAGGGTCGGTTATTTTAGATATGTTAGACTCTGTAGAAGTATCAGCGCGAGTTTTCCTTTTTATTTCATCACTAGAAATGCTGACACATTATTTAATAGACATATCATGAATGTTTCTTTTCATTACTATTTTACCCGTACACGCCTGGACGGTCGCACAACTGTCACACGACCACCGAACTTCAGTATGGAATACGAAAACGAAAATTTAATTAAATCTATCTTAGCCATTGGCTATTTTCTAATTTAAGATCTCAAATATGAAAATATATTGGTAGAAGTATAAGAAAGTATATTCTACTCACCTTTAAGCAATTCTTTATTAAAATAACAATCACATAAAATTGATAAAAAATAAAACACAAGACACTTACAACGATCCCCCCCCCCCCCCCCCAATATACACTTAGTCTCTGGAGGTCGTGTGCACGCGAGAAAGATATTAAGTTTGCGCCCTGCCATTTCGAACTCCAGAGACAAACTGTCAGGGGGAAGGCCAAGACAAATTGATGTACAAAAGCGAAAGGTGGGAAGTGGAGCGAAAAAGAGGGGAGTGTGAGAGATACGGAAAGGCAGAGTAGACCGCGCACGTCGCACGATAATGGGGGAACATACCGCACAAGAAGTTGCAACGTATATGTCTCCCATATATGTAGACGCACACGTGTGAGAGCTGATGCGTATGTGGCCACACACACGTAAGACCTGTAGCCGCACCGGGGTATCCCGCGGCCAACGTATTAACTGCACGACGAAAAGACCGACGCGGCTACGGCCACCTCCTAGGCGAATTTGATGCCCTGCTATAAGTATGACGACAGGGAACATTATTTATGGAAAAATAGGTGGTATAAAATATAAGGGTGAATGGAAATTATTAGTTTTAATTGAAATCAATCATTGATCGTGTCTTTTAAGAATATTAAGGGTGTATTTGTATGTATTCTTAAGATTACTCACGTCTTCTTTTTTATTAGCTGTATTATCGTAGTAGAAAATGTTCAAAACTTCCCGAAAAGCCATTTTAAAGGAGTTTCTTTTCTATATATAAGAATTGAAAATTATCAAAGTTTATAGTATGACCTGTGTTAATAATATGAGTAGCTAGAGCTGACTTAGTATCAAGATTTTATACATCATTAATATGTTCTTTGTGTCGTTTTTTGAATTTGCGTTTACTAAGGCCAATACCCTGGTAGAAAATTAACGAGTCGAATTACTTAAGGTATCAACGATTAGCTAATCTCGTTAGCTAATCTTAACTAATATTAAGGATAAAATCAAGCTTAGGATTCGCTAAGAGATCTAAATTATACAGATAAAAAAATTGCAGTATATAATTAAAAATATTTTTTATTTATCACGTACATCAAATCAAAAGCGCATGCTCCAATTTAATTCTCAGCAAAATACAGCAGACCGTTACACCGCGTCGCATATTTAAATCGAAGTTGCAATTTATTTCGGAGTCTCATCATTGGATTACACGTGATTGTTTTTTGTGTTAAAAACCCTAATTTATTTATATTGTTAATTTTTTAAAGCAATTGAGTAATTTATTAACTATAATTGTTAGCAAACGCAATATTTAAAAAAAATATAAATCATTTAATAACCTAAAATGATGTAACGATTAATGGACTATAACCATTAATAGTGTCATATATCTAACTAATATAGATGTTAAGAGTACAAAAAAACATGAAACTAAAAAAAATTGTCCCAAAAACCCCTCGCGCGACTTAGAATTGAACGTTTCAAAGTAAACGTTCTTCAGACGAAACGAACAAACTTATATATATTTTGTGTAGAATTGTTGTTCGCAAAAGCGCGAAAACGTTTTACTTCACCATAACCCGGGATATTTATTTACAAAGTGGGGATAGATTTGAAAGCCGAATGAACATACATTTTAATCATTTATAATTAAACACTTATTATCAAATAGTTACTCTGATAACTAAACTTAATCGATTCATTATTAAATTACTTGTGAATATATTTTTTAAATTAACGAGTTTTTAACTTAATTAATGAGTTTTAGTCCGTAATGAAAACACGTCGTCAGGTACCGGGGTTTTTAGCTAATTCCTTAAGGATATATTAACTAATACATATACAATTAAACAATAGCTAAGAACTCCTTAACGTTTCTACCAGGGTATAAGTAGCTGGGCAATCATTATGTTCACCTACTTTACAATTAATTTTGTAAATAATATATTGCAGGTGTCAAATTTTTCCAGCCTATCTTTACCTAATTTAATCATGCAATTGAGTTTATTAATAGACTTCTTAATAGGACTAATATTATGTTTATAAAAAACCTTATTAATCTTTGCGGTGAGGTATATTATGAAGGGAAGAACCATGAAATGTTTGTGCAATGAAGAGTTATTACTGTTGTTATCATTATTATTTTTATTTGTGTTACTGTTCTTATTATTAATATGGGCAAGACGTTTATGAATGTATTTATCAAAAAATTTTGAAAAGTAGGTCAAAATAACGTAGAAAAAAGGAAGATATGGAGAAGGTCCGATTCTTAGATGTAAAATAACGTAGGATAATTACCGCAAAGAAAAATAGGCCAAAATAGCGTAAAAATGGTAGATATGGAGAAGAACGAAAAAAAATAGGCCAAAATAACGTAGAAAAACGGAGATATGAGGAAGGGCCTCAATTCCACTCATCAGTGCTCCTCCCTCATCCACGATTTCGGGATATTTACTTCCGGTCCAGATCGGAAGTATTCCCCGGAATCCAGAATTTTGGGATTTATACTTCCGGTACAGACCGAAGTCCTGGATGAGATAAGTATCAGCTAAAGTTTTAATTTTTATTATACATATTGTATTATTCAGTTCTATACTTATTGTAAAGATGGATAATATGAAATGGAATTCAATTCAAAACCACGATGAAGAATCAGAAGATTTTTGAATACGTAGGATTTTTAGAGGTTTCAGATGATCAAATTGATGATAATATGGAATGGGATCCAATTCAAAATTGTTATGTGGAATTGGAAGATTTACAAAATACAGAATATGTACAATATTTAAATGACCAAATCGATAAATATTTAGAACAGGAAGACGAATATGAAAATAATTTAAATGCTATAGACAAAAATATATATTACAATAAATTAAATAATTAAATAGACAATTTGTTACATAAAAAATGTACTGCAAAGTTTGCAGCCAAAAAACCATATCTACATATTTTTGTAAAAACTTTTAATACCATCTTTACTACTCCGAACGCTATGTAATAAATCAATATATTAACAAGTTTAAATAATAAAATTTGGTATACAGGGGTTTACGGGGTCGTTGATTACGAATCAATATAATGTTCACTTAATTCTATGCATATTTCGATAAAAACTGCTAATATCTGGTATATAGGGGTATATTTCATATAGTATATACCGAATTTTATTAATTGTTATCGAAACATGCATAAAATTCAGTAAACACTATATATTTTGACTCCGCCATTTTGTTTTTTGAAATCCGGACTGTCGAGCGTAATCAGCGACCTCAAAAACCCTTGAATACCAAATTTTATCAATTTATATCGAAATATGCATAAAATTGAGTGAACACTATACTAACTGACTCCGCCATTTTGTTTTTTAAAATTCTGACTGCTGATTCTTAATCAGTGATCCCGAAAACCCCTTCATACCAAATTCTATCAATTTATATTGAAATAATGCATAAAATTCAGTAATCACTACAGTTACTAACTCTGCCATTTTGCTTTTGAAATTGTGTATACCAAGTTTCATTGTTTAAAGTTATTAATAGGTTGATTTGTGACATAGCGTCCAGGTAGTAAAGTTGGTATTAGAAGGTTTTACAAAAATATGTAGATATGGTGTTTTGACTGCAAACGTTGGATAAAGTTACGCTCCAATACCAACGAAGAACGTGGGTATCTACATGTATTTTTCTTCATCAGTATTTTTTACCGGCGGGGGGCCCATTTCCCCAAATCATAAAGCATATCTACAGCAGATACGCTTTTAGGTTTGTATTCTCGGATGAAGTCGAGGAGAAATACAGAAAATCGTTTGTAATTCTCTAAAATCTCGGTAGATAGGATATTTAGGACCTAATTATCTCATTACAATAATTACATTGGACATTACTATTAGTTTATATGAATGCGTTTCTTCATTACAAATCCTACGGTATAAAAAACTGACTTTTTATAGAAAATGCAGATACCCACTTTTTTATTTGCACAGCAGTATATAACATTTATATTTTGTTGGTCTACTAAAATAATTTGATTATTGTGTTTAATTCTGTATGTATGATTATCAGAAATATTATTTCTTGTTTTATACTTAGAATATCCATTATCTTTGAAATTTGTAATTTCTTGAAAAAGTTTCGAAAAATTTTTTTTAGAAACTTTTTTATTTTGGTATAACATGGAGAGGTTGCGTTATGTGGCCCTATAGCACATATTTTATTACCAATTATTGAAGTATTTCATCATTAGACAGTATTTCAGCATATATATGCTTATCGATATTTTCTAAATTCAGTAATTTACTATTATAATCCAGTGTTATCATAATATGCGCGTGTGGGCCCTCTTTTCTGAAATTGAATTATTTACCCTTAAGCTGTAACTTTACAAAAAATTTCATTTTTTATTGTATCATCAAAATAATCAATTTTAATTTTGCTTGAAATAATCTGACTGTAATATTTGGAATATCATTTGGCATAATTATATAGATATATTCTTGAGTATTTTAATTTTAATATGTGTCATCGCAGGCACTGAAAAGAGCAAGTGATCAGCGCGAAGGAGAGAGCGCAACTGAGCGCTGCGGTGTTGTTGCCGGACGTAGACGATAGTCCTCTCTTTTCTCATTGGCGCAGAGCCGCCGCTGGGCTAGCGTCTAAGGCGTTGCGAGTGACCGCCGTGACGTATATCAACCAGTGCCGTATATAGGCTCGATTTCGTACAGTTGCAAAATACAAATATTATTATAGTATCTGTTTAATAACCTGAATTTTTATCATTTAACAATAAATATTATAATTTTTTTTTATATTTACTTAAAGGTGATAAAACTGCTCTACCATTTTGACAGCAATTAAATTTCTTTTTTTTTCCTTTCAAAATACAGTTAAAATAAAGCTGAACAATATTTTACGTTTACAATCTATACTTTCAACTTTATCTACTTTATGATTATATTCAGCTAATTTTATTTGTTTATTTAAATAATAATTTTATTTAAATCATTAGAAGAATTTTTTCGTTTAAGATTATAATTTGTATATTTTGACTTTAATCTTTCAGATTTTATATTATCGTTCAAAAAATCTATAATGACATAATATACTGTTATTTATGGGTGAATACAAACGTAGGACTCCTGAGATGTATATGTATATGCTTGATGTATTATACAAATATTATATATATATATATTTGTGACCGAGCTCGAATGTTGCGTGATTCGAACACCGAGAATCGCGCATAGCAACCCCTAGCAACGAGATCAATGACGTCGCAGATGTTATTGTTTATGTTTAGTCTGATTCTGACAGCTGTTGAGAACAGTTGTGTTTACATTCGAATAAAGAGCCCGAGTTCAAGTGTGCTTTTCTATAAATACGTGTTGTCATTCTCATTACCCGAACCCGATCATAACAATATATATATATATATATATATATATATACAAGGCTAGACAGGGTGCCATAATGATAAGAGACAGTCTATATTGGAGTTAGCTGATAAAACGAGAAAAGAGAAAGGGGTAGAGAAAAGAAAGTCAGGTGTGCAACTCGATAATCAGAAGAGAAGTTGGCACTACTAAAAGATTGTAACCGTAGTTCATATTATGAAAATAACTCTCAACACTCCCACTGTTTACATAATATGAAAGATATTTACAAAAATTATACAATATTAAATTCACTACATACAACATTTCTATGATATTCAAAAAGTATTTTTGTGAGTGGTTTAGTGAAGATGTCTACTAGTTGATCAGTTGTGTTGATGTACTCCAAGTTAAACTCCTTTTCTTGAACTTTTTCTCGAAGTGGAATTTGATGTCGATATTCTTAGTCCGTTTATGGAAAACACGATTCTTGATAAGCTTTATCGCACTTTGATTGTCTACATAAAGGGTTGTATTTTCTTGTTTAGAACTGCACAACTCCCTTATTAGTTTCTTCGTCCACATAATTTATTTTACAGTATGGCATGTAGCCATATATTCGGCATCAGTTATTGAAATAGCAACGACTGATTATCTTTGTGAATTCCAGGTAATAACACTAAGTCCCCATTTCAGTAAGTATTCAGTGACTGATTTTCTTGTTTCAATCTCGCCAGCATAGTCAGAATCACTAGGCATAGAGATGAGTATCTTGAGTACTCTCAAACTTTGGGCCATAATTTATTGTACCTTTTAAATACTTATTGATTACAGCATTCCAGTGAATTTTTGTCGGCTTTTCCATGTAGCGACTGACACTATTGACTGCATGTACTATGCCTGGTCTTGTGCATGACTACCAATAGCCCCTCTATAGGGTGCTTGCGTGACTTCAATTTGGCTGGTATTGTCATTGGGTTTGCATTGCATTCTTGACTTCTATTTGAAGTCCAAGAAACATACCCGCTTCATCACTGGTAATCTCAAATTCTTTTTTTAGTTCGTTAAGTAGGGCTTTTACTATCTCCAGGATTTCTGCTGCAATCATACCATCATCAAATTAAATGCCGAAGATTAGCCTCTTCTACTCTTCATTGCATACAAAAATGCATGGATTTACATTAGTTATGAAATGGCTTTGAAGTTATGTTTCTTCAAAAACTTAGTGAATCCCTGGTTCCAGCATCTGGAAGATTGTTTTAAGACGTATAGGCTTCGTAACAGTTTACATACCTTTGAAGTCCCATTAGAGAGGTCCTCTGGCTGCTTCATGTATATAACCTTTTCGATTGTTCCATTCAGGAAGGCTGTTTGTATATCGAACTGCTTCGGGACTAGTTTCTCTCTTGCAGCTATCGCAAATATGACTCTGATAGAGTCAATATCCTTTTTCTGTCTGAATCCTTTTGCTACAAGTATAGCCTTATACCTTTGAATGTTACCATTTGCATCCTTTTTCAATTTGAAAATCCAGCGATTCTCTATTGTAGACTGTAATTCTACGAGCTTCCGTACTTCATTTTTATCTAATGATTTCATGTCTTCTTGCATGGCCTGTTTCCTTCGGCAATGAGTAAGTTATCAACATCTACCAAACTATCAAAGAATTTTGGTTTTTGTAGCGTGGATCTATCCCATAGTGTTCTTCCATGTACAGGTGCATCTTCTACAGGTGGGTGAATTTCTCTATTTACCGGTTCTTCATTATCAGTTTCGTTCTCTTCAAGCTGCGGATCTTCTTCTGGTAATTTTCAATATCTTTAGGTTCTTCGGGTTTTTTTAAACAACTTCTATTTCCTTATTTTCCAGGATTTCAATTGAAAAGACTGTTAGGATATCTGTTTCATTAATAATTCTAATTTTATTTACAAGTTTACTTATTTCAGTAAAAATGATGTCTCTATGAAGTTCAATTTTATTTACATCTGGAAACCACACTTTGTATCCTTTAACATATTTTTCATAGCCCATGAAGTATCCTAACCTTCCTTTTCTGTCTAACTTTTGTCTCTTAATTTTTAGAATATGTTCGAACACTTTTTCATCAAAGACGTGTAAATGATTTATGTTCGGCTTCTTACAATGCCACAGTTTATTTGGAGATACGTTTTTAATTGTGTTCGTACCTGTCAGATTCAAAACATAAACTGCTGTGCTGACTGCTTCAGCTCAAAAACTTAACTCGAAACTTTTTGCATGAAGAATAGTCCGGGCTGCTTCCACTACTGTCCTATTCTCCCTTTTTGCTGATCCATTTTGCTCTGGAGTATACTGTTGAGCTACTGTTTTCTGATGTTGGATTCCATATTTCTTTAATAAATTTGATACTCCCTGGTTTACGAATTCTAGGCCATTATCCGTTCTTATCACTTTGAGTTCATTCTATCTTGGGGATTTTTACTCCGACACTCATTGGCCCAATGTCCTGGTTTTTACATTTATAACATGTCCCTGACTTGCTAGAACTTTTAAAATTTCTATTCGAGTTGTATCTCATATCGCTGTCTTTTTTGTTATACGAGTTAGAGGCAACTCTTTCATCACTCTCCATGCGTTTGGTTTGACGCATTTCCTCGTTTATGAGTCTTGAAGTTAGATTCGCCTTTGTTCTTTCAACTTCAGGATTAGACTCCCATGCACTCATAAAGTAGTCATAACTGGCTGGTAATCAATAATATTTTTGTTATTATGATGTTATCGTTCACTGTCTCACCCATAAGTTACAGTCGGTGGGCTTGTTCCTCTAGCTTCGCAATAAGAATCGCTATGTCATCGGATGCACTTTTCGTAACAGAAAACAATTTCCGATGGAGAATGTGTATTGTCGCTGCAGATTTCTGTTCATATACATTAATGGTTTTTTCCCACATATCTTTAGAGGTTTCACAGTTTATTATGTAAATCATTGGCTGGTCTGCAATCATCATCACAATGACCTTTTGCGCTATACCATTCAAGTTATTCCAGGCTTTGACTTTGTTTTCCTACTCATTTTTCTGATCTGGAGTTGCTTGTGCTGAAGGCGGTACTAGAAGAACACATATACCTTGAACTACATCCCAAGCTTCGTTCGCGTTTAAAATTACTCGAACTTGAAATTTCCATAATCTCCAACTTTTAATATATATATACGGCTTATATATATATATATAAGCCATTCTCTAGAAATACAACTTAAGTCGTTTTAAGACGTTGCGAGAAAAAGGCGTTTGAAATTAATAACATGTTTTACAAGTTGATATATATATGTATGGTTGATGCCATGTCAATTGAGCATGTCCAAAAATCAAAATGTCCAAAACTCTGAGAAAATGTTTGTACTCACACCCAGAATGTGTAAAAAAAATGTCTGAACTCAAGGTGTCATATTTCAATGGCAATTCGAGGTCATAGAATGCATTTTTTTTTCATTTTTTGACATTTTAACAACTTTGTTTGATTTTTAACTAAATAATTAGCCAGTTTTGAGAAAAAAGTTTAACATTTTTTTTGAAAGTGAGGTAAGGAATCTAAAGAAATTTTTTTTGTACCCCATTGTGGCATTTTCATAGTAAAATAGGCTTTGTGATAGTAAAATAAGAGGTATGCTAAAAACATGTTAGAAACATGCTTTGAGACTTAAGAATTCAAAATACACTATTTATAGAAAATGTCTGTATATGTGTGTGTGTATAGACGTGAACATTACTCTGCATATGCACGATGACACTTAATATTTCAGGACTTATTTTATTTGTTTTTCTGAAAGGATGGCGGCACAATAATTCTCTTTTTCTCTTTCGATACATTTTTGTTTTTCTAGTGGTTTTTTGATTTTTGAGTTTTAGTTTTTCGGGTTTTTTTAATACCTTAGAAATAATATCATTGATCCAGCGAAAAGGCAATTGAAAGAGCATAAAATTACCTAATTTTTCCTTCCTGAAAATTTGGATAAAGTTATTACCGTCTTTTGTTATACACAAAAACATATTATATATATCAGAACCAATGACGGACATTTTTTTAATAACTTATAGATCATTAGGAATATGGAGAAGAATGTTCAGTAAAATTTTTGAGACTTAACCTTTTTCTTTTGCTGAGCAAGAAATAATTGTGTTAAAAAAATGAATTTTTTTCTCTCGCGATAACTGAAGTAAATTGGCAGCATTTTATCTAAAACTTTACAAAAAGGTAGCTTTTTCTATGTCATTATATTTATGTTTTTTCAGATAATGAGATAATTTATTTTATAAGATATTGAGGTTGTGTGTTTTTTGAAAATCTTTTGGATCGCTTATATCTCGAGAATGGTGCGGTCATTTTAAGCAATCTGGTCTCATTTTTTTCGTGTTAAAATGAAGATTCAAAATTCGAAAGAAATTTCAAGATTTATTGACTTGTTTTTGTTTTATAACGATTATTCAATTTATCGATTCTTGAGTTTTCGATTTTCTGTTTTTTTGGTATATTATATATATTATGATAAATCTATTGTAAATTCATTAAATAGAGCATAAAATTACCTATCTTTTACTACCGTAAATTTTTGATAGACTCTTTTCTTTCTCCTAAATAATTTTCAGAATAAAAATAAACGTGACTACATGGAGGGAATTGATCTAGTAAAATATGTAAAATAAACGTGACTACATGGAGGGAATTGATCTAGTATATTATGCACCTAGGGAATAAAGTGAGCCATTAAATGCCTGCGTGTGGTTTGGCGCCCGAGCGGAACGAGGGCGTCACACACGCTGGCAATCGCTGGCTCACTTTATTCACGCATGCAATATACAATTTTTTAACATACCTACCAAAAAGTTCGTACTCGTTCACCGCCGAAAAGAGAAAATAGTGCTACATATAAACTCCCTAACCTCATTCTAGTCCCCGCCGCGCCACGCGCTGTTTGTGCCCGAGCCGAGGGCACATGCGCGTAGCGGAGGGGACTACAGTGGGGGTAGGGAATTAATGTAGCACTTTTTTCCAGGCTCGTCGAGGAAAAAGTACGCACTTTATGGCGGGGTGTGTTAAAAATTAATTTTTCTTATGATAATGATGGATTTTAGCTGCACAATCGCAACAATTACTTTTATTTTAGTAGTAAATACTACATTTATAGCAGCTATTGATATTAATGTTTACTAGCGAGTATAGAGTAATCTGCTAATTAAATATAGTAAATATAGTGTAGAGTATGGTGTTGTTTTAACTATTTGTCGATTTTTTAGTATTAGTTTTTCTGTTTTTTTTTATGTTAAAAACATTATAATCAATTTAGTGTAATTTTTGAAAATTATGTTGATTTTTCACCACAGAATTAAATTCAATAAATAATTTCATATTGGAACAATTTATAAAGTTTCAGGAGACTGAGTGTCAATGAATTGGTAGCGGTTTTTTTATGTTTTAATTAATTATTATTTTATTTTTTATTTTATTACTATAAATCAAATAATTTATTTCTAATTTATTTATCCATATGAAGAGCTATGAGCCATAGTATTATCCATGGCAGATAAAATAGCCCAATTAATTTTTTTTTTAAATCGGTATTGAACATAATTTTATATATTTTATCAGTCATATAATAATAAAGTAATGTTTTATTCATTACTGTATATAATACAATAAGTTTTTCATTCTTTTATTGACAACATTTATAAGGTGCGCAACAATACATGCTATACCCTTACGCATTAGTATAACTTTATAAAATTTATTCAGATAAAGAAACAATTTGTTTAGAAAGATCTATACCGTAATCCGGGGTGACGTTGGACACCTGAATGTCTTAGTGTCAAATTTAAAAATACTATCTTGTGTGTTATACACTCGCAAAAACACAAAGAAAAAAATTTGCTTGGGTCGATTTTGAAGGTTTTGGTTCTCTAGAAACAAAATGTACGACTAGAGAAACTTTTAATTGTTATTATTATTTATTTGTATCTCTCTTAATAAATTAAGTTTTTCCCCTTTTTGTTAAACCTGAAAACTTTATTACCCATACACAAATTCAAACTTCCCGCTGTTCAGCCATTCGCTTTTTTTATTGGTAAAGAAACGTAAAAAACTATTACATTCAGTTTCCTTACCTAAAAACTATTTTTTAAATGAATTTTAATTAATTTATATACCATTATTCTAGCTTAGATATAAATTATTAATCATATAGCTCAAAGTCACCCCGAACACCGATGTGACTTTGACCACTATGTTTTTGGATTTTCATACTACGACACACGTCAAAAGAAAATTTTTTATTCTTGGAATATGTTCTATAAGCTACTATCATAATGTGAGAATTTTTTTTATGTTGGTAGATACGTTAGAATAATAGAGATACGTACACGAATTTCCAAAGTAGCTCAAAGTCACCCCAGTTTACGGTACTATTAACGAACAACAATCATTAAAAATTTGATGATCATATCTCCTCATTGCTCTTCCATTTGTTTCTCATAAACTGTTCTCAATAATGCGAAGTATGAACCGGCTGTATTAAACACCTACAAGAATAAAAATAACAATTAGAGTAAATCACATAAGCATATGTTATAAACATTATCGTGTAAAAAAATAGTAAAATATTAATAGACAATGTATTGTAAAAATTCATTACCTCGGTAAACTTGCTCATCGACATGACCTGAAATCCAAGTGCCGTGATATGACACTCCTTCTGTGTCCTCATGATGATAAAAGTAAGGTTGCGCTGCTGGCCAGGTGTCAGAAGATGCCAGGGCAGCTCGTAACAGATAGCATCACCCACCGCTGTACTGTCCTCGATTAGCAGCTGACCCGGCCAGCACCAGACTACCAGCTGAACAAACATCGCTATAAGGTAGCAGATGGAATTTAGGATGTCGGTATGACTGCGGCCTTGGGCTATCACCGCGTAGCCGCTCAGACAGATCGTCAAGCCGCTGGTCAGCA
Source organism: Gastracanthus pulcherrimus (assembly GCA_949152435.1). NCBI lineage: Eukaryota > Metazoa > Arthropoda > Insecta > Hymenoptera > Pteromalidae > Gastracanthus > Gastracanthus pulcherrimus. Next base: position 41,521,750 of record OX424572.1, read on the forward strand.
GCTGAACGAATATTATCGGGCTCAATAGGGCTCGCATTTCCTCAGCGATTCTGTAACAGCGCCAAATCAAATTATCATGATAAAGAAATACTGCTTATCTTGAAGCTTGGCAGCGAGAGGGGGGGGGGGGGTAAAACACTCAATTTTATAATAGAATTGCAATTGAAATATCTATACGTTTCCTTGAATACAATCTAAAGTATGGTATTGGATCTTATTATTGTCCCATGAAGTCTAATCGTCTAAATACAAATAAAACGTAAAATTGTATATAGATTCTTTTGTCGGTCCTATACGTAAAATGAATCTTAGTTTAAAAAAGAAGGTAACATTTTATCAAGATGAAATAACAAAGTAGTATTTACGCATAAACTATATCAAGCAAGCTCTGATAAACGATATGTCTCATCAGAAAGCTAAATAGCCGTTTTATTGTACGTATTTTTCTAGAAATTAAAACTTCAGAAATTCACCCATATTCTCGAACAGATCTGTGATCGTTGTATAACGTACATCAACATGCAACAGTGGCATTCAATGACTCGATCGATGTCCTTCCTGGCCGATATCGCTACTTTGCTTTGGTCTGATTTCGTGTAGGTTTCGTCATCTCGCATCCTATCTCCAATTGAACGAAGTCTGGCACCGATCACTCTGAAGTGACCACACACGTGAAGTATGAGGCTCATCATCACGGTATCGAGTGCCATGACGCCAGTGCAGCAGTAGAAGGCCGCTACGGTTTGGAAGCCAAATGTGATCTCGTAAATTGGTGTACGATGGTAATTGGGACCGTACCTACACATAACAGAATTTTTTTCGTTGTAATAAACAGATGTGATTATTTTTGGTTTATTTACGAAAAATGTCAAAAATATATTATCAGTTGATGTTTCTTCCCATATACAGGTTTGAAAATAGGATAATATTTCATTGAAGTCGCGATATTTGATCAATTTTAAGATAAGTAACGATCCAAATTGTGTATATTTTGTGAGTATGTGTGTGTGTATGTGTACGTGTTTGTGCGTGCGTGTGTGTGTGTGCATGTATGTGTGTGTGAGTGTGTGTGTGTGTGTGCGTGCATGCGTGCGTGCGTGCGTGCGTGCGTGCGTATTTGCGTGCGAGCGTGCATGCGTATTTGCGTGCGTGCGTGCGTGCCTGCGTGCCTGTGTGTTAATGGGTGAGAGTGTGCGTGTGTATGTGTGTGCGTGTGAGTGTACATATGTACGAGAAAGTCCTGGGGTCGGGGTCAGTAATTTTGTACTGGTTTTGACCCCGTCCATGCTAGTAGAAAGATCCAGACAATAGTAGAAAAGAAAAGAAAATAGTGGAAGGAAATGAGACCACTGAGCACTTCATATCTCGCCGAACGAACTTCGAATACGAGAGTTAAAGTTGACCCTTTTGCGATCGATATATGTTGGTTCGTATATAATACATATGCTAATAGAATATACACATTCAGAAAAGTAGCGGTCGCAAATGTATTAATTTCAACACTCACATTCAAATATCGGTCGATGAAACATCAAGTGTACCGAGTATCCTTTTCAGTAGAACTACGATAGGATTGTAATAATATTGGGAGTTTAAAATAAGGTTCGAGGACACAAAGATGTCGGCAGAATTACATGTTTGTGCAAATATATTATACATTATGCATAAATTCTGGCATAATAATAATATACTATATGACAGTTTTTGACACACTTTTGTGCTGTGTAGAAAATTCTGTCTTCTTAGTTTGAAGGTGTAATAAGGCTTTCAAACTCACAGTGCTTAAATTATTTAGCTATCAAACACTTTTATTTTTATTTAAAACGGAAGAATTCCACATGTAAACAATGCTAAGTGTGCCTTGTCTGCCGCCATTTTTGTGCCCATGAACCTTATTTTAAACTCCCAATAACTGACCAGAGATCATAGGGTAGAATGCGCTCCTGAAGACTCTCGTTATTCTCGGACTTCTGATTGATCCATACGATGACCGCAACCGTGGTGAAGTTGATAGTGCTGCTTATGCATAGAATGGCGAAGCCAATGGTGCATCGCTTGGCCCAACCGGCCAACTTCTCCAGGCCCTGACGCTCGAGCACGTTGTCAGCCGTTGTCAACCAGAGTTTCCGGGTGGCAAAATACATCTTGCGGAAGCTATGTCGACGTGCGAGCACGTAGAACATCTTGAAGAGCAACTGGATGTCCGTTATTGCGATGCAACCGATTCCTTATAGTTATTTTCAAGAAAATATGTAATAAGTATATAAACAATAAAGTAGCATATAAATGAAGTCTTAATGTTGACTTTATTGAAATAGTTGCCAAGAAATTAATGAAAATAATTCTTTCTTGCTTAAATCTTACATCTGACAGTTTCGGGATTATGATTCAACCAAAAATAGTTTAGAAGAAATTATATACTAGCCCATCCCCCCTCCCCTGCTCGCTCCACTTGTCAACCCCTAGCATAAATTTAAACATCAATTATACTAAAAGTTTAATTTCTCTCTATATTATTAAAAAAGTTTCGCCGCCGCCATTTTAGAAAGTAGCCCCTCTCAATTTAGCCGCCCTCTCCCTTATTATAACTCCCCTCAGTACATCTAATTACAGACACCCTGTATATGTCCCATTTAAGGACATCATGTATATGTCCTAATTGTGGATACCATGTATATGTCCTAATATGGACACCCGGTATATCCATATCACGGATATCCTACATATGTCTTAATTGCGGACACCGTTTATATATCATATTTCAGACATCCTGCGTATGTCCCATTTATGAACAAGCTGTATATGTCCTAATTACGGATACCCTATATATATATTTCTTAATTACGGAAATCCATTATATATCCTATTTCGAGTACCCTGTATAAATGGCACCTGATTTTGATCTAATTATATAAACCCAATGACCATTCAAACTGAAAGACATCCAGGGATTCATGATATTTACTTCCTGTATTGACCAGATTTCTGAGTCACTTTTGATCCAGACTGGAAGTTATCCAGACTATTTGGAGTCGGTGCCAGAATCAACAATTCTATTCAATTAGGCATTTTACGTTTGAATGTAATTTATCATGGCATGAATTATAATTTATGTAGTAAAACCCGGGAAAAAATGACTTATATATAACCATATATAGTTATATATAAAATTTATATATGGTTTTATATAATCATATATAATCATATATGTTTTTACATGATTGTATACGATTATATATAGATTTTGACCTTATATAAATATATATAGTCATATAGAATTATATATGCTCATATATAACTACTTGTATAACCATATAAGCATATACAAGTCTAATGTCAATTAGTTTGTATATATTCATATATAATTATATCTAACCTCTCATATACACTTATATATAGCTATATATGATTATATAAAATGGTTTATAAGCATATTATTGCCTTTAAACATTTTCAAAAATTTGTTAAGTCCAATTTATATATAATTATATATAAAGATATATAATTGTATACAAGGTGAAAAAACATAACGTGGCCCCGATCTGCACGCTATTACATATTGCATCAGACCCTATTCTGGTACCTGATCGGGACCTTATCCGACTACTAAGATACTTGATCATATCCTAGTTTTACCATAACTTAATATTTTTACATCTAAAATTTTTTATCTAGTATGTGCTATTTGTAGAAATGAAACAATACCAGAAAATTGGAAAGAATCCATCCATCATCATACCGATCTTTAAAAAGGGAGATAAAACAGACTGCAATAACTACCGGGGAATCTCACTTTTAGCTACCTGCTACAAAGTTCTGTCAAACGTAATACAGGGCGGACTCCCACCATTCGCGGAAGATATAATAGGAGATTATCAGTGTGGATTCCGGCGCAACAGGTCGACGAGCGATCAAATGTTTACCATAAGACAATTATTAGAGAAAAAGCGGGAATATTGCGAAACTATACACCAGCTATTTGTGGACTTTAAGAAAGCGTACGACTTTGTCAAACGAAGCAAAATGTATGAAATCCTATTGGCGTACCAAAAAAACTCGTAAAATTAATTCAAATATGTCTGAACGGAAGCACTGGAAAGGTCCGAGTAGACGGTAATGTATCCGAATCGTTCATGATACGCGACGGTTTGAAGCAAGATGACGGGCTTTCAACGGTACTCTTTAACTTGACGCTAGAGTATGTTGTTAGAAAAATGCAGGCTAGCGAGCTAGGCACAACACTCAACGGAACAACGCAGATCTTAGGCTATGCGGATGACTTGGATATAGTGGGAGATAATGGTGAAACGGTGGCGAGAAACGCGGAAATCCTTATAAATGCGGCTAAAGACACGGGGTTAGAAGTGAGCGAATCGAAAACGAAATATATGATCATGGAGAAACTGGGCATTCGCGAAGGAGAAGGGGATCTCAGAGTCGAAAATGTCACTTTTGAAAAGGTTAGCGGATTCAGATATTTAGGTACAACTATAAATGATCGAAACGAAATTAAAGCCGAGATTAATAAGGGACTTCATTCGCGTAATGCCTGCTTCTACGCTGTGAATAGATTACTTAAGTCAAAGCTACTGTCGAAAAATGTAAAAATAAGGATATATAGGACTATAATAATGCCGGTAATCTTGTACGGGTACGAAACCTGGGCGCTCACTAAGGCGGAAGAAAATCGTTTTCGGGTATTTGAAAATAAGATTCTGCGGAAAATATACGGGCCAAAAAAAGATGAGGAAACTGGGGAGTGGAGGAAACTGCACAATGACGAGCTACATAATTTGTACGCGTCACCAAATATTAACAGAATAATAAAATCACGGAGACTAAGATGGGCAGGGCACGTGGCAAGAATGGGCGATGATCGTACGGCAGCGCGCATAATGAAAGGAAAACCGAAAGCAACGCGATCTCTAGGTAGACCTAGACGCAGATGGGAGGATAACGTAAAAGCAGACGTAACTGAAATTGGGCTGGAGGGCGCGAAATGGATGGGGTACAAAATAGGGAAACGTGGAAGGCTTGCGTAGATGAGGCGATAAACTTTCAAGTTCGAAATGCCATTAAAAAAAAAAAAAAATCAGGTACTTCCAATGTTATAATTTCAACAATACGAGTTGGGGTAATGGTTATGATGCTGGATTCTTAACTCAAAGATCCTAGGTTTGAGTTCCATCTCGAGCAACTTTTTTTTAATAATAATATATTTTTTTAATAGGGACAATAAATCATTATTTTTCAACAAAAATCATTATTTGATTGATATTTGCACAAATTAATTATTATATTATTAATATATTATTTAATTCTGCTCATATATGATTATATATGATCCTATATAACTATATATAATTATATATGATCCTATATAACTATATATAATTATATATGATCCTATATAACTATATATAATTATATATAAGTGATTATATATGGTTATATATAACATTTTTTTCCCAGGAAGTAATTTTCTAAATTTTTTGGTGCCGACTCCAAATAGTGTTTCCCCACACCTGCACCGAAAGTACCACTTTTCCTCCCGGGCGCCTGGAGAGAAATGTGTATTTTCGGTGCTGGTGTGAGGAAAAATAGTATACGCACCATGGGAGGTAAAATTTACTTTTAAAAATGAAGATTAAAAGGAGCTTTTGCAAATTTTGATTGCTTTTAGGATAAGAAGAGTATGGATCAAATGACAGTCTATTGGCTATTATTTTCAATAAACATATTCTGTGTAATATTCTAAGTTAAATTCAGGGTAGTTCTTTCGGACTTTTTAATATCTTAATATATATCTTAATTTTATTTAGAATATTATTTATGTTGATTTGCAATATGGTAAACTGGAAGAAATTTTAAATAATATCAGCAATAAGACACTTCTCACATATTCTACACTTTTCTTATCCTAAAAACAATCACAGTCTAAATTTATTTAAATCATCTTAACAAATTATCTTAAACTCAACACATTATATAATAGGCCACTAATTTTAGCCGGAGATATCAATGTTAACTTTGATGATGAGAGTGCGCAACCATTAATAACATTCACAGAAATAAACGTTAATTATAAAAAATAATTTAAATAATAATCAGCCAATTTCCATAATTATTTATGCAACAATCCTTGCAATATTTTCCAGGTTTATACATAAGATAGAAAATATAACATTTAAAATAATGAATTTAGAAATAATGGTAAACATAATAACAATTTTGTTTAATATTAACTAAATTCCATATAAACGAAATACGCACACAAAATAGTTCGAAGTTTCACTTCAACCGTGCGTCCCATGACAAACACATTTTTTTGTACTGTCCTTGTACTGACCCAGTACCTGTCGAAAGTCTTATGGGACTACCGCGGCGTGACCCTTTATCAAATGCCAAAGGAGTTTTTAAAATCGGTCCAATCGTCCCTACGTAATCGGTGAACATACCTTAAATAAGAAAAAAAAGAAATACCCACGAGTCAAACATAATACATCCTTCCTTTTGAAGTCGGTTAAGAAAACATTATTTCGGTATAAGTATACTAGTAATGAGTACTTAATTATCATAAAATAAATAATATTCTACATAATAAATTTTAGGAACTAAATTACAAAGCTATTAGCAATTGAAAATGGTGCCTAAAATTACACGAAAATCAACGAAATTTAATAAAATAAATTTTCTTAAATATTCATGAATTTTCAGACACAATCTTTAGTTGACCATCTTTGGATCAGATTAAGGGGACCTAAACACCTTAAAATTGCAAATAAATTGATTATATAATTTTAAGTGAGGATAAACTATTCATCAGGTATTAACTATTTCTTTTGGTAAATTTGAACATTTTATGAAAAAATAAGGGATTTTTTTTAAATTTCTTTGATGGTCGTTAGGTCTCTTTGTTTGGTCATAATACAAATTTGTATATTTCTTGCTCTGTCGCAAAGTTTTGAGAGTCAAACTGATCGGATTGGAGTTTTTGAGGTTTTATTGTGATCAAAAAATATATAATTAGGATATGAGTGTGGGAATCTGAAAAAAAAAATTATTAACCAAAGGTATAGCCTATTTGAGCCATGTTTTATGATAAACTTAAATCATAATCATTAAAATATAATCATTTTATCTCTAATTTTAAGGTAGTTAGGTGCTCTTAATACTTTTATATGAAACAAAGCTTAAATTTATGTTGTAAAGTAAGCACTACTTTACCTCTTTTATTTTGTAAATTCTTTAGCATAAGAAATGTAAATTTATGTTTTAAAGTATATCTGCTATTTTTTCACTGAAATGATGCATATTTCAAATAGAACAATTAATATCTTAAGAATAAAGATAAATTTACAGAAATGCTGAGGTCCGTATCGTATATTTTGTAATAATAAAACATATTATAAAGTTTCAAAAGATTTCAGGTCCAACAATTCTGACATTTTCCTGAAGATTCTATAAAAACATAGAATTTCGGTTGTCATAGTCTTTTTATTGAGGGGAGATGCTTTTTTGCTAGGTCATGTTCTTGATTTAAATTTTTAAATGCTTCTTCTTGTAGATATATACTTATAAATAGCTGCAAAGGTTAATAAATTATCATTTGGAGACAATGTTATAATAAAATATGCATGCAATACAATTCTTTTTATAATTCCACAGTAGATATTTACGCTATAACATTACCAAAAATTGCATTCTTTGCTGTCATCAAAAAGTAATTAAAATTTTATATTAACAAATTAAACTTCTAAATTTTGTATATCATTCAAAATACAGTCGTTTGATAGGCACTGCAATATCAGACTCTGAAATTTGAGAGGCTCTGCAATCGAGACGCTCGGGCTCTGTCTTAGTCGCTCTCATTCACTTAACGCGAACTTATTGGTCAGCTGGTAAATTAGGTCGGCTTTGCAATACTCGAGCGTTTGTTTCCCGAGTCCTTGCAGTACCCCTTAAACAACAGTAGTTTCTGTTGAAAGCTTTTAAAAAATTTACTTGAGTTCTTTCTATATTTATACATTACAAAATCACTGTTATAAATAAATAACTACACTACATTTCTCATTATTGTCGATGCATCTTAATAATGTTGTTGCATTAAGCCATGAATGTATGTATAAAAAGTAGAAGAAAATTTCATAAACTCTCCTACAACGTGGCACAGACATCTTTATTACATAGCAATAATACATTTATAAGATTCAATTAATTTATGATGAAAAGTGAACACCAGAGTAAGGAAATTATACAAAATTTTTCAATGAATTTTTGAAATGTTTGTACAAAAAGGCAAAAATTACCCGTTAGAACAGTAAGATCACCCCAGAAGATGATAATCTTGAGAATTTCGGGCACGAAGAAGCTGATTACGTTTGAGATAGAAAAGATGATGCGAAAGTAGACGAACAGAAGGGAAATAAAAGAATGTTCACCGGGCATCATCGGCCAGAAGCCATGTATTTCGAGCAGGTACTTGTTTGGCCATAAGAAATCGTCTATCGTCGATATATCTCCCATGACTAATCTGTATTACCTGTTATTTTCATAATTTTTCTGTATTATTGTCCTTACGTTATTTTAATCTTAGACATTCTTTACTTCCTAGTATGTAGTTTTTGAGAAAACTTTCGTTACGTATAATTTATTACTTTAAAACATAAGATAAAAATTATTATTCGTAAAATCCCTCGTTTTACAAATTAAAAGAATACAAAAAATGTTTCACGAATTTCTACGTAAGAAAATAAGCGCACTCTGAAGCTACAGCGTACTACTGCGAGGGCAGAAAAAAGCTTGTACATTGAGCGAAGAAAAAGAATAAAGTTATAGAAAAAAGAGGTTCCGACAACAAAAAAAAAAACAATATGATTATAGAGCGCGGAGATACAGAGAGAGAGAGAGAGAGATAGAGAGAGAGGGAGAGAGAGAGCGAGAGAGAGAGAGAGAGAGATTTCTTTCCCTTTATCGTGCCTATTTATTAGTCCTACATACGTAATTTACCTTTTTTGATTTTATATCTCCTTTCTTTTTTTTCTAGAGCTGCGAAAGCCGATCGGCTCGGATTTACTATTTTCAGAATATCGTATGCTCGTAGATTGCGGCGGGATGTACATGCGAGCGAAAGCCTTTGATATTATTAATGACACCGTTTTTGTAATATCATTTGACGTGGATATCGATAGCGAGTTTCCGCTTATGAATTTTTAAAAATCTGACGTCGATGAAGCAAGCTGCTTGCGTTATCCCCGCACAAGCAGACTTATTACAATGGCAAGCAGATAATATAGGAAAAGACGCAGATAAAAAGGAATCACAAAGTGAATGATTTGAAGTAACTCTTTTGTGCATTGCCGATGAATCGCGAATATAAGACTATTCATTATCTACCTGCGATTTTTCCTATATTTTGCTTTTAATGGAATATCATATTCTTTTTTATTTCTAGAGACGGATTTCTGCATTTTGTTATTTGTGTGCAACAAAGTCGTGGTTTAATCAATGACAAAGTTTTACAAACTTGTTGTCTTGATACTCACAATCGACGCGGCGTGAGGCAGTTGAGGTAGTTTACATCGAGTAGTGTCAGAGAAAATTTTTCATCGGATTCGACTTTTTCTTAATATACATTAAAAAAACATTTTCTAATTAGTGTTGAAGCTGGTTCTATATGCTAAAAATGCCTGTAGTACATACATAGTAATACATAATATAAAAAATAAAATTTGTTAACAATTTTTTTACATGTGCTTCGACCAATCAATAATCGAAATACCTTTTGTTTCAGTGATTGTTTTACGGACCTACAGTAGCAACTTCTGAAAGGGACATTGAACATCGAACAGATGATTCAGGTCGGAGTTTTAGAAAATATTGCAAGGAAAGCAACGTCTATCATACAGGTAATTGTATGCTATAAATGAGGTCTTTAAAAAATCATTATGTTTAGGGATTAACTTTGCATATGAAAGAGAATGAGGATATAATAAACTACGAGATTGGGTATTGGATATTGTTGGATATTGGATTTGGTTATTTGGTGGATATTATTAATTTGAAATAAAGATTGAAATGAATGAACTACTGAGAAGAACAATATCGCAGAACGTATTTAAAAAATGATTGATCTTTCGTAAATAATGATTACATACAATAGTATCTAAGCATCAATTTCTCAGCTTTAATTCTCAATTCCATGGTTTGTTTATCACGTTAATTCTTCGCAACAATGCAAGGTGCGACCTAGCTGCACTGTATATCTGTAAAACGATGATTCATCAATCCAAACTACATCAAATTTTTTTTCGTAATTCAGGGCAATTCAGGGCAATTTAGGGTACCAGGAACTGATTTTATCGATATTGTTTAAAGAAAACTATGCGAGCAGTATTACTCGCGGTTCAATTTACCTGCTATATAAGCAAATCCACGAAACTTTTAACTCTTAGCGTTAACTAATAAAATTGTTCATAATTCTTCTAAAATTATCAATAGGACTTTCATTTTGTTATGCTACTTGTGCACATCATCTGCAATATGCTTGCATATTGTAAAGATGATAGATAAGGTTTTGAAATTGCTTTAAATTGTCAAAGATAGAAAAATCTAAAAATATGCGTGTGAGTCGCAAATATTTTTTCACTTTTGATTCTAAGCGCCGTTGTAGTTGTTCTTCTGATTCTAAGTGTTTCAATATGTTTTACACAACAAAATAAATATTAGAGATGTCCCATTAATGTGTCCTAAAAACTGTCCATACTGTAGCACTAGAAACAACTGATCAAAACGTAATTCATTTGTAAAATACAGTTTTTACAATTATAACCGCATTCTATACACCTATCTTTATATAAAATATTAATAGTGTTTATGAGTTATATGACTTTAAGATTTTAGTTCAGGTTTTTTTTAATTGCAAAGTGCTTTAAAAGGTAAAATTGAAATATTCGTAATTATAAGCTGAAAAAATGTTGTCATATTGTTGTTACGAGGATGAGGAACTATACAGAGGTATGAAATAATTAAATGCCTGTGTGAAGAAAAAGAAATGTATATTCTTCTAAAATCGTTGAGTGAGCTGCGAGGTGGGATGCGTGTTATTCGGACGAGGGTCGCCGAGAGACTAGGTCGAAGCGGAAATCCTCACAGATTGCGTCACGGAGGAAGCTGCATCGTATGACTCGCGTAGTAGACTACTGAGGTATATCTTTCGACTATATAGGTTACCGATATTACGCCAACTTCGTTTAGTTATAAACGACTATTACAATTGGTAGATATCAAGGCAAAATTTAAATCGTATAACAATTCAATTGGATCGTTGACGAACAAGTTACGAAGAAAAACAAAATCAAACGAGATGGTTTCAAGATGGACAGCTTTGATACTTAAGCAAATGAAGACCACAAAATCACCCTTAAAAGACTTATACCCTCGATGTATTGACGTACGTAATAAGTATGGTCCTATGCAAGACCCATTCCTTTTTCTCAGTGTTGGACACATTTGGCTAGTAGTTCTCCCATCATCTGATCTCTTGACAGGCCTGGAACCTCTTACACGCTACACAGTTACGTATTTACGTTTTGACCTTAAGTCTTGCCTTAGTAATCCAGAACATCCTTCTCATGTAGGTTAAGGTCAACTGCGTCCCTCCTTGAAGTAACCTAATATGCATGGGCAATCACTAGATTTGCGAAACGATAGTCAGCTGGGAGAACGATTAGAAATTTTTCTTCCTCATACAGCACTCAGTGTTTGAGTCTACCGTCCGCCCTGATTGATCCGTCCTTCAGAATGGGATATAGGCTTTTTAACTGGTGTGAGTTGTCCAGCTCCTTCCCGATGTAGAATTTAAACCTCCGTGCCATAATATGCAGTCAATCCAGAACAATTTGGCATGACGTAATTCCATACTATCTAAGTATATCGAAGAAGTAAGGGGAACCTGTTGCACAATCGACGAAGTTTTATCAACTAGCAAAGTTTTCTTTACTAGCCGACTAACTAATTACAATATGTACGCGCTGATGCGTAATAATTTGTTTACAGCAGAAAACTCGTCGATCAGACTCCAAACTTGCGGGCACATCTGAGACGTACTTTGCTCCAATAGCATTGATACCGTTTGTGGTACTGAATTTGAAGATTTTGCTCCCTCTGACTTATGTTTATCTAATTATAAATCGTGAATTTATAACCACTCTACCTGACATTCAGAGAGTCACTTAGGCCTGTGCCACCATAGTAAATCATCTTTGAGATCGCTCACTGAAGAAGCCCGAAACGCAACATTTGTAGGGTTATCTGCAGTGTTAATATTGTACCAATAAGCATCTGGCAACAGTGATAATGTTGGCGGACCTATGGGCAAGAAGTGCCGGCCACTTGGATGGATTGTCTATGAACCAGTACTGTACGTTCTTAGAATCTGACCAGAGATGAACGCTAGCGTCCTGAAGCTGTAGAATATCGACAAAGTGTTTTGTTCATTTAGCTAATAATTGTGCAGCGTAAAATTCAAGGCAAGGAATTGACAACGTTTTGGTAGGAGCTACCTTTGTCTTTGACCCTAATAAGAAAACCTGCGTACTTTCACCTAATACCCTAAGATAAACTACAGCTGTATAAGCTAGCTGAGATGCATCGGCGAAGCCGTGGAACACCGATCCAGCGATTAATACGAATATCAGCAATTGGTTGAAGCGAAGAATACAAATTTTGCCATCGTGTTGCATATCCGGTGGTAGAAGTTTGTTCCATTCTCTGGCCAGTATGCAAAGTGACTGCATGAATATTTTCAATGAAATTATTATTGGAGCAATCCATCCTAATAGATCATATAGCTTTGTTATTTTTGCCAACACTGGCATCTTAGTAACTAGGCCATCTAATGATTCGAGAAAAATATTAAAGTAAAAGCAATCAAGTTTTGGATCCCAATCAATTCCTAAAACTGAAAAACTTGAGTCAATCTTAAGGGAAGCTTTTGAAGCTCGACGACCTTCTGGAAGCCAATCAATCAGACCGTTCATTGGACATCCATTTTTTTAAATTGAAACCTCCGCTACCCATCATCTTCATGACCTGTTCCTGTTTTTCTCTAGCTTCTTGAATATAGTGTCCCCCAGATAGAACATCATCCATATAAATTTCGTCTCTCAAGACTGCTTCTGCCAATGAAAAGTTTTCAGCCTCATCACGACTCAGCTGTTGGATCGTACAACTAGCTAAATAGGGAGAGAGTGCAAACCCAAAGGTCACCGTAGTAAGGAAGTATGGTTTTATCTCCTCTGTCTCATCGTCTAACCACGCATCATCCTCGTGGACTCAAATTTGGCGAAATATTTTCTCCCCATCAGTTACAAAAACAATGGAATAACGCTTCCACCTAGTGAGAATGTCGACTATTTTCGCAGAAGATTTTACCCAAAGAAAAAACAATCATTCGCTACTAACCCAACCTAACCCAACCCAACCCTACAGACGCAAGCTTAGAAGCGTTGAAAACTACTCTCATCTGTGTGGTGATACTGCTCTCCTTCGAAACACCATGATGAGACCTATCTAAATCTACTATCTGACTGGAGACATGTCTCATGTGACCCTTTTCAATATATTTGCAAATGCAAGCAACATACGCTTTCTTTAATTTTACATTTTTTACAAACCTTCTCTCCATATCAGCTAACGTGCGAATTATTAAATCGTAGGAGTTATCCCAATGCTTAGGAAGATTAGATTTTAAGGGTAATCTTACCACATACTTTCCTCTCTCGTTACGAGTTACAATTCTGGACCAGAACTCCTCGCAGGCTTACTCATCAGCTGTCAAGAATTTTCTAAGTGGACTTTCCTGGATTTCTCAGAAGGTTGGTAAACACGCTTTCAGCTCGATGTCGGACGTCGAGAGAAGAACTGCCAGTGTGGGTTTCTCCACGCGATCAGCTGATGTAGGTCCCGAGATGATCCATCCTATCAACTGGCGTTCTCATTGCGATCGGTGCAGGGATGCTAGTGTTCTTTCGAACTCCTTCCTCGATGATCTGCGCTTGCACTTGAGCGTCTAGCAAAATGTCGATACGGTCTAGTTCCCCATAGTTGGGATCAGCAAGTGCGATGCCTTCGAGATGTGGCCAGTCGGCAGTCGATTCTGTAAATGGTTTATAAGTAGTGATTTTGGGAATAACGCTCGCTGTTACGTCACAAGAAAAGTTAGATGCAAAGTATGGTTGTATATTAAAATCTACAGTACTTTTACACAAATATTCTTTATCACCGCCAATACCCGAAATTAAAGCTCTGACTGGTTTTTTCTTCAGTTTTAAAAATTGACAGACTCTTTCCGTAATTTTTTTTTTTTTTTTTTTTATTTAACGTCGCCATGTTTGTGCTTCCATGTGGTGCTAATCGACTCTTTCCGTAATAAATGATGATTGGACTCCTTGATCTACAAGCGCACGATTTAAATGCTTGGAACCGCCCTTAGCCTGTGTATAAACCCAGGCAGTTGCTAATAGCATAGTATCTGTTATGGGTGAATCAACTTCGTTCCACGTAGTTTCTACACTATTATTACTATTGCTGAAATACAACAGGGTATGGTGCTTTCTTGAGCAGTCTTGACACCTTTTATTGTCTTTATAATCTTGAGCATTGTGTCCAGATAAACACAATTGAAATTGAAACACAATTGAAAGTGCATTATGTATCAAAAGTATAAATCGAATAAGGATTGCGATGTTGACAAATTTTTCGAAATTAATAGTGCTCATTCTCCTTCCACTAAAGTAGCTTTGTGCTGATTGTTAGATATACAAATTGGAAGGAAAATGCGTCTTCTTTTTGAAATCGCACATATTTTTAGCACGTTTAACGTTTATTAAGACAACTTCAATTTTTTTTTGTGATAATTAGAAAAAAATTTAAAAATTAATATTTTTATATTTTTTTTACTGAAATAGATTAACAGTGATTGTTAGATATACAGATTAACAGGAAATTACATTTACCTTATATAAATGTACACGCTTTTAACATGTTTTACGTACAAAAAAAACAAAAAAAATGTTATGCAATTTTTATAAATTCTTTAAAATTTATATTTTTATTTTTCTTTCACAAAAATAGCTGTAAGGTAGGACTATGGTGAACACAAATTTCTTCAATTTTCATTTAAACATAATGAGGTTTTGATGATATATTTATTATTATTATATGATGCTATGTACAAATTTTTAGCAAGTTTTAAGTTTTAACTTATTTTACTTTTACAGTATGCTATTGATGCATTTAATTGACTGTATTTTCAAAAAGTGATTGGCGCATACAGTTTTTATCAAATAGTCTGGAAAAGTTTGTACATACTTACTTCAATGTAACAAACAAAACTTGGCATGCTTTTTCATTTCAAAACATTTTTTTATCGAAAATATAATGTTAAAATAAATTGTTAAAAATGTATCTTTATTTATATTGCTTAGTATTGACACAATACATTGTGTTACAATATTGTTATAAAAATTCATACTTTTATTGTAAAGAATATAAGCAATTTATCCTAAAAGTTTCAAAAAGATTCATAAAACCTTTTGCACCAACGACATTTTAAAGTTAAAAAAATAAGTGTTGGGAAAAACATGTTTATAATTTCAATTTTCTATGCTATCTAATGTAAATTATTTTACTTAACCGCATGTAACTCTTTCAAATCATCGAGCTGTTACGCCTGACAAGTCTTAAAATATTCTTACGGTTATAAAGATTAAGAAAATATTATTATCCTCGGTTAGGAAAAGCCCATTTTCTCCCGTTGGTGCACAATGTATTATAACGGAGCTTCCATTTTGATGAATTTGAACGTACCAGAAAAGGATTTCTTCGTTTTCTTACAAACTGTGAGAAAAAAATTTTAGAACCCCCTGGGAGCTCAATGAACTATCTTTACAAAGATGAATTTAAACCTGTAATTTTATGTTTTTTAGGTTATGTTTGATTTTACGTAATCGGAAAGATCTTTAATTCCTTTTTTGGTACATTCAAGCCCGTTACATATAACCAAAGATATAGTCTTTGGAAGATAGGTTCTTTCGGAAATCGTCAAGTTGGTACCCCATGTAATTTTTTCTATTATAACCTATTCAGCTCTAACTTTCAGGAAACATAGTTCAAACATCCTAGAAAACAAAACACTTGGTCTGGTTTTGTCTTTTGAACATATAGCATGATGACTGCGCATTTTTTTTTCTAGCTTGCTTTTTCCATAAAAAAACGACATACTATTAAAGTCTGATGTGATTTACGTGATATATTATACATTACGGACAATTCTATATATGTTCAAAAGAAATTGATCAAAATCGGAGTTTTGTAGAATTTTTTGAGAAAAGACGTTTTCGTCCAAGACTGAAAATTTAGAACACCTACCTTATGGACTAAAAACTTTTTTGAGAGCTTCTTTTCATAGGTACTTTCATATAAAAAATCGGCGGCAAGTAAAGGTGACTCGAGTGCGCACAGATTTTTAAAATTTGTTTGGAATGACTCGTATATTTTATCAAGTATTTCTAAAATCTTAACTTCGTCCTTTTTCGAGTCGCAGATTATGAATTCAAAATGAGAATTACAAAATTCAAAATGTTTTTCTTGAAAATCGATATTGGTCGCCATATTGGTTAGGCCATTTTGAGTTTTGATATTCTGACATTGAATACATAGTCAGCGATCCTAAGAACCACCAGATGCTGATTTTCATAAAAAACAGTAATATTTTAATTTTTTTGAGCGCCATATTGTATCGGCCATTTAGAATTTTGAATTTTTTATATCGGATTCATAATTAGCAACCCGAAAAACTACGGGGTACGAGATTTTAGAAATACTCCAAAAGTAGTTAAACGTAGACAGAAAGAGTTTTAATTTCCGCTTTGTTTCGTATAAAAATATCAATCCTTTGCACAGTTATTCATTGTCAAAGAAAAGTAAAAAGAAATGTATGAAAAATCTGATTTAAAAAAATTATAATCTTCATTTTTACATGCATTTCTTATTACTTCTTTGACAGTTAATAACTTCGCAAGGGATTAATATTTTCATACGAAAGGAAGTGAAAATTAAAGCTCTTTCTGTCTGCGTTTAACAACTTTTGGATTATTTTTTGTAAGTAAAAACTTGCGGAGTTATGATATAACGTAGAAATACCATTTTCTCACTAATAGACGGGTATTTGGAATATAATTAATTGGCTGTATTTCGAATATAAGGGCTGGTTAGGTAAAACAGCGGACACTGGGGTTTATTTTTAGCCAACAAAAAACACCTCTCGAAATCTCACCAAAATTCGCGACCTGCAACTCATACACTGTCCTTATAAGTCCAGATCACAACGACCTTTATATTTCGTTATATGTGAGGTTATGTATTATTTTAAGATGCATACATGCACGTACGCACACATATATACACGCACGCACGCACACACATATGCACATATACACATACACATGCACACACACATACACACATGTACATACATGCACACAACTAGGTACATAGACTCACATACATACACACATTCATACAGACACTTTAGAAAAACTGTTTATGAACGCTAAGGGTCTCAAAAAATGTTCCTATGTTAATATTTCTTTTGGCATAATTATAAAGCTTTTGTAATAGTTTTATATACTTGAGAAGTATTATAAAATATTTTTAAAAATTTTTGTAGTAACATATTCTGCGTAAATGATTATAAAATTTATTTAAAAAAATAAATGTTGTTATCTTTGTTCATTATCTATAGAATTAGTGAATAACAATAATATCAACAATTTTATAAACTAATCTCTTCTCATTGTTGCTCCTCCATTTGTTTTTCATAAATGCTTCTCAGCAATGCAAAATACGAACCAGCTGTGTTAAACACCTACAACAATTAAAATAAAAGTAAATTACATAAACATATTTTATAAAGCATTGTTTTTCAAGAAATTATGATCGAAAGTAGTAACAGATAATGAAAAATTTAAATTTAAAGAACAGATATTAAACTTTTAAAAGAGTCACTTAAGTCAATAACTTTATTGATTTAGCAACTTTTAATGATTTACATTTTTTAGTCGAAAAACTAGTCGATGAGTCTATCGAACATTAAAATTCCTTACTTCCGTGAATTTTCGCATCGACATGACTTGAAAGCCCAGGGCCGTAATCCGACACTCCTTCTGCGTCCTCGTGATTAAGAAATCAAGGTCGCGCTGCTGGCGAGGTGTTAGCAGGTACCAGGGCATCTCGTAACAGACAACGTCTCCCAAGTCCTGACTGTTTTGGATCAGTAGCTGACCCGGCCAGCACCAGACCACCAACTGAAGGAACATCGCCAGCACGTAGACGATACCCTTCATGAGCTCGTTGGTATTGCCATTGCTGCTGTTTACGATCAACGTGTAGCTGCTTAGACATATCTCCAAACCACTGGTCACCAATTGCATGAATATTACCGGGCTTAGGAGGTTCCGCATCTCCTCGGCGAGTCTGCAAAGCACGAGATCAAATGCTAATGATATACAGAGGTATGTTAATCTGAGAACGATGGGACGATAATTTAGGAAATCCAGCAAAAGAGAGCTGAAGAACAGACCACTATTTCTAGCTGTAAATCTATTTCAATTTAACTAAAAATATATCTAAAATCCACCTAAATTAAGTCTAAAACCCATCTAGAAATATAGCTAAAAATCCACTGGGGTTATAACAAAATTTAGCTGAAATTCAGTAAAATACAGATTGTGGGGTTTAATTTTAAGCTGAATTTTTGTTACATTTACAATTGTATTTTTATCCCAAGAATTTGAACAGGGCAGTTAGATTGTGGGTCCTGTAATTTGATAAGACTTTATGACAGGGTTTCATTAAACTCAAAATGAAAATGGTTTTACCAATAGTTTATCCGAATGGGCTCCAGTTTTCGCAGATAGTTTAGAAATAACAGATAGTTTAACAAATAATATTTTCAAAAGAACTTTGTAATATGATTATTTATATGGGCAAATACTCTAGACCCTTTCATTTTTTAAAAAAGAAAATATATTTTTTTTATAAAATCCGTGCACACTTTACATAACTTATATAGACATAAGAGATTATATAATCTTTATCATAATTCGGTTTAATAGAACTTTATAAAATTTAGACGTAAAAAAGTATTAAAAAAATGCTCTCGAAAAATTCTTTTTTGTTTCTTAATGTATTACTTAATTACTTTAAACATAAATAACTATAAGGAAGCATAGAATTGTTGTAAAAAGTACGTTAATGGTATTATTTTCTATTTTAAATAGAATATTAGACATCAAAGAAAAATTTTCGCCAGTTCAGAACACCAATTCAAGCACCCACCATTTTGTAATAATATGTGGTATACTTCTTTATAGATGACCAATATGTTTGGGTAACTAAATACTGCTATTTGCCAAAGTTTCGATTCAGAATTTTAAACGTTATAAAAGTTATGGCATAACAGGTGTGTGCTCAGTATAGAGTGAAAATGTCCCTTTATAATTAATTCTGAAAAAAGCTATCTTTCATGTCTATAAATTAAAATACAAGTTAGCGTTTTTCAGACATGTACATTATGTCACAATAAATTCTACAAATCACGCAATGTTTTAAGGCATTTTTGCTAATAACGCAGGTGTTCTATAAACAACATGAGTTTTTTAAACTAGTAACATCATTTGGTTTTTATATGTGGCACACTTTTTATGCATGCACATTACGTTTGGGTAACTAAATGCTGTTTTCTGTTAAAGTTTCTATTCAAAATTTTAAACGCTAAATAATATGTCATAAAAGGTGTATGTTCTGTGAAAAAATCTTTGTGTAAAATAAAACGATTTTTAGTCAGCTACGAATACTGGAGTAAATAGGCAGCCTTTGATCTGAAAGTTTTCAAAACAGTAGCTTTTTACTATCTCTTAAACGAGTTCTTTGACCAGATCACAACGACCTTTATATTTTAAGATATTTGAGGTTATGTATTTTTTTAAAATTTGTATTAGGGAATTATATAAATGGCTCCCTAACGCAATTGTTAACATCCGCAGATGACATTGACGGTATAGGAAAAAACAGACAAACCGTAATAAAAAAACGTAAATATACTAATAAAAACAGATAAGGAAATAGGCCTATAAATAAGTGAACATAAAACTCAGTACATGGTCACTAGCAGAAAAGGGTCTGAAATTGCTGATACCGGCTTGAAAATCTTGAACAAAACTTTCAAAAAAGTAGACGAGTCTTAATACCTTCGTACAATAATAGACGACAAAGATGAAACTCATAAAGAAATTAAGAAGAGACTGCATTCGGGAAATGCATGTCTATATTCGGTAAATAACTCATTAAAATCACGACTACAATAGCGAAAGACTAAATTAGAAATATATAGAAAAATCATAATGATAATATAAATAAAAATCATCAGAAAAATCATGCCAGTACTTCTATACGGATGCGAAACGTGGACGTTATCCAAACGGGAAGAAAATAGATTTAGGGTGTTTGAGAATAGAGTCCTTAGAAAGATATTTGGGGGAAAAATAGATGAGATTACTAGAGAAAGGAGAATTTTACATAACCAAGAATTACATGAGCTACACAGGAAGCCAAATATTACCAGAGTGATTAAATCCCGGAGACTAGGGTAGGCTGGGCATGTATCTAGGATGGGAAATGAAAGAGCCGCAAAAATATATATCCTTGAATATCTGGGAAATAAACCTACCTTTCTCTAAATTTTGAAGTTAATTAGACAAACTTTGTTCATGTTATCATGAAGAAACGATAATCAATTTTCATTTAAAAGAAAAGTATACAACCTCTGGTAAAAAAACTTTTTGATCTTTATTTATACAGTATGTAATTATATGAAAAACAAATTTTAAATTTAAATTTTTAATTTTCCTTTAGTGGTGTAATTTATAGATATCGCTCAGCACTCAGCTACAAAAATGAGAGACGATGATGCTGTTTATGATAACTCGATGTATGGTTGCCTGAAATCAAAAGAATAAAGAATTCTTAAATTACATGTCAGTGGGTTAATGTATCTCAAAGCTATAAATGTAAAATAACAAAATGGCGATATCTGGTAGATATTTTTATCAAAATGGGTAAATAATTTATTTACAAATTCGTATATGTGTAAGTAAGAGCCAAACAGCTTTTAGCCAAAAGTTGTATACGTTTCTTAATAATCAAAAATTACTAAAAATCATGCATGTCATAAACTTTTGTACAATTTATATAAATAATATGATGGAGAAGAAGGTTCGGATTTGGGGCGAGGGGATAATTGAAGCGTTCGGAGCCATAACGGAATAAGTCCATTTTCGAAATTTAGTAAATGTCCATAAAAATTTTCAAATTATTTGTAAATGATGTCATTGCTTATCTGATTTAAGGAGGGTTTTAACGCTAGATATAGGGCACAAAATAAATTGTATAAGAGTTTATAAAGATTCTATGATAAATCTAATGATATGTATTTAATAATCGTTTAAAACGACATGAACAAAAAAATTGTTCGAAAAAATCGCGACGTCACAAGTGTAAACATTGTCGATTTAAAAAATATTAAAATAATATATCTGAAATAAGAGAAAGCTAATTATATATAAGTAAACGCAGATATATTAGTTTTAAATTTTCTTTCGTTAACTTTGGAGAGAAATGTTTAAGATGAAAAAAAGTCACAAAACATTAAACTAAATATTTTTACTTGACAATATTTACACTTGTGACGTCATGATTTTTTTGGAACAATTTTCTTTTATGTAGTTTTGGACTATTATTAAGTACATTTCATTAGTTTTATCATATGACCTCTATAAGCTCTCATACTATTTTTTGTTTTATGTCCTATATCTAGCGAAATACCCTCCTTAAACTATGCATTTGATACATGAAATATTCAAGTATTGATTTCAGAGTTCAAATTTATCAAACTTTTCTTTCTAATATTAAAATGTTTGCATCAGTTTGTAAAATTTCTAGAATGGACTTATTTCGCTTTGGATCGGAACGCCCCAATTTTTTAGTACTGTAGTAGATAGTCAGCCATTGCTCGGCATCAGACTCGCCGATAGAGTTGAGAGGCTAAACGCAAAAATGAATTTCATTCCGCTTTACCCTGGCCGTAAGTAAAAAGACGTGGGGTAACTTAGGGTTTAAGAAAGAATTGTGTCAAAATATTTATATATTGACCAATTTCTATTCGTATTTTCTAATTTAATACTTCTTTGTATCGTATGTATCTGCGATCATGGCAAAGCATACCTTAGCATACGGCGATGTTGTTCTATAACTAGCCCTATCTCCTCTCTGGCCAATGGAGCACGTTTGCTTTGGTCTGACTTCGAGTAGGCTTCGTCAACTTCCATCCTCTGTCCGATTGTTCGAAGTCTCTCAGCGATGACTCTGAAGTGACCGCACACGTGTAGTATGAGGCTCATCATAATGGTGTCAAATGCGACGATCCCGGTACTGCAGTAGATACACGCGATGAATTGAAAACCAAAGATGATCTCGAAGTTTGGCGTATGTTGCATATTAGAGCCGTACCTGAGTATAACATAAAACTTTTAGTTATTAACCCTTTCGTTGCGGCATGAGTCAACAGTGATTCATTCGCTTTTCAGGCAAATTATTTTTTAGTGATTCTTCAATTATTGTATAAATAGAAGCAGAATATAAGTTTGTTAAATCTGTAGTAGATGTTTATGTATTTTTTGTTATCAATATAAAAGACTTGTCTAAAAAGGTAATTTTAGCACTGCAGCCATAGGGTTAAAAGTAATCCAAAGGGTTGAAAGTATTCAATTTCATAAGTTATACATTTCTTTGCAGACGTTAGCAAAAATTTCCTAATGTTTAAGCTTTTCGGGTATAAGCGATAAGCATAATATAGCTCATGGCTACTCCTTTTGTGATGATATAATGTAACGCTTTGGATACAATTTTAATTTCGTTTAATGTATTTTTGCTGTTGTTACTACAATTGTAATAACAATGCAGCTAACCTCGTCTAGGGTAAGTGTGCCAGTTACTGTGTGCTGACCTGTTACTGTGCCCCTCGTTTATGCCCACACGTAGTCAGATGTGGAACTATTAAATAATATAAACCTAATTTTTCAATTAAAGTGAGAGATGCAATTTATAAAATAAATTAAATAAATAAAATCCAGAAAATATTATTTTATTTATTTACATCCAGTAAATAGCACATTAGGCTTTTTCGCCTGTGTCAATTACTGTGCCCCTGAATGCCAACTTATCATCTAAAAATAATTTTTAATGCAAAAATTTTTAAACGTTCAATTTATAATTTTGATGTAATTTTAAATTCATATAATGCAATTTATACTACAGTAAAAGTCTGAGCACTGTGAAATGATGGGACCGAGCGAAACGTGCACTATGTACGATGTAATCTAACTGATCTGCCAATCGCATGCATCCGACCTAGCATAACTGCTTCCACCAATTACTGAAAAGCATCGCGGCCTTCTTTTAACATTGCCCAATTCTGATTTTTTACACTGCCCGTTTTTGCACAGTGCCCATTTTCACAATGCACAGAGTTTTATTGTAGTGAAAAACGTACTTTATCAATAATATTTAGTTCAGAAACGGTGCAGAATATTCGAATGCGTGCCATAGTAAATGGCTCAGTAACTTAATCCTGACGTTTTCTAACCGTTAGTAATTGACGTAAATCATTGTTTTTTTACTTTAAGTGGTAGTATGATAGATTTTTAATGTTTATATTATTAAAAACTATGTACGAGTATAGGAAATATCAAAGTATCATTTAAGCGAGTTCATAAGGAAAAATAAGATTTACAAAACAGTCACAGTAATTCGCACACTCACCCTAATTATATATATCGTTAATATAATATATATAATATATATAATATCGTTTTTACCGAATTCTCGTCGTTACCTAGATTTTAGTAAGGGTTAGCGAAATGCCTGAATAATACACTAACCACTTTATGCTATTGACGAATTATTCTTCTCAGTGAAGGTGCAGAATATGTAAAATGATATATATTTTATAAAAAGCTCTTTTTATCGTACTTTGTCTAACTTTACTTAACATCTTTATAACTTTACCAAACTTTCTTAGCCTTCTTGAGATTGTAACATTACCAAAATCATGAAAAGCTTTATATAATATTATAAAGCTTTATATATAGAAAGCTTTCTGTTGCTAAACTTTGTCAAACTTTTACTAATTTCCTAATAGATCCATTCGTTACAGCAAGACGAAGGTTTGGTAGTCTTCGGCAATGTTTAGTAAAGTTAAGCAAATTTGGTAAAAGTTAGTATAATACGAAAAAAAAAAATTTCATTGGAGTCAATCATTGCACATTAGTTAGGTGCTATTCGTTATTGTACGAAGGACCTTATAGTATTTGTTAGTTCAAATCAAAACTTAAAATTCTTGCACTGAAAATCGACATTTTAAGTTAATCAAAAAACTTAAACTGAAAGGAAAAAAATAGTTTCTTAAAAATACTTAACAGAGTTTCCTTTTTATATTATAAAACATATCAGCGTAGGGGACCCAATACAAGTTTAATTATACACGAGTGCCTCACGCTTTATAATATAGAAAGAAAATTTTTTATTTATTTTATTTTCAACTTTTTAGTTTAGCATGCATTACAGACCTACACACACTTACACACATGCCCACATATATACACGCACATAGCAATACACGCATACGCTAACGATAGAGATTCGGCGGCTCGTGGATCAGAGCTCGGCCATCTGAACAGAAGATTCCATGATTCAAATCTCGGCTGGGTAACTCTGCCTTTTTCTGATCCCATATAGAACTGCAGGGCTAGTTGTGATGAATCACAACTATAGGGGCACAATACATATATACACATAAACATACAGACAAATATATATTACATACATCCTCGTTTCGTGAATGGTGGCAATTCGGGGTCCGCTAGAGGAAATATCCTAAAAGTTCAATCTTTTGTAGTTCATCGGCAATTAAGTTAAAAGGTAATTGCAAGCTATGATCCTAACAGGTAGACAGACAGATAGACAAACACTTTAAGTTAAATAAAAGCGTATCATAAGGTATGCCAGAAATACATAATTTTATTAACACGTAAAAAATGTAACTGACCAGGCGTCAACCGGCAGAATGCGCTCGTGAAGACTGCCGTTCGTTTCGGCGTTGTACTTGATCCAGGAGATGGCGGACGTCATGACGAAGCTAATGTTATTGCTGATTCCCAGGCTGATGCAGACGAAGGAGAGTTGCTTGGCAAAACCGGCCAGCGCCTCCAGGCCCTCGCGCTCATCGTGGTCGGTTACCGTTGACCAGAGCTCCCGGGTAGTCACGTACATTAGGTGGAAGCTACGCCGGCGCGCGAGCACGTACAGTAGCTTGAAGAGCAGCTGACCCAGGGTCGTCATGACGCAACCGACACCTTGCGGTTATCGACAACAGGATATTGCATAATGGAGTAGCTATTAGTAATCGGAATTTATCATGCGCCTTGCGGTGTATAAAAAGTGAAGAATTTTATTTTCATATCGGGTATTTTAATTTGTTTCTAAAAAAACTGAAATATTATCTCTGATAGGTATGTGTTTTTTGTGTTTCTCAAGACCAAAATAAAGAGAACAGTTCAAGGTTCATGAAGATTAGTGCAGTAGTTTTTGAGATATTGCGTAATCAATGTATGGCAGATAAAGCTAAAAAAGTTAGTTTTCACATTAGCTATTTCGTTTCTTCTGGAGAACTAAAATATTGTCTATCATTTCTAAATGATTTTATATTCTTAGAGTTAAGGGAATGTGAAAGGGTCGAATACGCATTGCTTACCACGGAACATTTTTAAAACAGTTTTCCGATTGCAAATAATAACCGAATCTTTTGAATTTTAAATCAGATAATGCTTATACGGATGATTGGCAGAAATATAGTATTTGTTTCTTAATTATCGGACCAACCTGAAATCTAATTCATTTAGGTGTAATTTTCTTCATTGTCAAATGAGACATATTTTCTTTGCAAACCATTTGCAGGTGACCAAACATTTTTTATCTGTATATTTCATAATGTTTACCGGACTACCCTAGTGAAAATTAATAAAGTAATAAAACGTCAGAAAACGTAAGAAAATGTAAGCAAACGTAAACAACCGTATCAAATCGTAAGAAACCGTTGCATTTCGGACATTTATACATTTTCTTACGTTTTATACGTATTTTTATGTTTTATTATGTTTCCATACGTTTTATTACCTTTCATAATTTCGTGAAAAAAGTATAGCTTGAATTCTTCACCGATAGGTGGCGAGGCATATATAAACCAATTCACGTGTACAAAACAGAAACTTTAAGTTACTTAAGAAGCATTAACGCTTAGAAAATATATTTTTTTGAATATTTGACATAATGGAAGTCTCTTTAGTGAGCGGAACTTTTAGTGTGAAAATGTAATCTAAAGTAATATAACGCAAGAAAATATATGGAAATATAATATAAAACGTCAAAAATTCAACACTTTTGTATGCTTTGTTATGTTTTATTATACTCTTATACGCTGTTTTACGTTTTCTTCCACTTTTTTACGTTCTTTTACGTTTTAATACATTTTATAATTTCCACAGGGGTAGTTTTCTTTTAGTACGATGAAAGTCATTTTCCGCATAGTATATGTGTAAACACACATTATTACACAGAATATCTCATGACAAAATTTTTATAAATGTAATTTACCTATAATTCTGATGTCGAGGATAATGATGTATCGCTTATGTACTTCTTTGAAGTTCGAACTAAAAAACCCGTCAGGTGAGGTGGCACCACTAAACTTTCGTAATTATCACAAAATGATAAATTACACGCGGATTTCAAAACCCAAAAAGTTCGCGACAACATTCGTAACATTCGTGTAGACTTACAAGTATAAAAAAATCTAAAAAAATTGGAACATATTGTACATATAATGTATTTGAAAGTCTATTAGGTTAGATATATTTAGATCATAAAGGTTCTGTGTAATAAATTAAGAATTGTGTGAATTGTTCACTAGTGATAGGTCACGTAAGTACTTTTAGGTCATATATACGGTTTGTATTTTAAAAATATAGCATATTTAGCAGATCACAATCTTTACGATTTCGTATTTTTATTAACAACATTTCTTTGATATTATTCTAATTTATTCTAATATTATTCTAATGTGAATAGTTTTGGCATCAATTTTTAAAATTTCAAAAAATGCATAAGAATGTTATAAACGTTGGAAAGCGTAAGAAAATGTTCCAACACTGTTACAATTTAAAATATACTAGTAGAAAATGTGTTATATTATGCCAGTCTATATAAAACCATGCCAAAATATGAGGTATTAAATTGATTGTTTAGATATTATTTATTATTTTTTCTGTGAGAAGCAAGCCGAAATCTGTGAAATTATGAAAAAATCAATATAAATATGAAATAAGTAAAAAACAATACTGATACCTTTTAAATTGTTCTCACATTCCCATTTTGGAGGTTATTAATATTGATTTAATTTGATAAAAGGGGAACAAAAATAAATAATTACTTATAAATCAAAACATTACACAATAAATTATACTTCTGATTTTTTAAAATAACCTTTAAGTGGTTGTTGGTTATTTAAAAAAATCAGAAGTATAATTTATTGTGTAATGTTTTGATTTATAAGTAATTATTTATTTTTGTTCACCTTTTTTTAGTCTCAGCCGATTGATACAAGCACCTCTGTAAAAATTACATGTGCTTTGTTTACAAACACACCGCAGACCCCCGTCGTCGATTAGCACCACATGGAAGCACAAACATGGCGACGTTAAATAATAAAAAAAAAAAAAAAAAAAAAGTGGTTGTTGCTATCGAAATTTCCCTTATCCAGTGTTATCCGGGAAAATAATGCGGGAAACTAGAAGGGACGATCGTTACACGTCTTTATAGATCTATAGAGGGGGAGAGATACATTTCTGCCAGGGAATTATTTTACATTTTGTCACAAATAACCCACGTTATATCACCACTGAGATATATTAAGATGATGCTAAACCCTCGTGTTATGGAAAAATACGAGAATCTACACAGAGAGATATTTACTAAAAATTGAAAATTAAACGAACAAAGTGGATCCTTCTAATTGTCGGTGACGGATTAGCATCACCTTAGGAGTACATACTTGAAATATTTAATGTTAAAACAGTAAAAATATTATTTCATTCTTATAGATTCATCCTTCTTAGTCTATAATAAAAAGGAATTGGCCTCGAAAGGCATTAGCATTAATATAACGAGAATCTTTTGTATCGCATTAAATTAATTTTTGTTAAAAGGTATACGTCTGTGCATTCTAGAAAAATTCATCTAATTAATTTTCGAAAATTCCACGTAAAAAGTTCAAATTTACCCGTTAGAACTGCAAGATCACCCCAACAGACAATGATCTTGAACATTTGGGGCACGAAGACGCCGCTAATGAAGAAGATGGAGCTGACGATGCGAAGGTAGACGGACAGCCGGGAAAAAGCGGCATGCTTGCCGTGGTCCATCGGCCAGAAGCCGTGTATCGTGAGCAGGTACTTGTTCGGCCACAAGTAATCATCTATCGTCGACGCATCTCCCATGACCAACCTGTACCACCTGTACCACCTGTTATTCTCATCATTTTTCTGTGTTCTTGTACCTACGTTTTTTTAATTTCAAAATCATTCTTCTTTCTATCTAGTTTTTGAGAAAATTTGATTATTATCAGTTTTGTTACGTGTAATTTATCACTTACGCAAGATCTATGAAGTGCAAATAATCGTCGTTTCTAATTTGTTAGTTTCATTTAGAGCGTGTGATACAAATAAATATTTACAAAATACGTATTTTTAGAAGTTAAAAAACTCACTTTCTTACTCTTCACAAATTACAGTTTATTAAAAGTACTTTGAGAAATCTTTACGTAACAAAATTAACGCACTCTGAAGCTACATCACACTACTGCGCTAGTAGAAAAATAGCTCTTATGGTATGCGAAGAAAAAGAATAAGAAATGTTATAGGAAAAGAAGGTTCGAGGAATGAAATAAGAAGGGACATGATTACAGAACACAGAATGAACAGAGAAATATAGCTTGGAAAAGGGGTGAAACAAAGAATCGCCGTTTGAATAAAACTCTAAGAGTAGCAGCTTATCGTCGACGGCCTTTCTCGATACTACTCATTACACCCACGAGCGTAATTCACCTTTTTTCTTTCTATTTTCCTGAGCTGCGTACAGCGATCGGCTTGGCTTTTCTATTTTCAGAAAAATGCATGCAAGTATATTGCGGCGAGATGTACATGCTGAGTATCGATGTAAAGCGAAAGCCATTCATATTATTAACGCCACGGTTTTTTCATTATGCATGACGTGCAGCTCGAGGGAATCTCGTTCATTAATTATTAAAAATATGATGTCGACGAGGCAACGTGTTTTCGCCTTTCTTCTAGGAAGACTTACAATTGCGAGCGGAACGTACAGAAAAAGATGCAGGTAAAAAGGAATCGTAAAGTAGATGATTATTACAGACTAGCAACAATGTGAGAAACCGAATAAGACTTTGCGCTCGTCTCGCTCTTTTGTGCATCACCGATGAATCGTAGTTGCACGATTATATATTATTCGCCTGTGATCTTGTTTCGTTTCTCCTTTTACCAGCACAATATCGCTTTTTTTGTTATGTATTTCTGAGAGACAGAAGTATGTTGGACAAGAACCCGGTCGTACTTCTATTGTGAATACATACTTCGACTTCCAGAGATTGTGTTTTCAGTTTTAGTACAGAAAACTTAGGATTGATAAGGTCAGTTTTAATTTATCAAATTAGAAGTAACAATAGCTCTGATGATTAAGGAAGCGACGATGGTAAGGATATAAATGTTTCAGCTGCAATAATTATATATACGTATTTCGAGAATGTTCAAAGAGAATAACAAGATACGATAGAAAAAAATATGAAAAATAATAAGTTAAATACGGAAATGTGGAAAAAAGTGTGTGTATGTGTGACAAAATTAAAAAAAAAATTGTTAAATAATGTATGAGAATGTGAATAGAATTAACTCTGAATTGAAAAATTTATTTTTTTAGAAAATATTCTTAAAACTACACAGGTGCGCACGAGGCGCGAACAGTCCGCCCGACTTCGTCCGCAGGACGAACGTCTTTCACTTACACAGTTTTTCTTTTTCACTTAGTCCTTCCTCGATTTCTCCGACGTTGACAACAGAATGTGACTGATATGTCAACGTAGAACTTTTGTAGAAGTCTTCACAGTAGCTACTCTTACAAGGCCGTCCGGGTCGGAATGTACTTCGATGACGCAACCGAGAGGCCACTTTGACGGCGGGTAGGGATCGTCTATCACCAAAAGCAGTTGTCCAACGGCGAAGTTTTCAATTGGATCTCTCCATTTGCTCCTCTCCTGAAGATTGTATATTGTAGATACTCCTTGGACCATCGCTTCCAGAAATTGTTACGAATTCTGTGAAGCAACTGAAATCGACTGAGCTTGGTTTCAAGTGCATTAGGTGGCTCCCTATCCAGTATCAGCTCCGAAGTCTCACCGATTAGAAAATGCACGGGTGTTCGCGGGTCTGAGAAAGCATTTTAATTTAATTTCTTGGAAGTCTTCAGAAAGATTTTGTAGATGCAAATTGAAAGTTCTTCTAGACATAGCAGTGATACCTAACGACAGGGAAAGCTTTTGGAGCTTAGCGTAACTTAATCCTATGCATGTCATAGCTGCACCCATTTGTTTATCTACTTTAAATGGTGGAAGCTTTGATTCTGCTTGAATTTGTGGGCTAGAATATACTTCTTTGAATAAAGATCCACACTCTTTACATTTAATTTTTATCAAGGTTGCACATCCAAATGATATTACAGTATTCGCCTGCGACCTTTCCTTGGCATTCATTATACTTAATATCACAGAACAATTCAGTTAGCTTTTTCACGTGAAAGATAATATAAGTTGCTTCTACATTAGCAATAGATTCATCTTGTCAGTCACTTCAAAAAGTATAAAGTTTTCTTTTGCTTCTAGTCACTTTTTCGCTCGGTTTTATTAATCGCACTATTACTGATTCTCTTGTTGCTTTAACAACTGCTTATTGTTTTGCACTCTTTCGCAATTTACGCGCAAAAATTCGGTGTGGTATATTGATAGTAAATTCTTTAGTTGCAAAATGTAATAAACATATTCTAGAATAACACAGCAATAAGTGTATTACTGTAATTGAAAAACTGGTGTTTATCACTATATTCTTACAGTAAAAAGATTGGAAATCCTTTGCACCAGTGTATACACATGAATACAGTGTATACCATATTTTGCAGTTTCTCGAAATGATAAAGGGGTTGACGAAAGCTTTCGACTCTCTAATCTATTTTGGGTTTGCTTATGTATATAATATTACCATTAATTATTTAGAATTAACTACTTAATGGAATAAAAATCCTATTTACACCCCTACATTTTAGTAATGAAAAATTTTATAAAATCGTAATAATATATATGCATATACATAATACATTTTTTAAAATAAAAATTTTCAGAAAGGTTTAATTAGCTCAAGTAAGATCATTTCGTTCTAAAGGATAGAAAAATATTAACTATTTATTTTTGATCGGAAAATATCAATATAGGTACCTACATAACTTTCTTTGTTTCTAAAATGTGAATAGTAAAAGAAACTTAGATAGTCAAGATCATATGTGAGATCTACAATCTTTGGATCAATATTATTTCATTAGTGTATTTACTTAGGTTTTGGATAGCTACCTTGAATTTAAATTTCTTAAGGTACTGACAAGAAGAGTATATGAGATGCGGGTCGCGAATTTTAATGAGGCTTTGAGAGATGTTTTCTGGTGCCTACAAATGAACACCAGCACCCGTCGCTTTGACTAACGAGCCCATATTATATATTACCGCAGCCCTGTTACATTTATAATTCATGAGTTGATTATTATAGATAAAACTAATAAATATGTTTTCTATACCAGTAGGTAATTCACTTTAAGGAAAGAAGGTACCAAATACACTGAAATCCTTTAATTTATGAAAAAAAAATTATTTTTTACAAAACATGTAATATAGAAAAAGAAAACATATTGGACCAGTTTGGTTACACTCTAGCCCCCTTTTAAAGTAACCGTAGTGAGAAAAACTGCAAAAACAGACATATATCTGATTTTAATTATGCGCATGAGGTTCGATGAATTGGTCTAAAATTTTTTTACGTATTTCTTATACTGAAATTAAGACATTTATAGAGCAATATTGTCAAATGATAATTTGTAGCTATTTTGAGATACTAATGTATACGAACAATTTTATTTTTGAAAAATAAGCAGTATTTTAGTACTAAATTGTATTTTTAAAATGGATATGTTAATACACAATAAAAAAATCTCTATATATTTGTTAAATATATGCCTGATCTACCGAGAACTATTGCGCAAACTTGCAAAGCAAGTTATGGCAATAAAGTTTTGAGAAAAATGAAGTTAAACATAAATATTAATAAAAATAGAGTGATCTGTCATTTACCTATTTAACTGCAACTTGTGAATGTTAATGATTATCACTGCCATTATCCACACATATTTATGGCTCTGTAAAACTTCATTTCATGCTTTTCGGTGGCCAGGAAGCTATGCGTGAGATCTGAAATTACAAAATTGTGTAACAACATGCTTAACATATAGTGAATTCATCTTTTAATATGTTTGAATAGCTTACTTACATCAAGTCCATAACTTATTTATTTATAAATGTAACTATTTTGATAACCTGAAAAAATTCATGTCACTTAAGTATAATGTCAAAAAAATATATTTTAAGAGTATAAATAATTTATTCATGTACAATAATTAAATACTAACCTTTCAAAATTCTATAATCATCCAGACCTGATAAAAAGTATTCAAATGTAATATTTATTTTTAAGTTTATAATATTTCAAGCGTGATTAAATAGACACTTTTCAGTAATAATAGGTATACCAAAATATACAAAATAACTTTAATCCGAGTATTCACTTTCATATAAAATAATCAACTAGCTTTTGTGATTTGATTTCACGAACTGACATATTTAAGATGTATGTGCTAAATTTATCAAATATAATATTATACTAGCAACATTACGTTGGTCGCTCACGCTCGCTCGGTTAGTTTTAAATATCCATCCATCCATCCATCCATCCACCCACCCATCCATTCATTCACCCGTCCGTCCATCCATCCACCCAGCCCTCAGCGAGACTATCAAGGGGTACGACGAATCTGAAATTTTTGGACAGTTTGAGTTTAATATATTAAATATTATTCATTACAATGTAAAATGTACTTTACAAAAAATATTAGGGTTACCTTAACGTAATTAAATTAATGTAAGTTACCCCTGTAGGTGATGCAAGATATGCACTCATTATCCCTGGTAGAAACGTTGACCAACTATTCGCCATATAATGCCTAATTTTATGATGTGTGGTCAATTTATGGCCCATAATATACTCAACAACCCAGCTTATGACCAACGGTTTATGACCAAAAGGTGGTGTAATTTATAGAATTATTTATAAATAAAATTTAATGAATCTGAAATAATTGAATACGAATTGAATACGAATTGGATACTTAAAAAAGAACAAATAATTAAAATATTATACTAGCATGTGGCACACTGAGCCTACATCCTGAAAATATTCAAACCTAACCTACAAATATTTTCTCTTGTATTTCTTTTAAGATATGTACGATAAATTAGGTTTAATTTAATCGTCTGCATTAATAAATATATTTTAATTAACAAATAAATAAATACATAAATTGGAACAAATACTACATATTTATTTGCGTTGAACTTGTCCAACTGCTGTAGCTCAACAACTTAAGTAAAAATTGCTTTAGTGGTAAAGTAAAATTTACTTGATTTTATTGGGCAAATTTTATTCAGTAATCCTGCTCAACTTTTTAAGGAGAAAACTGCTAAACTGCTGATAAGGCAGAATTACGTTTTTCTTTAAATGTTTCAAACAGGTAAGAGTCTGCTCTCTCCCCAGACTCTCAGCTGTCAACACACCGTGTATGTATATATGTCTGCACGTGTGTTGGGAGAGTAAGGGCCTTTGCACGCTAAAAGAATAAGGACATAGACATAAGAATAACATTGATTGGTATTTCTTGTGTATATAAATATACTAATCAATGTCAAAATTACTTGTATTTTGAACAAAATAACCATTGAAGAAGTTCAATCTGATGCTCACAACTCTCAAAATCACGTGGACGATGAAAAAAGAGCAGTTTCTCTTCGGTAGCTAAGGTGACCTAACGACCAAATAAAAAAAGCTTCCGATATATTTCGATAAAATATTTAAATTTACCGAAAATGAAAATGTAATATACGATTAATAATTCATTTTATCTAAAAATATATAACCAATAAGGAGGTTCTATCGTCATATCGACCTCAAAATAAAAACATTTTTTATTATAATTTAATCACTCTTAATGATATTTAAGTCAATATATTATAAAACAAGGTATCCTCTTCTACTTAAAAAAAAACGTTTTATTGAAATTTCGTTATTGCAAAAGTAATTATTCACAATTAAAGAAAGACTCGACTAAACAGTGGAGATTTTTTTGTTTGTTATCCGATTTCAATTTTAAAGGCCTCATTTTATTGTTTGTAAAATTTCCGGGATACTTGTAAAAATTGTATATCATCGGATAAACTGCAAAGTTACGTCCAAGTGTTTATATGTTCGTGCATGTGTTTTATAAATAGTCGGACATAACTTTGCAGGTTATCCGATGATATACAATTTTTATATGGGTAAATCTCCCTGAAATTTTTCGAAAAAAAATGAAACATCTAAAATTAAAATCTGATAACAAACAAAAAAGTCTCCACTGTTTTGTCAAATCTTTCTCTATTCTTTTGTTTGATAAGAACTCCTTATTTTATAATATAATGACTTGCATCAAAAGCGATGATACATATGGTATGTGAGACCGAGCCTAAAGCTATACGTCGCATCTCTGCTGCGACTGCAGGTGGATCGAATTTCAGAGAAAGATGCATGACATAACGACCGTCAGAATCGCGCATGTGTACCTCATAAAATAGGAGTTCACAAGCTTCATCTTCCGGTTTTAATTTGTTAGCAGTTTTTTTTTAAATTTTGAGTTTAAATTTTGGAAAATATAAAATGTTGACATCATTTTCACAGATTTTTAGGAGCGGGAGGGAAAAACCATTCCGGCAAAGACGCTCGGAATGCCCAGTTTTCCATTCGTGTTGCCAGCATGGAAAAGGGTCTTTTTCACACACGTGTTGAGAGCAGTATAAACCATGTATTTATGAATTTAATAATACGAAATTTTTAGTTTTCTATTAAGAATGACATCCTCTCTGATCCAATCACTTATCGATGCTCCGTACGAAGACTAGCACAACTCAGAATTCTCAAGAAACAACATTTTTAATCAAAATCCTCCTACGAAACTAGGAGTGTTCAGGTTCTCTGATAAAAACTAACACCTTTTCAAAGGTTCTGAGAATATATTATTATTTATTAGAGGATCTAAAAAGTGCTAGTTTTATAAGAGGTCTTGAAAAAGAACTAGCTGTTTTTGAGAATTCTGAGCTATGCTAGTCTTCGTACGGAGCGTCGATATATGTAAAACTAGAGAATGCAATACAAAATTTTTTTGTAAAATTATAAAATGTATAGCATTGTACTGCTCATCACCAACCTATAATCTACACTTCATTCTGTCGGCGTATAGTATACGCATTAATTTGTATATTATTGACCTAGAATTCATTGAATAATTTATCAATCATTATTTATCAATCCAGACATGGTAATTTTAATAAATTATCTCATACCTACTCACTGTTACTAATGCCTATAAAGAAGATGTATAGAAGGGGGAAAGTAATTAAAAAAGCTTTCGTTATGCCTCGAGTATAACCATTCATAAAATTTATTCGGAAATATTAATGATTTACTATCTTCGTGCATTATCTATATAATTAGTGACTAACAAACATATTGCAAGTATTTTTCCAAAACTATTAATAACATAGTAACTATTTCATAAACAACTGATCTTTTTTTCTCATTGCTCCTCCATTTGCTTTCCATAAATTGTTCTCAACAATGCCAAGTACGATCCGGCTGTATTAAAAACCTACAAATATATATGTTAAAGTGAATTGCATAAATATATTGTATAAACATTGTTGTTTCGAAAAAACATAATGGTAATTCTAGTAGAACAAAGTTTTTGCTAAACTTTATAAAACTTTTTTGAACTTTGACAATTTTTACCAAACTTACATGAGTATTATCAATAATTGCCAAAACAGTGTCTACGTACGACTATTGTAAGTATCTGCAAAGTTTTGGCAAATATTAGGCAACGTTTGGAAAGGTTACACTGAAGTTATAGTAAAGGTTTGTCAAAACATACTTTCGGTTTAAAAATAATTCATTAAATTTTTAACTGAAGTAAGACACACGTGCTCTGATCACGGCTTAGAATTCACTATCAAAATAATAATCCATAATTATAATATAGTGTCTCACTCTTCTTATTTAGATCAAATCTAAATAAGAATGTATTCAGCTTATTTTGATATGCATTTATTCTGGACTTATTTTATTTGCAACTTAATTTGAACATGCAACATCGAAGTTTTAACAAGTGGTATCTGATAATATCAAATAAAGTAGGTATAAAGGGGTGTATCAAAATTATAAATCTGAGCATAACTCAAATTTTATAACTTTTTAAAAATATTTGATTTTCTTTTAAAGCCTTGCTTTTCTAATTGTGCTGATTTTTTGTCATGTATTCCAAAATAATGTAGCTAAAACTCTGCGGATAGCCCTATTCGTCAAAGTTCGACACAGTTTTGGCAGTTTTTGATAATTTTTAACAAAGTTCTAAGTTAGACAAAGTTTACATTTGCACTAACAACGAGTGTACCCAACCTTTGGGAAACATTTTTAAATCAAACTTCAGGAGGTGGTTCCTGGTACTTAAAAATGAAGCCTAGCACTCGTAATTTTTTCCAATAGACCTTTGTTTATGAGATATGAGGTTTTTTACTTCAAATATGCGTTATTTTAATGAAAAAATGTACCTATTTTTATAACAACAATACTACAAGTTTTTATGTTAGACAAATTGATTCAAAAGATAACGAAAGTAGGTGAAAAGAGCTATAATTTAAGCTTTGTTTCGTATAAAATATTATTAAAATGACATCGCAAGAATATTATACGAAAATTAACTCTTTTAAATTATGTCTTTCTATGCATTTTCAGTTTACATCTTCTGTGGTTAATAACTTTACGTCAAAATAATATTTTTATATGAAATAAAGCTTAAATTTTAGCTCTTCACTTATTTTCTTTATTTTTTGCGTCTATTTTTCTAGCATAAAAACTTGCAGAGTTTTTGTAAGAAGAAGAGGTATATTCATAATATTTTCAACACTCATCCTTCGTTTTCTATAAGATATATATATCTTAACAATTGCCTTGATGAGTCAGTAAAAAATATATTATTTTGTTGACGTTTCGGCGATTAGTTTATCACCCTCTTCAGAACTGTTTATTAGAACATTTTTAGTACATCATTATATTTATATATATTATTATATTATATTCTTTATTTCATATATAGATTTTTACATCCGTTTACATTAACCCTATACATGACCGTCCCGTGTACTCGCGCTCTTGATCTCGCTTTTTTATATAACAGTATTGTTCACAATACATTATTAAGCCTATATACATTGAAACTATTTACATTTTATTTTACATTACATTTTACACTGTTTTTAATTTTATTTTATACCTTCGCTCGCATCATTCTCGTTTCCAATACGTTCCTGTTTCCCTCCCTCCCTTAGCTAGTCTTTTCCCTCTCTCTTTCAATCCCTCAACTCTCAGCCCTCTACTTAGCTATTTTCTCAAATTCTTTACAAGTTACAAATTTCCACGATCACTCACCGATTAATAATGTGTTTAATCTTGTGCCTACCTCCCTGCCATGTAGTTTTCATTTTTCTATTTGCTCTACCCACTCCTTTCTTATTTCTGTTTTCCCAACTTCACAGCTCCAAATGTGCTGAAGTGTCTCCTGACTATTCCTACGTAACCTGCATGTTGGATCCTTGAACCCTTTACTTGCCGACCACCCCACACTCCTGCATCTCATTCTTGCCCATTTCTCTTTTCTACTACCATTTATTTTTCCACTTTCCCAGTATTTCTCTCTTCTCACTACCCTTTTCCGTTCATTGTATCCTTCGCAATAGTTTGATCTATCTATTCTGTTGCAGTATCTCTGCATTTCTTGCTCTATTTTGATTTTTATCCCCTT
Source organism: Gastracanthus pulcherrimus (assembly GCA_949152435.1). Taxonomy (NCBI): domain Eukaryota; kingdom Metazoa; phylum Arthropoda; class Insecta; order Hymenoptera; family Pteromalidae; genus Gastracanthus; species Gastracanthus pulcherrimus. Next base: position 41,560,306 of record OX424572.1, read on the forward strand.
TTCTAATTTTACTTTTATATCCACACTTTCTCTGTTCTGATATATCCACTTCAGTGTCTCGCCGTCCCCTACTTCTTTGAACGCTTTGTCCAATGCTGTTGCCCATTTTGACGGATTTCCATTTTTGATTCCCCTTATTTCCTCTCTCAGGCATATTTCGGCCATCATCTTTCATTTTTAAAATATTCAAAATGTAATTACCAGCTCTATCCCTAGTTTCTATCTCTAAACTGCTCCTTCCCGCCTCCATTCTCCATATGTACCCCGGTGTATTATTTACCCCTAAGGCCATTTTCGTGAATCTACTCTGTACTCTCTCTATTTCATCCCACTTCTCCCAGTCCCATATTTCTGCCCCGTATAGACACGCTGATTTAACTATTGAATCTAACAAATATGCATTCACCGTTTTTTGTGTCTTGTTTGTTATTTTCCTAATTTGTGTTCTATACGAGTTTTTCATAGAGTAAGTGGCATCCTAAATATTTATATTCATTAACCGTTTCCAATTCCTGACCATTTAGAACCCATTTATCCTCTTTTTTCTTTTTTCCCCTCTTTCTAAAGACTGTTATTTTAGTTTTTCTGCGTGTTCACTTCCATTTAGAATGCTCTGTAATCCTTTCTTCGTGTCTGCTACTACTGCTGCATCGTTTTCAAACTTTAATCCTAATATTTTTTTCGATAACTGTACCTCCCTCATTTATTTTCTTCCACCTTTCATCTAGATCTTCTATATACAAATTAAATGCAGGGGCGCTAAGCGGGCAGCCCCGTCTCACCCCCTTTCCTGTCACGAACCTTTTCGTTATCCCCTCTTCTGAAATTATCTCATTTACTGTCTCTTTGTACATATATATATATATATATAATGCTAAAAGGTATGTACAAAGAGACAGTAAATGAGATAATTTCAGAAAAGGGGATAACGGAAAGGTTCGAGACAGGAAAGGGGGTGAGACAGGGCTGCCCGCTTAGCTTATATATACAAAAAATAAGTAAAACATAAAATAATTAATTGTTATAAATCTTAATATTAATGTTAAAAGAAGCCCTAATAAAATAAATCGATACAATTTTTTATTTTTAATTGTTATCCTATATATATTTATCTCAGCATTTTTTCTTTTATCCCTAATTTTTCTATCTTCTCGAGCAAAATATCTCTATCTACTCTGTCAAAGGCTTGTCTTAAATCTATCCACGCTACATATAGTTTACCTCCTTAATTTTGTTTCCTATTATACTATTTGGATAAACATACAGTCCCTCGTTCCCCTTTTCCCTCTAAACCCTGCTTGACTTTCCTTTATCATCCCCCCCCCCTTTTCTATCCACTCTCTTATTCTTGATGCCAGTATATTGGCTAATAGTTTATACCCTGCAACCACACGCTTCTGTAATTTTTAACATTGTTCTCGTCTCTCGCTTTGTATATTGGGTAAATTTTTGTTGTTTCCCATCCCTTAACTAGTTCCCCCCTATCAAATATCCCGTTCAATATTCCTGTGATCTCACAAAGCCATCTGCTAGTTATTTGTATTAAAAATTATACTTGAATCCCATCCTCTCCTGCTGCTTTATTATTCTTCATCCTATTGAATGCTTGTTTTACTTCCATAACGTTCAATTTTTTCCTAAATCATTTTTCTTTCCTCCCTCGTTTCCTATATCTTCTCCGCTCCCTCCTGTTACACCATCTTTCTCTCTTTCGCCTAGTATCTGTGCCCCATCTTCACCTCTTTCCTACCTTTTCTGATATTCTTTCACCCCTAACAAGTTTTTAAAATGTTCTAGCCATTGGCGTTTTTCATATATCTACCTTTCTTCTTTTTCCTTGGTCTAAACCATTTTAGCGCTTTCCAAAATTCCGTTATCTCTTTGCTGTTTCTTACTCTTTCTAGTTTTTTTTTCATTTTCCATCTCTTTTATCTCTTTTCTATTTAATCTTAATTTACTTTTTTCCTCCTTTAACTTAACTTTTATCCCCTTCCTCCACAGATTTTAACTAAATTTTTAGCGCTTCCCATGTCTTTGTCTTTTGTTCTCTTATATCCTTGTTTCCATCTACCGTCCATTCCCGTCTATTACTAGCTTTACTAATCATCCCTTCTTCCTCTACTGCTGCCCAGATCTCCTTTACCAATATATCCCATCTACATTGCGGATCCTTGTCCTCCTCAATTTTAATTTCTCTGCTTTCCATTTTCCTTCTATATTCCGATCTTCTGTCCTGATCCTACTTTAGTCTCGCTATTTTGCTTTCCTCTTCATTTCTTACATTCTCCTCACTCCCTCCCCATTCTGCTAATATATGGAAACTTACCGGCAGGTGATCTGACTCGATTTTAGGTATTACCTTAACTTCATTTATAGCATTCCCGTCTGTCTCTTGTAATTCAATAACCAAGTCGAGCACTGAGTGTCTCCCCTCTCCTACGAAAGTAAGTTTTCCTATCCAGTCCCCTGTAGTTGCTCCATGTTTTATAATACCTCCCACCTCCTCGCAAAACTCTAAAAGTTTTTTTCCTTCTCTATTTAATGTCTTATCCATCAATTTCCTGCTACCCTCCCTCTCCCCTTCCCTTGCCTGCAATTCTCCTATTCTCGCATTTAGATCGCCCACTACTATAATATGTTCATCGCTACTAATACTGTCTTTAATAATACTTTTCATCTCTCTTGTTATTAAACCGAAACTCCAATCTACTATACCTTCTACCGTTAGATTTCTCCTAACATTTTGCCTCTCCTCCGCCTCCACCTTCCGTACAAAATTATTATTAAGTGTGCCTACTATTTCCTGTTCCCTACTCTTTTCTAACCAAGTTTTTTATAATACAATCATATCGAATTTCTCTAAGAAAACCCACACGCTCTGAATTTTCCTTATCCCTGCTATATTCCACGATATCCCCCTAAATACCTTATTCTCTACTGCTGCTGCTGCTCGAGATTTCTTCCACGAAAGGGCTGCTGTCCGCACTCTGTCCCTTCCGTCTCTATCCAGTCATACCACTTGCCTTCTACCCTTATCTTCATATAGCCCGTTCTGGTCTCTAGTGCATTTCTTCTTTCTTCTTCCGCTATATCTTTCAGCCAGTTGTTTACTTCATTCTCCCTGTCTGTGTAGTAGATCACTTCTTTTAATTATCTCCACTTTGTTTTCCATCGATTCGAGTTCCAGTACAAATCCCCCGCCTATCGCTCGCATCGATTTTATGTATATCGAATGATCCAGCTTCTCTTTAATAATTTTCTTAACTCTTCCTTCAAACCCCTTCCTATGGTTCTCGTTCCTCTCATAAATATATTTTTCTTCCTTGATTTTCTCTCCTTCATTTACCACTCCCATTCTTGCTAGCTGAGTGCCTTTGGAATTTTGTTTAAATAACCCCTGTAATTTTGTTTAAATAACCCCTGTTTGTTTCCAACAGGTCCCTTCCTCTCCCACACTGGTTATTGTTTTTGTCCTCTTCCCTTGGCTCTTTCTCATTATCCTTCAATTCATCATCACTTCTCTACCTGCTTTCCTCCCTTTCTGTGATCTCCTCCTCTCCTCTTCTTTCATTTAGTATTTTAATTTATTTCCGTAGCATTTCGTTTTCATGCCTGATTCTGTCACTTTTATTTGCTATTTGTTCCTTCAGCTCTCTTATTTCTCTTCCTATCAACACTTTTTCCAATATTAATTCCTTCAATCCTCCTTCCAATTTTGCTATCCTACCATGCATGGTTGAGTTACGTAATCCTCAACATTATATTCATTGCCGCTGTTTACCGTATCGTCTATTTTTTATTCTTCTGAATGCTCGCTTATAGCGCCCTCTTTTTCCTCATTTTGAACTTCGTTCGTCCCTGCTTTATCTTCTGTCAGCCCTGTTTTATCGATCGTTACTTACCCTGTTTTATCTATCGTTTCTTGCCCTTCGCCTTCATTCTTCTCTCGGTTAACCGCTTCCATGAATTTTACGGGCGAATATATAACCTTTGATTTCCTTGCGCTGAAAGCCTCCTCATAGTTTAGGTTACCTTACTCCAGGAAATTCCTCATCGCCAGGGCTTTCGCATTTTCCTCGGTTTCCTTCCTCAGTCTCCCTCTTCTCCTCCTTGCATCTCCATTTCTCTTTCCGCTCTCTGCCGCATGTTCCTCCTTCTTATCAGCCATCTTGTCTGCCTACTTCTAACCTATAACTGTTCATCCTTCAATCTTTATAAGTTTTCTGATTTACTTTTATTCCAGTCGTCTTCTCAATACTCAATACTTAAAATTACAATCGCCTATTCCTTTTCTTCACTCCCATCCGCTTTTTATATATTTTAAACCTCTTTCTTTCGTTCTCCCCTCTTTTTATAAGACCGATACCGCAAGCGTCTTACCTACGCAGCAATCCAACCAGAACTCCTCATTATATTTATATAATTACAATAAGATATATTTACATATAGATTAATTTACCTTGTATAAACATTGGTCTTGTATCACAGATACATTTTTCGATTATACTATTGACTCATACTTTTCTCATTCATCAGTAGATGGCATCTAAGTATCCAAAATATCATAGTCATGCTAATCATGACAGTTGCCGCTGCTTTTATCTTCTATATCTGTGATATTCTTAAACTGTGATATATTTCAATTTAACAATTTTAAACTAATTATAAGTATATGCCTTGTCCGTAGTCATTATACACTCTTTTAAACTGTGCATATTTATAACATATTTTAAAATGAAAAAGAGAAGAAAACGTAAGATGACTTAGAAACTCTTGTAATAACAGCGTGCTGAATTTTCTGCAATAACTCTTTAAAATTAATACTTGGCATTATCTTCAGTTATAAGTCGACGAAAGATTATATATCTGGGATACAAGACCAATGTTTATTACAAGGTAAATTAATCTATATGTAAATATATCTTATTGTAATTATATAAATATATCGATGTACTAAAAATGTTTTAATAAACTGTTCTGAAGAGAGTGAAAACTAGTCCCCGAAACGTCAACAAAATAATATCTTTTTTACTGACTCATCAAGGCAATCGTTAAGTCATATATATTTTACAAGAAGAGGTATGTTTTTTCATTAAAGTAATGTAAGGTCCTATTGGACAAAATTACGGATGATAGGCTTCATTTTTAGGTACCAGAAACAACATCCTAAAGTTTTGTCAAAAATTGCTTTCTATAGGTTGTGCACTCTCCTTGTAAGAAGAAAAAAAAATAAATGGTTGTCAATGAGTAGTAATCATGAACCATCGATTGCTAAAGTTTATTACTTCTGTGAACTTGCTCATCGACATGACTTGAAAGCCCAGCGCTGTTATCCGGCACTCCTTTTGCGTCCTCATGATAAACAGAACGAGGTCGCGCTGCTGCTCATTGGTCATCATGTACCAGGGCAGCTCGTGACAGGCAACATCCCCTAGGTTCTGGCTGTCATGGATCAGTAGCTCGCCCGGCCAACACCAGAGCACAAGTTGAGTGAACATCGTCATCATGTTGACGATCCATCTGATGAGATCAGCGCCAATTCTACCGTTGCTGTTGACGATCACCACGTAACCGCTTAGGCAGATTACCAGGCCACTGGTAAGTAGCTGCACAAATATTATGGGACTCAGGAGGGCACGAATTTCCTCGGCGATACTGTAATACCGAGAAATCAATTCTTGTGACTACACTGAAACGTCTGTGTGATCGAGGCAAAGCTTACCTCAGCATGAGACGATGATACTCGATTACTCGACCGATATCCTTGCTGGCTGATACCTCTACATCAACGTGATCTGACTTCAAGTAGGATTCGTCCTCTTGCATCCTTCGTCCGATGGCCCGAAGTCTTGCCCCAATCACTCTGAAGTGACCGCATACGTGAAGTATGAGACTCATCATCGTGGTATCGAATCCAACTATTCCAATGCAGCAGCAGAGGCCAGAAACATACTGAATACCAAATGCGATCTCGAAGTACGGTGTACGTTTAAAATCGAAGCCGTACCTGATTATAACACAAAAACTTCAGGATAAAGGTAGATCTGCAGACAGACGTGCGCGGGCTCGCAAAATTTTGTCGATTACCTTGTCTTTCAAATGAAATTGAATCTAATTCGACTTTCGATTTAAACGATGAAATCACTTTTCCGACTTTAATGAAGTGTACTTACTACATTTTCTTTTATTCATTTTTATAGATTTGATTGTTTCGAGATTTTGAATTGGATTAAACTTTTTCGATTCAAATGAATCGATATTTTGAATCGAATTAAATTTGGTCGACTTAAGGGTATCTAACCACATTGAAATTTTAATTAAATTGGTTATATATTTTAAGGTGAGAATGCATTATTCATCATATATTACATTTTCTTTTTCGGTAAATTTAAATATTTTATCGAAATAAAATTTGACGAATCACACGATTTTTTCTTTATTTCATTTTCTGATACTTTGTACATTTTTAGAACAGAAAATGATTTTGTATTTGGCAATATTGACCATAAAAATAATTTGAATCAGCTTAATAGTTATTTAGACGTATTTTTCTTCCAACCTTTGATGCACACAATCCAGCGTGTTCCGACACTAACCGAATCCAAACCCGTGTCCAAATCTACTCTATACTATGGAGACAAACTTCAAAAAAAGAAATTATTAAAAAAGAAATTTGATCGATATTCTGCAATATTAAAATTGTTTTAAAATCATCAGAAAATTATCTCTTGTTTTTACAAAAGTGCGGTTTTCTCCATTTACGATTTTCCAATGTTCAGCAAATCTTACGCGCATAGGATTACAGTTAATTAATCTGAAACTTTAAGGATATCTTATTCAACTTATTCACATTACGACCATGAACTCCGATTTTTCAAAAAAAATTTTAAGAGAGTGTTGCCTATGAATAGAGTTAGAAATCTCGTTTTTAGGTCATTTTTTACAATAAAAATTCAGTATAATTTTATTTTTCTTTATAATTGTGTTTTTAAAAATTTGACGTTCACAGTTCTGTGTGGTACAGGTGTTAGATAGGGGAAGGTGGGGCACGATGGGTTTGGCGGGTGGATTGGGCATTCAAATGTTCACTAAATAAATGAATATTCTAACATGATAGTATTTTTTATATGTTGTAAATAGCTTTTACTTTTTCCCTCTGCAAATCCTAAATGAAAAAAATTAATACAAATCGTATGATAATTATTAGAAATTGAGGACTTCAAAACGTTGTTTTTTCCATAATTCTAATCTATTTCTCAAGAACAAATAAATCATATGAGCTTCGAAAGGGAATTACTTTTACAGTTTAAATCGTAAATTATTAATAGTATTTTTGATTGATGATCTCCGATGCTTAGGAAAAAAGTAATATTACATATAAAAATACTCTAAAATGGGGCACGACTGGCATCACTAGCGGGGCACGATGGGCATACGTGAGTCGTCAATTTATTTCCGCCGAGTTTAACAGCTGATTTTCTTAACCTTACTTTTGCGCCCTTAACATTTCGGAGTCGGAGTCTTAGATGTTGGTGAAAGAGTCAGTGTTAATGAAATGGTCTGGTTTTTAGTTTTGATCCTCAATCCTATAAAATGCAAATTTAATAGTAACGTCCAATATTTTTTTAAATAAATTTTTCATTAATTCACCGTGCCAATCGTGCCCCACCTCCATGCCAATCGTGCCCTACGGGTGGGGAAAATGGGCAGTTTTAGCGGTATTGTACTTTGCATTATAAAAAACAATGCAATATATATTTTATAATAAAAAATAATGTCTAAATCTTGAGATATTCTACTTTAAGAAGCACTTTTAATAATTTGTATTGGTACAAAATAGAAAGTACAGGATTCTTTTGAAGTTAGGGTGCCCGTACTGCCCCACCTTCCCCTATTATACAATATTTTCATTGAAAATTGCTAGTTTTTCCTACATAACTAAAAAAATGTTTATAGCACTGGGTGGCCTAAATCCGCACTTAAGTAACGCCTATTCGTGACTTAAGTAATCCATTATTGCACCGTCCTTATAGCCCTCGCTACGCTCGGTCGCTAACCTCACGGCGCAGTACTGGACTGCTTAAGCCACGGCTAGGCGTGACAGCGGATTTAGACAAGCATTCCTATAAAATTATATCACTCTCGCTACGCTCGGGCACTAACTACACGCCATGCAATAATGGGCCACTGAAGGCACTCGTATCGTAATATACTATATCATGTAACTAGCAAATTTTTCAAAATTTACTATAGGATCACTGTAAATAGCTACCGAAGAGAAACTGCTCTTTTTTCATCGTCCACCTGATTTTGAGAGTTCTAAGCATCGGACTGAACTTTTCCAACGGTTATTTTGTCTAACATAGAATTAATTCTGACATGAGCGAAGGAATTTGTATTAAAAATTCGTAGACAAAGTTATAGCCTTTCAAATACAAAATTTATGATAGAAACTTAAAAAATAGAAAAATGTGACTTTGAGAGACTATAACTTATGTCCGTAAATTTTTAATACAAATACCTTCGCTCATTTTTTTTTTTAAGTGGTATTTCGAACTCGAAAGTTCTTTGCCTCATCTACGCAAGCCTTCCACTTTTCCCTATTTTGTACCAACCCCATGCATTTCGCTCCCTCTCGCCCAATTTCAGTTACGTCTGCTTTTACGTTATCCTCCCATCTGCGTCTAGGTCTACCTAGAGATCGCGTTGCTTTCAGTTTTCCTTTCATTATGCGCGCTGCCGTACGATCATCGCTCATTCTTGCCACGTGCCCTGCCCATCTTAGTCTCTGTGATTTTATTATTCTGTTAATATTTGGTGACGCGTACAAATTATGTAGCTCGTCATTGTGCAGTTTCCTCCACTCCCCAGTTTCCTCATCTTTCTTTGGCCCGTATATTTTCCGCAGAACCTTATTTTCAAGTACCCTAAAACGATTTTCTTCCGCTTTAGTGAGCGCCCAGGTTTCGCACCCGTACAAGATTACTGGCATTATTATAGTCCTATATATCCTTATTTTGACATTTTTCGACAGTAGCTTTGACTTAAGTAATCTATTCACAGCGTAGAAGCAGGCATTACCCGAATGAAGTCTCTTATTGATCTCGACTTTAATTTCGTTTCGATCATTTATAGTTGTACCTAAATATCTGAATTCGCTAACCTTTTCAAAAGTGAAATTTACGACTCTGAGATCCCCCTCTCCTTCGCGAGTGCCCAGTTTCTCCATGATCATATATTTCGTTTTCGATTCGCTCACTTCTAACCCCGTGTCTTTAGCCGCATTTATAAGGATTTCCGCGTTTCTCGCCACCGTTTCACCATTATCTCCCATTATATCCAAGTCATCCGCATAGCCTAAAATCTGCGTTGTTCCGTTGAGTGTTGCGCCTAGCTCGCTAGCCTGCCTTTTTCTAACAACATACTCTAGCGTCAAGTTAAAGAGTACCGTTGAAAGCCCATCACCTTGCTTTAAACCGTCGCGTATCATGAACGATTCGGATACATTACCGCCTACTTGGACCTTTCCAGTGCTTCCGTTCAGACATATTTGAATTAATTTTACGAGTTTTTTTGGTACGCCAAGTAGCACTAGGATTTGATACATTTTGCTTCGTTTGACAGAGTCGTACGCTTTCTTAAAGTCCACAAATAGCTGGTGTATAAATTCGCAATATTCCCACTTTTTCTCTAATAATTGTCTTATGGTAAACATTTGATCCCTCGTCGACCTGTTGCGCCGGAATCCACACTGATAATCTCCTATTATATCTTCCGCGAATGGTGTGAGTCTGGCCTGTATTACGTTTGACAGAACTTTGTAGCAGGTAGCTAAAAGTGAGATTCCCTGGTAGTTATTGAAGTCTGTTTTATCTCCCTATTTAAAGATCGGTATGATGATGGATTCTTTCCAATTTTCTGGTATTGTTTCATTTCTCCAAATAACACATTCTAGATCAAAAAATTTAGATGTAAGCGCGGTGCCCCCATATTTAAGTAGTTCAGCTGGTGTAGAATCGTTTCCTACGGCCTTATTGTTGTTTAGTTTATTGATCAAGTTTTCTCACATTCAAATCCGCACCCATAAATATTAACACTAACAAACTAAAAAAAATTTCTTTCTTATATTTCGATAAAATATTTAGTTTACCGAAAAAGAAAATGTAATATATGATATATAATTAATTCTTACCTAAAAATATATAATCAATTTAATTGAAATTGTAAGGTGGTTAGGTCCCCTTAAATGTATGGAAAGTTTTAATTGGATACAAACTTTCCGATTTAAATAAATCCAGATTTTGATACAGATTCAATATTTTCGATTCAAAATAATCAGGTTCAAATTTTTGAATAATAATTGAAAAAAAACTGTAATCTGATCGTATATTCTATACATATGTAGCACTTGAACCCTTACTAAGAACTTTATTAATCACTGAGTATTATCACTGACATTACAGTAGCTGGGTATGAGACAGTATCATAGATAGAAATAGCACAGAATATGGCAACATGGAGTTTACGTGGCCATTAAGTAATTAACTATTGAATTCCGAATAGAAATAGAAAAATAAACTAAAAAGCAATGCAAAATAATTTATATTTATCATTTTTATTCAAGTATTTATATCTCAAATCACTTGTAATGTACTGCAGCGAATGTGTTAAGCTGAGGCAGGATATACACTGGTGAAAAATATCATATTGGAATCATATAGCATCCACACGGAACTCATGCGACAATCCTATATACGAGTGGTTCCAATGTGTTTTCCTCATAGGATCCCGTGTAGGATCTACGTGGAATAAAAAATGTATGAATCTGTTTTACACATTCTCATGTACGGGGTCCCTCATGGCTCCGTGATGTGGTTGTGAGAAAAAGACATTTATAATAGAACAGATTTTCACGTATAATAACGGCCTACTTCGGAATCCCAATGGCTCATTCTAACCGGCCTTTATTATACACACAAATTCACGTTTTCAATTAAAAAATTTATAAATACTTTTCATGGTCACAACTATTTCACATAGAACTTAGATGGGATAATAGGAGAATGATTCTCATATGAGATTTTTCACTGGAGTTTGTGTTATAACATTATATTATATTATATTGGAACTCTGTAAAATTTGAAAATAAAGATTGATGGTGAGTATCTTTCCCTAAACCTTACTATTTCCATCTGAAAGTATGGTCCATGAAATTTTTCAAAGATGCTCTATTCCAAGTTGAAGTTATTTTCAACCTTTCCATCCTTCTCAGAGTTGAAAATAAGATTTAAAGTGACATTTTTATAATATAGTGTCCGTAAATTGATGGTTCAGTGGTAAAAGTAATGAGTTAGATATATATATACTTAATTCTATTACCATGGTAAATATAACTAACCAAACGGGGAACGGTAGATTGCGTTCTTGAAAGGTCTCGTTCTTTTCCGCCTTTTCATGTATCAAAAAGACGATGGCCGTCGTGGTAAAGCTTAAGTTGTTACTGATACATAGGAGGAAGAAGCCTGTGGTGAATCGCTTGGCCCAACCGGCTACCTTCTCCAAGTCCTGGCGCTCCAGTTTGTCGTTGGCCGTCATCGACCAAAGTTTCCTGGTGATGAAGTAAATTCTACTGAAGCTACGTCCATGTGCGAGTATGTAGAGCATCTTGAAGAAATTCTGTCCAACTGTTAGCGCCACGCAACCGACTCCTTGTAATCATTGACAAAAAGATACATTATAAATAAATGAACGATAAAGCAGCAGCTAAATAAAGACTATAAAGGTACTACAGTGGACTCTCTTTATGTGACCATTAATATATAACGGAGGTATAATAATTCAAATATTCAGTGTTAAAATAGTAATTCATTTCTATGATTTAATAACAAATTTATTAGTTAAAAATATTCACAATGAATATTATCACTGCCTCTAATAAATCTATGGCTATGTAAAGAAAACGTACTGTACAGTATTCAGACCATTGGCCTTTGTAATGAAGCTTTAATTAACTGTTAAATCGAGAAAACGTCAAAGACATATTAAACACATTTCAAATCAATTTTCAAATATTTCGTATAAAAGCCAAAGTTTACCTGTTAGAATGGCTAGATCGCCCCAGAAGACGATGAGCATGAGAACTTCGGGCACAAAGATGCTGCTAACGGCAATGAGGGATAAGGTGATGCGACAGTAGATGAATAGACGGGAAGCAATCGAATTCTCACCAGGATCCATTGGCCAGAAGCCTTGTATCATCAGCAGATACTTGTTCGGCCACAAGTAATCATCTATCGTTGAACTACTTTCCATGACCAGCCTGTGCCACATCTTATTCTCATTATTTTTTTGTATTGTTGTTACTACATTATTTGAAACTATATTTAAAATTCTTATTTGAAATATATATATATACTATATATGATCCGGTCCCCTACGTGCTTAGCGCACCAACATCCGCTTTTTACATAATACATATATTTTTATAATTATCGGAACCATAAAACACCAGAATTAATGAAATAATGAAAAATCTTATGTTCAACTCAACGTTAAAAATAATTTTATAATATAATACCTATACTATAATCCTTATTTTCTTCAATAATTAATAGGGTTTTTAAAAATAAAAAATACAATAGATTGACAAAAAAGGCTCAAAATTTATAAATCATGTAATAACATCATTAATATGTTAGTAAAGTTTGAAAAAGTTTAAGGGTCACTAACATAACTTTAAAAAACCACAGGAGTCCTTCCATCATATAACAAAAAATAACAGTAAAAATTTCGAAAAGTAGGCAAAAGTAATGTAGAAAAAGGGAGATATGAAGAAGTTTGTAATCTTAGATGTAAGATAACGTAGACTAATATAAATTGTCGTAAAATAACGTTAAATAGCTCATAAGTAATGTAAAAATAACGAAAACTTTCGAAAAGTAGGCCAAAATAACGGAGAAAAATGGAGATATGAAGAAGCTGCGATTCTTAGCTGTGCGTGTAAAATAATGTAGAACAACATAAATTAACGTAAAATAACGTAAAATAGCGCATAAATGACGTCAAAACGATACAAAATTACAAAAAATAGGTCAAAATAACGTAGAAAGAGAAAGATATGGAGAAGGTTCTAATTCTTAGATGTAATCAAATGTAGAATAACGTAAAATAACGTAAAATAACGTAAAATAGCAAAACTATATATATATATATATAGTTTCGCTATTTTATGTTATTTTACGTTATTCTATGTTTGATTACATCTAAGAATTAGAACCTTTTCCATATCTTTCTCTTTCTAGATTATTTTGACCTATTTTTTGTAATTTTTCATCGTATATATATGCATATATATATATATATATATATATATATATATATATATATATATATATATATATATATATATATATTCTCTATATTATAACATTATTTTACACAAAGTATAAAAACTAACAAAAAATCACTTTTATTTGTTGAAATAGCTGCGTTTTGAAGAAATGGGTACATTCCCTAATTTCGCGATTATCATCTTTACAAAATTTACTCTCTGAGACAATGAAAATTAGACGTAACGAAAACTAAAATAATCAAATTTGTATTCAAATACTAAGTACATTTACTTTGCAGCATGTACTGTACCCATTTTTTTAGAATGCAGCTATTTTAACGAATAAAAATGATTTTTTTATTTATAATATATGAAATATAGATAAATTATTAGAGTGCTATGTTAGCAATCGATAGGAGGACTTTGTACTGAAAATGTATAAAAAGTACGTACATATTCTTAAAACACACGTGATTTTCATTTTATTTATATTTCGAGACTATTCTGAATGTTGCTAAGGAAACCTTATTCGATAATATTAAATACTTATTTTGATAATTTAATTAGTTTAAGATTTTTTCAGACAGGTAATAATTAAATGCTCGTATCTAATGAGTTACTATAAGCATACTTTTATTCGTTGTTAATTTAATTTAAAAAATCTCTGACTTCATGATTCAGGACTTCTCGTTGAGAAAACATTTTGCTAAAGTATTTAACAACGTTTTTTATTGCTTTCCTAGAGTATATATTGGTATTTCTGTGGACGCCCTGATTATTGCAGATATTTTACAAGTCCGAGATAACGAAACTTAATGATATATTAACCAATAAAATATGATTGCTAAAGTATTGATTAGTGTAAGGGAGTGATTTTATGCATAGCATTGTAATATAACTACGGTATATTTATTTAAATTAATGTTTTAGCTGCAGTAATTGGCACGACAGATACATTCTACGCATGTGTATATTATTGCGGATAATTGACGACGTAAGTTGTGAAAAAATCTTAGAAACATTGAAATTTCATTTCGAAAAGTAAACATTTTTGAGAAAATATAGTACTTAACTGAAATAGTTGTAAATCTGTAGTAATGCACACACAGTAATTTATCTATCACGCAGTAACACATGCACGTCTTCAGTAATCAATGCAAGGAAACTTTATTTTAAACACGTATTTTTTAATTAAATTTGATGTTTTCGACTTTCTAAAGTGTTTTTTATTAATCGTATAACTGCCATCTTTCATTTAAAAAAAAGAGAAATATACATTCCTCGTATACACACCGATTTATAGTGCTTGAAAGTTTGTCTTCATGAAAAACCGCAGTAATACCTATTGTTTTGAACTCAAAACTATTATTTATTTCAAATTTAAGATAAAAAGTTTTATTCTAAATACACCCACATGTAGGAGATGAAATTTTTACTGTCTTATTCATCATAAATCGCAGTTTGTTCCATTTTACTTCAAGTCCGACAAAGAATACTTTGACGAATTTTCACGTAACAAAATGAATGCATGTAGAATCTAAAATATTCTATTATGAGAGCACAAAACATAGTTTGTATGATGTACCGAAAAAGAGACTAGGGAACGTTATAAAATACATAGGTTTAATAGAGCGCGAATAAAGAGAGGAAATAAAAAGACGGGGTGAAACGAAGATTCGCTATTTGAATCATATTCGGAGTGTAGGAGCTTATCATCTACGTTTCCTTTATCGTGCCTTTTCATTAGATCCACGAGTGTAATGTACCTTTTCTATTTTTTTTCTCTTTTTCTTGGGCTACGTATAGCAATCGGCTCGGCTTTTCTATGTTTCCAGAAAATCGTATGCACGCAGATTGCGGCAAGATATACATGCACTACACGGAATATCGATGTTCAGAGAAAACCTTTGATGTTCTTAGAAACGTAGTTTTTCTATTATGTATATCGTATAGTACGCATGAATCTCGTTCATTAATTCTTAAAAATATATGGTGCATTTACCGTCTCTGCATGAAATAAAGACGCAATATAATGCGAGCGAAAAAAGCAGAAAAATACATTGGTAAAAAGGAATCGTAAAGTAGATGATTATTACAGACTAGAAACAATGTATTAAATAACAAATCAAGTAGAACTTTGTATTCTTCATCCTCTTTTCTGCATCGCCGATGAATCGTAGCAATTGCGCGATTTATTATTCGCCTGCCATTTCAATATTATTTTCTCTTTCACCGGGATAATTTTTATTTCTGGATACGCTCTGTAATTTGAGCACAAGAAATATGTTGCTGAATCGATGGAAACCGCTTGTTACGAACGAGTGTGTATCGTTGTATGTGTGCGGGTTCGTGAAATTAGTCGAGCGATAGAGAGTGTGCGTGTGAAATAGGAAAGACAGAAACACGTCAGACGAGAATGTGCACGCATGTATATTATGAATACCTCAACTTTCTAAGCCTGTGATTTAATTTTTAGTGCATTATCGCATCAAAAATGCTAGAATTGATAAACTCATTTTACGAAGGACTATCATTTACTTGCACAACACAGAAAGTTGCTTTACGCAATCAAGAATGGACCAAACTGCTTCAGCTGTAATAAGTAGACGATTATTATCATGAGGCCGACCCGCGACCGGTAAAACCAATAAAGTGTAATCAACTATGAGTGTAGTCACACCCTTCAGGTCATGCATGCAACTTTAAAAGATATTTTCTGTTATCTAAAAATCAAGCCGAGCATTAATACTGTACTTAAGAACATTTTTCCTCAAGCCTTTATGCTAGTATAATTACCCAAAATATAATAAAAGTAAGCAAAAAGCGCTGGACAATCATTGCGTAAATAACTACAGAATTTAAAAGAGTTTAACATCCTCGAATGATCCTGAATTTTCAGTCATTATTTTCAATTATTATCTCAAAAAAAGAAATATTGTCATTTTAAAATAAGGTCAAATTACCCCTCAGTTACTTGACTGGGACCTAATAGATATGCGAGTCATTTTCTGGCAATTACAGATGGTGGTTTGGACCGCGGGTGGAGAAAAGTTTGATTGTGGAAACGAGTTGTGAAATTGCCGTAGGTTCATCTAGATCCTGGTCAAGTAGTCACTCGACAATTTTCATTGAAAATAAAAAGTAAGTATATCAGTATATCTTCAGTAAATATATGCTATATACATACTCAGTATTGACAAAAAGTCTCAATCTTGTGGAATTTCGGTAGGTCAGATCATCGTGGAAGCGAATAAATTATGAGCGTTACATTCGCTTTAGCAGTCATATAACACAATGCCATATAAATATCAAACAGAGACTTTAATTCGTATTCAGTATGCAACAGATGTAGTCCGACCATTTGGGGAGAACACACCCGATGATGATTACGGCGTTCGCCTAACCGAAACTGACGATGCTGTAGAACATAAAAGTACGTATGTGCAGCTTTTTTCATAAGTTTACCCTTTAATGTCCAAATGTGCTGAGTATTCACCTTGAGATCACCCTTTTATTTTCTTACGAAAAAAAGATCTTTTCTATATTAAAAGTACCAATCGTAGGGTTTCGGGGTCGCTCTTCGAATGGTTTTGAAAAAATTGCAAAATATGCAAATTTTAAATTTTAAAAAAATTGCAAAGATAGTACCGATTTTAAAAGGTAATTTTGTTCTATTGAAATGTTCTCCGTAAAAACATACTTCTATTATCGTAAATACTATTATTATATTGTAAAGATGTAAATAAATATAGTGATAATAACATTCATGATCTTGACTGCGATGTAGCGCACGATGTAATAATGATGTGATGGCACACGTCGGGTATTGTACCGCCGATGGAACTGGAGCTTGATGGATTTCGAACGCCGAATCATCGGAATCGAACTCGAGGATCTAGTCTCAAAAGTAATGGTTTCTTAGGTCAGCGCAAACGTAATTCTTCAATGGATGGAATGGATTGCCGTGAGACCGCGGAGCAAATACTTATTTTTAATATTTTTGAAAGATCAAATAATCAGCGTGCGGACGTAGTTCATGCCATCCATGCCACGATCCTTCTGTCTACTGCATTGATTGATATGCCTATACGTTCAGCGAATATATTACAACGTCGATCGCCATGGGTAAATTCAAAGTAGAATAATAATCATTAACGAATTTTTAAGTAAAGAATCTTTTATGTTTCTCATATAAGCGGTTAATTCCTGGTCAAGATTCCGGACTGCGAATTATCACACGCGTTTACCTCGGTAGACAACTTACACGCGATATCTAAAGTCGTAGAATCAGTACCTACAGCTAAGTTACCGGTCTTAATTTCCACCAACTAGGACTGACTAGACGGGGATTTAGTAAGTGAGATGGAAAGCGGGGGTGTACACGTGAGATGTCTAAATGCGACCTTGCTAAATAGGCATTTTGCTATATTTAAACAATTCGGGTTTTACATGAAATAATCCAGTAGGCTCATAATGTAAAATATAAAAAATTAAAAGACACGTATTTTTTTATTTTTTTAAATACTTGCAAATTAAAAGAGTTACAGCTCTTTGAATACTCATGGCATCACGAATACGTATATGTACATTGCAGTATATCTCTTTTAATTTGCATCTATTTAATAAAAGAAAAATACGTGTCCTTTATTTTTTTATATTCTACATTGCAGACCTAATAAATAACTTTTGATCAGATTAATATTTTTATACGTAACAGAGCTTTAATTAAAGGTCTTTTTTCCTACTTTTCATTATATATTGAGTCATTTATCCATAATAAAAACTTGTAGAGTTATGGTTATAAGAAAAGGTATCTTATTTCATTAAAATAATAATTTTTCGAGTAAATTACCTCATATATCGAGAACAAAGACCCATTCGAATGAATTATGGGTACTAGGCTTCATTTTTGGGTACCAGAAAACACCTCCCAAAATCTGACCAAATTTCGTTTCTCGGTGGGTGTGCCCTCTCCTTGTAAGTTTCAGAGTTCCTTTCAGAAGTTTTTGTTGTTTTCTAGATCATCAAAAATCTTGTTTTGAATAAACGTCTCACGTGCTTCTTTTGTGCATCGTTCTAGTTGATCAGCGAGAAACTGAAACTCCTGCCATAATTCATTGTCCCGGGTACGCTTAAAACGCTGACATATGGTATCACGCTGATTGTAAAGGTGCTGAAGTTCAGCGTTGACCAAAGGTGGTAGACCTTCCTTCTTAAGCCTAAGGTCTTTCAACGGAGCAATTTCGTCGATGACATGATGAGTCGGGAAATGCTCGACTAACTTTAAATTTAATTCACATGCTAATTCCTTTACAAAGTCGGCGTCTTGAAACGTCGACATCATGTTTACATTGAGATCGCCCATTACTATCCTACGCTCGTACACTGAGAGAATGGTTCAGTTAGGCTTCCCGAAGTCGTAGTGCTAAGTTTGCGTAGGCCATAAGTGTGTCATTCTTACTGAGGAGTTCGGTAAAAACTGCGGAACAGTTCCGCTGTTTTGGTGGATGTGTATTAAAAGTGATGTGTGCTGTTGCGCTTTATTGTAGCCTCACTATCACGTTTGTGATAAGGCAAAACAGAAGTAAGGTTAAAGTAGAACATCGAAAATGTAACTTAGACTAACTAATCATATATAAAAAGGTTACAGTAACAAAAAAAATAAGAAGTTCATTAAAATATTGATTATTTGTGAAAAAGTGAGGTTAGGAGTGTAGTGCGACGCACGGAGACTCAGCTGCCGAACTTGTTCCGCTATTCTTGCCGCATATATACTACCGAACTCACTTCGGCCAAAACTACCGAACAGTTCAGCAAGTCTGACCGATGTATTCTCTCAGTGTAGCCTGCCAAATAAGCTGTTAAATTCGTGATACGATCAGAATTCTCGTCAAATGAGATCCCCAACTGCCTATAAATTTTGGCTATAAAAATTGGGGACAGATCACTCTGTTGAATTCTACACATTAAATATTCGGGGATGCACGGATTGCTTTTCTCCTGTGCTGTAGCCTTATAGGTGAAGAGCACAGTAAGGTCACTTTGAACTTATTGTGAATATATAGGACTACACCACTACCCACCTTGTGTGTCCCTATCCTGTCTGTCTGTAAAGTATCCTTCGATATGAATGCACTCATTGTCGACATTATGTCCGAAGCGTGACTCAGCCACGCCGAAAAGATAATTGAATGGTCGTGCAGTCGTAAGCAATTAGGAATTTGCATGAAACAATCCATTAGATCCGCAATGTAGAATATAAAGAAAACAAAGGACACCTATTTTTTCTATTTTTAAATAGATGCAAATTAAAAGAGTTACAGTCATTTAAAATTTACAGATTTTCGATAAATAGATATACTGCAATGTTATATTACGTCACGAACATTTAATTGGGTTCATTTAATTGGGTTAAATTAGCCTACTTTCAGGTTCCGGGGAAGATGCCACGAAACAGCGCGGAATTGAAGATCTCAGTGAGATGGTTGTTTTAGGCAGGTCATTAAATAATTGAGTGCCGTGTAATTAATAGCAATAATAGAGGATACTTTATTGCAGAATATAATTACAGCGAGGGGGGGGGGACCTTCTCCTAGGCGATCCGCGGAGCAACTGGTCGAGCGAGTGCGCTTTTTGGAGCGTCGTGACGCGCGTTTAAAGAACGGCATTGTTAAAGGCCCAACCTGATTGGCTAATGAGCGAGAACAAAGAAAACTCCCTCGTTAACCGATAGATTTTATATCATGATTTTAAATATGCCTCGAATCGCAGACAGTGGTGATTAAGGAAAGGAAGAGCTTTAGCACCTACACTCTCCGAACTCCCATCCTTGCTCTTTGTCTGAAGGGAGGTGAAATGGGCAACTGCTAAAACTACATCTGTAAAAGTTATAACCTTCAATATAAAACCCTCATGATTCGCAGAAGTGAGATTTTTACTCATTTCTTCCTCGGACTCAGTTTGAGAGATCGAGACTCTCATAAAGTGAAAGTTTAACTCAATCGACGTGAAGCGATGTAGTTCGTCTCGAGGTTTTGACAGGAACACACTGAGATACACGCATATACATATATATATATATATAGTCTCTGCACTCATAAAACTGGATGGCGTGTATGTATGTATGTATGTCTTTGTACGATGAGTATGTATGTTGAATGTGTATGTATAATTTATGTATGTATTTACTTGTGCAGCTGAGTGTGCATATATATATATATATATATATATATATATATATGCCATCCAGTTTTATGAGTGCAGAGACTACTAATCGTTGCTGCACTTCACACGTGTCTAGAAATGGTTCAAAGGACTTGATTTCAGGCAAATCATATAAAAGCTATCTTCCATAAGGTTTAAGTGTTTTGATTATCCTAGTTTTTGTTACGAGTAATTGATGAAGTGCTTACGTATGATTGATAAAATATATATAATTGAGGGGATGCGCGGTAAAACGGTATAAGTGGAGTTATACAATATTTTTTCTTTAGAAAAATATTTACAAAAATATAATAAAAAATAAATTTATAACATATTATATCATATATAAATTATCAGTATTGTTCATAAAAAATATTTTCATTGCAATAAAATCCGTCTAATAACAAGAAATGGACTCAGTCTATAATAAAACGGTATAACACGAAATTTTAATTTTTTATTATTCAGCCTGGTTATTAATTTTCTAAGCTATCGCGTATCAAGCCAGTATCTCATTGAGTTCTTTAATCATCTATAAAGTTGTAGCACTATAAATCTCTTTTAACATAGTTTCCTACATTTTTCTCATTTTTCTTAAAATGCTATTTTTTGAGTTCTATCGTTTTACCGTGCATCACCTCAATTAATATTCTTAATTTAAGAATTGTTGATAACATTTGAGATAACAGTTTTTATATACAAAATGTCTATATTTTTAGAAAAAGATAAACTTTCGCTGTTATTCATCGCAAATCACAGTTTAAAATACATAAATATTAACCCCCCTGTGCATTAGGCCGAATCTATTCATCCAAATAGAGTTGTTCCCGTAGTCAGAAGGATGAATATATTCATTGTGGCATTTTTGTTCAAACTTTTGATCTTCTTCACTATAAAAGGTCAGTGACCCTACACATTAAAGCTTCAGTTCTATCCTACATAATTACAGTGGTCGAAATTCTAATGAAGAATGTTGTAAATTTTAGGAAATTGATACAAAATGTTTTCACAGAATACAAAATTCCTGCATTTGGAAGAGACTTTTTGAGCAGAAATTTTAACGCAGGGGGTTAAAGATACTTTGACAATCTTTCATGTAACAATATGAAAGTACGAAGCTACAGCCCATTACTTTGAGAGTAGATAAGTGGTGGACAGAAAAATAAGTAGGAACGTTGTAGAAGAAAAAAGTACTTGGTGAAAAAATGTACGGACATATGATTACACAGCTTGCACGAGCAGAGAGTAAGAGTGTAAGGAAAAACGGTGAAATTAAGTATCACTTTCTCACACCTACTTATTTACGCCAACGAGCGTAATTTATCTTTCCGTCTTTCTTAAGCTGCATATAATAACCGACTGGACTTTTCTATTGTGGGAATATCGCATGCACGCGTGCTGCGTCGATAGTGAGTAAAAGCCTTTGATACTATTCACGACGCTGTTGTTTCACTATTAAACGCAATCGTTATTTTCGCCGGAAAATACAGAAAAAGTCCTTTTACTCGCCTTGGTTTTTTATCCATTGTCGATGAATGCTGGTCACACATCCATTTATTATATCTGCCTGATATTTCGCTACTTTCACTTCTTCCACCGGAATAATGTCGCTTTCTTCTTTATTTCTGGGCATAGATTTTCGTGCTTTGTAATTTGCAAGAAAGTCGTCGTGTAATGGACGAGATCCACGGTAAACGAAGGTTATCAAAAATTCATGGGACCACGTTTCGTCAATAAGTTTCTTCGCATAGAATCGACGCGATGCAAGACAGTTAACATGGAGAACTACAGCAGATAAAGAGTTCCGTAAGATTGAACTATTTCTTAAGGGCATTTTCTGATCAAAAAGTTTCGAATTATCAATTTTTGGCATAAGTTATCTCAATATGAATCTCAAGAATGAAGAGGTAAAATTTTAGAATGAAATTCCCAACGGTATGGATTTTACGGACAGATTTTTCAATTCTATTTAGTGTTCGTGACTACAAAATACAGATTATCTGCCATTTAGATCATAAAGACAATTCTTTTGCTTAAATTTAAAAGCTCTTCGAAGTAAATATTCAGACATATATTTTTAAATGAGCTTAAATCCACGACTATTACATTAGGCTGTTCCACTTGCGTATAGTGACCGTCAATTTTAAATAACGCTGAGGTTGCAATATTATAAATTGAAAATGCTGCAATAAATTACATGAAATATTTAGTACGATTTTGAAGTTTCTCATTCAAAGCGAAAGTGAAGAAGATATTTAATAATTTATAATAATGATTTCTCTATCTCGAAAACTTAGATAAAATGAAAATGAAAATATTGAAAGCGACTCTTTTTTACATTTTAATTGTTTATTTAAGATGTTATATCCTAAATGATATGATGATATTGAAAGATACACGAGCTATCGTAATAAATTGCTTCGCGGAAACTTTGTAATAGTAAAAAAAAGTTTTGCTAAAATCATATTAGAAACATGTTTTTAAACTTAAGAAATCAAAATACACTATTTTCAGAAAATGTCTGTATAGATGCGTGTGAGTGTGCGAGTGTGCGTGTGCGTGCGTGCGTGCGTGCGTGCGTGTGTGTGCGTGCGTGTGTGTGCGTGCTTGCGTGCGTGCGTGTGCGCGTGTGTGTGCGTACGCGCGTGCGTGCGTGAGTGCGTGTCTGTGTGTGTGTGTATGTGTGTGGTGTGGGTGTATGTGAGTGCGTGCGTGCGTGCGTGCGTGCGTGCGTGCGTGCGCGTAAGAGTGTGTGTGTCTGAGTGTGTGTATATATGAACGAGAATCAACATTACTCTGCATACACATGGTGAGACGTAATGTTTCAGGGCTCTTATTTTTTTTTTAGAGGATAATGGGAGTAGTTTCTTTTTTATTTTTCGATGTTTCTTAGTTAGTATAGCGGTTTTTAGATTTCTACGTTTTAATTTTTATAGCGGTTTTTCAATTTTTTGGTTTTAGTCATCATTTTTTTGGTACATTAGAAACGATATCATCGATCCAAGAAAAAGGCATTTGAAAGCGCAAAAAATTACCTAACTTTTTCGATCTGAATGTTTGGATGAGGTCATTCCTTCTCTTTTTATACACGAAAACGTGATTTTGTGTTTAAACGGAAAAATGCGTATTTGGCAAAAATGGTTGGAAAAGACGTATCTGGCAGAAATAGTTGGAAATTGCGTATCTGGCAGAAATGGTTAGAAAAGACGTATCTAACAGAAATGGTTGGAAAAAACGTATCTCGCAGAAATGATGGGAAAAGACGTATCTCGCACAAATGGTTGAAAAAGACGTATCTCATAGAAATGGTTGGAAAATACGTATCTGAGAGTACATTTGTAAAAATTCATATCTTTCCGTCTGATACAAATTAGTAATACAAACTTTAACTAAACCAGAGGCTATGTAATAAATCAAAGTAATGTTAATAGCATTGACCACCGAAACTTGGCATATGGGGGTTTTCGCGGTCGCTGATTGCGAATCAAAAGTCAAAATTTCAAAAAATATAATGGCGGAGTCAGTACTTACAGTGTTTACTCGATTTTATGTATCTTTCGATATAAGCTTGTAAAATTTGGTACACAGCGGTTTTCAGGTCGCTGATTACGAATCAAATGCCAGAATTTAAGAAACATAAAGGCGGAGCTAACAATAATATAATTACAAAAAAAAATATTGATTAGAATAATTATTGTTACAATTTTATATAATTATATTAGTAATTATAATGTATTGTTCTAATGTCACTCACATTATATAGACACTTATATTATATGTATATAAGAACAAACTGTTGGGATAGTTGATGAGAATTCGGCTTCTCGATCCAAATGTACTATAGTAGACACTATAGTATAGAAAAGGCCTCTTTTCAATGCATGTAAAGCCCATAGAAAATCGAGAAATCCAAGCATCTATATACAGCGGAGAGAAAATATATTCTTCCCTCTCGCAGCGTGGAGAAAATATTTTCTTCTCTCTTGCATCGGGGAGAAAATATTTTCTCCCCACTGCGCATATATGCTCGGAGTTCCCCATTCTCCATTAGCTTCACATGCACAAAAGAGACCGTACAGGTTCTTGTTAAAAAATATACGGTATGTAACAGGGGGAGAAAGGGTTTTCCAGACTCGGATGATGATTGAGCACTAGTGATAGTCTCGGGCGCCCTTGACTCTCATTCGTGCTCAATCATCATTCTTGCATGGGAAAACTCGATTTTCTCCCCTTGTTGGACAATGTACTATTATAATGTGAATTATAGTATTTTTTGTGTGGGATTTTAACAAATTAATTTGTAGTTCTTATGACTATTATATATGAACTTTTGTTTTTTATTTTTTGTTCAATATTGATTACTATATTATTATTATTATGCTGACTGTTATTTTTATATATTCTTAGGTTAATATCCAAACGGAAATTATTGGTATTAGAACAACGAAACAGCTGATGATACAAGTGATGTATTGTTGACGCAGTTATTTACTGATAGCCTTCAGATTAACAATTACACTAATAAATCTTATTAAATTATATTTTTGTATCAAGTGACCTATTAATGAAGATAGTGTTTTTACATGAATAGGTACTTCAAGCGATAATAGTGTATTGTGAACCAAGGGCAAGAAGTTGATCTTCTTTGATCTATAGCTTAATGTATAAATATATATAAAAAAAGAAATTTATATATATATATATATATATATATATATATATATATATATATATGTATATATATATATATATATATATATATATATATATATATATATATATATATATATATATATATATATATATATATATATATATATATATATATATACATACTTTTAATTGGATTAATATTTTTATATATGTAACAGAGCTTAAAATAAAGGTCTTTTTGCTTACTTTTTAATATATTTTGAGTCATTTATCCATAATAAAAACTTGTAGAGTTATGGTTAGAAGAAGGAGGTATCTTTGTTCATTAAAATAACGAATATTTCGAATAATATATATATATATTTATAGGAGATAGCACAACCTTCATGAAACAAATATGAAGCCTAGTACCTGTAATTCATTCTAATGTGTCCTTGTTTTCGAAATATGAGGTAATTTATTCGAAATATTCGTTATTTTAATGAACAAAGATACCTCTTCTTCTAATCATAACTCTACAAGTTTTTATTATGGATAAATGACTCAAAATATATTAAATAGTAAACAAAAAGATCTTTATTTTAAGCTCTGTTACATATATAAAAATATTAATCCGATTAAAAGTTATTTACAATTGAAAATGGTGACTGATATTGCATGAATATTCAAAGAAATTTAACTCTTTTAAATTCGTTGATATTCCATGTATTTTCATAGACCATATTCAATTGTTAATAACTTTTGATCAAATTAATGTTTTGATATATAAAAGAACTTGAATTAAAGCTCTTTTTGCTTACTATTTATTATCTTTTCGTCGTTTTTCCATAATAAATACTTGTAGAGTTATTGTTAGAAGAAGAGGTATTTTTTTTCATTACAATAACGAATATTTCGAGTATATTACCTCATATCTCGAGATCAAGGGCCCATTAGAATGAATTACAGGTTCATTAATGACATCATTTCATTCATTTAGGTTTCATTTTCTGATATCAGAAAATACCTCCCAAAGTCTAACCCAATTTCGTTTCCCGGAGGGTATGCCCTCTCCCATAAATTGGCAGCGATATTTATGTGGTATCTACAACTACTATTATTTCCGCAATAGTTAAAAGTATATACGGTGTTTTGATATCGTGTTTAAGATTATTTCAATGTTTTGTTCAACTACTATTAAGTATTTATACACCTAGTTACAAGACAATGTAGGAAAAAGCATTAATTTTTATAATAACGACTATTTATACATTGTCAATGATTATTACCTTCGAAGACATTAAGCAGTATTTTAGAGGTTAGTAACTCCATAAATAATACGCCGTATGAATGTCTCACCTTGCATTTCTTTGCGTCATTTGGGCGGAATACCTTTTGACGGTGAATACTGGACAGGATCAGCTACATATCCGAGGTGCATTTCTCCCATTTCTGATCGAATCTTTCAGTGGTTGCTTTGAGCGTCTACTACAGCGACTTACTATTGAAAAAGGTGATGCCTACTATGTAGAGTTGTATATTAATTGAGTACTTCAGAATGTCTACTAGGATATTAAAAGTCAGGAAAACGATTAATTATCCGTAATGATTTTGGATTTTGTTAATCCTATAAAAATTGCGTTCAAATAAATGGACTACTCGAAAATAGAAATAACAATTTCGTAAAATATATTTATCAAAGTAATAGTTTGTCTTAAATACTCCATTACTAATGATAGCATCATGAAAAGCCTCAATTTTCTTTTACTGTTTTTCACATTTCATCAATTTGCGTCTCGTAGACTCTTCGTAGCAAAGCGAGATATGACCCGGCTGTATTAAAAACCTGCAAACAATGTTGCAGATAATACAAGCATCATCTAAACTTTTTGTATGCATTTTTAATGTATGTTATAATTTTAAAACTACATATATTCAAGCGAAATCCAAACTCCCTACCCCACAGTATTGAAATAATTTACCATTCTACACAACATGAAGATGACCAAAATATAGATATCACGTATCACCATTTTGATAGAAATAAGGAAAACATGGCAGACTTGTTATACTACGAGTATATCGACTATAGATTTTCTTCGTAGCTGCGAGTTAGGAGCTTTTTCGCGTGAGCCGAGATAGGAGCTTCTTCACGCACCGATCGAGATAGGAGGTTCTTTACGCGCAGTTCGAGATAGGAGGATATACATTGATTTTAAAAGTTTTAGCTCGAAAGGGTGAATAATGATGTAGTCAAGAATCTTTGAAATGAGCAATGTTAATTCCCAAGGAAGATGCCCAGAATCCAAGATGGCGGATATAGAACAGAAACTTCAGAATATTTTTTTTCAACAAGTATTCCTTACAGAAATAAAAAAACTACGTTTCAATCCCATCTC
Organism: Gastracanthus pulcherrimus; assembly: GCA_949152435.1. Classification (NCBI taxonomy): domain Eukaryota; kingdom Metazoa; phylum Arthropoda; class Insecta; order Hymenoptera; family Pteromalidae; genus Gastracanthus; species Gastracanthus pulcherrimus. The sequence continues at coordinate 41,587,870 of OX424572.1, forward strand.
TTCACCGCACTATCAAAAATAATTCGAACAAAATCTCGTCATTATCCTGTGAGTTTTATTTCCAATTATTTTTAAAGGAGCGATTGAAGTATGTGCTTGAAACTTTTGTGAAACGGTTAATTATTCCACTACTGACGGAAAGTGACTTTGATTTTGGTTTTATAGTCAATTATTTATTATTTAGTCGACAAAACAATGTACAAGGCTTCTTGAAACTCACCTCCGTGAGTTTACCCATCGACATGACTTGAAAGCCGAGGGCAGTAATATGGCACTCTTTCTGCGCTCGGACGATAATGAAGACGAGCTCGCGCTGCTGCTCGGCGGTCATGTGATACCAAGGCAGCTCGTAGCAGACCACGTCGCCTACAGCCGTACTGTCTTGTATTAGCAGCTGACCGGGCCAGCACCAGATTATCAGCTGCACGAAGATCGAGACGAAGTATCCGGTGCACTTGGCGAGCTCGCCGCTCTTACCGTTGCTACTTACGATTATCGCGTAGCCACTCAAACAGATCTCTAGGCCGCTGGTCAGCAGTTGCATGAAGATTATCGGGCTCAGCAGGTTACGCACCTCTTCGGCAAATCTGTAATGTGAAACATTACATTTTAAAAATTTTCAACCTTTGTATGGGATGGGTATTTACATCCTTAACAATATTTTGCACCAATGAGTGTACGCGCATTTTAAGTAAAAAATAGAGAGGTATCCATGGAGGTATGCACATCTCCATGGTGCATAGAAACCATTGTCTTCAGTCCTTCAGAAGCTTTCATTTTAGATGTACTTACAACTTTTTACGTGCCATCTGTATTACATGATATGAACGAAACATTCAGTCAGCACTTGTAACAAACATTATAGGATGCTCTGAAGGACATCTTATATAGGGTAGTCAGTAGAGTTAAACTTATAATGTTTTCGAAAATACTAGGATAAAGTTCTGGTGCTGATGATGATGTAGTACACTTGTCAAGTACACTTACTTTTTTCTAGATGACTAGGTTAACTAAGTGTCACCCAAATACTAAAAATATGTTTGCAACTACATTCTACGCTATATCATACGAGGAAATACGTATATCCAAGAGTAGGATGTCCGCAATATTGTCTGGTTTGAATTTAAAACCGTTGTTACTGTATAAATATATGTATTTGCTTACCCTGTTCGGAGAGAGAGAGAGAGAGTAAGAGAGTAAGAGTAAGAGGTCAAGAAGGTAATGAGCGTCTCGCCGCAGAGGGTAAGATTGTTGCCGCTGTGTAGGAGTGCGTGCACGGCGATCGCTGAGGATCGTCCGGGGCCGCTTTTTTCCCACCACCGATCACATAAGTGTTCGACAAAAGGTGGGAGCTACGGGGCGAGAGGGGCGGTTGCCCTCTCGCGGACGGTTCGCCACAGAGACGCTCGGCAGCGGAAAACATTGGAACAGTGGTATCCATGGAAAATAAATTATTTAACAAAAAAGCGACTCTCGATCCAAGCAGGGGAGGTAAAATAAAAACGATTGCTGCTCACTTTTCGTTCGTCCGTCAAAGCAACAACAGTTCAAGAAACTGAAATCATTATATTCCTTCTATTTGTTACATTTCAATAAAAGTGTATTTTTCAAAGTTATTGCTGTCGATTTCTTTGTGCGCGAAAACTACAAATCAGTAGTTACAACCGTCATTGTAGGTGGATTTTACTAACAAGGAGAGTGTCACACCTCCCGCTCACAGATTCCGTTGAAACCTTGGGAGGTGTTTTAACGTACCTAAAAATGAAGCCTAGCACCCGCAGTTTCGTTCTATAGACCATTGGGGACAAGATATGACGTTTGTGCTCAAAATACGCGTTATTTCAGTAGAAAATGGTACCTATACTTCGTATCATAACTCTGCTAGTTATTTTGCTAGATAAAAGAACTTGACGAAAAGAGCTTTAATTTAAGCTTTGTTTCATACAAAAATATTATTCTGTTGTAAAGTTATGAACAATAGAAAATGATGATGAAAAATTTATGAAAATTTGAGGATTTTCAGCTCTATAAATTCAATAGTTTTCCATTCATTCTTATCATCAATTTTGATTGTTCATAACTTTGCAACAGAATAATATTTTTATATTTAACAAAACTTAAATTAAAGCTCTTTGAGTCAACTTTTTTATCTTATTACATCATTTTTTTAGCGAAATAACTTGCAGAATTATGATAAGATGTATAGGTACCATTTTTTACTGAATTAACGCGTATTTTGAATACAAACGATCATATCTTGTCCCCAATGGCGGATGGGAAGGGCCGTATTAGCCATTGCTGTGCCCCTACGGCAACTGGTCCCTGGCGCCCCTGGTCAGTATTTACAAGCAAAAAAGACAAGAAGGTCCTAAGGAACAGACGTCCCGTAATTGACCAATTTACAAAGCCAACTTAACTTAAGTATTTTGTGTTTTGCTACACTTGATCATTTAAATAACATAATTGTAAGTTATATTATAATATATATATTTTTTTTTTTTTTTTTTTTTTGTAGGGAGGGGGAAATCTTTGATAGACCTCAGGGGGCCGACCCCCCGGTGTGTGAGACTCTCCATTGTTGGCATACCCACTAAAACCCACCCCCTTAGTGCAGACCCGCCGACTGCGCTCCGCGGCCTACAGCCGCAGACCGGAGTCGACGGGAGTCCACCGAGGGGACCTCCTCTCTGACTGGCCATTGCATCCACCCCGGAACCGCCGTGAGGCATTACTTCGGGGTGGAGCCAGTTTTTTTTGCTACGTGGCACCTCGTTATTGCTGGAGATCCTCCCGCTTCGACATTAAGATGTTTTGTACGAAGTGGGCGATCCTCCTCCAGCTGCGCGCGTCATTTAGCATGACGTTGACTATGTTATCGGGAGTTATACGTCCCATCTCTTCTTCCAGAGCAGTCCTAGTGTCCCTCCATCGCTCGCATTCGAAGAACGTGTGGAGGACATCGTCTTGTGGGGATCTGCAGTAGAGGCACTGTGGGTCCGCCGCCTTCCCCATCCTGTGTAGGTACGTACGGAAGTATCCGTGTCCAGTCAGCATCTGCGTTAGGTAAAAATTTACGTCCCCGTGTTTACGACTGATCCACGGCGCTACCTGGCTTATAAGCCTGGCTGTCCACCTTCCGTACTTTTCGCTCTCCCATTGTGTCTGCCAGGAGAGCAGTGATTGCTCCCTGGCGACTTCTCTGGCTGTTCTTCTTCCAAGGGTTTCTTTCTTCTGGTGGACGAATTGTCGCTCCCGGGCTAGTAGGTGGATGGGTATTACCCCGGCAACCACTAATGCCGCAGGTTCAGAGACCGTGCGATACGAACTCACTACGCGAAGCGCGCATCTCCGTTGCACTGCCGCTAGGCGTTTACGATACTTTTCGTAACGCATGGCATCAGCCCAGACCTCAGCACCGTAGAGCATTATGGACTCTGCGGTTCGTAGCAGTAGCCGCCTGATACATGGACGAGGCCCGCCGATATTGGCCATCACCCTGCTCAGTGAGGCCACTATCACGGCCGCCTTGTCTGCTCCCTTTCTAATTTGTTCCCAGAAGGTGAGCTTCGTATCTAGCATCACCCCCAGGTATTTCACAACTGCCTTGGTCTGTAGTGCCATCCCACCTATCAGTACCGGTTGTATTCTGGGGACACGCTGCTTCGTGAGGAGCACGATCTCCGTCTTTGTCTCCGCCAGTTCCAGCCCGTGATCGCTCATCCATCGGCGAATTCGGCGCATTGCCTGTTCGAGTCGCATCCTCGCTATCATCATGCATCTCGCGATGATAATGAGCGCTACGTCATCTGCATACCCGATCAGGAAACAGCCCTCAGGCATCTCCATTCGAAGGATTCCGTCGTAGAAGATGTTCCATATATCGGATCCCAGAATGGAGCCCTGAGCGGCACCGGACGTGAGCTCCCGCCTCCGTGGGCCATCCTCCGTGTCGTACAAGATGTAGCGGTCCTTCAGATAGTTTCCGATAATCTGGAGGAGGTGCACGGGCACCTTGAAGTCCCGCTCCATCGCCTGCAGTGCATCCTTCCACCTCACCGAGTTGAAAGCATTTTTAACATCAAGTGTGGCCATTAGACACATTGGACGCGAAAAGTGGTTTCCGCGTTCCGTGCTTCTGGCCGCCTTAACTACCTCCTGGATAGCATCTATGGTCGATCTGCCTCTCCGAAAGCCGTATTGCCTCTCAGAGAGATCGCCAGCTGTTCTTAATGCTGCGTGTAACCGAGGTCTAATCAGCTTCTCCAGGAGTTTCCCGGCAGTGTCCAACATGCAGAGAGGTCTGTACGACGACGGCTCGTTGGTTGGCCCATTACCCTTGCTTATCAGCACAAGTCTCGCCTTCTTCCATCGGGAATAGAAAACTCCCGCCTGGAGACAAGAGTTGTACATGGCAAGCAATAGTTCGGGTTGACTCCGTGCCACTGCTTTCAGTACTTCCGCTGGAAGGGTGTCTGGCCCTGGGGCTTTCTTTTTCTTTAGGCTGCGTACGGCCATATTCAGTTCTGCCCTTGTAAATGGTGGGGCCTCAGGGCCTTCTGACATCAAGGGGGTATCCGTGCGTTTCGGATGTGTGGGAAATAGGGCACTTACGATGTTGTCCATCGTCGCTGCGCTCATGGAACAGTCATTTTTAAACGCTCTCAATTTGCGAGCGACGATCTTATACCCCAGCCCCCATGGATCGTTGTTCAAATCCTCCCCCAATTTCCTCCAGCAGTTGTACTTACTAGCTTTAATGGCTCGGCTGAGAGCTCTCTTCGCCGTTTGATGCTCTGCGATCTTAAGAGCAACATCGCGGTCACCCCTTTTGGCTCTTTGTGCTACGCGCCTTAGTCGTAAGCACTGTCGCCGCAGCTCCGCGATTTCGTTCGTCCACCAGTAAGCAGGACGCCTTCCACTCCGCGCTCGCTTCTTTGGAATCGCCTCTTTGCAGGCACGATTGATAATGCGCATGGTAGTGTTTGCCATTATCTCTGCCCGTTCGGATGGCGTCGCATCGACCGGGATTTCTATCAAGGTTTGCTGACCGCGTTCTAGGGCCAGAGACAGCTTCTCGAAGTCCATTTTTGCAACGTTCCACCTAGCAGGACCTCGCGCCAGCGGACCGCCAATCGGCTTGTTATCACGCACGCGGAACGTGATATACTGGTGGTCGCTGGCTGTGTAGTCCTCAATCACCTTCCAGTCCTGTATTTGTGCTGCTAGGCGTTCCGTTGCCAGAGAGACATCGACGATGGTACCCCTGTAACCGAGCCTCCTGAAGGTTGGCGTGGAGCCGGTGTTTAGGACCACGAGTCCTAATCTGGATGCCATGTCCATGATTTGTCTCCCTCTGGAGTTCGGTTGGTTTTCAGCCCATTCGAGAGCTTTGGCATTGAGGTCTCCGGCCACTATCAGCTCCCCCTCCATTTCTCCGACAGCATCCTCGAGAGCTTCCAATTTAGCTTGAAAGCGCCCGATTGCTTCATTTGGTGTGAGGTAGCAGCTAACGTAGTTGACGTCCGCGCACCTCACCCAAACATATCCACTACCGGATCCATGGCATGTCACATGAAAGCGGCATGGGTTGGGAACCCATATCGCTGCAGTTCCAAGAGCGTCGCGGTACCAGCCCCCATCTTTTCTATCCTGATATTGTTCGCTGACGAGTACGACGTCAACGCTGTTCTCGAGACAGATCAGAGGGAGCAAGTCATTTGCCGTCCTGCTTCTATTTATGTTCCCCTGGAGAACTATCGCCATTTTCTCTTTTCTCTTTCAAGAGCCGCACGGAAAGCGGCACACGCTCCCGAGCCTGCTATGTGATTGCGAGCCTCGGGTTTCCCCTGCTGCTCGGGACAGAGAAAGCACTTATGAGCGGCGGAGCAGTCCTTTGCCTTGTGCCCGTTATCCCCGCATCGGTAGCAGAGTGCGCTACGGTCCGGACCCTCGCATCTGGGGCTCTGGTGACCATAGCCCAGGCACTTGTAACACCTGGGCACTATAGTCCTCCTTCGTATCCTGCAGTTTATCCAGACGACTTTTATCCGGGCCGTCTTCATAAGCGTAGTGGCGGCGGATTCCTCTACCGTCACCGTTGCCATACATTGCCCTCTCTGGTTTGGCAGGGAGAGCGAGACCTTCATATACCCGTCGTAATCTACCAGGTCCCGCTGCAGGGCTTGCTGAATTTCTTCTAAGGTGGTGCATGCATCTAGGTCCCTTATCTCTAGGACTGCTCTAGGGACTAACTCTCCTACTGTACACTGTTGCCCCACTACTGACCTGAGGGCTTGTGAGAAGGTTGCCCTAGAGTCAGCCGTGCTCTTTTTTAATTCGAGAAGGACTTGGCCTTCTCTCGTTTGCCGGACAGATTTGATTTTCTTTCCGTTATCTTCCAGAATGACGGATTTCCGGATATCAACAAGAATCTCAGCGTATGTCTTGCCAGTCGTGGACTTAATGATGATGGCATTCGGCTTGACTCTTCTCTTTCGGATATCATTATCTGGTTGATGTCTCTGCTGCTGCTGCTGACCTTGTCCCTACTGCTGCCGCCGCCGCTGTAGCTGCTGGGTCGCTCGTCCGTCGGTTTGTGACTCTCGCTGCTGCCTTCTTCTGTCTTTGTTGGATCTAACCTCGGTCCAATTACTTTCCTTTGTTATCATCTCCTCGCTCGCCTTTGCTCCAAGGGATGCTGCTTCCGACTGGAGTGCTGCTGAGTCCTTCTTCTTCTTCTTTTTTTGTCGGCCTCCTCCTCCTTGCATGTCCGATGGTGACACAGACGACTGCCTTTTCGGCTGTGGTCCCATCGCTGGGCATTGGAGACTTGCCAGTGTTTTTTCTGGGAGGATCTCTCGAGATTTCTCCGCTAGCGTACGGCGCGCCTTTAGACAAGCTCGTCGACCTTCTTCTAATGCCTCTACTTTGTCTTCTAAGATATAAAGGCCATCTTTTACAATTTTGGTGATATTTGGCTGTTTTTTTGCGGCCTCCATCATTTTTTTGAGGACAATCTTTATTTCCTGAAAGATGCCCGATTCTTCCTTCTCTGATTGCGTTACACTGCGTCTGATGGTAGCTAGTTCTTCGTAACTATTACTCGAGCAGCTAGCTCCTATTTCTGCCGTATCTGCTGTGCTGCCAGGATTCTCTTTTGCAAATACCCTGCATAATGGCGTGCTCGGGAGGGTCTTCGCCGAGTTCTTCTCTTCTTCTTCTACAATTATTGTTGTTGTATTTGACATTCTGTATATAAAAAAAATGGATTAAGACGGTTCGCCCATTATGGGAGCCCCACCGCAGTGGAGCTGCTATCCCCGCCTGAGATATTCCCTATTTATGGATGCCGAAACCGAGAAGCGGCTTGTCGGGAGGTCAGTCCTATCGTCATCAGTGACTCTATTAAAAAAGGTTACGGGATAGGCCCGCGCCATATTGAAGCAAAAGGTTTAACGTCACCCCTATCGAGTGGGCGATGCCGGTACCGATCCAACACCTGACCCAAACCTCAGGCTAGACGGTGTGCGATTTACCCTACGCATCTTCGGGTATAAGGAAATATTGACCAGATAATCCTTCATACCTGCGCCCAGAGCATACTGATATCAACCCCGTCCTAGGCTCCAGTCAGCGATGCAAGAGCGGTCCTCCCACTTTGAACATGTGGTTGAGCGGTGCGCCCGCCCCTCCCGAGGCTGCAATCGAAAGGGAAGAAAGCGCAACACTCTCCCACAGAGGTAAGGTACTGACATCTCGCACCTCCCCGGTCAGGAGGCTACTACTCCTCCCTTGATTAGTCTGACGGGAATATCCACCAGCCGCTGGCCACAGCCCATTCATTCGTAGTCATGTTTATGTGTATGTGTGTATTATCTGTATGTGTATGTATAACGTAAGTGTGGTCCTTCGCTTGGTATAGCCCACCAGAGTCAAGCTTATTGGCGCTTCGATTGACTACTGCATCTAATGGACGACATCTTCCAGAGAAAAGCCCGTTTATGTGACCCTCGGGGAGAAGTCGTCCTCTACTCCCCCCAGTAGAAACTCGTTTATAGAGCCCCTGGGCGAAGAGAATGTACTTCGATTCGATTAGCTCGCGTGACTCGTTGGATGATGCCCGTTTATAGAGCCTCCAACCAATCATTCCCGAAATTGCGTCGTTCGTCTTTACCCTGCTCGCCTGGGTGACTTTACCGATCGAAGAGCCGTATTTGTAAGGGTAATGTGTGTTGGCGTAGGAGAGTGTCATGCATGATTGTCTCTCATGTTTGTGCTTGTATGTGTTCAGTGTGGAGAGGATGTTACTCAGCCATTTACCGCTATTAGTTGACCGAGGATTGGTCCACGATTGATTATTCGTCACTTCATAGTGCTTATTTCACAACCAGCCAGCGGCATTCTGCTGGCCGTCCCCCTATCCGCCACCTGGGGACGCGTCGGGTAGCGGGGTCTCCGCCTCCGAATTATAATATATATATAGGATATATATATATATATATATATATATATATATATATATATATATATATATATATATATATATATAGTGATTCATTCATTATTTATGATATGTTGAAATCGTTCGATCCTTTCCGGTTTTTCCGGAATTGCAAGTATTCAAGAAACTACTGAACAAGTAGAAAAATATCACTGTAACAATAATAAAAGGTAATCAAAGTGGCTAATGTATACAATGTTTATTCTATTTATACATATAAATGTTTATAATTTTATTTAATATAAATATTTTCCACATATTAATCTGCACCGCGATATATTGAATTTATATCGAATATTTTATTTCTAATTTCGATAATTCAATTGGCAAAAAAAGAATATTATGTCTATGGAATGATCATGTAATGTAATATAGTAAATCCCATAAAATGACTGTGAATATTTTCCCCAACGCTTCAAATATTAAAACTTATTAATTTAGGTCATATTTGGGAAGCTCATTTTTGTAAATTACTCGAAATACACACTATAAGTATAAGTATAATAGTAAAATCGTAAGCCCTAAACCCTAAACCCAACTACCTCGAGCAGAGCATTTTGTAATAAAAAGTTATCATAATAAAATCGTAAACTCTAAACCTTAGACCCTAAACCCAACGACCCCAAGCTGACTATTTTACAATTAAAAAATGTATATAATATAGAATTGTTAACCTTAAACCCTAAACCCAAACTGAGTAATTTTCAATAAAAAATTTTATAATAAAATCATAAACCTATACCATAAACTTAACTACCCCAACCGGAGCATTTTCCATTAAAAAATGTAATAATTAAACCATATGTTCTAAACCCAACTACCCCGAGCCGAGCATTTTGCAAAATAATAATTTTAATAATAAAAGCGTAAGCCCTGAAGTCTAAACCCTAATAACCCAAGCCGAGCAATGTGTAGTAAACATATTTAAATAATAGAATTTTTAACCTCAACCTTAAACCATAAACTCAATTAACCCAAACTGAGAAATTTTCAATGAAACAATTTTCATAATAAAATCGTAAACCCTAAACCCAACTACCTCAAATTGAGCATTTTGCAATTAAGCTTTTAATAAGTTAATTATAAACCGTAAACTCTAAATCTAACTACTCCAAGCTGAGCATTTTGCAATTAAAAGTTTGTTAATAATTAAACCATAAATTCTAAATCGCAATTCCTAAACTCAACTAACTCGAGCTGAGCATTTTGCAAACAAATAATTTTAATAAGAAAACCGTAGAAAACCCTGAACTCTAAGCCCAAGCTGAGCAATGAGCAATAGATAAATTTAATAAATAGAATGTTTAACCTCAAACCCTAAATCCAATTAACCCAAGCCGTGAAACTTGCAATTAAACAATTTTGCTGAGCATTTTGCAATAAAGCTGAGCAATTTGCAGTAAACAAATTTAAATAATAGAACTGTTAACTTTAAACCTTAAACCCTAAACCGAATTAACGCAAGCCGAGTCACCAACAATTTTCATAATAAAATCGTAAACCCTAAACCGAACTACGCCGAGCTGAGCATTTTGAAATAAAAACGTTATAATAATAAAATCGTAAGCCCTAAACTCTAAACCCAAATAACCCAAGCTGAGTAATTTATTGTGAATAAATTTAAATAATAGAATTGTTAACCATAAACTCTAAATTCAGTGAATGTCACTTCACGAAAAAGGGTCAAATATACCTGTATATTACATATTATTATTTACTATTATCTATGTACTGATATATTTATATTATTTTTAATTTTTATTAGTGTAAATTGGTCAGGTTGGGTTATTTGGGTTTGGAGTTTAAGGTCTGTGTTCAAAATTCTACTACTTAAATTTGTTTATTGAAAATTGCTTAGCTTGAGTTATTTAGATTTAGAGTTTAGGACTTACAATTTTATTATTATAATGTTTTTATTGCAATATGCTCAGCTCGGGGTAGTTGGATTTAGAGTTTACGATTTTATTATGAAAATTCCTTAATTGCAAATTCTTCGACTTGGGTGAAACGGGTTTAGAGTTTAGCGTTTACGATTTTATTATTAAAATTATTTATTCGCAAAATGCTCAGTTCGGGGTAGTTGGGTTTAGGGTGTAGGATTTAGAATTTATGGTTTATTTATTAAAAATTTTTAATTGCAAAATTCTCCGCTTGGGGAAGTTGGGTTTAGGGTTTAGGGTTTATGGTTTATGTTTTAATTATTAAAATTTTATAATTGCAAAATGCTCCGCTTGGGGAAGTTGGGTTTAGGGTTTAGGGTTTAGGGTTTATGTTTTGATTATTAAAATTTGTTAAAATTTTATTATGATAATTTTTGATTACTCGGCTTGGATTATTGGCTAAACTACGCATGCTAAGCTTCATTATTAGGAACGAGAAAACAAGCTTCCAAGGTTTCATCGAAATCTATGACCCGGAGGTGTGACAGTCTCCTTGGAAGTCATCCATTACTTCAGGATCCTTGTTAGTAGATATGAAAACTCCCGTAATGTCGGAATTAAAATCCTCCGTTGTAAACTCATGCCCCCTTTCTAAGAAGAAGTATTGCGCAATTTCCTCTAATAGTACATTATGTAACAAGGGCAAAAAGTCGAATATATTTCCCGCGGGTGAGTTTACTGCCCAAGCGAGCGAAGTGAGGCAGTATCACCCGAGGAAAAAATTTACTTTTTTGTTGAGTTACATATAGTACTTTATGCCCATCTCAACTTTGGCCACTTTTTGACTTGGAAAGCGGGATTAATGGACTGTTAAAAGACAATATTGTTAAAGACAATCGAAAATCAGGGTTATTGGTAGAACTTGATGAAATAAAGGAATTTGGACTAGTTGCTAGTGAAGACACTTTTTTCCCGCAAATGTGGGAAGAAAGTGACTTACGGGCAAAAAGTGTAATTTTGGTCTGGCTGTGAGGGAAAAAAGTGGCTATTTTCGTTCAGATGGGCATAAATATTATTTTGATGTTTTTCTAGTAGCGTATATTGCCAACAATGTAGTATTATGCTTATCATGTCTCGTTGCTTGCTAAATTGTTTGATATCTGCGTCGATTCAGGATGGACTACCTTAGCAAGTATGAGGTTTTTTGACTTGGCGTCGAAAAGGATTGCGAAAAGCTTCTGGAGAAATTGTTTGTGAGTGAAGGACGGATGTGGCGGCAAAGTAGCAACCCAAAGTAGGGTCAGGCTATGAGGTCCCTAGACGAGGGTCATGTGGATATGAGAGGTGACAATAAGTAAAACCAAAGAGAAATATGTGCTTAATGGGTCAAATCGCGTTTCGGTTCGTGTAATTAACCACGGTATTATTAATATCACGTAAATCTATGTGTATGGCGTGTATGATGCATTGCTCCATGCTGCACAACTTCCAGTACTAGTAAAATAGTAAATTTGTGAACATTGCATCATCAATGTCTGTCAATAAGTGTCATATTATTCTTTTAACATGTCGAATATTTTTCAAATATTGGTCGAATAAGGCCCGGACACTTAAAAGGAATAGAGAAAAAACAAGAATAACATTAGCTACTATATCTATAGATATGAGGAACAAGACGTTGTTCCTTATGTTTTTTGCTATATAGATATAGTAGGTAATGTTATTCTTGTGTTTTTTCTCTGTTCCTTTTTTAAGTGTCTGGGTCTTTATTTGTCGAATATTTAAGAATTTTTAAGTATATTTAAGAATATTCAAGATCAACAAAATCGACCTTATAATCGTTAAAAAATACTCCGAGGAATAACGTCATATTAGAGCTTCGTCTCTAACTACAATATTCAAGAATATTTAAGAACATTCAAAAATATTTGTCGAATATTTAAGAATATTTGTCGAATGTTTAAGAATATTTGTCGAATGTTTAAGAACGTTAGTAAAATGTTTAAGAATATTTATCGAATGTTTCAGAATATTTGTCGACTATTTAAGAATGTTTGTCGAATTTTTAAGAATAATTGTCGAATATTTAAGAATATTTGTCGAATATTTAAGAATATTTGTCGAATATTTAAGAATATTTAAGAATATTTAAGAATATTTAAGAATATTTAAGAATATTTGTCAAATATTTAAGAATATTTGTCGAATATTTAAGAATATTTGTCGAATATTTAAGAATATTTGTCGAATATTTAAGAATATTTGTCGAATATTTAAGAATATTTGTCGAATATTTAAGAATATTTGTCGAATATTTAAGAATATTTAAGAATATTTAAGAATATTTGTCGAATATTTAAGAATATTTCAAAATATTTAATAATATTTGAAGAAGTGTAATAAGTGGATAAAGACAGGCTCGAGTTTCTAATACTGAAATTCACACATGATATGCTCTGGCTGTTCAGATTTGCCTAGTCATCAGTGTTCGATCAGTATTTGTTTTGCAATAGCTCAGTCGGTAGAGTCCAACACCTTGGGTCCAAAGGTCCCCAGGTCAATTCTCAGATCTTTGGTTTGAGCGATTTATAGAGTTTCATTTTGAATATTTTTTTGGAGTGTAAACTCTGAAATATTCTACGTTTTTACCGCAAGGTAATGGTCTTACAATAAATGTATCATTCTGAGATAGCTTTTAACTACACCTCAGTGAGAACGATAAATAGTACATTATGCATCAAGGGAGTAAAGTGGGCAATGTACACACTGTGTGACGTTGCCGACCGAGCGAAGCGAGGTCGGCATTTCACACGGTCCATGCTTGCCTACTGTACTCCAGAGGTGCGTATACTACTTTTCACCACACCCCCGTAAAGAAATGACTGTACGCATCTCAGCAGGCCGTACAGTACCCCATGCTCTGCCTAGAAGTAAAGTGACTTGTGTACGCGCGACGCGCTGTTTTACCGCTCGAGACGCAGTCGAAGTCACTTTATTCCCTAGGCAGTCCATGCGGTACTGTACGGCCTGCTGAGAGGGCGTACAGTCAGCACTTTACGCGCAGTGTGGTGAAAAATAACCAATTCGCTTTATGCTCAAGTACATGTATTAGAAGGCAAAGAAAAGTACAACAACGCTGGTAGGCACCCTCAGTGTGAGATGATCTATGAAGGAGTTTACTCTTGAAGTGTTTAGTTATGATCGTAGAGGGGGGTGTCTTTGGTCAGCGGGATTTCGTGGGTTACTATTCTAAAATAAAATTCTATCAGATATAAATTTTTTTAGCATTATTCCCTTTTTTTGTACATTTGTACATTTGGGAATATGCATATATATGAAAATACATCTGAATGTATTATCAAAAACTTAGAAGATTTTGAAATATACATATATATTGAAGTGTCGAGTATAAATTTTATGTACATTATATATAATCATTATACATGGATATACTGTAAAATTAAAATAGATCTATTATAGTAAATTACGTAACCCTACTTTATTATCCGACGGTGATACTCGATGCACTGTCTGATCGCCATCCTGGACTCGATATGTCCCATCGGATAATGGATCGGCTTCTGAGACTCGATGTCCTTGTGCATCTTTTTTCCGATGGACCGGAGTTTCGCGCTAATCACTCTGAAGTGACCGGAGACGTGCAGTATAAGGGTCATCATGGTGGCGTCGAATCCGACTATGCCCACGCAGCAGTAGATCGCGGCCACCGACTGACAGCCGAACACAATCTCGAAATTTGGTGTCCGTTGCAGGTCAAAGCCAAACCTGCATATAAATCATAATATAACGTGTAAGTATCATCGATGATATTATCCTGGAAGCTCCAGTTAATGATCAGAATCTAATTTTTAAGTACGTATAAAAGGGTACGTTGTAGATATCTTCTACCTTACGCTAAGTTTTAGGTTGAAAAATAATTTTTAAATATTCTTTGTTAATAAACGAATCGTTGGCCTTCTTATTATCAATAAACAATAACTAAAAAAAGTATTCAAGCGATTTGATGTAGATGATGTAAAGTACCAATTCGAGTCCTACCTTACCACCACCCAAAACTTTATTATTTGCAAATTATTTGTAAATATTTTTGCTTCCACAAAGAGGAAGCTTTGTGATAGTAAAAAAGAAGTTTTGCGAAAATCATGTTAGAAAATTGTTTTGCTAAAAACATGTTAGAAACATGATTTGAGACTTAAGAAATCAAAATAGACTATTTTTAGGAAATGTCTGTATGGATGTGTGTATATGTGTGTGTGTTTGAGAGTGTATGTGTGTTTGTTTGTTTGTGTGCGTGCATGCGTGCGTGCGTGCGTGTGTGTGGACGTGGATCAGCATTACTCTGTACATGCATGGTAAAACTTAATGTTCCAGGGCTTATTTTTTTATTCTTCTAATAGGAAGGCGACACAATAAAATTTTTCTTTGTTTTTCAATTCGTTTTGGATTTTTAACGACTTTTTGATTTTTGAGTTTTAGCTTTTCGGGATTTTTAATATCTTAGAAATAATATCATCGATCCAGCGAAAACGAGATACTGATTTTGACTACAAAATTAAATAGAATAAATAATTGCATATTGAAACAATTTATAAAGTTTGAAGAAGCTAAGTGCCAATCAATTGACAGCGGTTTCTTTTATTGGATCGTCAGCCTATTCCATTATCAATAGATAAAATAACCAAAAAATTTAAGTTATGTCATGAATATTATTAAGGGGTAAAACCACTCTAGCGGCCCGAGAAAATGCCTAATTTGTACGATTCTTTACAAGAGTAGGAAAGAAAGGATCAAATTTCTTTTTTGAGGGTTTACTATACATATATTGAGGCACAAAAATATATTTTTTTTACATTTTAATACAAAATGGCGGTTATACAGCGAATCTCGTGAGAAGCCTTTTTCTCAAACCTCCAAACAGGAGAACACTTTTCTCGGAAAGTATGAGACCTGGAACAAAAAACCCAAGAAATTCTTAATCTATATAACGTTAACTTTGGAAGTACGTAGGGGTTTTTTTCTATTTCAATTTTTGTATAAATGGCACACTTCTGAAAAAAAGTCTATTTTTTTAGAAAAAAATCGATGTAAATTGTTTATAAAAAAAATTTACATTCAATCGAAAAACGGCTACGTACTTCTTTAGAGAGAAAATTTCAATCCAATCCATGCAATAGTTTACGAGTAATCTGTTCTCCCAGTTTATAAAAAACCGGTTTCGAGAAAAACGCGTTTAAAGTTTTACATGCACTTAAATCATCGATATTTTTGGTTTACCTTTAATCTGCGATGCCTGTACCATACATTTGGCCATGCAAATTAATATTTGCCTCCTCCTCTTCCTTTCTCATCGATTTTGAATCTAATCGGGCCTCTTTGGCTGCATCTGATGCTTGACAGGCCATCGTTGTGATTGCCTGCGGCAATATATACTGCAGTGTCAAGAACGTGCTTGCCACTGGAAACTGATTTCAGAGCCATACACCACACGATTGAGTTGAAACTCTCGTTACTGTTTTGCGTATATCCGCCGAGGCAACGAGTCAGCAGATCGTCGCTGCTCAATTCAGCATAAATAGGAGAAATTGCTTCAAATACCTCTTGAGACATTGCTGACTTGTGTTTATAATTCAAATCTCCAGTGGTCTGGGCCCTCTGCCATGAGCACCATGAATCTTCGCCGCGCGGGAATCTCTCGTGCTTCGATTTGTCGTCCGTCGATAATTTATGGTCTAGCGTTGCGTAGATTTCATTGCGCATATTTTTATAGAATCATAATTTCTACGTATTGCTAGACCATAATAAATTGATAATTCGTCGATTAATTTACCAGTGAGCTTGCTCTTTCGTCCGAGACCTTTAGTTTTCATTTTTAAATTTCGAAGGCGAGTACCCATCCGCTTCTGCACGTGGTCGATGCACTCTTTCTTCGTTACTGACAAATTTTCATAAGGCTGCGAGTTTACGATACCTTTAAAAGTTTTTGAATCACCGTCCCCGACGTAATTGGTATATTTAAGTTGGTCTAAAGATTCTGAGCGCTGGAACATCTCAATAACGGCATCCACTTCCATTTTTCCCGCCAAGACGTCATGGTTCGATTGGCATTCGTTTTCATGGGTTTCGAGCCGTTCCTTGTACTCATCCGTGTCACTTTTCTTTTCCCAAAATTCGCATGCCTTACAATATTTAGGCTTTACTAAAATGTCGATCACTTTGCCAGTACACCATCCAATAAGTGATACAAATCCGAAAAGGGACGTGAAGCCGCGTTTGCGCCACGAACCATCGCCAGATACAGTAATATCACTTGTGTTTCCTTTTTCATTACTTTTTTTTTCTCTTCCTTAGTTGCATTTTTCATACTCTGCTCACAAACCTCCTTTGCATCGACAGCAATCTTCTGCATAAATTTATCGTAAAATGATTGAAAAATTAGACGCGGGAGCTCCATGAACGCGCAAAATTTTATTATTTCATTCAATCCTATTCCCAGTAGTCGCATGGCAAGAATCATTCTACGATTAATGTCGTATGCTTTTTCAATGAATGGTGAAGAAGGTATAGAAATTTTTAAACCCAAGCCACGCTTTCCACACTCGGTGAATGTCACATCTGACTTGCACTTTTTGCACACAACAGCTTGCGATATAGCGGTAATTACGGTTAAAAAATTCAGAATTCGATAAGCAAAGCCTTCATCTACTTCAAAGTCATCAGGATCGATGGTAGATAATTTTCGAGCCGATGTGCCAACCGCCTCGACGCTTGGCTTCTCCATTTCATAACGGTTACGTGGCCACCGCTTTGAAATTTTCGGTCTCTTCAAATTGCTCTTTTTCCCCTTCGTCGATTTCTTGCCATCATACAATGGTCTTTCACTACTCATATTGTTTATAATTTTCAAACACTTAAAATCAACGAAATTTGTAATATATAAATATATATTAACGAAAAATCAGCAGAAATACAAATTGAAGCGTGTGCACGGCGTCGCTATGCAGCAGTACGAACTAACACATATACACACCGATACAAGCAAATTTCAGTATTAGCGCACCCTCCAGAATTCCTGAGGAACCTGAAGGAACTTTGGCTCTGTAAGTAACAAGGTCTCCTATTATTCCGATAGATGAAATCAATGCAAAAGCGATGAATCAGAACGCGGCGCGCGCTCTCATTTAGCGCGCTCAGCGAGTGGTCCGAGGCACTGCCGCAAAATCGATTTTTGAACCTTTTAAAAATTATTTGACACTATAGGACCAATTACATATTATTTTTATGACCCTAAAGTATTGTTTAAGCCAAAAAAAATTGATTTTTTGAAAATCCTGGAGTGGTGTTACCCCTTAATATGAAACATATTTTTAATTGTTTTTAAATAAACAATGCTTTGCAAGTGTCGGTAAGGTAGGATGCGCCAAAAGCCTAACAACGTTTTCATTTAATTATTAAAATCAATTGTTTATACAAATTTATTATTCAATTTATAGGTAATTTATTCTTCAGCAATGAATAGGGGGGTGCAGATAATGTGGTCACCGTAACGAACTTTTGATTCCCAGTAAATATATATTGGGTTTTGGGGCTTCGGAAACTTTAGAGACATGTTATTTGAACCTTTAAGAGGAGGTTGGAGCCGATTACAGACTTTTGCATTGAATTTTACGTTATTCTAATTTAATTGTTCATAAAAGTTAAAAACTTTAGGTGTCCGGTGTTCTCAATCTACTAAGGAACATCAGACAACTGAGATAATTGAAAAAAATTAAAAATTGAATGAGAATACGACCTTCCTTTAACTCTAATACTTCATGAGGTTTATGGTAAAACAAAATTACTCTTTAGAGAATTTTAATTAAATTTTAAATTTTAAATTACTCTTTAAATTTTAATTAAAGAAGTTCTAAGTATTTAAAAGTTGGCCACTTTACCAATACTGTTGGTAAAGTGGCCTTCTATCAGATCTTATGGTCAAGTCGTATAGTAAGTGCTTCAAAAAGTCAAGACTAGCCTAGAAGAGATTTCCTTTAAGTGTTATTTAACTACCGATACCGATACCTTGTGTCATAGCGTACACCTCGGAGTCGATATTTTGGGATTAGTAGGCCTACGAATTTTGAAGAAGCAACCGCCATTTTTATCGTCGTCGATTGTCTTTTGCCTTGCGATGCATTTGTAATGCACCGATAAACGTCAACGAAAGTTGCAATTTATGCATCAAAAATAAACTCTACGACAAAAACTGACACATTCCAGCAAACCAGAGTTATTTGCAGATATCTTCGAGCATCTGTAGGATACCTTTTAAATAACGAATGTCCACTTTTTGCACATTCGTTATCTAAACGATATCTTATGTGTTATCTGGGATGCAACTTAAAGTACGTAAAAGAAGCTACAATTTTATGTCCCATATGATTTTTTTCGCTTATATCGCGCTGACAAAAGTTTTTTCTTTACATGCACGCACTGCTAAGAAATCAGAGTTTTTATGCTTTCGCATGTAAACATGACACTGTCTTATAACTAGAGGGTGCTAACAGTGGTACCACCACTCCTCTCAACATCTATTGTCACAATACATATACTGTAGAAGCTACCGCGCCCCAGAATAACACATACCGCAAGATCACATTTAGGTGACCACATGACCTACATGGACACATTACCTGTATGGTCATATTACCTGCACCCACATTATATACAAATTTGATATATATAAATTATATTCTAATTAGAAAAGACCGTACTGCTGATAAGCTACTATGCAGAAATTGATAATGTAGTTTATTGTTCATAAGTTTATGAATCCAAATAAATTTAAATAGTAAATATAAATTTACGAAAATATCATTACTGTGTGAAAAATTTCAACAGCGTATATTTTCATCAACAATAACTCATAGTCGTTGCAACGCCAGTGCTTCGAATTAGTTACACTTCTCGTGCCTAATCAGCCGACGATCGAGGAACGAAATTTTACCAGACGTCGAACGGCAGACGACGTTCCAACGAGGTCTTGTTCTCCCGGGCGTTGTAGTCGAGCCAGACGACGACGGAGGTCGCGGTGAAGCTGACGTTGTTGCAGAAGCACGTGACGAAGAAGGCGACGGAGCAGCGCTTGGCCTGAACGGCCAGCCTCACGAGACCGTGCCTCTCGAGCTCGTCGTCGGACGACGTCGACCAAAGCTCGCGGATCGTGCGGTAGACCTGGCAGAAACTACGACGACGCGCTAGCACGTAGATCATCTTGAAGGTCAGCTGGGACAGGGTCGTCGTCACGCAGCCGACTCCTTTGAGGGTAATTTGAGTGGTTGTGAATTAAGTAATTTAATTTAACATAAGCAATTTAAGTGGGTGTTAAGAGAAATTAAAAATTCGAATTTCCTACTTTGAATGGTGTCGTAAGCGACTAAATAAGGATCTTGCAAGAAAGAGATCAATTAGATCCGTCAACTCAAATGTTGAAAAATAATCGACACATATTTTTTCTTTATTTAATTAAATGATTATTAATGAAGATAGAGCAGGTTGAAATATCGTGTGACGTCACAATTTCCCATCGTAGTATATCAGTAAGCATAGGGAATTATGACGTCCCACAACATTTCAACCTATTCTGTCTTGGATCATAATCATTTAATTAAAAAAAGAAAAAAAAATTGCGAGCATTTGTTTCTCCCGGAATAACAAATTAAGTTCAAATTGATCCATACTTTTTTTCTGTTATCTCGAATAAAAACCCAATATTTTCTATAAGTTTAATACTGAGATACGTAACATTAATTTAATTACATTAGTTTAATTACGTTCTCTGTTGCAACTCTTGATGGATTTTCACTTGAATTTCATCTGGATTGGATGAGAGTCTAGCTGAATTTAATTTGATTTCTATAGGTGGATTTGCTGTTGGCAATCCAGGTTATATTACTAGGTAGATTTAGCATAAGAAATATATTTTTGGGTAATCAAACAGAAAATCTAGCTATACTTCGACATGGATTTGGCCAAATTCACTCTGAATCTAAATAGATATCCAGCTGTAAATCGACCTAGAGATATTCAACAAAGTGTGATACTTATTAAATTTAGGTTTCGATCTAGCACATTTGCACAAAGATTAAAACTTCAATATCTTGAAAATACAAAGTATGTATAAACTTAAGTTGTATTTCTGGGAAGCCACAGAGTTATATATTCGTTCCTCAATTTTAGTTATTAATATTAAACTTTGTTAATTTACAACAAAATATACGCTCACATGTATATTCCTGTGTAAAAATGATTTTATATATAATCATATATGGTTATATATGGTTATATATAAAAATCATATATAATTGTATGACTATATATGATTATATTAGTTGTATACAGTTATATTTGGGTTTTGATTATATACGATTGCATATGAATATATATAATAATATATAGTTATATATAAGCATATATAACTATATACAATTTAAAATTCAAGAATCCTGAAGATTTTATGTATAACTATATATATGTATATATAGCTGTATATGATTGTATATTAATTTATATAACTATATATGTTTACATATAAACTGTTATATACAAGTATATATAACTATATACAATTATATATGAAAAATATTTTTAAAATTGCAGTCGGTTACATGAACTTTATATATAATTATACGTATATGGTTTTATATGATTGCATATGCTCGTATACAGTTACATACAAAAAATTTTACTTTTGCAACGGGTTTTTAAAATTATTCTTTTTAATGCATAACCGATCGGAGAAGGAGTCCAGGTGGTTATGGTGACCAATGACTAGGTTCAGGTAGTGCGCTCGATAGTTTTTGTCGTCTACATGTAGGTATACAAATCGGACCAGGCTTTCAGGTGGTTATGGTGGTCGAAGTTTAGGTAGTGCGCTCCGTAGTTTTTGATTCCTAGATATTCGTATTGGTCGCAGAAGGTGCACAGGTGTTAATGGTGGGCAATGTCGACATCTACGGATCCCGACATCAACATGGGTCGCCATAATTACTTGGAATACGCTACCTAGACCTTGTCATCAACCACCAAACCACCTAGACGCCTCCTGCGACTAATTCCTACATCTTATATACATTAAAAACTATGGAGCGCACTACCTATACCTCGTCATCGGCTAATATAACTACCTGGATGCCTTTTCCAACCAGTACCTACATCTAGACACAAAAGATTACGGAGTGCGTTACCCAGACCTCGTCATCAGCCACCAAATCACCTGGATGTCTCCTCCGACGAGTTTCTATATGTAGACATCAAAAACTACGGAGCGCACTACACTGAAAAAAATATAAGGTTATATAAACTCGACAGTGAAGTAATAACTGCCGTTGTCAGTCAAGTAGAGGTATTCAAGTTGCCAAGTAGAAGCTACTGAACTCTTGAGCAGAAGTAGATTGGCGCCTAAAAAGTAGATACTGCTTGAGTTTAGAAAGCTGACATTGCTTTTTACTTTTTGCAGTGTACGAGGACCTCGTCATCGGTGATTATAACCACCCTGGACGCCTTCTCCGACTAGAAGTTAT
This sequence comes from Gastracanthus pulcherrimus, assembly GCA_949152435.1. NCBI lineage: Eukaryota > Metazoa > Arthropoda > Insecta > Hymenoptera > Pteromalidae > Gastracanthus > Gastracanthus pulcherrimus. Next base: position 41,609,829 of record OX424572.1, read on the forward strand.
AGCTAATCACCAAAATTTACGGAGCGCACTTTCTGGACCTCGTCAGCCACTATAGCCACCAAGACCAAGCGCGGTACTTACGCGGTACTTTCTTTTCTGAAGTAGAATTTTCAAAGTCCATTTATGTATAATTGTATATAACTGTATATAACTATATATGAGTTGTCTACCGATATACCTTATAATACACTTCGGATACTATTCTTACAACTATTCTTACAGCTGTTGGGGTATAAGTGGTTATGCTGGTAATGCCTTCATAACTCAAGGATTTTGGGTTTAAGCCCTATGTAGGGCAAGTTTTTTTTTTCTTTTTAATAATTTCTTGTAATAAAAAATATATAAAACATTGCTAATCTTCAATAAAAACTATTTTTTATGTTAAATTTGCATAAATTAATTATTATATTGTAAATTTATTTAATTTAAAATGTATATGTAACTATATATCATTATATATAATCATATATGATTATATATAATCAAATTCTATATACAACTATATATAAGTTACTTATATATGATTATATATAAGATTTTTTTACTCGGGTTTAATAGTGATATATACCCGTAAGGATGGTGATGTCACCCCAGTAGACGATCAGCATGAGAATTTCCGGCACGAAGAGAAAGCAGATGGCGATGATGGAGAAGACGATGCGGAAAATGGCGAAATGCCGTGCTGCTACGCTCGTACAATTCAATTCTGGTGGCCAAAAGCCCAGAAAATCAAGCATGTATCTATTCGGCCATATAAAACTGTCTATGTTCGAAACCGTATCCATCGTTTTTTGCGCTGCTGTTTCTTCTATTTCAAGTGCGCCATGATTCTTCCTTATCTATCGTTGATTGCGTTACTTCAAATTTATGAAAAGGCTTGCTTTCGTGTACATACTTATACAAGATACCAGTAAATCAACAGAACTTGAAACATTTTCTAATAATAAACAGTTTTTCATCTTGTGTCTTCACACCTTTCAAAAGTAACATTCCATGTTTGTATAATAATAATTTAAAATTGCATTTTTTTATAAGAATAGCATTGCGTTTTATAAATACAAAATTAGACGTAAGTCATAAAATGCGTACGATTCAACGTACAAAATATCCATATAAAACTTTACTCAAGATAATCCGCAGTAAAAATAGAGAAATTTTTTCAACAATTCGTAGGTAGAAATCAATCTAATTCAGTCAGTAAACGGCCATTAATGGAATGCGAAAGAGTCCCATGTATTAGGCTTTTTCACGTCTGACGTCACGACCCCACATTACCAAAACCTGTCAGTACAACATTCAAAATTGCGCTGATTTCTTTTTAATAATATAAAATCAGCGCAATCATTTATGTGTATCAAAAAATATGCCAAAAATATCTCTTTTGTTAAGCTACCTAATGTATACTTGACTGTCTACATAAAAAATTTATGATCAAAGCATGAGTGGTCAAAAACTGTTACCGTACAATTACGATTAACTTAGCTAGGATATGATTTCATCATAGTTGAATAATGGTGAAATATACTAACGAATTTAGTATTAAATATAGTGTAAATAATACATTTTTTGCAATAGCGAGTATGCTTGAATAGCCCATTTTATTTATTTTCTTTAGGTTAAATCGTAAGTATTTTTGCAATTTTATTGTTTTTACTGATAATTTGTAACAGTAACATTACAAAATGTAATTATATATCATATGCAATTATTTTCTTGCTTATTTTATTAAGTTAAAAATTTAAGATAGATATTTAAAAAAAATATATTTTTGGAAAAAGTACATCAAAGTAAAAATGTATCTTACATATATTTAATTCTATAAAATATGCAGGAAAATTATTGCATATGATATAATTTTACATTTCGTGATGTTATTATTACAAATTATCAGTAAAACTAATAAAATTGTAAAAATACGTTACGATTTAACTTATAAAAATGGATAAAATTGACTGTTTCAGGCAAACCCGCTATTATAAAAAATTTATTATTTATACTATATTGAATACTAAACTCGTTAGTACATTTCACCAGTGTTCAAATATGATGAAATCATATCCTAGCTAAGTTAATTGCAATTATACAGTAACAGTTTTCGACCGATCATGCTTTGGTCATAAATAAACAATATTATTAGGTAAACAGTCAAGTATGCTTAGCATTCATTAGGTAGCTTATCAAAAGGGGTATTTTTGCTGATTTTATATTACTAAAAAGAAATTAGCGCAATTTTTAATGTTATACTCCCAGCATTCGATCACGTGGGGTCATGACGTTAGACGTGAAAAATTCGAAGGGCGTATGCTGTTTTTTTACAAAAAGGAACTTGTTCAATCTCAAGAAATGTTTAAAATATAGAAGTCGATAACACAGATCTCTGTAAAAAATCAGTTTTTGAAAAAATTGGCTTACTATGCTTTTCGCATTTATATAAATATTATCTGGCGAGTACTGATTAGACTGTGGTCGCGATCGGACGTATTGACGCTTGCTGTTAGTAAACACGCAATAAGCGATTTCCAAAATTTATAGATTCCCTGTTGTATGCGTGTACATATATAGTGCGCGTATACTTCTGATGTACATAGTGCTCTAAATAGAGAGTCGCACTTCTAAATAAATCTATAAAGCTATAGTTATCGAAAGCAAAGATGGAGTTCAGCTAATGGAATATATAAAAGCAACTGATGCAGTCGTTGGCTCACCTAATGTTAAATTTGCATGAAGAATATCAGGAAAACGTGTGTATATTTCTAGCAAGTAAGGAAATGGCCGAAGACCTCGTAAGTAAACACTCACATATAAATATTGGGGAGTTCTAACTCGAAATTCGTCTTCTGCTTACGCGAAGTAAACGAATAATCTTCTCTAACGTTTGTTCCTCAATTCCACATACATACATCGAAGAATATATTGACAAATTGAGAGTACGTCGCAGCTCCTCCATTTCGTTTTTAAAAGTGGGTAGTACCGACCAGACCTACGCTCATGTACTAAGTTTCAGAAGACAAATCTACATCCACCCCGATGACACTGTCAAAATACCGGGATCTTTCGAGTTAACACACGATGCAACTAAATTTTGGATATATGCTACAACAGACACATTGAAATGTTCTTACTGCAAATTAGACGATCACATTGCAAAAAACTGCCCCTCACACCAAAACAATTTTACATTATCAACTGAAGAATTTCCAACAATATCAAACAATAAACGTTCACAAACACAATTAATCGAAAATACCAATATCCCAACTTTCTCCTAAGTAGATAAACGGGAGTACAGATCAAGTAATAACAAACGTTACCCTAAAGAGAACTAGATCGGTAATCTCCGACAGTACAACATCGTCTCCTGCGGGTGAAAATCAGAAATGTCATCAAACCTCGGCTACAATTAAAGAAAAAACAAAAGCCCGATACCGCTAAAAAAACTCTTGATGAAATGATTACTCCTCTCAAAGATACGCTTAATGAGCCTAATAAACTGCTTAATTTCACGTAATTCAAGAGTTTTCTCGAAAATATCCATGGATCAAAAACACCACATCTAATAGCCACTGCGTATTGCGAGGACTTAAACGCGATTACAAACTTCATGTCCGAACTGTACCCACTTCTTTTAGACATAAATATAAAAAGCAGATTCACTAGAATAATAAACAAACTTAAACAACCAACAACTATCGATGAAAATACTAGTCTTATCACATCCGAGTCATCAGATGATGATTCAGTCTCAATCTCTGAAGAATAAAAATGGCTAATAAAATAATTCAATGGAACATAAACGGCTTTGGATCACACCTTGAATTTCTACAAATACTACTGAACGACGAACATCCTGATATAGTATGTGTTCAGGAGAGAAACTTCAATAATTACTCTTACATCAATTTACAAGGCTATGATATACACCATAAAAATCGTTCCGAATGCCTTATATCAAGTGGAGGAGTCGCGACCTACATAAAAAACAACATGTATCACGCAGAAATAAAATTACAAACTAACCTCGAAGCAATAGCAACATCAGGAATAATCGCCTCTAAAAGAATATGTATATGTAATGTTTATATCCCTAACAACTACATCCTAGAAAGTGCTGACATAACTAACATATTAGCTCAATTACCGACACCATATATTATAGTAGGTGACTTTAATAGTCACAATAATCTATGGGGATCAAATAAAACTGACGCCAGATGCAAACTAATATAATATATCCTCCTTAACTACGATACAGCGCTACTAAATTCAACTGCCCCTACACACTTTAATACAGCTGGTACAACTTTAAGTTCTATAGACCTCTATTTAAGCAATCCCGACATTGTAGATCATCTTGAGTGGACGGTCTACAGTGAATTATACAATAGCGATCACTTCCAAATCTGCATCACATTAACAAACTAGATATCAGATACCCTAATTTACAGCTATAGATGGAAGCCAATTGGCAAAAATATCAAGCTACAATTGAGGAGAAAATAGACTGCTTAAAAGATCCCACAACTATCAAGGCAAATGAAATTGACGACTTATTCGATAAATTTATCTCTCTAATAAAGGAAGCTGCTGAGAATTCTATCTTCTATTCTATCCTAAAACAACTAACAAATTCGAAAGAAATTACGCCCCGTGGTGTAACGAGGAATGTAAACAATCAGTAAAAGAAGCTAAGCACGCCTTTAATCGATATAAAAAACTTCCAACCTTTGATAACCAAATGGAACACAAACTGAAACGTGCACACTCAAAAAGAATACTTAAATAAACAAAAATGAATCGTGGGTAACATTTATATCTAGCCTTCAAAATAATATATCAAGTGAAGAGATGTGGAAAAAAATTAAACTGATTAATGGGAAAAAAAGCCAAAGTCCCATTTCAGCAATTATCAAAGCAGATAATTCAATTACATCAAACCCTAAAGAAATAGCTAATTTGATAGCAGACATATTCTCAAAAAATCAAGTGACTCTAATTACGAACAAGAATTTTTGAAACACAAACAACAGATAGAAAAAGAAAAAATACACATAGAAAACATCAAATCGACGAATGACATTAACTGTTTAAATAAAAAAATATCTTACTCTGAACTAACTATGATACTACAGGCTTGTAATAATTCTAGTCCGGGACCAGATGAAATCCCAAATATATTCCTAAAAAGACTGGCAGATAAAGCTTTAAAATATTTACTCAGAGTATATAATCTTATATGGACCAAAAATGTGTTCCCAAAAAATTGGCTCGAAGTTATAGTGATCCCCGTTTCGAAACCTGGAAAAAGCAAGAACAGTACTTAGAGTTATAGACCCATAGCTCTCACTTGCTGTTTATGCAAAGTCCTTGAAACAATAATAAATAAGAGACTCCGTTGGTTTATAGAAAAAAATAATCTAATTTCAAATGGTCAACACGGTTTCAGGCAATTCAGATCAACCAACGATTGTCTAATTAATTTAGAGTCTAATATCTGTGAAGCATTTGCAAATAAGCATCATCTTGCAACCACCTGTCTAGATATGGAGAATGCATACGACATGATCTGGAAACATAGAATTATCCAAATCCTCACTGATTATCACATTGTAGGTAACATGATAAAATTTATATCTAACTTTTTACAAAATAGATTTATAAGAGTTCGTGTCAATGGAGAATTATCACATAAATACGAAATTAAAAATGGAGTGCCTCAAGGGTCAGCACTGAGTGTTACACTCTTCATCATAGCCATAAATATGATTACTAAGATAATCACTGCTCCTATAAAATTTACAATATTTGCGGATGGTTTCACAATGTTCGCAGCAGGAAATAATCTCAAAACTACCCAAGAAATATTACAAAATGTACTTAACAAACTTATACACTTCTCCAAATAATCTGGTTGCAAATTCTCGTAAACCAAATCAACTGTCACGATTTTTTCTAAGTCTAACCTAAATACTAAACAGTTAGAGTTATATCTTGGTGAATACAAACTCTCTGTTGTTGACAAAGTAAAAATCCTTGGACTTACTTTTGATTCAAACTTAAAATGGACTACAAATCTTAAACAAGTAAAAAGCGATTGTCTGAAAAGACTCAACATCTTAAAAACGCTAGCTTCCAAAAGCTGGGGAGCAGAATTTTATGTCTGAATCAATACCTAGAAAGCACTAATTAGATCAAAAATAGACTATGAGTCAATAGTTTACAGTTCAGCAGCAGCAAGTACACTTAAAATGCTCGACCCAATACACGATGCTGGAGCACGCATATCAACAGGAGCGTTCCGCACAGGCCCAGTGAACTCCATTTTAAGTGAAGCCAGTCTACCCCCACTCGATATAAGACGGATTCAACTCAGCATGTGTTACGCAATATCTATAGCTACTACGCCCAATAACCCCGCTCATCAATACACTTTCAACATTTACTACGAAGATATTTTTGAGAAAAGACCTAAGCTACCTAAACCGTTTTATATAAGAATCCAAAACCACCTCAAAAACATAGATTTTACCCTACAGCCTATCCTCCCACGAAAACAGTATCTCTCTCCTTCTTGGCAATATGAACCTCCTGCTATAATCGACCTCTTTGATTACCCTAAATAATATTTAAATCTAACAATCATACATACCATATTTAATGACTATAAACAACGACACAATAACCATACATATATATACTGACGGATCAAAATCAGAAATTGGCTCAGGATGTGCAGTTATCACACCAGAAAATGAACTTTTATTCAGATTACCCAATGAATTCTCATTTTTCTCCACTGAAGCATATGCGATATTAAAAGCACTTTATTATGTAAAACAATCAATAGAAAAGAATTTGTAATATTCACTGACTGAAAAAGTGTTTTATGTGCACTTAAAAACCCTGAAACCAAAAATCCGATCACAAAAGAGATCACACAAAATCACAAAGAATTTAGCTTTATTTTGATTCCATCTCACTGTGGACTTAAGGATAACGAACAAGCTGATCTAGCGGCCAAGAGAGCAGCCAACCTCGAACTTGAATACTCCATGATCCCTGTCTACCATAAAAAAATAAAAAAATTAGCAATAGAAGCTACAGAAAAATATTGGGATGAGATATGGAAAAACAGCAGTCCCCTTAAAATCCGCGAAGTAAAATCCAGTTTCTTCGAAATAACCGATGTGCTCAATTTAAATAAGAAAAATCAAGTTCTACTCTCCAGGATAAGAATAGGACATACAAATCTCACCCACTGTCATCTAATCACAAGGACTAATGCCAAATACTGTGAATCTTGTGACACATTACTTACTGCCAAACACATACTCACTAATTGTATAAAATACGAAAATGAAAGAGAAACATTCCGAATTCCTTCTGAACTTAAAAAAATATTCAAAGACAAAAGCACCTACACAAATCTATTAAGCTTTCTCAAAGAAATAAATATATCACACCTTATTTAAAATAAGTAATAAGATTCTCTTTCACTTTTGTCAAAATATAAAACAACCTTATTCTACTATCAAATACAAATCTCGATTCAATTAATAAATGTCCAAATAATGTAATATAACAAAATGCATAACATAAAATTACTGTAAAAATTGTAAAACTATATGTACAAAATTATGTAATAACCTCTGTAATTGTCGTCACTAATAACCTACAAAGCTGGATGTGACCTTAAACTTTCAAATAAAAAAAAACATTATCTGGTTCAATTTTCAAAATACTTTGTCATTATTTCGATTCAGAAAACGCATTTGAAAAGTACCCTTTCACTTCCCTTAATAACTCTAAATGTCCATATAGGCCAATTACTAGCTATGAATGCGATTCATTTCTACGAGGGTTACATTTTCCATAAACATTTTTAAATACTCGAGTACTCTATTGTATATATAATACAAGGAATATAAACGAGACACATCTCTATTTCTTCGTTTTTAGGGCAGTAGCAAATAAGGGTATTAAATATATATCGTTTTGTTACTTTTGAAAATTAAGTTACACTTTGTTAACATACAAAAGCTGGCATTCATAATGTTTTACCAGTCGGTCTACCTAATATACTCGTCAATTAATTTTTGCAGTTTGCATTAAAAAAGGTTGTATGGCATGAATTTAGCGTCATAAAATTCAAAAAGCTGTATAATAATTATGCATGTAATTCACATATTCTTGTTATCTTTAAACTTATCATAACGTATTAAACTAAAATGCCCAGGAAAACTAAACGTACTTTGATAAGCAATAAATTAATTTATCAATATCATTCTAAAACAGTAAATGTAAAAGTTTTCTGGATTTGTTCATATACCTTAATATGTATTCGTATGAAAGTCTAATAGCGAGAAAAATTATATGAACTGGAAATAACATCTAACAAAGTAAAGGGTCTAGTGCTCGGTTAAATTTATCGCTTCGGTAATTTCAGAGAAGGAATAAAATAATAAAAATGCGAAGTCCGCAGTAACAATATCGTGCACGGAAAAGAGAATAACAAAAAAGTGGCTGATTACAGAGCAGCAATAGTCGGGTGCTGCTAGAAGGGGTTAAATCAGGGTAATTTTGTATGCACGTAATACGCGAGGAGCGTCGATATATACGTGATGCTGATTAAGTATTGATGTAAGGGTTCTGGAAACAATGTTCGGTCCCGTCCAAGTCTTTTATTTCATAGGGGCGATAAACGAAGCTCTGCTTAAGTATTAACGAGGCGCGAGTTTCGCATATTGTACTCGATCATTTTTAGCCAGTCGACATTTAGACACACAGGAGGACAGTCATGAAAATGTCCTGGATTATAATAAGAAGCATCTACTGTAACTTTGATTAAGATTGTTTTTAGAATGAAATAAGTACATATAGTTTCTGTATAAATGTCACGTGGGAAAAATAATTATTCTTATTGTATACTTGAAACTGTACATGAACATATCAAGTCCATGCATTTACTATTGAAAGTATAAAATATATAAGATTATATAGAAGTTATTAAATATTAATATTGTAAGTATGAACTATATTTTTAATTGATCTTATTAAATAGATCTAATTTATAAGTCTATCTGCCTGCCCGATCAAATCTTTGAATCAACGTTTTACTTATGTACTCTCAAGAAGCTACTGTAAGTATATATTATTTTTAGTATATCGGTGAGAACTGGATCTTAATGTTCTTAAATGTGTGCATGTGTGTGTGCGAGTGTGCGTGTGCATGACTGTGTGAGCGTGTTTGTATGTGCTTGCGTGTGTGTGTGTGCGTTTACGTATGTGAGTGTATGTATGTGTGCGCGCACGTAATTGTGTGTGTTAGTTATATGTAAATGCTTCCGATGAACTAAAATCTTATAATAAAAATATATATATATAAAAACAATTATTTAAAATGTAAAGTTGCACTAAAAAAGAATGTTATTTCTCAAGTATCAAATAAAATTTTACTTTCGAATTAAAATAAGTACAGAGTTCCCTGATTCATAAATACTAATAAGTTGAATTGTAATAACGCATTAATGAGGCTTCAAAAAGTGTACACAATATATCGCAAAGAAAATTTCTTAAAGAGTATTCTACACTTTTAGTTTTAGTCATAATAAAATGAAAATTGTATTTTACACCTACACAAATTTTGTTTTTACTATTTTATTTGTAACACAAATCTAAAGCAAGAGACACAAATGAATAATTTTCTATTTAAGATGAATAATTTATAACATAATGTATAATACATCTATAATGCCGACTTCTACGTGTTTTTATAATATTGACACTATAGAATTGTCAGCTTCCATTAACTTTTCATTGGCCAGACTATTATTCAACGATAATTTCGAATACAACGACGTTACTACCTAAACCATTACAAAATTTTCAATGTCATCTCATTACACTTCCTAGCACTGGGCTTACACTTTTGAACCCTTTGTACGTAGGACGAAACGACGCGATCCTCAAGTGGCGCGAAATCGTCCACGTTAATGCACTCTCTCGCTGGCTTCTACGTGCAAGTACTATTATACCTTAACCCGCGTGTATTAGTGATGATGCGAAGCGACGCATTGTTCGTCTATATAATGACGCCTGGCTTGGTCCATGTAGTGCAAGCTGGTAATGCATCAGTCCGAATAGGCCGAGGATGTGCAGTATTGGAGTCAGCGGATCAATGGCGGCGTGCAGAATCAAGCAGTTCGATTGAAAGTACATAGATAAATATACATTATATTTTTCCTAAGAACAATAAATATTTACAAACAAATATATATAGGTATAAAATTACATTAAAATCACATTGGCATCACATTGTTATAGGAAGATGTGCAGTATGTCCTTAGAGCTGAAATTTTTGTTTTACATAAAAACTAGTCAATAGTCTAGGTACAGGTAATGTTTCATATTAGGATCCATCGCAATAAAAACCGCTAATAGGCGGCATCAGATGCCGCGAGCAATGATCGAAATGGCGTCCAATCATACATGCGCGGTGATATACGTGCTGTCTGTGAGAGTAACACAAGTAAAGAGGCACACAAAAACGTTCACACACAGCATACATATGTACACACATAGCACCGCGCAGATGTGAGTAAACGTCATTTTATTGCTCGCGTCAGATTTAGTACACATTCAGGCTTATTATCTCTCGATACGCTAATAAATACATTCACACTCGCACAAACGCAAATTAAAAATAAATTTATAATAGATATTTAGGTTTTTATTATTATAAATTGTAGATTTATATAGATATAGGAGGAGATATACAGGTCTAGTCCGAATTCGATCATGTTTTCATTTTGAAATTTCTCATGAATTTGTAATCCAGCACAAATTAGTGCTTATAAAGTTTACATCAAAATTATTGACAAGGCCAATAAAAAAGTTAACAAAAAAGTTATCATAAGTATAATTTGTATAAATTAATTACGATGTAAAGTGTGGAAATAGTAAGAATTTATTAGCATATAGTATGATAAAAGATAATTTTAATTAACTTCGTTTAATTATTTGTATAAAACAATATTATTGATTGTTGGATATTTACAGATGACAACAGAAATTTCGTCTAATATTTATATATCAAACAATAAGAATAAATTTATGACACATACTTACATACTTTTTTATACTCACATGGGGGGACCACGGAGTCCGGGTCACCGATTTTGATGAAACTTTAGGGATCGTTTTCTGGTGCCTAAAATCGAAGCCCAATACTCATGGTTTTATCCCATGGGCCTTTGTATGATACATACGATGTATTTCATTAACGTTGATAAGGAAAACGTGCCTATTATGGAACACCTTCAAAAACGTGTCCCTTACATGGAACGGTAAACAAAATCATAAAATAAGGTATAATAATAATATTAATAAAGAACCATTAAAATCATATTGGTATTTATGCTTGTATTATTTTTAAATATACAAACATAAGTATTATTATTCAGAAAGTAATTTAAAAAAAAAATATTTATTATGTGTTTTCAGAACCGTACAAATAAGTGTCTTTTTTTAGCCAAGATAGCTTATCAGTACGACTATGTTATTTCACTGTAATTATAAATCTAAGTGATTTAATAATACCTATAATAGCTTAAATTGTAGCTTTCCATCCATAGATTCGAATTATTTACACGTTATTTTTATATTAATGCTATTTTCATTTAAATTTAGCTGTTCCACAATGGGTACATAAAATCACGCTAGTTCCCATGTATGGAACATCTTTGCAAGCACCTTTTTTATAATAATTATAGCTTATAGCATGTTGTTTTCTATTTCATAACGTATTAAATGTTATATTTTAATGATTTATTTATAATGCATACAAAAATTTGATAAAATAAATGTGTTCATTGTATTTGGTAACCTAACCTAAAACAAGTCAAATCAGCAATACATATCGAAATAGTTAACCTACCCTATGGTTATTTTATGTTATTAAAGAACTTTCACTAAACGGTGTCAATTTAATTTTTTCTTCATTCCTAGTGTATATCATGAGGATTTTTATTAATTTCTATAACAATAACAAATAAAACCTATAAACTAATTATAGGTCATATTTATATAATTATAGTCATATTTATAGGCCATATAATATAGGTCATATTTATATAATTATAGTCATATTTATGTAGTAAATATCTGTTCCATCATAGGGACATGGAGTTTGGAACACGGGGACAAGCTGTGAAAACAGCGTTCCATGATACGTACATGCTGTTGCTTTAGTTTTTTATTTATAATAATTCAAATTAAGGAAAAATTTGTAATTTGCACATTCTAAATTAATTTATAAACTATAGCCCTTCAAACAATATTCTTTTTATACCCAATATTAACAATTTTAATAATGTAAATTAGATGACAATCTTGCACCACCTGAAAAGTGTTCCATAATGGGGACATAGTCACGCCATCTTTCTCTATTGTTTGCGAGTTGCATCCAATCCTCCTTATAACAACCTATTTCTTGTACGTCAATTTTAAAATTGTCTTTCCACCTTCGTTTTGATCTATCTGGAGGTCTTGCGCCTGTCGGCTTCCCTATGAGCACTCTAAGTGCTGCTCTTTCGGTACCCATCCTAGCTACAAGCCCAGCCCACCCTAGTCTTCGAGATTTAATCACTCTGGTAATGTTTGGATTCTCGTACAGCTCGTGTATTTCTTGGTTGTGTAAAATTCTCCATTCTCTAGTAATCTCATATATTTTGTCCCCTAATATCTTTCTAAGGACTCTATTTTCAAATACATTAAATCTATTTTCTTCCCGCTTGGTATAACTCCCACGTTACGCGTTCGTATAAAAGTACTGAGATTATGATTTTTCAATATATTTCTAATTTAGTCTATCGCAATAGTAATCGTGATTTTAGTAAGTTATTTACCGAATATAGGCATGCATTTCCCGAATGCAGCCTCTTCTTGACTTCTTTATGAGATTCATTTTTGTGGTCTATTATCGTGCCAAGGTATTTAAAGTCGTCTACTTTTTTGAAAGTTTTGCCAGAGACTTTCAAGTCTGTATCAGCAATGTGCTCTGCTAGTGATCATGTACTGGGTTTTCTCTTCACTTAATTCTAGGCCTATTTCGTTAGCTGCTTTTATTAGTATTTCTACGTTTTTAATACGGTTTCTTTTTTTTTCTATAATGTCTATGTGATCTGCGTATGCTAGCAATTATGTTAGGGAGCCATTTATTATAATTCCTTCTTGACTATTTTGTACTGCCCTGGCCACGTATTTTAAAACTACACAGAAAAAAATTGCTAAAATCAACCAAGTTTCAATTGATTTAAAAAAATGTTCTTGTTCCATAGTAGCCAAGAAAAGTTAAAAGCACAATTATGGTTTGAAATAAAATAGTATTTGTTCAACTAAAGTAATTATTTACTTAAACTGAACAAAAATGATTGAGTATCAAATGATTAATAATTTAATTTAAACATTCATTTATTAGAATAAAGGTAATGTGGTCTTACAGCAAATAAAATTTCTTTTGAATTTAATATATATTTCTTTAACTGAAAGAATTATTTATTTCAATTAAACAAACATAATTTAATATCAAATAATTAATAATTTGATTAAAATAACTATTAATTTGAATTAATGTAATATGTTCTTAAAGTAAATAAAATTTCCTTTATAAAGTATATATTCATTTGACTTAAGTAATTACTTACTTAAATTATAGAAAAATAATTTCGTATCAAATAAATATTTTCTAAAAAATAGTTAATTTTGACTTTTTAAAAAACTTTTTTTTCTTTGTTGATTACTTTTTTTATGACACATTTATTTATTAGATTCAATTAAATATTTATTTATCAAACAATACTTTGTTATCTGAAAATTAGATGACAATCACATACCTAAGTCTTATATAACTATTACAAGATAACCTCACATTATACCTAGTACAATCGCTGTATACATATCTTATACGCTACGCAATGTACAAGAACGACGCTACGCCAGTAGTTTACGCCACCTACGTTAAAATCTGAAACTAAGAGGGTCCTTATTATCATTCAGGGACCAATTTCATCACTTGCGGGTTTCGCAACCGTTTTCGGCCGTTTTTTAAATAAATGATTTACTTCAATTTAATAAATATTTACTTGAGACGAAAACTTATAGTTGTATAATTGAAAAACTTTTCTGTTATGTTATGCATTAAAGAAATGATTTACTTGATCTTACTAAAATGTAATCTTACTAAATTTTAATTTTAATAAAGTAAAAAAATTATAAAATTAAATGTACTCCTTTGCAGAGAAAGATTTATACAGATGTATAATATTATTTTACAATAGATGTAGCCACTGAAGTTATACTTTATCTGCTTTAACTTAGTATATTGGGCCGGTACTATTATTACTGAATAAGAAGTACTATTATTATGAATTTTCCAGTCAACATTTTTAACACAACACTAAAAAGTGATAAATATATATATATATATTTTTAATAGAAACAGCTTAAAAAAATACGCTTTTAAAAGTAAAAAATAATATTTTTTGATAATGTATGGAATAAAAAATTTGCACGAAAAAATCCATTAGATCCGTCAGATAAAACGTGTGGATGTTACGTGGTATACCAATCCACAGTAGTATAGATATTCTACGATAGGGAACTGTGAAGCGACGTTTAGGGCTGCACGAGACCAAGACAAGAGGATAGTTTTGAAAGTATCGTCTTGTTCTCGAGAAAGTCTCGACACATAAACTCTTGTCTTTTATTAACTTTAATTTAATTTTTTAATATGAAAACCATAAGTTACTGTATTTTAAATTTAAATTATACATTAATTTAATTTTTAGTGCAATTAACTTTCCCATTAATGGAATCAAACTAGTTGAAAGTTTCTATAATAGTTATGTTATCTATTCAGTAAAAATATTGGGAATCCTTTGTGCTATTGTATATACAGTGCCATGTATTGCAAAGTATAGAATTATAAAAGGTTTGGTGCAAAGGTTTCGTCTCCTTAACACCCAAGTGGAAATGACAACTGTGAAAAACTATGAAAAAATTGTGAAAAACTACGAAAAAAATGTGATAAAATGTGAAAAAATGTGAAAATACACATACTTCTGGAACATCTTTTACATACAAATATGCACATTTTTCACACTTTTTCACAGTTTTTTCTTAGCTTTTCACAGTTTCTCACACTTATAAAACACACGTATTTTATCTAATAAAACTTACACTATTTATCACATTTTTTCACACTTTTTCACAGTTTATCACATTTCCTCACATATTTTTTAATTGCAATCTCTTATATAAAGGAAATTACAACTGTGAGAAATTGTGATAAAATGTGAGAAACGGTGAAAAACTGTGAAAAACTATCTGAAACTGTGACAAAAATTATGAAATATTCTATAATATTCTTTGAAATCCTATTCCAAATGTAAGTCCAATTACACAGTTTTTCACGAAATTCTCAGGGATTTACACACTTTTCCATACATTTGACACAGTTTTTCACATTTTGAAATTTCCACTGTGGTATGTAATCGGTTATACTTATGGCGGATATAATTTTAACAATGTATATTACAATAGGCTGGTTAATGGAATCAAAGCCATTATACGCCGCTTAAAAATAAATATATAAATAATTAATGATGCCCTGGTAGAAATTCATCCCGTCCACTTTATAGATCTATGTAGAATAATCTCGTGCTGTGTAGATCTATGTAGGCAAACTAGATAGTTATTACAAAGGCGTGTAACGGTAGTCCCATCTAGTTTCCCATATTATTAGCCCCGATAAAACTAGATAAGCAAAATTATGACAATAACAGCCACTTCAAGGTTATGTTTTAAAAAACATAAGCATAATCTATTATGATTATTATGTATTTAAGAACTCAATAATAATATTATGTTACACATATATATTAAACAATCAAAATAAGAAAATAATCTGAATATCCAAATAACTATATGAAGTATTAGTGCATATATTTATTTTATTTATGTAAAATTAGTTTCCTTACATTTGATTATGTCCCATCCTAAATACAGGCTTGGTTTCAAAAGCTGTATGGTTTATGTAAGGAAAACTATTTTCACACACATTTATTATCAACTGATTAATTTTCTATTTTAAAAAAAAAAAATGTATTTGAGTTATTATATGTATGTTCTATTTTTATATTTCCTACTGTGATTAATTTATAATCAAAAACTTTAATTTGACATCTATGGACAGTTAAAACATAGTAATTTGTTACTTATAAAGAAAATTATCGTCTACATGTGTTCGACTATTGTGTTTGTCTTTGAAAATGTTGTCACGGATGAGCAGTTTATGTATTATAAGAACTCACATATAGATACAAAATTATTTGCAATTCTGAAATTAAAATTTTAGTTTTTAAATAAAGCATGGCATAAAGTACATATTTGTACATATGATATTATTATTATTTATATATTACTTTTCAAGAAACAACTACATCAATCAATAACATTATTTTGTGATCACTGTTTTTCATATGCAAGGAACATTATTTCTAAATTTTCATTTCTTAAGTTAGATATGCTTTCTGGATACTTTTATATGTAAATAGTATGAATAGAACTATAGATCTTATTATTATAATTGAAAACTTGCATGTTAAACTTTTTTTAACATTAATTTTTACAATAAAAGTTCTGTTCAATAAATAATATATAACCTCACAGATTGTATACGTACATATTATTATTGAGAAAACTATGTAGATCTGTGTGGATTTATCGAGTTTTGTACCGTCTAGTACTATCTAGTTTACCTACAAAGGCCGTTATAGCGGATGTGGGCGCCACGATAAGATTCTACCAGAGTGCTAATAATTATAATACTGTATATATATGCTAATATGTAATATATGCTATATTGTAAAAAGATCCAAATATCTAAATTTTAAATAAATATATCACAAAATATATATGGTATTACTATCTAAAAGTTTATAGATATAATGTTAAAATAAATATTCCACAAAGTTTTTACAGACTTTTGATTTTAAGACTAACTTCTGATTTTAAGGATAACTATCTTGAATTAAAATTTCTTTATACATATATAAGTATTAAAATTATCAGGGTTTACCGTACTTTTGGAAACCTTTTTGTAATATCACTACGTTCAACGGAGGTTATAAACGGAGCTACGGTCATCGAAGTGAATTTACAATTTTGATTGTAAAATCAGTATCAAAAATACTACTTAACAGTACAATTTTTGGAGGTTAGGACAACTATGTAACAAATAGAGTCACGTAGATACTTGAAACTTATATATTTATATACTATTTTATACATTTATTTTAAGTACAGTTGTGTATTTAAAGCTGAAAAATATGCTAAAATTAACATTATAAAAAAAAGCAAATTTCGAAATTGTTTTGATTTCGCGTATATTGCTAGAAAATTGTAAAATTGCAATAAAAATGAAATTTTCCTTTTACTTGACTATATTCAGTTAGAATACTTTACTAAAACGGCTAGGAAATTTACTACGTCTAATGTAGATTATAAATTGACCCACGTTAGACGCAACGAATTCACTTAATTTATTGTAAATTATTCGCGACTAAAATAACATTACAATTTGTATCAAATAAATTCGCCATTCAACTACGTATTTGTATGTGTAATTGAACTAATTGAGAAGTAATGTTAGTTTGTTTTTTTTACAGAGGAATATCTTATTAACACTTTTTAGCAAAAGATAGATATTTAGCTGTACATTTGTGACGTGTAATTACACCTCAGTCTGCCTGCCTGCCTGCCTGCCTGCCTGTCTGCCTGCCTGCCTGCCTGCCTGCCTTAATAATTAATTAATATGATCTTTGAAAGTTAATTGTCTTGTTGGATTCTATGGTTTGGCCTTTTATATTTATTTCTGAATTTCCGAGTTGGATATTTCGTTTATTGAAGTGAACGTAAACTGTATTTAGGGGAGAAAGTTCTAACCCAAGTTCATATAGGTTATCATATAAGATATCAATTGCATTTTCTAACAATCGTTTACTCTTTATCGTTGTAGATCTATTGCAATATAAGGCTATATCATCAACAAACTGAGAAGCATCAGACATCCTATAGATACAAGCTTTTCTAGTACGATTTCTATGATCACATTATTGAAAGCCCCTATTACTTCTAGGAACGCTGCGTGAAGGTCTTTTCTTCAGCTAAAAGAATCTTCGGCTGTCAACAGAAGATTCGTTAGGTTATCAGCAGTACATTGACCTTTCCTAAAAGCAGATTGACTATTAGGTAAAATATTTTCTTTTTCGAGCCGATATTGAAGTTTGTTTTTCAATAGCGTTTCGAAAAGCTTGCACACAGGACGTGAGACAGATTGGTCTTACGGACTTACCATCTGCTTTATTAATAAAATGTACAAAGGATTCATTCCATTCTTTGGGGTATTCGCTTTTTTTATAATATTTCATTAGAGATGTCTAATAGTATAAGTTTATATTTTATGGGTAATCTCTGTAACATATCGTATTCGATACCGTCAGTTCGACAGGCGGAATCGGCGTTTTTCTTTCAAGCGCAACGTTAAATTTTAAAAAACTGAACGAAGATTCTAAAAATTCATTTTTATTACAAACAGGTACTTTTCAGGGTCAGTGGCGCACCAAGGGGGACTTATTTTGTCAAGGGCTACTTTTATTATATCTTGGGTTTGATGGTTCTCGGAAGTGTGATTAGGTTTCCCATTTATCCATTTGTTTTTTAAGATTCTTAATTTATTCCAAACTTAATATTTATCTGTGTTAAAATTAATATTTTGACTAAATTTTTTATGGTCGTCTCTTTTCTTCTTTTTAAAAAGTCTAGTAGCGTTGGCGGCTGCTTTCTTATTTTCATATATAGTCTTCTACGCGTCTTGAAAATCACAATTTTTTAAAATTGGCTGTTCTTAATCTGTATACCTTATCACACTCCGAGTCCCACCAAGAAACTGGGTTTTTGAGAATTTTGTTATTGACTTTTTTTCTATCTGGAGTATTGGTTGGGACTGGCTTTTTGTTACCTTTTCAACTAAATCAACGTTTGACAAATAAATGCAGACTCTTTGTCCGAATATTTTTGAAATATATCTAATTTGGTTGAGATCAATTATTGTTTTTAGACCGTCTACGTAGTCATCAATAGAAACGCCTTCGATGGAGTCAAGAATGATGACGTGTTCTCTTGTTGGAAAGGTTTGTTTTGCTGTGGCATTGGCGTATGTTAGTTGACTGTTAGATTCAGAAGAACTTTGGTTCGTGATTTCTTTAGAAGCAAGGCCCCCGTTGTCGGAGGCCATTGCACTATCGCTGTTATGCATTTCAAACTGCAAGCGCAGTTTGAATGCTTGAGCACTTCACTATCCGAAAATTATAATTTAATAATTTCGGCTATAAGTAATGGGAACGAAACACTCGTCATCAATGGATTTGTTGACACTCGCGACGATAGCGGTACACACGTCTGCTCGCAATGGTGTCTCATACCGGACTCGCGTTTTTATATTTAAATATCTTAATGTTTCCCAATTTTTCAGCAGATTCTATTCCCTCCAAATATATGAAATAACTTTCATTTTAGAAAAATGATCAAACACTGTCCTGATGAAAAATGTTTAAATATAGCTGGATGTAAGTCAAAATTTGACATATACAACTGTTCTTTTAAAGAAAAAAAAATTTTGTTAGCAAGGACGTACTTTATTTTGCATTATAGAGCTACGACGAGTGGTCAAAAATGATCCTACCTTGATTAAATAGTTTTTAGTAATTTTTTTCAGGATATTACGTAAAATGTGCAAAAAATAAAATTTTAAAATGTATTTGATAATGTAGAAACCTCTTAATGTTAACTTCAGGTGATTAGCGGACAATATATCTCATTTTTAAGGTAATTACAACATATTAAAGGGGTTAAAGAAAAAAATTCGAAATTTGGGAAATTTTGAACCACCCTAATACACATTTTTCAACAGTTGATCACTTTAGCAAATTTAGAAATAGATTTTGAATCTTTACCGTACCTATATGTTCAAAAAGTTATATATCCTATATAAAGAAAGTAATTGCTGTTTTGTAACGCCATAAATCGGAAAAGTATATAATGAAAATATAAATGGGGGAAAGGGAGTGAGGCGGAGAGTATGGTGATAAAATTGAAGGAGACAAATTTTACTCACATAAATCATAAAGTAATACATCATTATTTTTTATAAGTTCGTGTGGAAAATTTGTATATGGGGATTATATAAAAAACCGCTATAAAAATGTGTTTAAAAGTCAATTTTTAATAGTTATAACGAAGTATTTGGGTGACGAGTAAAGAAAATATGTTACACAAAAGTAAATATCGCCGATGTAAATTCTAGATTTTCCATCTAGGAGTATTTATCAGTCCATGGTCGTCATCTATTTCTCTGATTTCTTCTGTATGTCCTTCAGACTCTTGCCCATCGTCTCGGGCACGCATAAGTAATAGTAAACCACGGACACGTATATACCACTGGCGTAGAACCAGTAAAGATATCTCGCTCCCATGAGATTCAGGAATGGAATAAATGTTCCCGTGGAAAGCGCCGAGAACAGAGCCGAGGTTCCAGAAAAGCTCAGGCTTGCAATGGTCTTCAACCTAACGGAAATACAAATATTTAGATGACGTGCAATGTCCTAGCTTAATTCTTTTTCTTAGCAACTGGGTCAAATTTGTTTGCACGTTTGAATGTGTGACTGCAAGTGTGTATGTATATACCTATAATGCGAGAGTAACAAATTCTGAGAGCTAATGTATATGATGTTATTTTAACGATAGGACATGATATGAATTTTAAGTGACTAAAATAATTTCCCAGAGAATCACCCATATGTGTATATATATATATATATATATATATATATATATATATATATATATATATATATATATATATATATATATATATATATATATATATATATATATTATATATATAATATATAGAAAATCATGTGGACCCATAGAGAGATATATATATATATATATATATATATATATATATATATATATATATATATATATATATATAATATATATATAAATAAAATTTAAATATTTTATCGAAATATATCGGATAATTTTGTTGTTGTTGTTAGGTGACCTTGAATAGCTACCGAAAAGAAACTGCACTTTTTTCATCGTCCACGTGATTTTCTATATATATTTTCTATATATATATAGAAAAGTAGCTATTCAAGGTCACCTAACAACAACAACAAAATTATCCGATATATTTCGATAAAATATTTAAATTCACCGAAAAAGAAAATGTAATATATAATGAATAATTCATTTTTACCTAAAAATATATAACCAATTTAATTAAAATTTTAAGGTGGTTGGTCTTGGAAAAAGTGGTTTTAAGCACTTGAATCATCACACCAAAAATCATGAAGATAGCTTTCTGCAGTACAACAAGGTATGTTACACAGTGTGTAAAGCATTGATAGCAAAATAAAAATGTTTGACGTGGTGGTATGCCATATACATTTAGAAATATATCTGTTTGAATGTCGAAAAAGTAGTGTATTTTAAAATGTCTCCTTTACCCCTTGACAACCAGGCGCCCCATATTACATTATACATTATATACGCTGACTCTATTTACGAATTTTGTTTTTTAACAAGAAAAGTAGTACTTATCCATATTTACCTTGGCGAGAAGAGTTCACCTACCAAGGTGCTGGGTATGCAACCGCAGCCAGCACAGTAAGACACGATGTAAATCAGCAAACAGACACATGGCAGCCAGGTCAGCAACGTAGCATTGTATCCCATGCCCAACAGGTGAAAGTGGATTCCCAAGCTGGTGAGAGACAGGGCCATGCCCAGGCTCGAGGCCAGCATCAGGAGACGGCGACCGAATCGGTCGACGAGGCATGTAGCCAGAAGACCGGAGATCACGGCGAAGAAACCGGCTATGGTCACTATGAGGCTAGGGGTCACGCTGACTCGACTGCTCGTCAAGATTATCTCCATGTAGTTGTTGATAACGTTGTAGGCGCCGAAGTAACGGAAGATGTTGATCACGAACATCATCGTGAAGCTCTTTCGATATCCTGTGGGCCAATGAAGTTTAATGTAATATATACCTGAATTATAAAAATTTATATAATAATCTGTTCTTATATCACAATATGAGAAACAATATAATATAAGAAAAAGTCATTTCAAGCGACAAAAAATTCTTTTTTAACAAAATTACTATAGGTACTGCAAAAGTATATATATATATATATATATAAAATTAGAAATAATCGATAGACCTGCAAAGTTACAGCCAATAGTTACACTTGAGGCGTTGGGTGCAAGATCAACTTAACCAAGGTTAAGTTTTGGGAAAGAAAAGACGTTTAAAGTTTATATATCGACGCCTGAGCGGAAGAACCGAGGTTAAGTTCTTTCCCAAGACTTAACCAAGGTTAAGTTTTGGGAAAGAAAAGACGTTTAAAGTTTATATATCGACGCCTGAGCGGAAGAACCGCCTATCTCGGACTGCGCGTGAAGAACCTTCTGTTTCGGTCGGCGCGTGAAAAAGCTCCTATCTCGGCTCGCGCAAAGAACCTCTTAAGAGGGTGTTAAACCATTCAAATTTCTCGCCGAAATTCCTTACCTCAAATCTTTGACCGAGGTATGAACAATTGATTACAATTAATAAATAAACTGAATTATTAAAAACCAAGACATTATTGCCCTTCCTTTTGTAGCATTTTACCACTCTGCTAAGTTTCAGGTAATAATATCATTGTATATATAAATGGCATTTGAACGACATTTCGAATCACCTTTCGTAGATCTCTGTTTTATCACGAAATTTCGTTCAATTGCCATTGATGTAATACGCAAATTTTTGACTTGAAACTTTGCACAGTGATAGATAATTACAAAACGAAGAGCAATGACTTCTTAGTTTTTCGTAATTCTGTTTATTCTATTAATTATAGTCAATCTTTTAGAATTATCGGGTCGGTAAGGAAGGAAGGATAAAAATTGACTTTGACATCCCCTTAACTCGCCGCGGTGAAGAGAATCCTATCTCGGCCCGACGAAGAAGCTCCTCTTATATTATCCGTATAATATTATTATTAGATCTACAAATTAATTCGGTGCCTTTACTTTGGTATCTTGTAACTCTGGTTTAAACTTGAATTTTTTTCCCGCCCTAAGGTGGTTTCAATGAGCAAATCTTAAGCTTTAAAAAACACTATAATAGGTCGAGGTCCTGCGAACTTAACCTCGAAAATCATTAGTGAAAACAATGTTATCCGACAAGGAGCATTCGAGACACTGCATTCTTTTTGCATTCGAATTGAAAAAAATGCAGCTGAGGCGACCGAAATGATTTGCTTCACCTTAGGAGTAGGTGCGGTGACACATAAAACGTGTAAAAAGTTGTTCCAGAGATTTCGCAATGGTGCTTTTGACCTCTCCGACCGAGAAAGACCTGGTCAGCCGAAAGAATTTGAAGACGCGGGACTGGTGCAACTCCTGGAGGAAAACCCTACTCAAACGGAAAAAGAACTTGCACACTCTCTCGGAGTTACTTAGCAAGCAATTTCCCATCGCTTGCATCGACTATGAAGAATTCAAAAGGCAGGCCGATGGGTACCTTATGTGCTCATCCCGGAGAAAAAGGAGAGGCGCTACGACTCAAGATTGTGACTGGTGATGAAAAGTGGGTATTGTATGAAACCCCTAAAAGAAAAAAATCTTGGGTTCAGCCCGGTCAACCTTCAACATCCACAGCCAAACCCAATATCTGGTGGGCCATGAAAGGTGTGCTGTATTATGAATTGCTAAAACCGGGTGAAACTGTCATTGCTACGCGATATCAAGAGAAACTCAAGCGTTTGAGTGAAGAAATTAATGTGAAAAGACCGTTTACGGGAACTGGGGCTAGACAAGTGCTCTTGTTACATGACAATGCAAAGCCACACACCGCAAGATCGACAAAAGACGTTATAAATTTATTGGGCTGGGAAGATCTCTCTCATGCGGCTTATTCTCCAGACATGGCTCCTACAGATTACCACCTGTTCCGGTCTCATCAACATCACCTTTCGGATACGCACTTCAAGTCAGTGGAGGAGGTCGAAGAAAGCATCACAACTTTCATCCAATCTAAACCACCATCATTTTACCGTGAAGAAATTCGCAAACTACCCGAAAAATGGCAGAAATGTGTACAAACCGACGACGATTACTTCGATGATTAGATACCGATTTGTTCGTTTTATATTAAACTTTGAATTCGAACAAAAATGGCACCAAATTAATTTATAGACTTAATATATAATAATATTATAATAATATTATACAATATTATACAGAATTAAAATCGGATACAAAATATAAAAGTCTGTAGTGTTTTGTCGAATCTTTTTCTAGTTGACTATAAATACGCATGCATTAACATATATGCATACGCATGCATGTACCATGCACATAATAGCACACCTTTTGAACACACACGTAGAGTACATACACATACATGCAAACAGATATTCTTGTAAAACTTAAATCTAAAACTACGTAATTTTAGAAAGGCGTACCAAAGAAGAGATAATAAAAACTGCTTATACACCTACTAGGTTCTTTTAGTTCCCTGAGTCTCTCCATCAGTGGGACCTTGGACGTGGTGACGTAGTTCTGCAGCTCTTTGAGCTCCTGCTTGACGTCCATTCTGCGCCTGAACCACTGCAGTGATTTCTCAGCCTTGTCCAGTTTGTCCACCATGATCAACCGGTATGGTGAGTCCGGGATCATGGAAAATAGCAGCAGGAACATTACATTGGGTACGAGGCAGATGTAGGCGTAGACCTTCATAGAGACATAGGGACCCATGAGGTTTCCCACGAATACGCCGATCGACTGTGTCGTTATGTTCCACACGACCTAAAGGGACCAAGATCATTTAACGCCGGTTATACAAAGAACTTACAAGGAAGGTGGAGTTGTTCGTTTTTTCTTTTATAGAGGTAACGTTATAGGTGATATCTCATATACAATGCTTTTTATGTTTACAAGAGAATATTTGACAAACTTTCATTTGAAGCTTTGACAATTGATTCTCATCACGTTGATCAAACGTTACGATAGACACAAAGTCTGAAAATGGTTATTTTCCGAGAGAAAGTATGAGTAAAAAAATTTACGTGCATATATATGGTAAAATGAACAAAACGTTAATTAGAAATCAATCATATATTTTAATAAATAGTGTTTGTTAATCTTACATAAAACGCTGTATTTATATGAAAATTAACGTATTGTAAAGCGGATTCCCTGAGGGTATTATGGATATAATTAAGCCCAACAACTCTCACATTAGAGGTAAATATATTATCTTTTGAGAGAGAAATATTAAAAAATTGGAGGTAAATATATTATGTTTTGGGAGAAAAATTAAAAATTAGTCGCACAATGTAAATATTGATTTTCGAATCGAAGTTTTAAAGGTGTTTTATTCGTTCAAATCCTTTTACTACAATATATATATATATATATATATATTGTTAGGGCCGTTTGCACTTGCAGCGGCCCTATTATATTTCATATTTTCGCGCGCACTGTGTTTCCCTCTCGCGCGAGAAATGAAGCGCTCGCTCGCACGATTTCTTGCGAGAGAGGACACAAGTGCGCGCTTTCTCCCACTTTCTTCCTTCCTAATTTCTGCTAAGCGAGGTCAAAAACCAATTGTTCTCGCTGAGTTCTCTCTCTTCCGGCTTGACCGCGACTATGGCAAGTTCGGGGCCTTTACGCGCATCGCGGCGCCTGTTTTCGCGACCGCGTGTAAAGTCTACTTTCTTTTAATTATACACTAACAAGTAAATATTAAGGCAACATGTAAATAATTGATTTTAAGAGCAACAATAAATGCTCACTTTACTTTGTGATATTAATACTAATCTCAGTGTAACCCTATTTAATCTCCTACAGATTCCGCATCCCTTCACCCGCTACACGTGTTCCGGGCTATCTAGCTTAAGTGTCCTAAAGCTGCACTTTCGCACGACGCTAGTACCGCGCTTATAAGCAATGTTAATTCTTATTTAAACTCTTGCGATTTGCCAGCTAGCGCGCGAATATATATATATATATATATATATATATATATATATATATATATATATATATATCTCTATGGGTCCACATGATTTTCTATATATTATATTTTTAATAATCTAAGCAATTTAAGCTTATCTTCAATTTCGGCTTCATTTACAATTATTCTTTTAGTTGTTTTAAAAAATTTATATATATATATATATATATATATATATATATATAAATTTTTTAAAACAACTAAAAGAATAATTGTAAATGAAGCCGAAATTGAAGATAAGCTTAAATTGCTTAGATTATTAAAAATATTAGGACAATATATATATGGTGGAGTTCGCCGCTGCTCGCTCCGCTCGCCAACCCCTATTTTTCACTTTTAATAAGATAAATAGCGGAAAAAAAATTAGAAAAAAGCGACATTTTTGTATAAACTTAAAATTTTTTAACATATTTTTAACATATAAAAAGGGATGTTTTGCTGGGATAATAAATAAAATAAAATAAAATATTTATGTTAACAAATAGTACTTTTCGACACTGTTAGGTACGTTGGATGTTTAACGCATGGGACGTTTTTCACACGAGTGAAGCGAGTAAATGCGGGCAAATGCGGGCAAATGCGGTAAAAAGTAATTTTTTACAGTCCATTAGTCCCGCTTTTCAAGTCAAAAAGTGGCCACACTTCAGATGGACATGAAGTACTATATGTAACTCGAGAAAATAGTCTATTTTTTGCCTTTGTTACATAATATACTATTATGAGTTATCAATGATCGAATAAGCTTAAAGGGGACTCCTTGGTTTTCTAAAAATCTGTCAGTGACCCTTAAACTTTTTCAAACTTTACTATCTTATTAATGCTGACATTAGATGATTATACATACATTTTGAGCCCTTTTTGTCAATCTACTTTTTTTTTATTTTTGAAAACCCAAAAAGTAGCTGGTGCCCACCTTATCGGCCAAAGCATTCCAAAAAATTCTGACACTATTCTGAACCTGAAATGAGTAAAACTTGTCATTTTCTTTTAATTTATATTCTGTTTTTACCTTTAAAAGATCAAATATATTTTAAACAATTTGTTAAAGGTATTTTTACATTAACTATGATTTGTTATAATTTTTCACTTTCACAAAACCTATTAAAAAATAACAAGTTTTATTTAAAATGCTTTAAAGGGTATTCTGTGCAAGTTTTAGCTAAATCCATCATATCTGTGTGCACCGGTTATTTTTTAAAAATTAAAAAATAAATTGTAAAGAAATTAAGGTTTGTGCAAATAAAACTATGTTTCTTCTTAATATTTGGAACACATAATAGTACAGAGTATTCCCGCGGGCAGGTTTACTGCTCGAGCGACGCGAGGCCAGTAATCACCCGAGGGAATGGTCGACTTAACTCTCGTGTTGAATATAGAACTTTATTCACGACTTAACTGTGTAGCCACTTTGTTGACTTGAAAAGTGGGACCCAATCATTCATTGTTAATACAAACTAAAATTTCAAAAATTGAAAATTTTATAAAATATACAATATTTTCAATATTTTTCTAAATATACAATATATTCTAAATTTTCAAAATTTTCAAAATTTTCTATATATCCAAAATTTTCCAAAATTCTCCAAAATTTTCCAAAATTCTCCAAAATTTTCCAAAATTCTCCAAAATTTTCCAAAATTCTCCAAAATTTTCCAAAATTCTCCAAAATTTTCCAAAATTTTCCAAAATTCTCCAAAATTTTCCAAAATTTTCCAAAATTCTCCAAAATTTTCCAAAATTCTCCAAAATTTTCCAAAATTCTCCAAAATTTTCCAAAATTCTCCAAAATTCTCCAAAATTTTCCAAAATTCTCCAAAATTTTACAAAACTCTCCAAAATTTTACAAAATTCTCCAAAATTTTACAAAATGTTTGAATTATTAATAGTACATTAATCTCACATATGCCGGATTAAAGTATTTTATTCCCGCAAATTTGCTATACTCCCGCATTTGCGGGAATAATAGTACATTATGCAATTAGCGGCGAAAGTAGCAGATTTGTCCCGCGGGTGAGTTTACTGCTCGAGCGAGAAAAACCCTCGCTACGCTCGTACATTAAACACACACAAAATCTACTTTTGTCCCGTGTTGCATATAGTATTTTATACCAGTCTTGACCGTGGTCAATTTTGACTCGGAAAAGCGGGGCCGACGCATTTTTTTATTTTACTAGGTTGATCTGGAAGAATGCGCATGCGCGCGCATGCACCTTATCCCTTTTCATTCCGCTACATGCCGTTGTGCGAGTGGCGGCGCTACCGGGAGACATTCCGCGAAACTAGTGCATGCATCTAGGTAGAATATACGTTCTACTGTACATATGTACATTATAAAATAAATATTTTTTACCATACCCTGGCCGAACGTACCACATTTCCTCCCGGCTCCGAAACTGAAATGTGTCATTTTTGGCCCGGGTATGGTGAAAAATAGTATATGCACCACGGGAGGAAAAATGGCTACCCCATAGTACGTGTTTACCACCCTCGCCTTTGGCTCGGGTGGCAATTTATACGTGCTGTGGACTAGCCAATACTTTTCCTCCCGTGATGCGTAATATACTATTGTTTATTTTGTAATTACAATTTCTTTATTTTTTGTAAAAAACCACTAGATGTATATCAATTTATTATAAAACGAATAGTATTGTAAAAAAAAAATTGTAAAAGAAAAAAATTTCAATTTTACTTTTACCCCGCAAATTTTACTTTTGCCCCGCAAATTTTACTTTCGCCCTGCAAATTGTACTTTCGCCCCGCAAATTTTACTTTCACCCCGATAATTTTACTTTCGCCCAAAAATATTACTTTCGCTCCGCAAATTTTATTTTCGCCCCGCAAATGGGTTTACGGGAAATATATGCTACTTTTGCCCTGATTTTCAGGGGCCAAAAGTGGCCATATCAGTCGAGTGTGGAATAAATTCATTATTACCACAAATGTGGAAATAAAATTCACTATTCTCGCAAATGCCCGCTTATTAGTTTTTCTAGCTTATCCTCTTATATGTAATTTTTACATTAATGTAATCACATTCTGCTCTATATAAATAAAAAAAACTACATAACTTACGCAAAATACGTAATTTATGCAAAATAGACTTTTATTGATTTCATGTATTTGACATATTATACATAATATTTAATGTTTACATAAAATTCGATTCGTATTGATAGTGGATGAGTGGATCCCGCTTTTCAAGTCAACTAAGTGGCTACAGTTAAGTCGTGAATAAAATTCTATATGCAACACGCGAGTAAAGTCGATTAATTCCTCGGGTGTAAAGAGTTTTAATTTAAGCTTTGTTTCATAAAAGAATATTATTCTGTTGCGATGTTATGAATAATCGAAAATAATGAGGAAAAATGCAAAAAAAATTTGAGGATTTTCAGCTCTTTAAATTCAGTAGTACTCCATGCATTTTTCGACGTTATTTTTGATTGTTCATAACGTTGCAACAGAATAATATTTTTATATGAAACAAAGCTTAAATTAAGTATCTTTTAGTCAACGTTCTTTACCATATTACGTCTTCTACCATATTATTTCTAGCAAAAAAGTTTCCAAGTTATGATACGAAGTATAGGTACCATTTTTTATTAAAATAACGCATATTTTGAATACAATAGTCATGTCTTAACCTCAAGAAACTATGGATGCTAGACATCATTTTTATGTATCAGAAAGAACTTCCCAAAGTCTCATTGAAAACCCTGGACTGTCCTTGTAAGTCAGCATATTTGTACAGTGTGTATCTATCTTCATCGGTATAAATAACTTTTAATGTATCCACACGCGGCATAATACTTCGACAGATGATGAAATAAAGACACAAAAAGTCTATGTTTTTAAATTTACAGTTAGGAATTATAAAGCATCTCGTTCATGTAAATAATAGATAAGGTTACTGTCATACGGGTGTCAAATATTATATGAGTCTCTCAACGAGGTCTCAATATCAAATCGTGTCATTCGAAAAATACTTAATTAGTCAGACCGATGCTGCCTTTTTTTAATTATTTAAAAACTTTTGTCCACGAATTGGGAGACCATTGAAAGTTGAATTACTAAAAAAATTATGCTTCACCATTCCGTATCATAATATAATTCTAAAATGTATATTCTTGAATGACGTTCAAGATTTGCTAAACATCAATCAGTCTTTCTTGTTAAAGAGAGTGCATTATTTTTACATTGGCAATCGTAGCATTATTATATCTAGTATCATTTGACGCAAGAAGTGTCCCAATAATGTAAGCAAATTTTTTTTAAATTGCAAAAAAAGATAGATTTTTAAGATGTTATTTATTTTGAAATAAATCAGACCTTAAAAATTTTTCTACGAGCCTGAGATGATTTTAAAAAACTTTATGCGTGAGTTAAGACATATATATTATAAATCCTGAGATTAAAAAGAATGTCTAAAGAGTGATTCTACTCGGTCCCTGAAGCCTTAAAATATTGCTGAACCCACTCGTCACAGACAATTACGAGGACCCACCTTGTTAATTCAATTTTCAATTTTGAGTAAATATTTCTTTGGAACTTTGTTGTCTTTAATTAAAAATAACAATTTCGAGAGAGAAAAGTTGAAAAATAGAAATCTTAATAAAATGAATTTCTTTATATGTAAATACGAATAGCACAAAGAAAGTTATATTCATGTTATTTTAATGCTATTGAATAAAAAAATATATTCAATATAAAAAGATCAAATCAAATTTTTATTTTTAAACTTTACATCAAAAAGTGAAGTATACGCTAATTGGATATATTATTACTTATATATAACATTATTTCAGTACCGTATAAATCAGTATCAGGGAATGAAACTATATAATGCCTATGCATTAACAAGATTTTATCTAATTTGTTACAAGTTTACGAACATTTCTCGAGACTCGCTAAATTATACTAGAGTTAAAATGAATTCGTATTCATAATTCATATCTTTTGAAATCACTATATTGTATTGAAAAGATTCCAAAAACAAGTGAACATTGGATAAGTACATCTTAAAATCTATGTGGTTAAATTTTGAAGGAATATTCTTTGAGATAAAAATTTATTTATGTAGGTAAAGACGGTAGAGCATTATATGGTCTTCTTACCAATGAGCCGCGGATCTCGGGGTCGGCGATCTCGGCTAGATAGAGAGATAGAGTTGTCCAGGCCATGCCCATGGCGAAGCCCCAGAGTAAACGCGAGGCGTACAGCCACTCGACGCTCGTAGCTGCAGTTACGCAGATCCAGCCGCTCATCATTGGCAGGCCGGCCAAGCACAGCGACATTTTGCGACCGACAGTGTCTGTTGGCAAAGTTTGCGACTACTCTTAGACGTTTCATGTCTGATTTGGGTAAAAGAATACAAATTTTTGCTTCCTTAAAGAGGAAGCTTTATGATAGCACAAACGCTGCCAACTAATTTGACACACAGCTTTCTCAAAGAGATATCGGGCATGCCATACAGTATATTATTATATTATGCGTAGGTTGTGATATGACAATGTCTTATGATGAGTTTTGAAAAATGGGTAATATCTTACCCCCAGAACAATACTACGACAACTCAGAAAACCATTAATCTATCCATTGGCACTTAGCTTCCTCAAACTAAGCTAATTGTTCTAATATTAAATTTCTTGTTTTAATAAATTAATTTTAAATTGCTATATATTTCGTTAATTAGGAACTCAAAAATGTGTGCTGGTTTATCGTTGATTGT
Organism: Gastracanthus pulcherrimus; assembly: GCA_949152435.1. NCBI lineage: Eukaryota > Metazoa > Arthropoda > Insecta > Hymenoptera > Pteromalidae > Gastracanthus > Gastracanthus pulcherrimus. The sequence continues at coordinate 41,641,742 of OX424572.1, forward strand.
TTAATTCACAACAGTTAATTCAACTAGCTGTAACCATAATCTTATTCTTATTTTACATTTATATTTTTCATTTATATCATATATAAATTAAATCTCTTTTAAGCAGTTTCGATACCATTATTTTTCAAATTAACAATTTTAATGTGATACATTTCACCTTGATTTTGAATTCAACAACATCTAAATCGCATAATTAAATCGTCCATACGTATCATTTTTACCCAGATTTATAAGAAATAAAACATAATAAATACTGATATACATTATTTCATTAATTTTCAAATACCTTTTCAATCAATATTTCAAAATATCAATGGAATTATTATAAAAATACCACAGAAATATCACCCTTTAAACAAATAAAGACGTTTTTATATATAACAAAAGAAGAAAAATAATTTATAGAAATTTCACAGCGATGGATATAAGTAATTTTATACACTTTCAAATGCAAAATGAAGCGATCATAGAGCCCCCCTTGGCTCAGTGGATAAGATAAGACGCTTGCCTACCAATACAAGATGCTCAAACAGTTGAGGGACTCAAGGACTCGATTCTCCGTGAAAATTCTCGACAATTTTTTCTCCGAGTTTTTGTCGGGAAAAATTCTTCGACTACTCATTGTGCTTTAATGCAGGATGTATGCATCCATTTAGCCTCCTCAAAAGTATCTGAGACGTTAGTAAGCAGGTGATGGGTTTGGCTCGACAAACATCGCACAATACAACAAACAGGTATATAAAATACAAATATAAAATACAAAATCACATATACATTGTGACATATTGGAATTTAACCATCGTATTATTTCTAAAATATAAAAATAATTTAAGTACCTTACCAATTTCAGAATATCTTAAAATATCGTAAAATAAAGAAATCATTGTAAAACAAAAACGGGTCGATGAATCTCAAAATTTCTTTTCAATTCAGAATCTTCATTAAAAACAAAAAAATGAGCCCCAGTTTCTAAAAAAATGACCGCGCCGTTCTCGAGATATAAACGATAAAATAAACAAAAAGAAAACATAACCTCAAATAACTCTGAATATAAAGGTCGTTATAATCTAGGCTTATATCAGTTTCAAAATATAGTAAAAAGCTACTTTTCTGGAAACTTTTAGAAGGAATAAAGACGTTATACTCAAGTTATCATTCGCCAATAAAAACAGCGATTTATTTTACAAAATTATTTTTTTCTCGAAAATGGAAAAGGTTAAAAAAAATAAAGGCTGTAAAGTTTTACAAAATATTCTTATCCATACTCCTAATCAACTTCGATCAAATCAAACCGTTAAGAAAACCAAAAAACATCGAAAAACTACAAGTAGTTTTATATATTCCCCTTCCATCCAAAAGAACAAAATCATTGAGCCCTGAGACATTAATTTTGACCATGAATGTTCAGAGTATAAAGCTTCATTCTCATCCGATTACACGCACATACGCACGCACGCACACACGCACGCACGCACGCACACACACAGCCACACTGACTTTTTCTAAAAATAGTGTATTTTGACTCCTAATGTCTCGAACCTTGTTTCTAACATGTTTTTAGCAAAACTTTTTTTTAATCATCACAAAGCTTCCTCTGGAGCAAATCTATGTTTCTATAAAATCAAGCTAATAATGTAAATTTTGTACAAAGTAAATTTCTTTTACATGAATTTTATTATGTATTATAGTTTCTCAGCCTTCTTAAAATTTTACTATCTATTTATATACATTAGATATACAAAAAAGATGTATGTAATCAAAACGTAGACGTAATTTTCATTTGATTTATATATTTTGTAATAGCGATTATTTTAAAGTTAGTTTTGTTGAAGAAATACGATTTAAAAATATATCTAAAAATTTTTAAAGAAATGAGAAAGATTCGTAACGAAATTTTCGAACTCCGTGATTTTGACGAATTTACTCAATTATTCTCCATGAACTAGATTTTTTTCAAATACGTCCATACAGTTTTACATGATGTATACCGTGCGATGTGCAGTGTCTTATAACTTACCAATTGGATATTCCAACATTGTACCATATTATTTTAGCTTTTCATCGTAGCATCCTATAACATTGTCGATTACTCCTAAAATAATTTTTATCAGTGTAAATATTCAATAAGAAATTGTTGCTAAACCAGTTAACAGCAGCTTCTTTTTAGATAATGCTTTTTAACAATTATTCTTTACTGACATCGTTTGTTATTTTTTGGCCAAAATATAAAAAAAAAATTTATTTCATTTTTTAATCTTTGTAATTGTAAGAATGTTTTGAAACTTGTTACATATCAAAACTTGATGTTTTAACAAAGTTATACGCATTTAACAAGGAGAATGTCCTACCTGTGGGAAACGATTTTCGATGAGGCTTTGGGGGGAGTTTTCTAGTACCTACAAATGAAGCCCAGTACCCGTAGTTTGTTCCAATGGGTCCTTATTCTCAAGATACGAGCTATCTTACTCCAAATATGTGTTATTTTAATGAAAAATTGTACCTATACTTCATATCATTACTATATAAGCTTTGGTGCTGGAGAAATTGTTCGAAAGGTAAATAAAGTAGGTGAAGAAAGCTTTAATTTCAGCTTTGTTTTGTATAAGAATATCAATCTGGTCCAAAATTATTAACAGTTAAACAAGATAACTGAAATTCATATTCGAAGAAATTTATCTTTTATAAATTTATTGATTTTGTATGCATTTTCAGTCACCATTTGCAATAGTTAATAACTTTCGACTTGATTTAAATTTTTGTAAGTAACCGAGCTTAAAATGAAGTTCTATTCATCTACTTTTATTTACTTAATAACATTTTTTCCAGCATCAAAACTTACATAGTAGTAATATCAAAAATAGGTACCACTTTTCATTAAAATGACGCATATTCGGAGTAAAATAGCTCGTATCTGAAGAACCAGGGTCAATTGGACCAAACTACGGCTGCAGGGCTTCATTTTCGGGTTCTACAAAGCATCTCCCAAAGCCTCATCGAAAATCGTTTCTCATAGGTGGAAAACTCCTTGTAAGTAAAACAATTTACATTAGTTAATATACAAAATTGAATCTTTAAACGGGTTTTAACGTAACTAATTTTTCTAACTTTAAAAAGTGACTTGCGCATGGTTTTTATGACTCTTTTTGAAACTTTCAAAAGATATACCTTAGTATATGTAGAACATAAATTGTTGACTACATTTAAGTTTTTTCTTTTTATCTCATTTTATCTATCACTGATTATCAAAACCGTGATTTCTTAGGCGTTTTCATATGTCAAATGAAAACTAAATTGTTTTGAGGAAGTAGAAGACGATTTTTCAGATTCTGTCAACAGTTTATTTTGTTGACCAATTAAGGAAGGGACTCAATGTTTTTCAGAGCTTTTTCTCAAAATGCTATGCGCAAGTGACGCTTTGAAAACTGGTCATGTTCGTTCAAAAAATCGTATTTTTTAATAACTCAAATGATCGATATCTACAGCTAAAAATTGATATAGAACCTATTAATTTAATCCTACATAATAATCCTTTAAAATTTTAGCTCATAAAACTGAAGAATAAAAAAAATTTGTCTTCTCACCACATAGTCCTACCTTAATCTCATTCTTTCTCAATGTTCAATGTAGATTTTATTAAACCAAAAATCATGAATCGCATGCAAAATTCATCCCCGATCCTATCAAATTAATTGTCTGTGATTATACTTAATAGGTATATGAAGGGAAGAAAAAAAGAAATTCACCCTGAGCAATGGCACCGCCGAAAGCGCCGAATATCCGCCCGACGTTCATGAGTGTGGCCACCCAGGACAGCTGCTCGTCGGTCGCCCTCGGTATCCCATCGACGCTGTCCTTCAGCGACAATTGGGCCAGATACGGCGAGGACCATCCGTTGGCTAGGCCAACCAGGAGCATGATGAGGCTCACTTGAAAATGGAATAGATATGAATACTTCTTACGGGTGGCCTTGTGTAAAATTACTAAGCGTCCAAGGGCCACAAGTGCAACAGATCAGTAAAAAAGTGTGAGTAAAGTGGAAAAAATTGTTAATAGTATTTTATAACTATATGAAACGTATATATTCCACATACACACACGCACACACGCACACACACGCACACACACGCACACACACGCACACACACGCACACACACAGACATTTTTTAAGACTAGTCTATTCGGACTCCCCAAGACATAAAACATGATTATACGTTAAAAAAACACAAAAAAATGTCACTATCACAAAGCTGTCTCTTTAAGAAAGCAATTGCATTGCTTATTACAGAATATGAACGATTATGGTTCACGCTTATATAGGTTAAAATGTTGTCTATTTACCTATTTGTCGTATTCGATGCTACCGCCTTCTAATGTTTTAGTACATTTAACGTAATCGTTGGACGGACAAGACATTTGTGCCGTACATATTTTTTTCAATTTATTTATTTAAATGCACTAGATGCACGTAAAATTAAGAAAAAAGTAATTCCTCTGTCTTTTTAAACAACAAATTCGATTTAAATATTTAATTTTAAAACTGAATACTCCTTTAAAGAATTTTTCGCTGGACGGACAAGACATATACTAAAGGTACGGTAGCAGAAATGCAAAATTAACTAATTATTTGTAGAAAACAATGCTAATAAATGAGTAATCCTGACGTGGAAAATTTCTGGTCTAATGCGTTTGAATTTTTATTTAAATGCTGCAATTTCGTTGAGTCTCATTGGATGGAACGCACGATTTCGCTAAACTCATTGCAGGATTTCAAACGCATTCGACCAGAAAATTTATACGACGAGTGTATATGTGAACATTTTTAAGAAATGTGTATAATAGTTACAGGTAGGAATCGGTTGCATTTGAATTTCTGAATATTTTAATACAACTTTGTTAGAATAAAGCCCTTGGGACGGACAAGACATCATAACTAGGTAACAGATTTCGAAACAATCATACATAAACAGAATATACGCATTAAAAGGACGCGTATCATTTTTGGATTAACTACGACTTACATTAACCCTCTGTGTAATTTTTCTTGGTTAGAAACACGAATTGTTCAACTTTTTGACAAACACCCATATAAAGTTTAAAAAACAAGCTAAATGTATCAAAATTATAAAAATGCGTTTCGTTCCAGTCTTTCCGGTGGACTCGTCAGAAAGACGCAGGAAAGGGTTATCATTTTATCCCGGAAGCTATTAAGTTGTCTATCAATAATACGGATCATCTTCTACACGGGAATGAATAAGAAATTTCAAATTCATTTCGAATTTTACCTAGCTCGTAGAGGTCAATATAAGTCATAATTTTAGATTAATAAAAAATTAATGCTAATTTAATTGAAGATGAAAATAAATCCTAATATCCAAAAATAAATCATAAATTACTTTCTTTAGATTAATTTTAATACGTATATTTTTTCAAAGTAAGGTAAGTGTACCTAATATGGTACGCTGAAACTTTAAGCACTTATTATAGTTGATGTATTGAAAGAATTTTATTTGGGTCGGTTGGGTTGCAAGATCTAGCATAAAACCTAACAGAATTTATTTTTATTTGAAATTATGCATATAGGGCTATAAAATTTTGAAAATAAACAGCTAGTGGGATATATTAGGTTTCACGTAGGAGCCAATATAGTCCATTATGTTTAATTCTTTAATCACTAATAAAAAGAAAATATATATGTATCGGAAGGGGTAAAAACTAATAAAATGATTAAATTGATTAATTTGAAATAATGTTTAGGCATTCTGGACAGATACAATCACCTTTGTCAGTCGATCTTTCATTTTATGCAGTCAATGATTAGATTCCCTTCAGTGATCATAGATTGAAAAAAGAGCAAAGCGGAAGGTAGAAAGCATTTTAATTTAATAAAAATTCAGATAATATCATCGGATACATTATGTAAAGATTAGTTATATATAATTATATATAAATATATATAGGGATATATAATCAGATCCGAGCTTAGAAAAACAATATTATATATAACTATATTATTATTATATATTATTATTATAAAGGCCAAGTAGTAATGGTAAGCAACAACGGTGCCTGCAGGGCAACAGCTATCACATAGTCTTTATGTCGGCTGTAGAGGTTCTTGCATCATCACCATAGCTCTCAAAAGTACTTGTTGGAATTAGCTATCCATAGCTGTGTAGTCATAGCCTTGATCACACAGTCACGCCATCTTTCTCTATTGTTTGCGAGTTGCATCCAATCCTCCTCATAATATTCTATTTCTTGTAGGTCCATTTTAATATTGTCCTCCCACCTTTGTCTCGGTCTACGGTTCTTGCTCCTGTCGGCTTCCCTTCGAGCACTCTAAGTGTTGCTCTTTCGTTACCCACCCTAACTACATGCCCAGCCCACCCTAGTCTTCAGGATTTAATCACTCTGGTAATTTTTGGCTTCCAGTGTAGCTCATGTATTTCTTGGTTATGTAAAGTTCTCCATTCTCTAGTAATCTCAACTATTTTGCCCCCAAATATCTTTCTAAGGACTCTATTCTCAATTACTCTAAATCTATTTTCTTCCCATTTGGTTAACGCCCACGTTTCGCATCCGTATAGAAGTACTGGCATTATGATTTTTCTATATATTTATAATTTAGTCTTTCGCAATAGTAGTCGTGATTTTAGTAAGTTATTTAACGAATATAGGCATGCATTTCCCAAATGCATCTTCAGCCTCTTCTTGATTTCTTTATGAGTTTCGTTTATGTGGTCTATTATCGTGCCAAGGAATTTAAAGACGTCTACTTTTTTGAAAGTTTTGCCGAAGACTTTCAAGTCGGTATCACCAATCTCGGGCACTGCTCTGCTAGTGACTATGTACTGGGTTTTCTCTTCGCGTATTTCCAGGCCTATTTCTTTAGCTGTCTTTATTAGTATTTCTACGTTTTTTACTACGGTTACTCTGTTTTTTCCTATAATCTCTATGTCATCTGCGTATGCTAGCAATTGTGTTCGGGAATAATTTATTATAATTTCCTCTTTACTTTCTTGTATCGCCCTGACCGCGTATTCTAAAACTAAGTTAAATAGGAGGGTTGATAGAGCATCTCCATGCTTTAGCCCGTTGTGAATGTCAAATGGCTGCGATAGGCTCTCACGAGGAATTTAAAGTCGTCTACTTTTTTGAAAGTTTTGCCGAAGACTTTTAAAGTCGGTATCACCAATCTCGGGCACTGCTCTGCTAGTGACTATGTACTGGGATTTCTCTTCACGTATTTCCAGGCCTATTTCTTTAGCTGTCTTTATTACTCGTAGTATTTCTACGTTTTTTACTACGGTTACTCTGTTTTTTCCTACAATCTCTATGTCATCTGCGTATGCTAGCAATTGTGTTCGGGAATAATTTATTATAATTTCCTCTTTACTTTCTTGTATCGCCCTGACCGCGTATTCTAAAACTAAGTAAAATAGGAGGGTTGATAGAGCATCTCCATGCTTTAGCCCGTTGTGAATGTCAAATGGCTGTGATAGGCTCTTACCTGACGTGACTATGCCCCGACTGTTATCTAGGCACATTCTGAATAAATTGGCCAACTTTTTTGGTACCTCTAACAGTACTAAAACGTGAAACATTTTACACCTTAATATTGAGTCATACGCTTTCTTAAAATCAATGAATATTTGGTGTACCGTTTCCCCGCAATCCCATTTCTTTTCGAGGAGCTGCCTAAACGTGAACATGTGGTTGCTTGTTGACCTGATTTCTCGAAATCCATACTGGTAATCCCCGAGGATATCCTCGCGAGAGGTGTGAGTCTATCTAGCAGCATATTAGAGAGAATTGTGTAGCATGCACAGATAAGAGAAATGCCTCTACAGTTTGTTTTGTCTCCTTTTTTGTGTATTGGGACTATGATTTGGCCTCTCCATTCTTTAGGCATTGTTTAAATAGTTCGGCCCGTAAATTATCTATTTCAGGGGCTCTAATGTTTTTTAACTTGTTGATTGCCTTGCAGACCTCCTGTAGGCTAGGCTGCTTAATTTGTGGTTCAACAGCATGAATTTCGTTATAGTCTAAAGCGGATTGTTGTTCGTGTACGTTTAGAAGCTCGTCGAAATAATTTCTCCACCTATTTAGTAGTCCATCTGTGTCTGTTATAAGGTTCCCATGGTCGTCTCTTAGGAAGTTAGTTTTACTTTGGGATCCTTTTCTTATTAAGTTTATACCTGTATACATTTCCCGAATATTATTTCTATTAATGTTTTCTGGTATTGTTGAGACTTTCTTATTTTCCCACTTTCGTTTTTATTCCGATAAATTCGTTTTGCTTGTTCCCTTATATTACGGTAATGTATGGAGGTGATCTCATTCGCGTTGTTAAGGCGAAGCATTCTTGCTTTTTGCCTTTATCTATTCCGCTCATCGTATTCCTCGTCGAACCACGGTTTTTGCTTGTTCTTTTTCCGCTGACTTAACACCGTCCTAGCAGCTTGGCTTATAGAACTTTCGATATTTTTCCAGGTACTTTCGATATCACTCCCTACCTCCAGGTCACCTAACCTATTGTTATTCGATACATCCAGTTTACTTGAAAGTTCCTTCCTATATCTAGTGTTAATTAGCGGGTCATTTAACATTTCGAGATTAAATTCCTGTTTGACATGTTCTATTCTTATTATCGTTTACTAGTAAACGAAACCTAATCTTGGCTATAACAAGAAAATGATCTTAATCGGAATCGGCTTCACGGTAAGCTCGAACGTAACGTCGTTGGCCAATTAAAACGTGATCGATTTGGTTAAGTGTGCGTCCACCGGGACTTGTCCAGGTTACTTTGTGCCTGTCTAAGTGAATAAATCATGTGCTTTTGACTATAAGATTCTTCGACGCGGCAAAATTAATTACTCTCACTTCATGATCGTTACACACGTCATGTAAATGTTCTTTTCTTATGGTCGGACTAAAATTGTCCTCCTTTCCAATTTTCACATTAAAGTCACCTAGCAGTATTTTTGCGCCATGGATTGAAAATCAAAAGAAGTCTTTTACTGTATCGTCCATGTTTTCCGTTGGGCAATAAACGTTAATAAATACATACTTATACCATCGGCTTTTGGCGGTTAGGGACACTATGCGATCATCGATAAGTTCAAAATGAATTCCCGCGCGCATTACTCTATTACTTACTAAGAAGCCCGTCCGTCCCTAGCTGCCCTGCCTTCTATATATATTTATATATAATTATATATAGTTATATATAATTATATATAGTTATATATAATTATATATAGTTATATATAATAGTTATTTTTCGACAGGTCGATCTGATTATATATCCCTATTTAGAAATATATATTATAGAACACTAACCTCAAAATGCCAACTTTATTGTCGATTTTGAGGTTGTTGTGCTATAAAATATCGTATGAGACTGTTGTGGGAGGTGTTTTTCTACCTTGCTCGAATTTCTCACTCGCTTCGCTCGTGCGAAAACCCTCGAGCAAGGTAGAAAACCATCTCCCACAACAGTGTCATAATATACTATAATTTTATATAGTTAAAGTAATATTTTTAATGTTCACTTTGAACATTTAACAATAAATAACAATTAATAAATAATAAAAATACAGATTATGTCAATAAATCAACTAATTTTATTAAAAAAATTTATAGATTTAAAAATGTAATTATCAACCCGAACATATTGAACATATTCATATGTTTGGAAAGTTAATAACTGGTACACGTTCTTCATTGATTAGTAAAATATTCGAAAGTCTTGCCATGGTTTGATGAATAATAACCCGGTATTGTTCAATCCCGAGTGACTGAAGGTACATGTATGAACTTTGATTTTCTATAAAATAAAATTTGATTTCGCCGTACAGAGTATTATGTTTTTTTAGTACTACATGTACAGTGTACGAATTAGTTTTCGTTTCTTTATATAATTCAGATGTATATGCTGTACCTCTTAATATAATCGTTGTATATACTTTTATAACATTGAGATCAAATTCTTCTAGCGTTTATCTAAATCGTGTAACTTATTTAACTTGATTCGTACCCCTGTCAAATTAAAGTTATAATGTTTCTCAAAAACAGAATTGTAACGTAACTATATACAACTAATTATGAGTATATATAACTTTATGTAAGCATATATCTGTCGGCTTCCGAGAAAACGACTTAAGTCCACTTATTACGTTATTGAGATATTAAGGTTTAAAGTTGTTCTTTTCCATTTAAACTAATGTTAAAAGAAATCATAAGTATTAGAAATGATCATTTGTTTTCACACTTTTCCGATTATTTCCATCATTATCAGAAAATATACTACGTAAGGATACCAAAATCGCTCAAAACTCAATTTTCAAAAAATGGACTCAAGTCGTTTTTCCAGGAACCTACATATATAGATGTTTATATACAACATTTTATATACGAGTAAATATAATCAAATACTCAATCAAGTCTATTTATATATAATTATATATAAATGACTATCGGTACAGCGTATGATGTATTTAGATACTACTCTAGCTTACAACAAGATTGTTGGGTTAGTGGTTAAGGTAATGCCTTACCACAGAAAGGTTTTATGTTCGAATCCACTTTAAGGCAAATTTTCTTTTTTTTTTTTTAATAATTATTCTATTGCGATGTATAAAACATCAATAATTTTCAATAAAAACAATTATTTATTATGTTAATATTGCATTAATTCATTACTCGAGTAAAAACGACTTATACATAATTATGTATAGTTATATAGAGACAAAATTCATATATAATTATATATAATTATATATAAGTTATTTTTATTCGGGTAGTGGCTAAGGGGCTTGCCACGTAGAAGTTTTATGTTCAAATTCACTTTAGGGTAAATTTTTTTTTTTTGATTAATTTTTTGTATTGCAATGTATAAAACATCAATAATTTTCAATAAAAACAATTATTTATTATGTTAATTTTGCATGAATGTATTATTCGAGTAAAAACAACTTATACATATAATTATATATAATTATTTATAGTTATATAGAGACAAAATTTATAAATAATTTTAAATAAGTCCTTTTATCTCGGGAACATACATGTAGAAGAATCTACAACAGCAAAATCCTGTTCTGTCCTTTTCGGTGTTGCTGATTTATATTTGAGAACTGAATAGTCTATCTGCGTGCAGAGTACTTATGATTGTGTTTGATCTTCTGCATTACGCGCCTGAAATAGTGCAAAAAATGTTAATCTATTCAATTTTCTATGCTTTTACTGAATTACTAGTAGCAAAGCTAACTCATCGAAAGTATCAAATAACTAATTTAAAACTATTAACACTATTTCCAAGTGCATAACGGCAAATATGTAGTACAACTATGAACGCACGCGTAGGCAGAACAGGTCAGGACAGGATTGTGCTTCGCTGATCATGTCCATAATAATCATAAATCGTGTGCTCACGCGTGAAGCTGGCGAGACGCTGGGACCAGAAGACCTTCCTCACGACCAGTATTGACTCATCGGCGGTGCGCGTTATCTCCTGTGACGCGGATGAGATTCGCGGTTGCTCGGTAGCTGTGATGTGCTCAGTTGCTGTCTGCATCTCGGCTCGCGCGGTAATAACAACGCGTTGGCTTTGCCTATCGTTTTATTCGCTAGAGATGTGCGTTGTCCTCCCTTCCGCTTTGTTTCGTTTTCGACACACATTGGTCGAACTGAAGTTTCCATACGGATATTCACTGTAGTTACCTATGTGTTGGGAGTTACAAACGTGAGTGGCGTCATGCGGATGGAACCGAATTTTCAGTGGTTGGCAACACTGAGCTCTGGCAACTCGTTTTGCTTCCCTTTATCTGAATGCATGCATTATGTGCATAGTTAGAGATTCAGGTTTTATCTTTCAAAAGATCGATCAGAAATTAAATTATTAGTAACGTAGCACCTTTTGAATTTAGATCGGACATTCGTTTTATGAACTGGCACTAAAGAGTCGATTAAGGTACGGGGTCTGATTTTATTTTTATTTTATTTTTTATATATTATTAAAATATTTTAATCCGGGGTAAAAATGGGTTTCAGGTTGGTTCGTGAAACATTTTGAATTATTATGAATTATCATGAATGTTCATCCATGATCATGCAAGATAATGCTTAATTTTTTTTCAATTTGTACATGTTTGCGCAGAATCATGCATCATTATGTCTGAAACTTGACCGGGGATATACAGACATGGACTTAGACATTCATGCGTTTTTATGAAAGTTCATGATTAATAATTCATTATAACTTTCATAAAAATGCATAAATGACTATGACCATGCCTGTATATCCACGGTCAAGTTCCAGGCATAATGTTGTTTGCTTCTGCACAAACATGTATAAATTGAAAAAAATTGAGCATTATCTTGTATGATTAAGTATGAACATTACATTCATGATAAATCATAATAATTCAAGACAGTTCACGAACCTACCTAAAATTCATTTTTACCCGGGTATGGAAATAAAACGTTACTTCAGTCTCATTAGGGTGTACCTGAGGAGGTAGAATGGGGATAACCGTTTCCGTTAAATACAATCTGCAATTTTACAAATATAACTGATTTTATTCATATTTTGAATATGAATACGCAGCTGCGATTCAACGGAAATGGTACCTCCTCAAGCCAGCATGAGTTCTGGCATGCTTATGTGGTCTCACCCTTATCACGGTTAAGTTGGCACTCCAAACTGCTGAATACACTAGCTTAAAATGAATGGAATAATTCTAAAAATGTGTTAATTATTATTTACTGATAAAGAAAGAGACCGAAGTAGCATATTACCAATAAAAATATTTCTTTTAAAATTACTATTTAAAAATAAAAGCATAGAGTTGATAACGTACACATTTTTCCATTTCATTCATATCCTCTTCTAAGAAACAAAGGTTGAATAATTTTATCTTGAATCTACCATGCGTGAAATTTATATCAGCTTTCAATTTTGCTTCGTCATACAGGAAGCTTGTGATGGCAAAATAAAAGTTATACTAAAATCATTATAGAAACCTGTTTTGGGTCATTAGAACTAAAAATACACTATTTTTAGAGAACTTATGTATAAATATGTGTGTGTGTGTGTGTGTGTGTGTGTGTTTTTTTTCTCTTATTTACTGTGCAGCCTGGAATGTTGCTAATGAAAGCTGCCTGGCATCACATCATTGCCATCCTGAGGACTGTAATTTATGAATCCTACGAAGAAAACAGAATTTTTGTATTATTTAAGAATATAGAATTAATTTCTAGTTCAGGAAAATTTTTCAGTGTTATGTAATATGTAAAAATAGAATTCAATACAATATTTAAAATTACAAATGATCATTTAATTTCATTTTATAGGATAAAAACAGGTAAAAAATAGGTCAAATCTAGCCTTTAGTGGTGCACGTTTCGCGGTGACATTTTTTAATTTTTCGTTTCAGTATTATTTTTATTACAAATATACACCAGAATAAGAAAATTTGTCGTATACATTTTTAAAATAGTCGATTTTTTTATAATTTTGACTGCTTCTTTAAAGTAAAAAAAATAATTTCTCTCTTTATAATAGCTGGAAATAAAAATAGTACAATAAATTTATTAATTATATATACAGCAATCATCAAACAAAGTTTGGAGAGAATCTATTGCAAAATTCATCGTCAAATGTACATTGAAATTTATAAATAATAAAATCAAAAAATGTTATAAATAATTTTGTTTAATCAAATTAGATTATAAAAAGTGATTGACTGATACATTAATCTCTTAAGGGGTAACACCACTCTAGCGGGCCGAAAAAATGCCTAATTTGTACAATTTTTTACAAGAGTAGGAAAGAAGGGATCAAATTTCTTTTTTGAATGTTTACTATATATATATTGAGGTACAAAAATATATTTTTTTTACATTTAAATACAAAATGACGGCTATACAGCGAATCTCGTGAGAAGCCTTTTTCTCAAACCTCCAAACGGGAGGACACTTTTCGCGGAAAGTATGAGACCTGGAACAAAAAACCAAAGATATTCTTAATCTATATAACGTTAACTTTGGAAGTACGTAGGGTTTTTTTTTTATTTCAATTTTTGTAGAATTGGCGGACTTCTGAAAAAAAAGTCGATTTTTCTCGAATACAAAACGATGTAAATTGTTTATAAAAAAAATTTACATTCAATCGACAAACGGCTACGTACTTCTTTAGAGAATCTATTTGTGAAGCTACAGTAAAAATCCAATCCATGCAATAGTTTACGAGTAATCTGTTCTCCCAGTTTTAAAAAGGCTTCTCACGAGATTCGCTGTATATCCGCCATTTTGTATTTAAATGTAAAAAAAACTATATTTTTATAGTAAACCCTCAAAAAAGAAATTTGATCCCTTCTTTCCTACTCTTGTAAAAAGTCGTACAAATTAGGCATTTTCTCGGGCCGCTAGAGTGTTGTTACCCCTTAAAAAGATACTGTCAAAGAAATTACAAAAGCTTTTTTATAATTTTAAATAATTATAAACCAGAAAATTGTTAATTAACCAATGGTTATGGGTAAAAGTCAAAAAGTTAACCATTCTCAGGTATGGAATTTAAGAAATAAAAAATATGCTAAATTAATAAAAATGCATTTCTCTAAAATAGTATTGGTTATATAGATGCAAAAAATCTACTTTAACAAGATCAATAACTATTTTTGAACAATTAAAAGATTTCTTAAGTATTATAATAAGTTACATTGATTATGCTCAAATTACTCACCGATAATTATTAATAAATCATTTTCTCGTTCTTTTTGTATTTATTCTACTATCAAAGCTCTTTCTTGTGCATATTTTAATATAAATGAGAATAATCTAGCTTGATCTTTGAATACTATTTGTAACTGAAATGCACGACTGTTTAAGAGGTTAACATTATGTTTGTTTACTTCTCCTCTATGCTCGGCGACAATGCGTCGACGAGACTGCTGTGGCAGTACGGTACACTATAGTATAATTGATCAAACATCGGGACACACATGATAAGCGGGCGACAAAATTTTCACAATAATTTCTTCCTTACTCGTAATTTAAACTTAAATGAAATTTAGGAAGAAGCAATTCTTGTATTGTTTTATACGATAAACTTATTTTTGAAGTTACTTTTTAAAATTTGTTGATATCTGTTTAGTTACAGCACTGGTCACACATGATATCAATTAAGGTAGGGCGAGGCAAAATGCTGTCATAATTCGACTTTACTTAAAAAATATACAATGAAACCTTTTAATATTACAAATAAATGAAAAGGAATGGTTAAATTAACAAATATAACCTGCGTTGATAATCAATTTACACCTCTGTATATCTCAAGGGACAGATTTTAAGTCATTTTTAAATACTCACAGCATGAAAATTAAGATATTACACTTAATCTATTTGATAGTTGAAAATAAGTTTAAGCAATATGCTGCCTTATAGTTTTCTCTTGAAACATCATCTCGTAATCAAATTTTAAAATAATACCAGAGAAAGTTGGTTGGGAACACGGAACACAAATGATATTTCATGGTATTTTTTATTTTTTATTCGAAATCAAATCAATTAATAATATTGAAACTTTGCAGTAATGTTCTAAATGTTATATCTAATATATCTGATTTTAAATTAGACTGATATATCGTTTTAAATTTGTGTAAAACAACGGGTACACGACTTGGTCGACTTTTTGACTTATACTTTCAGAGATTTTCGCAAATCCCGACTGGTCTATTCCCTTAATATTACAAATTAAGCACTTCTAAGGCTTATAAGGGGACCGTGAACCCTGCGGGTCTTGGATTTTGATAAAGCTTGAGGAGGTGTTTTCTGGCATCTAAAAATGAAGCCTAGCACCCATAGTTTACTCTAATGATAATGGACCCTCATGTTCGAGATATTAGCTATTTTATTCGTAATATACGTTATTTTAGTAAAAGAAAGGTACCTCTTTTGTTCATTATAACTATTCATGCGTTAGCACTAGAAAAAATGGCTTAAAAGACAATACAAGTAGACGAAAAGAGCTTTAATTTGATCCATGTAACATTAAGAAATATTAATATGAGCCAAAGTTATTAACAATTAGACAGTGGTAACTGAAAATTCATGAAAAATTAACGAAATTATAACTGTTTAATTTCCTCGAATATTCATGTACTTTTAGTCATCATAATTCACTGTTAATAACTTTGGCTCAGATTAATATTTTTTAACGTTTCAGGTCTCATATTACAGCTCTTTTTCCCTACTTTTATTATCTTCAAGGCCATTTTTTCTAGTATTAACACATGCATAGTTATAATGTCTAAAAGAGATACATTTTTTCACTAAAGTTTGCTCGCTTTGGCCATTTACTGGCCCAGTATGAGTCGAAAGTCTTATGGGACCATCTTGGAGTGACACTCTATCAAATGCAACAATAAATTTTGCAATCAGTCAAGCCGTTTCTGAGTAATCAGTGTACATACATAAAAAAAATCACACTCATCAAATATAGAACCTCCTCCTTTTTGAAGTAGGTTTAAAATGGCACCTCTACTTTAGATTGAGTGGGAGATTTCATGCTAAGAAGATGACCCAAAAGATAATAAACGTAGATGGAGACAGCTTTAAAGCTATTTTTCGTATTTATTTTGTACAAAAGTATTAATCTGGTACAAAGAAAAAACTTGAATGTACTAGAAAATTCAACTTAAATTCGTTGAATTTTCATGCACTTTAGGTCACCTTCTTCAATTGTTACTAAATTTAGGTCAGTTTAACAGATTTATACAAAACCAACCTAAAATTAAATCTCTATTCATCTACTTTTATTATATTAAAACTTGCTGGTCAGATTGCATACATCGAGAAAAAAGGTCTATTTTAGGCAAAACTAAGGATATTTGCATCATTTTTAAGTGCTTGTAACTCTAATCACTAAAGTCTTATCAAAATTTATTCCCCGAAGGGTGTGCTTACGCCTTGTAAGTGTTAACATTAATTTTTCGGTGATTACACTCAGAAATAAGTATGTACATTTGTATTACAATATTATTCTTATTATTATTATTGTAAAAAAGAATGTAAATTTACTTTAATATTTTTATTTGTATATAAACATACATTATTTGTTGGAAATTTACAAATTTTAATATTTCCATCAATAATATATATCCCAAATAGTGAGAATTAATTTACTACGTATAATATAGTTTTATGCTTAATTAGTCTTATGTTTTATCAAAAAAAGAAAAATATTAAATTATAGTAATAATTATTTGTATCGCAGCTCTTCGTACATAAAATTTAATACTAATTAATAAAAACTTATACAATTTATTATTATTATTAATCAATATGAATGAATTACTCGCGCGATTTCATTAAAATTATTATTCACTCAACCAAATTTGATTAAAACTGCTAATCGACGGTTGCCATGCGTTATGCTTTGAATGTTCGAATATTCATTTGCCCTATATATCGTTCGTTATATGAAATTTCAATCATTAATATTCAGATTATGAAGGCTTTCGTGAAATTCTATTTTACAATATATTCATTGCATTACAGTTAATAGACGTATCAGTTCCAGTTTGACCTTATTTACTACATTTTATCATTTACTGATCTATTTAAATATTTATTTATTTATAAATAACACGAACGTGGAAGATAATGTAAGTTTTAGTCGTATTTGAGATTCTCTTTTTTTAAAACAGAAACATTTTTGTACACTTTAATAATATTTTTTCTTATACATGTTCACTTTTTTCGCGAAATACATTTTTCATCGGAAAAATAATAAAACATTCAGCAGAATTTCTGACACTCTAAATAAGGGATCGGCCGGTCAACAATTTTTAAAAAATCAAAATAATCAGAAAATTTTTCAGAATAAAATTCCTTTTGGTATATATTGTACAGCCATGTAAGCAATCCAAGCTCCAAGTGCATTGCGGGAAGAAAACAAATTTAAGAGGAAACACTCTATGTAAATGTCTTAAAATAGAAACTCTTTTGTGTGATTTTTTGTAAAAAATTATCCATATAAAAAATTCTTAATGTTTTTGGCTAAATTAATGCATATTTCAAGAAGAAGAAAAAATGTTGTATATGTAGAAGATATTAGCAAACGTTTTGGCGAGGGTATGAAACGGTGGGCGTTGTAGCATCCACTGCGAGTGTTTAAAAAATAAAAGATTTACTTATTTTATGATAAAGCGGAGCAACGGTAGCAACAAAAATAATAAACAATATGCTTTTTTTATAATATTATTTTTTTCTAAGTTCCACCATTTTATCAATTGACCATACTATATTATTTTTATAGGTACAGTCGCTGCGTTTTATCATAAGTACACAGAGAGAATTTTCTAATAAAAATTATAACGAAATTCAGGGTAAAAATTACCGTAAATAATTATAAAGCTGGGACAGTCCTACTTTCTGGCACTTTTTACTGATATTTTACTATCAAAATTACATCATTGACTACATATTCTACCACACAGACTATAAAATTTACCACACTGAATGGTAAAATTTGCCTGATTTGAAAAAAAGAAGACAGCTGATAAAGGAAACAACTGAGCATGTACACATTTTAGGTTAACTCAAATATAAATGTGTATAAATGTACTTATTTAAGTATTAATGATACTGCTACATCAATTCGAAGAAAATCCAGATTTTTAAAAAATATTTCGTACAAATTTTACCACAAATTTTGGGTTTCTCTAAGATTCGTACAGGGAACTTTTACTTCGCGGCAGGCAAATTTTACCCTTCAGTACGGTAAAATTTATCGTAAATATCAATAAAAACTGCCGGAAAGTTAGAGTGTCCCAGCTTTATAGTCATTCACGGTAATTTTTACTGCGAATTTCGTCATAATTTTTATTAGAAAATTTTCTCCGTGTAAACTAAATCTTTTTGATGTTTTACTTTAGATACTCTCAGTGCAAATATATATATGGGTGATTCCACCGTAACTTGCCCACTTTACGTCCAGGCATCTTAGACATTTATAGATTCAGAAAAGAGTTCCTTCTTGAATTTTGCACATGTATGGCATAACCAACTATAATTGATAAAAGCCGGAAACGTACATAAGTGCTATCTTTTAAAACAAATCAATAAATTAGATCTCAAATGTCAGTTCCGTAACACGTCTAAAACTGAAATTTCGATATAAAACGGCACTCTACGCAGAGGCAAGGTTGGTAAAAAAAATTCCTCTGTGTACATACTAAACTATAGATATAATGATATGCATTTGTATTAGTTTTAAACTGAAAATTCGCTAATTATCATTAAAGCAAGGTACGTACTTATTGTCCAGCAGTTTGCAATAAAATATTGATGACAACAGTATTATACTAATCTACACTAAAAGCGCAGTAGTTTGTTATAATAGACCATCCTGTCGGTGGATTCGCATACTATATGTACGACATCAAACGTATCCGGAAAAAGATCTGAGAATTATAAATTTCGCAAGTATAAACAGTTTTCTCACTTCAGATTTCAGTAAAAAGCAGTGGAGATCAGTTTGTAACACTACTAAGTTACTATCTAAATACCGTCTATTAAATGTTTTATTACAAGTAAAAAGTATTTTTCGTTACTTAATAATAAAGTACAGAAAACTTATTTGCAAAAACGTTCGTATGTCAAATCTAAGAGTTATGAGAGCAGTTTCAAAGTAAAATGTCAGTTCCGCAACAGGACAGTTCCGTAACACCCTATGAAAAATATTATTAAAAAACTTATAGCACCACGTAATTCTAGGGCTAAAAATATATAATAAGTCATACGAAGTTAATTCTTGTAAATTCAGGGGAATCAATGCAGGCGGGAAGTAAAAATCGAAAATGTTCACTCATCCGCCGTTATTATGTTTGTTTTGGGCACGTTATGGTGGAATCACCCATATATATGCGATTAAAAAATTTTAAAAATACTTTTTCTTCTTCAAATATGTATTAATTTGCCCAAAAGAATTCAGAAATTTTTAATGGATAGTTTATGTACAAAAAGTAACATAAAATTGCATTAATTTCAAGTCATTTACAGTATATATACAGTATATATAGTATATACAAATGCGTTAATTCAAAACACATTTTTTGCGCACCGCACGACCATAACTAATGCAATTCCTAACCAACTGTGAAAATTCATTAACACCATTCTTTTTGAGGCCGTTTTTGACCAAACTTGTGCAAAAAAATCACGTTTTTAGTCACTTTTATGAACCATATGCTAGTCTTCGGCAAATTGGTTTTTACCAACAAAAGGATGTAGCGCGATAGCCATTCGTGCGATATTAAAGAATATCTTTGTGTTTTTATAAATTTCGGATCACCATGTCTGAAGTTCTGACGGCACTAGTCTAGTATCCTGTTTTTCATAGCGAAACCGTGCACATATATATATATATATATATATATATATATATATGCAAATGTTTGATTTAAGTATCACAAATAATAATAGCTGCACAAATATTTTAGAACTGTTTTCAAGAAAAAATATATGCATGGAAATTCTAACCTGCCGTATTTGATAAATCATTTTAGATTCGGTAGGTACTTGATTCGGGCTTGTTCATGGGCAAATGTTAATTGTTTATAGTCTCCAGAAGTTGTGTAAAAAACTAGAGCTGTGCTCCTAAGTTAAGTTGACCTCATTTACAACATTTGAAAATTAAAAGTTCTCGAGATTTCTCCATATAATAGTCTATGCGAAACTTTATGATTTTTATAGCACACTAACCTCAAAATGCCAACTTTATTGTCGATTTTGAGGTTGTTGTGCTATAAAATATCGTATGAGACTGTTGTGGGAGGTGTTTTTCTACCTTGCTCGATTTTCTCACTCGCTTCGCTCGTGCGAAAACCCTCGAGCAAGGTAGAAAACCATCTCCCACAACAGTGTCATAATATACTATTTCGTAAGACAACGATACAATGTAAGTAGATACTATTGAATAGTAAAATAAATTTTTGTATTTAATTTTTATGAATTCGTGTCTTATATATATATATATATATATATATATATATATATATATATATATATATATATATATATATATATATATATATATATATATATATATATATATATAAGACACGAATTCATAAAAATTAAATACAAAAATTAAACAAACTCGCGTTGCGGACGGAGCGTTGCGGACGGCGAGTTGTGGATGCGACAAATTGATGTAAATTTGTTATTTTATTTATACATATTAGGTTTTTAGGTATAATGCAAAGCTATTTATCAAAGGTTTATCAAATACTATATTTTGGTAATTTATTTCATCGATTTTAATTAATATTTATAGCACAAACGTGCGGTGTGGATGCGACATTTTTATTGTTTGTTTTTTAATCGGCTCACTTAAGTGTTATTTAAATTTTGGGCATTATGTTTACTAAAATAACAAAAAGGGATTGTAATACAAGATAATACTGTTGATGTATTTCACCCACATTTAATACTTTTTATGGTAATTCAATTACTATTTATTGCGTTATTTTTCGTATTGTGAATGCGACACCAAAAACCTACGACAATTTTCAAACGTGTTTAACTCCGATTTTATGAATAAAATGAAAAATATTATCAATATTATCTTATTCTTTGATTATTTCTTAGTAGGAAATAATTTTTTTTATATTTTTATCAGGTCAATTTTAAACACTATTAGAGAAACTATAATTGAAATCGGGAATACGACATACGAGAATTGTGACAGTTTAGACATTTGATTGATAAATTTAATTAATTTGTGACAGAAAGTAAATATAAAAATGTAATAAACAATAAGCTTAAGCTTTAAACAATAATATAAGCCTATGTAAAACAGTTTAATACAGTTAAAATATAAGAAAAAACTGATTGAAACCTCGAGCCCTATAGGTTAAAGGTTTGGGAGATTTCCGCATATATGCATAATATTTGACTGCCGCTATTCCTTATATGTACATATATGGTACTATTTTTTCTCTGAGATTATATATATATATATATATATATATATATATATATATATATATATATATATATATATATATATTCTTCGCCCTAAGTGACTAATATTTTGCTCTAGCAAATATTTTCGCACCGTAGATAATGTAGATATTATGATTTTCCATGACACTGGTGGTGACATGCCATTTTTGTCTAGATCTTGGAAGAGACACAATTGAGAACCAAACTTAGTTTCTATTATTTAGCTTTAACCTTTTAAGTGGGGAGCATAATTTATTCAAATTTTCGAATAATTTATTCTGCCTATATTTCATTCATTATAGGATATTTCAATTAATAGTATAAGATTATAACAGTTTTCGTAAAATGATTGTCCACTATATTAATTGCAATAATACGGAACTTATTTATTAATTTATTCATTCGTTTATTCTTCTATTTACAAACAATACAATAAAAAAGTAATTGAGTATTGCAGTTTCATTAGAGCTTTTACATAAAATTAAAATGATTTTTTTATCATTATTACCCGTATATACTATGTACAGTTTATCTATATCCTAAAATTCTACTTTATGTAAAATTTTATTTACACTTTTTTATTTTTATATGAGTTTTAGATTTCTATAAAAATGCGTCTTGCTTGTCAATAAACAACTTATATGAATAGAAACGTATATCATCACATAAAGTAAGTCAAAACAAATAGCGCATAGCTTCCAAAACGAGTTAAACTTTTGTAAAATGTCTCTGGTAGAAATAATTAATTATACAAACTTTGCAAAATCTTGTTAAACTTTGATAAACACTTAATTTTGGACACTTTGTAAAGTTGTTCAATTTTTAGCAAGATTTGACAAAGTCAAGTAAGCTCAAGCAATTCCCAAGAATTTTGAAGATATTCTGCAAAAAAATATTATGCTGGCTTTTGAGTAAATTATAGAATTAAGATAATTATCCAATATATTATTGAATAATTTTGCTAAACTGTTATATGTTCATCGTTTCTCTTTTTAAGTTTGGTTTAACTTTAACATATTTTGACTAAACAACGTTAAACTTATTAATACTTGGCATAACTTTGTGTAACGATTCATATCTTTGATAAATTCTGCTAAACTTTCTCCAGATTTTCAAAATTTGACCGCACTTTACCAAATTTTGCCAAAATTTGCGTAACTTTAATGAACTTTTCTATAGCTTTACAAACCTTTTTAAATTTTGCAATATGTACAGTTGACTAGTATAGCAAAGTTTGACAAAGTTTGGCAATAATAAGCATAGTTTGGCAATAACTAACAAAGTTTAGCTGATATTTCCTTTTTAATCTATATATCCGCATCGCAAGCCTATTTCTTTGGTTCCTTTTGAATGTCCTTCAGACTTTTGCCCATTGTCTCGGGCACGCAGCAGTAATAGTAAACCACGGACACGTATATTCCCGTGGCGTAGAACCAGAACAACCAAGAGAATCCAATGAGATTCAGGAACGGAACAAATGTACCCGTTGAGAGCGACGAGAATATAGCCGAGGTGCCGGAGAAGCTCAAACTTGCTATAGTCTTTAACCTGGTGAAAATAAGAAAGTATAAATGTAGTAGATATGTGAAGTCCTAACTTTATTTATTAGTCAATATGAGTGAGCGGTATTGTGAAAATGAAAACCGATGTTAGGTGTCAAGATGCGGTATACGTATTTTGACTGTAGGATGATTATGTTCATGATGAACGTGTTATCTTTCGAAAAACCATGTGATGTACTACTATAATGTTTTATGGTATTCTTTAACTGCTACATGAGTTTTGGTTCTAAAAAAATATGCAAGGGGAGACAAGCTCTAACGTTACCGACTCTATTCTCTATGTTTTATATTTTTAAAATAGTTTATAAAATATATATGGGATCCCACTTAGTTATCACGTAAGATTTTTCAGTAGGCTATGCGTGAGTGAGATTACGAGAACCGATACATGGAACGATATCATAATAATATGACATTTTAAGTGACTGTAATAATTATGTACCTGATAAACATGCAATCTTAGTAAGATATTTTATGATAATACATTGACCGTAAATGAATATTGTATTTGAAAACAAACGCATATATGTATATGTATTTATTTATCTACCTCGGTGAGAAGAGTTCACCAACTAATGCACTGGGTATGCAACCGCAGCCAGCGCAGAAGGACACCGTGTAAACCAGCAGACAGACGCACGGCAGCCAGGTCAGCATCTTCGGGTCGTAGCCGATGTCCAGCAGCTGGAAGTGCAAGCCAAGGCTGGTCAGTGACACGGCCATACCCAGGCTCGAGGCTATCAGCAGGACGCGACGACCGAATCGGTCCACGAGGCATGTCGCCATGAGGCCCGAAATTATGGAAAAGAGACCGGTCGCGGTGACTATGGTGCTTGGGGTGATGGTCACGCGACTGCTCGTCACGATTATCTCCATGTAGTTGTTGGTGACGTTGTAGGCGCCGAAGAAGCTGAAGATGTTGATGAGGAACATCATTAGGAAGCTCCTGCGGTATTCTGTGGATAAATGTAGTTCGTTACTGTTTCTTCAAAAATCTGTATACTTATCATATTGTATTAAAAACCTAAGATATTATATTTTAAAAGGTGATTATACATAAAAAAATGAAATTTTCTGAAACACTCAGAAAATATTTTTCAATAACTTATGTACAATACGTATTCCTGTTTTTCAATAACTTATGTCCAATACGTATCCCTGTTTAGACATTATTTTTCCGACAGATGCTTTTACATATAATACAGATACTTTAATAACGAATACAGTATCTTTTGTTAAATACTTTTTTCAAGACACACCTACAAATATATCTTTTTTGAGTGTTTGGTTTTAGGAAAGCTGAACAGACCAAATAAAAAGATACCTTTCTTCTAATATGGGTGATTTTCAACAAAAGTGCAATTTCGTGAAGAAGCTTATTATTTTAAATACAGCAAGAAACTACTAACAAATATTGAATGTTTTTTATTTTGTTAATTTAAATTGGAATTAAAAGGCAAAATGTAATATCCCCTGACTGAATAAAGTCATACTTTGGCTTATCATCCGATATGTTGTTCCTCATAGAGGACGCTTTGTAATAGTAAAAAGAAGTTGTGCTAAAATCATTATACAAACATGTTTTGAATCTTTAGGAATCAAAATACACTATTATTAGAATATGCCCTGTATGGATGAGTGTGTGTGTGTACGTACGTGAGTGCATGCGTACGTACGTGCGTGCGTGCGTGCGTGCGTGCGTGTCTGTGTGTTTTATATCTTACGTTGAACTTGATTTAATATTAAAATATCCCATATTTTTAAAAAGCTTTTAATTCAGGGTGTAGCTACTATTATTAAACTAGCTGCGCGTTCAAAGAAGTTAATAGTTTGAAAAGGAATATTTTAATAATTTTATAGCTTTTTTATTGAAGAGTATTAGACTGAATTATTATTTGATACAATGATACAAATAATGTATAATGCTACGGTGAGTGACTTTTCTCGTGATCGAGCTCATTCGCGCAAGATTTTTTGCGCGAATTAGCCCGATCCAGTATTGCTTGTCGAATCAAGATCTTCTTGATAAGAATTGACCGGAACTGTTCTAGAAATCCTGAGAGCTGGTAGCTTTGCTGCCACCGCGTCTCTGAACGATGCGTCTCCAGGCCAACCGTCCGCGAGAAAAGCCTATACGCTACTCCTCGCCTCGTAGCCTCCCCTTATATGAGATACAAATGCGGCCCCGGACGATCCAAATGATCTCTCCTCTAATCGAGCATTTTCGCACATCGAGAACACAGGGACATAGGATTTTTAATCGAATACCATAACTTAGTTCAATAAACTTATTCTGCGTTACCTCTTACAAGGAGAGTCTACAACTTGCGGGAAGCGGCTTTCGATGAGGCTTCAAGAAGTGATTTCTAGTACCTAAAAACGATGCCTACCACCCGTAGTTTCGTCTCATAGGCCCTTGCAGTTAAGATATGACCGTTTGTATTCAAAATACACGTAATTCCAGTAAAAAATGGTACCTATACTTCGTATCATAACTCTGCAAGTTATTTGGCTAGTGAAATGATATAATAATAAAAAAAATTTTACTGAAAGAGCTTTAATTTAAGCTTTGTTTCGTATAAAAATATTATTTTGTGCAAAGTTATGAACAATCAAAAATGATGATGAAAAATGCATGGAAAACTACTCAATTTAAAAATCTGAAAATCCTCAAATTTACATGCATTTGTCGTCATCATTTTTGATTGTTCACAACTTTGCAACACAATAATATTTTTATATGAAACAAAGCTCAAATTAAAGCTCTTTTAGTCAACCATTTATCATTTATCTAGCAAAATAACTTGCAGAGTTATGATACGAAGTATAGGTACCATTTTTTACTGGAATTACGTGTATTTTTAATACAAACGGTCATATTTTAACTGCAAGGGCCTATGAGACAAAACTACGGGTGGTAGGCATCGTTTTTAGGTACTAGAAATCACTTCTTGAAGCCTCATCAAGAACCGCTTCCCACAGGTTGTGGACTCTCCATTTCAGTTTGGAGCCTTAATATGTTGTAATAATCACGTATCAACAAAAAAGAATTAATTTTTTAAATTTCTTTTTCGTATTAAATATAGTCTCAAATTTGCACTTTCGCTGAAAATCACCCATATGTGACAGCGGAGTGCTGTACTGTAGTCAATTTTAATTATTTTTAAATAATCAAATTTATATGCCGGTGCTTATGCTGATGCTTTACCAAGCTGGGTGATCGTCAATCACTCTAAGGAAAAGAATTGATTAATCCAAAGTTCTTACTTAAATTACCATGAACATTTATATATAGGAGTTCTTCAGGTAGCTAATAACGAATCTACAACCCAAATTATGTAATAACGTTGATGGATCCACCATTTTAAATGTCGTAATTCTAACTGCAGATTCATAATCAGCGATCCCAAAATCTCCTGCATTCAAATTTATACAACGAGTGGCGTAAAAACATTGAATGTACCAAATGAATGTTTCAACCTACTTATACAATAGCAAAAAAGCGAATGAAATCCACCTATTACTGATAATACACCTACTAGGTTGTTTCAGTTCCTTGAGTCTCTCGAACAGCGAGACCTTAGACGTGCTGACGTAGTCCTCTAGCTCCTGCAGCTCTTGTTTCACGTCCTTCCTGCGCCTGAACCATTGCAGCGACTTCTCGGCCTTGTCCAGGTCGCCCACCAGGATCAGCCGGTAGGGCGAGTCCGGCACGAGGGGGAACAGCAGCAGGAACATGACGTTGGGCACGAGGCAGATGTAGGCGTACACCTTCATGGAGACATAGGGGCCCATGAGGTTGCCTAGGAACAATCCGATCGACTGCGACGTTATGTTCCACAGGATCTGAGGGGGTTAAGGTCATTTGGGGGCCAATTACATAAAGAGCTCGCAAAGAAGGTCCGGGGCCGAAGAAGGTTACGCGGTTCTATTTTCCTTTTCACAGGTAACGTTACTGTTGTAGTCTCGTAAGTTATTCGGGCGATTTTCACTGAACCAAAGTAAACAATTACATTCCAAAGAACAAAGAACGTTTGAAATGACACATGTCACGATGATTCAATTTGCGTATCAAAGTGCTTTAAATTATGTCACTTTAGTGACATTATACTCTTCTGAATGAAATATGTTAACTTCCTAAAGTATAGTAATGTACCTATACTAATTATTTTGATAGTCTTATGAAAAAAAATTACAGTTTAGTGAAAATACCCTTTTCTACTTGCAAGAAAGTTCTATTTCATTTTTCACGTTAAATTTTCATCTTATTATGCTTCCTTATAGCAGCAAATGTTTTTGCGGTTCACCGTATTTGATTTTATTTCTACGTCAGCTCGTTTGCACAGCGTATACACGTAACTGTATTGACATACGTTCATACGCGCTATATTCTGACAGTTGCGGGAAGAAAGGTGAAGTCTATATTTATACATTATGAATTGAGTAATTGTGAGGCATCTCATTCTTGCAAATAACAGATAAGCTTATACAATTAAATTGTCACCTGCTTATTGACGCATCGCGAAAACGTCAAATATTTGAAAATAATCTGAATGAGATCTCAATATCAATTCGTGGCGTTTGAGAAAAAAAGCTTGATTATAGTCAGAAGCTGCTTTTATTATCGCAAAACTTTTGTTATTGAAAAAAATTCACGTCTCATAATTGTGTAGCGTAATTCTAAGATATACCTTCTATAATGATGGTCAATTTTTACTGACAATTAGTAGTTTCTCGTTGAAGACAATGCATCAGTTTTTGCTTTGACAACCGAAGCGTTACACTCCAGCTTCGGCTGACGCAACAATTGTCCTAATGACACGCGAAAAAACATTATCTCCTCTCAAAAGCAACTCGAATCTCAATTTTCCAACCGGTCAAGTTAAAAACAAACGCGATCCGCGTCGTCAAAGCAAATAGGTTGATCCACAATTTCAGAAGTTCCTCGTGCGTCCCCTCGGGTTCATTGAAAATTCTCCATACCCAAACCCAATTCGATCCTTCTCAAGCACTATAAAATTGCATACAAAACATGTCTCCAGAACCAAATCACTTGAAGGGCATTATTCTTTTAAGACGCGGGGACTATTTAAAAAGAATTTCAACTCGCGCTTCTTCGACCAACGAGCCACTCCGACTCTGTGTAGGTAGAGAATTATTATTGTCTACTCGCCAAAGAGCCACGGATCTCGGGGTCGGCGATCTCGGCCAGATAAAGAGATAGAGTAGTCCAGACCATGCCCATGGCGAAGCCCCATAGTATGCGCGCGGCGTAGAGCCACTGGACGGTCGTGGCCACGATCACGCAGATCCAACCGCTCATCATCGGGAAGCCGGCGAAGAACAGCGACATCTTGCGGCCGACGGTGTCTGTTTATAGAAAATTTTAAGACTACTGTTAAATGACTATTTTGTAATGGTAAATAAAAAAGTTTTTTTTATAAGTATTGTAGACACAGGTCTTAAGATTACACACGGAAAAAAATGCTTTGTTAATTTAACAAAAACACTTGATAAAATACGCACCAACTACTTTTTTATTACACTTACTAAGTAATTTGTTAATTTAATAAACTTAACTTATCCCTTTATAGAAACAACAAATTACTTGGTAAGAGTAATAAAAAAGTAGTTCGTGCGTATTTTACCAAGTGACTTTGTTAAATTAACAAAGCATTTTTTTCCATGCAGGAATTAAGAAATATAATTTTCTTCGTGGTGTATGTATTCTTGACTATGTCTATGCGTGTGTATGTGTGCGTGTATCTATGTTAAAGTGTTCTGCGTTCGTATGTGAGTTGTGTGTCAGTACCGTCAAGGACCCAGTTCCTGATCAATTAAGGCACCTCGTCACGTTATTTGTTGTATCAAAGCGTAAAGATGAGGTATTCATGAAACATGAAATTTCTAATAACAAATATAATGTTAATCTTTAATGTAAAGTTAAAAAAATACATAAATAATAAAAATTAAGTTAAATATAAAGCCTCAAAGAAAAAAAGCTGTGGGAGCAATTCCTGATCACTTAAGATTTGTATGAGAATAGTTTCTGATCATATAAAGACCCAATTCCTGATCACATATATTATTTAAGTGTAAGTATTTTATATGATAAACAAAAACTTATTAAGCAAGACTAATACAGTAGATATACTAGAACATATAATTTGTTGGTTGTGTGATTATAAATGTGAAACTTAGGCGAGGTAAAAGTGTTCAGTTATTCGTACTCTGTCTACTGCACGATATAGAATGGCGTGCGAGCATATATTATAACCTATAAAATTCACATAGTGTTGTGATTTATAGTCACGTTTTGTGCGACTTTTGCCTGATAAATTAATTAAACGTCGATTAAAACTACTTATAGAATTGTGTTATTACAAATATTTGTGTATTTTAAGATTTTTAAACGCATATAAAACATGTTATTAATACTGATCAGGAATTGGGTAAACGATAAGAATTTGAACCCTATTTCTAATCAAACGTTTTTACAAATATCAATAATATTTTATATGAATGTTTTAAGTGATTTATACAAATAAGCTGTTGAATAACTTAATTACGTAAGTTTTTCTACGATCCATTACAAAATTTTAAAGAAATGATGTAAATTTCTTTGCATGTTCACTTGTAGTCAACTACAGTAAGATGGTATCAATCATGACGTTGCCAACAATGTCCAACTTTAAAATTTTTTATCTTTCAAATGTATTTTACTAGTAACTTTTAAAGTTCTTTTATATTACAGCGAAATAGTTTACTATTACTAATTATTTTTTTAAAACAAATTTGGTATACATTAAAGTCAAAATAGTAATAAATGTAACCAAATGATCCGGAACTGGGTCCGTGATGGTATGTATATGCATGTGTGTATGTTTGTTTATCGTATGGGTAAGTATGTGCGTGTATGTGTGTCTGTGTGTCATGTGTAAATATTTACAATGTGCATATGTGTCTGATTTGTGTTGTGTGCACGTTCGTGTGTGCATGTGTGTATGTTTGTGTGCAATGTGTAAGTATGCGTGTGCATTAGGGTGGTCCAACATTTTCCGAATGTTAAATTTTCTTCTTGTAACCCCTTCAAAATGTTGTAATTGGCTTAAAAATTAGATATTTTGTCTGTCGGTTGCCTGAAGTTAACATTAAGAGGTTTCTACCACCGCAAACAGGTTTCAACATTTGATCTTAAGCACTTATATTACATTAGATGAACTAAAAATAATTGTATGTTAATTTATCCAGGTACAAATTTTTTACGTTTATTGTAAGTTTATTAACAACTTCACTGCACTAAACAAACGAAAAAAAATTATTCCTCCTAAATAAAATTTTAGTTTGCTCATTTTTCACTAAAAAACTTGCTATTTTCGGGGAATTTTCATGGCAGTATATTTCAACCAATTGACACATTCGACATCGCATTTTGAAGAGTAAATCGAGTACTATATATACAAAAATTAAGGGATAATAGGATATCTTGGGTTTTATATACCAACCGATTATTTATTTATTATTTTTTATTTAGTTGCCTCAATTCTATTTAAATGCACATATATTTCAGGGACCGACTTGAATTTAAAAATTTTAAATTAGAATATTTTGAAGGGGTTGCAAGAAGAAAACTCAAGATTTGGTAAATGTTGGACCACCCTAAAGCACATGTATGTATATGTATATGTATATGTTATGTGTAAGTATATACGTACATATGTATATGTTTGTGTGTTGTGTTCATGTGTATATGTGTATATGTTTGTGTGTGTTATTGTGTATAAGTATGCACGTACATGTGTGTATAATGTATATTTACGTGTTGTGTACACGTCTACATGTCCGTAATTTGTGTATTGTGCATGTAAGTATGTATGCATGTTTGTAAATTTATGTGTTGATGTGCATGTTTATATGTTTAAGTGTTAAATGTGTAAATATGTGTGTGTGTGCGTGTATGTGTGAATGTGTGTATGTTTGTGTGCATGCACATTGCGTGTGTGTAATTTCTGATCTTTTGAGAAAGGCTGCATTACTATTTGTCCCGGCACAATTTCTTCTGTAGTGTCTCTTCGATTAAAAAAAAATGGTATTGTTGTAAATTAAAGAAATATTGTCGATAAGTAATAGTTTATTCACAATAATGAATGCATACTACCCTAATGGAATTGTGACCAATGTAAAACGATTTTTCAACTAGTATAATTAGCTATTTCAAAGCAGCTTTTTGTCAAAATGCTTCATCTATAAAGAGAAAAGTTCCCTCATAAGTAATTTCTACTCGGGTACATATCGACATGAGACTCGTTATCTGAGTATACTAATTGCAATTAATATTATAGATACGAAAGGAATAAAGAAAATACGGACATTACTCACCCTGGGCAACGGCGCCGGCGGCTGCGCCGAAAATTCGCCCGACGTTCATGAGTGTGGCCACCCAGGACAACTCCTCGTCGGTCGCCTTCGGTATCCCGTCGACGCTGTCCTTGAGCGACAACTGGGCCAGATACGGCGAGGACCATCCGTTGCCTAGGCCGACCAGGAACATGATGAGACTCACTTGAAAACGGGAAACAGTTATGTACAAATACAGTATGTGGTCGGAGAGATGTTGTCAACGTGAACCTGCAGTGATCTACCTAAATACTTTCAAATTCTGCTATGTTAATGTTTTTTTTAATATCGGTACATTTTTACAGACGTTGATTACTTGAACGTTATGTGAAGTATTCTGTACGGTGAAAATGCCTAATCTACTCGCCGATATACGTTGCGTTAAAGACCTCTTTTTTGCTAGAAATTTTGCTTGGGCACAACAAATTTATTGAAAGTAAGCTTCAAACAAAATTGCATTATTCAGTCATTAATTTTATTGTGATATACGTTTCTTATATAAAAGAATCATTGAGGCACATTTTAAAATAAACAAAACAACGCTCTGAAAATAGCATGTATTTAAAAAGATTAGAAAAATCAGTGCATGCTTACCATAAAACTGATTTAACTATTATATAACAGACTTATGTTCAAATACTCGACCGGTGCAAAATTTATTAGTTTATTTATTTTTTGAAAGATATTATAGTTTCCGTAATACTAGTACATTTATGCAACAAGGGGATAAAGTCGACTTTATTCCCGTGTTGCATATAGAACTTTATTTCTTACTCAACTGTGGACACTTTATTGACTTTTACTGAAAATTTATATATTAGGTATTAATATAAATATAAAATTGAAAAAAAGAGAAAAAGCCAGAGAAACTGAAAATTTAATAATAAACTTCATAATAATTTGTGTATAAATTGATTTAATAAAATCCTTAATTTAATTACGTCCCGAATAATTCTTTTTGATGATCGCTGAACAAAAATATTCTGCCACATTGTCCAGCTTTGTATGCAATTTAAAAATTACTTATCAAACTATGAAGCTATTATATAATGAAATAAATTTAAACCTAAAATCGAACTACTCATCGTACAACAGAAAAGTACATAGAAAAGTATTGAGTTGTCGCATTCAAGTGACTATTCTTCTAAAAGGTGGGTTTTCTAGTTGGAAACTTTTAGTACAATATACTATCAACAGTCATGGACAAAATCAATATTGTTGATACAATTAGATACAAGATATTAGCGTATCTAAGGTACAACATACTTTTTCATAAAAATCTTTTACTAATGGTTAGGAAAAATTTTCTAATATTTTTTTTCTAACAACTGCCACTATTAAATCATCGAAAAACACTGTATCTAGTTACAAAGGATGCTATATCTGATAGCAAAATATCTAGATAACGATATAGGTACAGAAAAAGATACTATTTGTAATTGTCCAAATTTAATCGTGCTTCAATGTAAAATAATCTTATCATCAGGATACCACCTCTTACTTAGATAAATATAAAGTAATTTGTAATCAACTTCAATAAGAAGCTGTTTGTAATTTAACGATTAATTAAAATATCTTTTTGAAGTGGTTTGGTATATGGATAATTGGTAACTTCTTTATTTGTTATGCAAATTATCACATAGAATCAGAATTTACCAACGATTTACTAAAAATTTTATTAATACTATTTTACGCCAATTTTTGGATGTAAAGTCAATGAATTTTCAAAACGTATTTGAAGTTCTATGATTGCATAGAATAAACGCTTAGAATATTCTTAAATTTCATGTAGTAGAACCACAGAGCTCGCATAAATCTGTCAAAAGAACTGATACTCGAAATAAATATTGTTACATACTTGGGCATTGATATAAAATTATTTGAAATGTCGCAGCGTTATAAGTATTAATTCTATCAACAAAATATTTTAAATTCACATGATTTACAATTTTTTCTATTTCATGCAGGAACTAGCTTAAAAAGAGATTTTGCCTATTCTCTCCCCCCTCTTAAATAGGGATATTATCCGAATGATACACAGATTATTATAAGAAAAAATCTATTAAACATGTGTTGCAAGAAACATCTTATCTCTTTTGCACTCACTCATAAAAATATTGAGGCCGTATTGTAAGTTTAAATTATAATT
This sequence comes from Gastracanthus pulcherrimus, assembly GCA_949152435.1. Taxonomy (NCBI): domain Eukaryota; kingdom Metazoa; phylum Arthropoda; class Insecta; order Hymenoptera; family Pteromalidae; genus Gastracanthus; species Gastracanthus pulcherrimus. The sequence continues at coordinate 41,675,865 of OX424572.1, forward strand.
TGCATTCACTTTTTAATAATAATTATGTAAGATCATTATATTTGTAATATTAAAGAACCTACTGAACAACTTTAAAATAGATACAATATTTTTCTGATCGCAAAGCATAATACAGGTCTTTTCTAATCGCAACTTGTGAAATAGGTATTTTTTCTTATGACTCATCGACTATTTATTTATCTATAGGCTCACTTGAATACGGCACCATCTGAACAATTATACATGTTTATGATAGATCGACTGAAAGAAAATGCCAAAATAATTTATAGGTGCTATGGAAAAGCTAATTGTTTAACTAGATTACATGTTTAGTTATAAACAATAAGCTTTTCTGTAGCACTCGGGATTTATTTCAAAATTTTCTTTCGGTCGAACCGTCAAACAACATTCCAAGAACAAAATAATACTCCGATCATTAAAATTGGATGGAAAACAAACAATCTTCTGCATTTTTAATGATTTTTCTTCAATTGACAATAATCGTATTTGCAACATCACAATTGTTGATTAAAATTGTTTTTATGTACATAAGGTATACTAGTATAAGAGATACAATGATTGACACTAACAAGTTTTAACAAAATAGAAAGAAAAATGAAAATTAACTGGTCATTTTGTAACCCCTGAGCCTCCTTAAACTGGTATGCTATTTTGAAATTAAAAAAAAAATCGATTTTTTTCCTTGCATATTTCGAAAGTATATGTATCCAAGAATACATAGTAAGACTTTTACCAAGAAATTCCGATTTTATCGACCGAAAATAGCAATTTCGCGTAGTTATCTTCGGAGCACGCAGTACGATTCAAAATTTAAAGGCATTGTTCTCAAAGCAACATTTTTCCGACCGACGGAATTAATATCTTACGAACGAGTTAACCAATCACTTTAAAACTTACGGGTGGTTGTTTGACATAAAAGTGATTACACCTCAGCCTTTATGACCATTATTCGTTGCATTTTTCATATTTTATAAACTTAAACATTGCGAAAAAAATGCGAAAGGTTGAGACGAGAATGACACTTATATGAACAAAGATTTTTTTCTTTTGTTTTATATGAATGTACGAGATATTATCCTTTTCGACAGCTACCTACCTATTTTAAGACGCCATTTCGGGACCACTTTATTATATAAATAAACAGCGTATAGATAAGAAAAAAAATTATATTGATATTTAATTTATTTTATTGAAACAAATTACGAAAATACAATTTTTTTAAGGTTAAAGTAACATATCGCCTTAGGGTAAAAGTCATTCTGGCTCTCGAAATGTACAATACCTTTGATAATCTTTTGTGAGTAAATGACAAAGTAAGTGGAGAGTCGCGGTTTGTGGGCCATTATTGTAAATATCTATAGGATTATTATTAGTATAAATTGATGTACTAATCATTGATTAAATTGTTATTTACGCAAAATCCATAGCAGAACACTCTAATGGCTAATTTTTAATTCTAATAATAATAATTCGAGTGTTCTGCACTGTATTGTTCGTAAATAGAGCAACTCCGAAAATGAAATTTAATCCAGATGCACATTTTTTTGAGAAATTTTCTAATATATTTATTTATTTCTAATTATATTTATCAGTGGAAAAAGTAGGTTTGACAAATTTCCTTAATTTGAATATTTATACGATGTACCGATAAAATTATTGTTGTTGTCTATTTATGAAGCTCTACTATACTTTAAAGAAAAACGTGGAAAGACCACTCTGTTTGTGATCCACTCATTGTAAACAGTCAAATTCCACTCTAACAGATTTAGCATGTATAGTCTGAATTAAAAGACTCAAAGTTTTATCATCAACGTTCACGTACCACGCTCTTTTGGAGTTTGGAGCCAATTTTTAATGAATTGATTTGAAATTTTCAGAGAATGTTTGTTATGAATATGACTTTAGCTCGAGCCATAGCTGATCGAGGAGCATTTCAAAATATTAAGTTTATATGCAATATTATAGACGACCATTATAACTTTTATTCATAAAGTGAAATTGTCGTTTATATTGCAAAGCTCCTATTTGGACATTATATAATTATTTTATAATGTTGTATAGTCTCTCCGAGGTCATAATTATGACAAAGGTTTTCTGAAATTTTCAGATCGATTCACTAAATATTGACTTGAAACACGCGTAGTACCCTCGCGGAAATAATTTCTTACGGAATAATGTATAAAATTGTATATATTTGAGAAAAACTATTAAATTTTGCTCATAATCGTTTAACTTTGTTTTAGAAAAACCACAAGTTTCAGACCATTGTAAATACAAATTTAATCAACTCCACACAAAAATGAACAATGTTGAACAACTTTTAAAATTTATCGATGCATTCGAACAATTTATCACGGACTTTGTTTAATATTATCACAAAAATCATTTACTATTTCATACATTAAAAATAGTTACATTAGAAATAATTTTTGATTTGAACATTTTCCAATAATTTATATTATTTTTAAATATTTTGTTAAACCATTGAAACTATTTTTAATAATTTTTAATATTTTTGTTATGGATTCAAACTAATTATAACATTTTTTACTGTTAATTACAATTTTATACATTTTAAAACAATTTTGATTGAATTTGGACATTTCATGATGAATGGTAATTCAGTTTTTTTTAATTCTTATAAGTGATAAAAAAGCAATAACAAGTCTTGACGTTTTAATGTTTTTTAACATTTTTAAACTTTTTTTTGTACCAGACCTTTTTTATTAGAATTTTGAATCATTCGATGTTAATTTTTGTACGAAATTATTCATTTTTGTTCAAATTCATAAATTTTCAACGCTTCTAGCATAAGATTTATTTAAATTAATCTTTGACAAAAATTATTATTACTTGTTTAAATATGTTTATATTTGTTTAAATCAGTGAAAAATTGTAGAATCAGGTAGTACGAAATCGGAAGTGTTTCTTAGAATTTTCAACAAATATTAAGTCTTCATTTGGAAGTGAATCTATCATTAGTAGGCATATGTATGAGAAAAATAAGGCTTGAACGATCTCTACAAACTATATACCATTAATTTAAACTTTATTGAAAGCCGACGTTTCGGGAGTTTTGATCGCTCCCCTCATCGTGGCTATATAAAGTAATTAACTTAGTGTATCATGGAGACCGACGCAACAACAACAAATTAACGATAAATGGTACGTCCGCAAAGTGCTATTTATTTTCATACACGGAAAAAAATGCTTTGTTAATGTAACAAAGTTACTTGGTAAAATACGCACTAACTATTTTTTTTTATTACACTTACTAAGTAATTTGTTAATTTAAACAAGTGACTTTGTTAAATTAACATAGCTATTTTTCCGTGTAGGAACCATTTCTCGTTAATATGTCATTGTTACGCCAGCCTCCATGATACACTAAGTTAAATACTTTATATAACCATGAAGAGGGGAGTGACCAAAACTCCCGAAACGTCGGCTTTCAATAAAGGTTAAATTAATGATATATAGTTCGTGGAGATCGTTCAAGCCTTATTTTTCTCATAAATATTAACTCTGATTAACAAATTTTCGCAAATATTAATAGTTCTTAACAAAAGTATTTTCACCAAGATAAGTGAACATTAATGTTAAGATTTTGATTTTTTAAATTCCGAGTATTATTGTGACATAATCACAAAGTATCGAGAGCAGTGAGAACTTCCATATTTATGTGAATTTTCGGGAAAGAACTAATAAGGAGAGACCATCGAGTCCGGTATTCATTTCATCAAAATCCGGGTCTTGGATTTTGATGAAACTTTGGGGATCGACTTTTGGAACCTAAAAATGACGTTCTGTACCGTAGTTTTATCCACTGGGTCTTTAAATCTGAGATAGTGCTAAAAAACATTAGCATTGCTCATATGGGCAAATACGCCGTATCTAAAGGGCCCATTGGATAAAACCACGAGTATTGGGCTTCATTTTTCGATATCAGAAAACGATCTCTAAAGTTTCATCAAAATCGGTGACCTGGACTCCGTGGTCCTGCCTTGTAAGCTTTGATCGTTTAACCCCTCAGCATTTTTTCTTACACACTCGCGCTCAAACACACACACACACACACACACACACACACACAAACACACACACTAAAACACACTCACATACACACACACACATGCACATACACTCGCATGCATACGCACACTTACACGCAAAGGCACACGACTTTTTAAAAACTCCAATAATCATCCTTTCCAACGTCTATCGCGTCAATCCCGAATTCCCAATGATCACGTGAATTGCACTCACGCGTGACACTGGCGAGGTGCTGGGACCAGAAGACCTTCCTCGCGTACGTCGTCGCCGACGGCCCTTTTTCCAGCTCGGCTGTGGCAGCCTGCATCTTCTCGATCGACGCGATCGAGATTCGCGGCACCGCGCCTGCTGCTGCTGCTGTCTGCATCTTCGCGCGCGCACAACACTATGACCGGCGCCTCTCGTTTCGACTATCGTTTTATTCGCGCTCCCCTCCCGCGCCTTGGTGCCTGCTTGTTACGGTATATAACACTTGTGCTCGCGGAGTAGTGTAATGTGAAGTCTGTGCGGGCATTCGGGAGTTGATTGTCTTGATTCATTGTGTTCTCGGGCTTTATTCTACAAGAAACACACGTGGGAAATGTTTTGTGTCTTGGGTATTAATAATTTCAGACACTTTGTTGAAAATACGTTTGATTGTGTTTTATTTAATGTAGTATAATGTTATATTAATAATGATATAAATAATTACAGTTGAATATTTAAGTTAAACCTGACCCGCGAGTAGGCACGATTTTTGGACCTACGCGGACACGCGCGCGTGGGCGCCTCTGATGCGCCAAATTTAGGTAAAAAATGTTAGCAAGGGTTTCTAATAGATCTAGAATACTAAAAACGTTTGGGCTAATATGTTTATTAATAATAAACATTGGTTTAATGCTTTTTTGACTTTGTAAATATCATTTTTAAAAGAAAATCGTTTTGTTTTATTTGAAGCTAACTAACATTTATGCAGAATACATACAAGTTCCAATATGAAAAAAAAAACTTTTTTGTTGGGAAAAAGCTGTTTAAAAAAAGTGTGGTGTCTCAAAGGCACAACACGCGTGCTCGCGGGTTAACTATAAGTGTAGGTAAAATATGTATAACAAGCGTAAGCAAGTAAGTGAATGACGCGCAGGAGTTTGCCAAAATGTTATTTTTCTCAATCAACCTTATCGGGGTCGTGCCGAACTGACGTTAACAAAAATCAGTCCCTTGAATGTTCAGGGTGCATGGATGAAGCCCTTACTTTTATTCATACATTTTTCCGTAGCTAAATGTATGCTCGGTAATGATAGGTAGTCGGCGCGGAATCATCAGCCTATTGGCGGCGTCGCTGAGTGCGAGCCAAGCGCAATATGGCCGGTTTATGACATGGCCTGTGAGCGTCCGTCCAGTAGAAGAAAACAAGTGAACATCAATTCTGCATCGCTGTCTTTACAAAAACAGTGTACAGCTTAATCCCCTAATCTTTGCACTTTCTCGTATTGACAGAAAAAAATCGTGCCGTCTACAATATATAGAAAATTCGTCCTCGAGCAGATTATAGGTATACTATAAAAGACAGGACGCGTCGAGCTTATTTTTCACCGACCGTACGAACAGTTCAAGAAAAGACAGAAGGATACGGAGAGCCGAGCCAAGTCAAGTGATATGGCAACGACGAAGAATGAAGGCCTGAGAAGATGAGGTAAATGCTATAATTGTGGTGAGCAGGGGCATAGCAGTACGAAATGCTTTAAGTACGGAAAGTTTGGACATATCGCTCCAAAGTGCACTGAAACAGTAGACACCAGTAGAGCAGAGAAGAGAATGTAGCATAAACAAATATATAGGATCTGTAGTGATAAGGAGAACTGCAGTATAAAGGACATCGAGGTTCAGGGACGGATAGTGCAATGGTGGGAGGATAGTGGCGCTTACTGCTCCTTGATCCGCAAATATTTCTTTAAAAAGCTCAAAAAACTTAAGGTCGAGCCAATCATCGAGCAATTGAAGGCCTTTAGAGGAAAAGTTTACGATACTCTAGGATGCGCAGAAGTACCAGCAGTAGTCAACAGCCAACACTACTAAGGTGGTACTTCGGCGTGACATTCTGAAGTATGTCAATATTGTACTAACAAGGAGAGAATCACAGATCGTACCTTGTACGAAAGATATTCCAGCCAGGCGAAATGAAAAAGACAACTTGAAAAAGACGTGCAGGAGTTAAAAAATCCCACTGAGGTCAGTAGAAGAGAAGATGATAGAAGATCGAGCCAGGACGATAAGATGCAGGGGATCAAGGAGACGCATTCAAGCATAGGCAGAGTTGAGCCAGGAGAAAAGGAGCTGGAACAGCAGAAGGACGCAATGAATCAAGAGCTCTGCAAGGATATCCGAAAATGACGGCCGAGGGTAAGGAAGAAGCAACCAATGATATAGGCTAAAGTAAGCAGCCAACGTGAACAGAATCCAATAGAGAAGACATCATTACAAATTGAGGCTGGGAAATTCTTCCTCATGCGGCGTATTCTTCAGACTTACATTCATCAGATTACCACCATTTTCGATTCCTACAACATTACCTTGTAGATTCACGGTTCAAGTCTGTTGAATAGGTCGAAAAAACCGTCGACGAATATATCGCTTAAAAACCACCATCATTTTTTCCTATCTGGAATCTGATAGTTACCTGAATGGTGGTAAAATATATAGAAAGCAAAGGAGATGATTAAGATTGAACTAGTTTTTTTTTTTAAATAAATTCAATGTTTGTCAATAAAGGTATAGATCACGAGAACTATAAATTAAGATACTACGTACCACATTTATTTATTGCAGTTTTACAGACTTAAAAACTAACTTTAAGCAAGGACAGAACAGTACATATAATCTTGAATCTATTAGTGTGAAATAAGAGTAAATAATTTGTAAATTAATTGATTATGAATGTTATTCTTATTGTCTAACGATTTATCTGTGCATTCCCCTTTGTACATGGAATAATAATTCAATGATAAACAAAGTTTAATAGAAAATATTTTATTTTTGTAAACATATTTTATATACCTATTAAAATTGTCTTCAAAAAAGTCCCAAACAGTATAAAATTTAAATACATATTTAATTCAAATGCTACAAAATAATATACAATACACAGGTAAGATTATTGGTATAAAAATAACGGTTATATATTTAAAAACTCTGATAAATTAGAAGTTTCCTACGGCTCTATTAAGAGAGTCGGTTTTCAAATTCTGGAGCTGAACGTAGCAGTGCGGTGGGTAGAGTAGCGCGGTAGGAACCGGCCCTGTTTCTGACAGAAATAATGATAATTATTGTAAAGTAAAATTGACGGCGAATATAATAATGTGAAATAGATAATAAATAAATATGCAGTGCTGAAATGATGCGATGTAACTACAGCGTTATGAAAGAAAGAGAACCAAATGAAATGGGCTACGCGTAAAGGTCGTAAAAAAGGGCCAGCGTTGGCGCTCTCGACAACAACAAGGCAGTGCAGTTTAGACTCTCGTGTGGTTCACATCGTGTGACTATTAGGGAAAGAATCGGCTTTTTAGTGTAAATGCGTCACTGGAATATATCGGCTAGGCATTTGAATAAATATAATTTTGAAAGTTTAAACTGTTATTGAATTATTAATTTATCCTCTCGTGAATCCGGCTTGTGCCGTAACAGGCCCTATTGATAGGCCTTATTGTAATGAGAGTGATATGGTGACTAAGGTGGTTAGAAATAGTTCGCAAATTTGTAATGTCATTTAGCTTATTCTTGGGCCCCATATAGTTTTCCACGAGGAACCCACCTCGAAACCTCTCCTGAGATTTACATAGGACTCACATGGATTCCGCGTAGTTCACACGTGGGAACCATATAGAAACTGTACGGTATATTATAATATTCTTATGTTGCTCGCATGTGAGATTTTTAAGTAGATTAGTAAAAGCTTTTAGGGTCAATTATAATGATCGTTACCTTGTTAATACGAAATTGAAAGGGTCAAAATTTTCTTCGGTGAATTATGAAGGGGGATCTTTCACAGAGAACCGAATATTGTAGGGGAGCTATACAGTTTTATTATTTTACAGATTCTATAGTTTGCGAAAAAATACATAAAGCATTGTTTGATAAGTTTCTACATAGATTATAGCATACTATTGTCATATACTAAACTATGGAGAAAACTGAGATTAAGATTAAGATGCAAATTTTTAACTTCTAACCAAAGAAAGCCAGTATATTTCGATATATCGAAATAATGGGTGATTTTTATTAGCTAGAAATTATGACAAATAAATGCGTCTCGACAGTTTGTACCATTGTTTAATTGTACAAATAGAATTAGCAGATTTTAACACTACTAAAATTAGTGAATTTGGCATTTAATCGCTGATTTTTTAAAATTAAAGTTAAATAACAGTGTCAAACCGTCGTTGACATAAGATTTTTTGATAGATTCAGATTCTTAGTAGTCTTTAGCACGTGATTTTTTATTTCGTAGTGAATATTCTCATACATTTTTCAAAAGATCTTATGAATTGTAAAATTCATTTCACACTTGATTATTTATTTCATAATTTTACGTTAGATGTCACGCGATTCTTTAAAATACGGATTTGTTTTAAAGGAAAAAGGAAAAGTACAAATGGACATGTAGGTTGCACATAGGACCGGTTATGATACATGAGTACTTTAACTACACTTATCAAGTATAGGAGAGGAGGTGGATACCTAGGGAACCAGGTCTAATGCGTACAGACTCCTTATATTACCTCTGTAAAGTTTATATGAAGTTTGACCTTCGATAAAAATTAACAATAATATAGGCTAATTAATTGTATTATTTATACTCAGCAATTAGGGATATATTTACATATTTTACCCTCTTAATGACTTGTTTATAGGCTTTAATCAATTAGACATAAGCAGACAATTATTGCAGCAAGAATTCCAAACTGATATATTCAAATTTCCATTTTTTATACTTTTGGGAAATACTCGATATTCTATAAAAATTATTATCATATGTGTAGTAAAAATTGCTACATTCATAGCAAAATCTAATATTCATTTGGCTAATTTCTCTATTACTAGGGATTTTTTTACTACAAATTTGGCAATTTTAATAGAAAATCGTGTATATTCACAATGTGGATAATAGATATAAATATAAATATAAATGTGGAATATAAAATGTTATAAATTTTACTATAAAATTAAACTCAATATTGATCGGATTATCTTTCAAGAATTTCAATGATGCATGGCCTTTGTCTGACACTCTTTATAACTATAGTGCACGAATGTAGGTCGACATTTAACAAAATTCGCACCAGATATTACACTTAGCGCTTTTGAATCATCAAGAAATTTTACAAGATTTCGATGTTGAAAATGTAACATTTGAAAAATGGATGAGTTTAGATCTTTCTGCTGGATAGAAAAATACAAAAAAGTGTTGTATGTTATCTTTGTCTCTATCGCAAAACGGAGAAAAGAAAAGTAAAAAACTAACATGGCGATATTTGGTACATGTTTTTTCTAAACAGTGTAAGTACTTCATTTTCATTTTCTAGTGAAAAAACGTGTACCAAATATAGCCAATTTTCTTTTTGTTTACGTCTTTTCTGTGATGCTATATTGCCATTGGTGTAACATTTAATAATTTTTATTTGTTTTTTATTTTTCGATAATCCAACGAGTTATATACCGTAACTACCGTTCTCTAATCAGTCTGAATGAGTGAAAAAGTCTTAGAATAAGTGCATATCGTCATCCAGTTAGACAAAGTGCATATTCACTTATTCTAAGTAATTTTCACTTATTCAGATTTAGAGAGAGTTAATGTTCCTATTTGTAACAATGCACTAAGATTAATTTTTCTTCTTCAAATATGCATTATTTCACCAAAAAATGTCAACATTTTATAATAGATAATTTTTGCACAAAAAAACATACAAAACTCTTCCTATTTTAAGCCATTTACAAAGAGTGCTCCCCTTAAAGAGATGCGTTAGGTCTATTTTACCCCGGTAAATATATAAAAAATACTTTCGATTTTCGCAAAAAATACGCATCGGAATCAATTTTTCTTTTCAGTGCCTCTTTATTTACAAAAAGAATCAGAACGCAGATCGAACACTTAAATTGTTATCAGAATCGAAAATTAACATAATCACATAATAATTTAGTTAATTTTCGATTCTGATAACAATCAAAGTATTACGCTGTATATTTTTTGTAAAAGCGATCCTGAAAAGGAAATTTCATTTCAGTGTTATTATTTAAAAAAAATTAAAGTTTATGATACATGTATTAGCGACTATGACAAATCCCCTTAATTCTAGAATATGCACATAGATATCCCAGACTCAAGAAAAATTTCCAAAACGTGACGTTTGTTTTGGCGTTGAAATTTTCTATTTTTTTTATTGCACCTATTTTCGTCTAGTTTAAAATTAAATTTACCATCAAAATAAAGTTTAATCTAATCATAAACACTCTTTATTAATATATTAAAAATGTATAATTAAAATGTTTAAAATGTTGTAACATAGCTGAAAATAGTGGTATCTGAAAAACCCTAGGGTTATTCTAAAACTTATGAAGTCTTCTTCAAAATGCTCTCTTTGTAAATCACTTATAGTAAAGAACTCAACAGTTATGATGAAAAATGTATTTTTTAAAAAATCAAGTAGTTTGTTTCTTCAATCCGTAAAAAGTTATAGAAGTTTAAAAATTTCAAGACGATAAATCGAAGCTAAAAATCATTATCTTCAAGGTGCAAAGGTACTCCGAAGCTGCAAAAAGATCAATTTTTTTCTTATCTTTTTCGTTTCGTATATTCATATATATTTTATATATGTATACGAACTTGTGTGTAAAGTTTAAGATCGATTGGTTACAAATTGAGACGCGTGGATCATTTTGAATATCAAAATACTGATTTACTGAGATGAAACGAATCAATATTTCAAAATATAGTTTGAAAAATGGAGCTACCATTTTACAGAAAAATGACATTTCTTTCGGTAAAAATTAAGAACGCGCGTGAACTAGGATTAAAGCTCGATACAACGAGTGCATTCGATTCCTCAGCATTGCTCAAAAACAGAATCACTAATGCAGCTAGCAGTGCAGTGATGAGAACGTAGGTCGTTGACGCTCGCAGATTTACGATAGAACGCTCGTAAATGTGTAAGAGGCCACGAGCTCTCGTTTGCCTCTGCCTCGCGGGCTCCTCTTATCTCGATTTTTCGTCGATTTATATTATGTACTGGAAACCGCTTCTGCGTTCTATACTTTTGATTCGCAGCCTGTGTATAGTATTTGATTACCTGTGTGTTATTAGCTTGATTACCGAAAATTGAAAGACCTGTGCCGGCGAGCGTATCACGTGCGGGGTGCGCAGATAAATACGGCGCGCGTGGAATTTTTCACATCGATCGGGATGAGTATAATATTTGCTGACGATCGGTTTGGATGTGAATAATAAGGTATGATGAATATATATGGATATCATGTGTTTACTTTGACGTTTGTTTCATTGATCGGTGTGTATGTACTTGTGAGTTTGTACAGTAGTGTAAATCCACACCATGGTATTTTTTGTCGATTTAGTTTAAGTATGATTGAGGTGGTTCTTTCGTGAGGTCACTTATTCGATACTTCTCTCAAATTGAAATATGTCAGAGATAATATAGTTTTAATCCGTATAATAATTGTCTGCGGTATTCGAGAGCAGTTCGTTAGTGATATAAACGAAAAAATTCATTTTGAAGAATTTTTTCGTATCATTTTCCGACAGTTTGTAGTAAAACTCTTTCTTTCAAGTAGTAGAAGAGACCGGGGCAAATTTATGACATAATTAAAACATTTGTACTAACACTTGTATAATAAAATTATTGTTATTTTGAATGCTCGCAATGTAATAATTTAAGTACTTTAAAATTTCAAATCTAGGTAAAAAATTAACTTTACGTTCGTAGACTTATGTAGATTTTAAATATAATATGAAATTTTTGGGTATAGCTGGTACGATTTGAAGCACATTTTAAGAGTACGTGCTACTGTACTCTATACCTTGTGTTTACTTTTCTGTGAAGGCAAAGAGTCGATCTTTTGCAGTGTATTAAGCTTAACGACTAAAATTTATTTTCTTTTTAGAAATATCAGTTATATAAAAGGTAGAATTCACTCAAAAATTATAAGCTGATATTTTATTAAGGATTAATCTTCTATTATATTAAACAACTTTCATATCGTTTTTTAATTTTAATAAAAAGACCATCTGTTCTCAGTTTATTTGTATATATTTGTATATATATATATATATATATATATATATATATATATATATATATATATATATATATATATATATAACTGAGAACAGATGGTCTTTTTATTAAAATTAAAAAACGATATGAAAGTTGCTTAATATTAATATATATATATATATATATATATATATATATATATATATATATATATATATATATATATATATATATATATATATATATAATATTAAGCAACTTTCATATCGTTTTTTAATTTTAATAAAAAGACCATCTGTTCTCAGTTATATATATATATATATATATATATATATATATATATATATATATAACTGAGAACAGATGGTCTTTTTATTAAAATTAAAAAAACGATATGAAAGTTGCTTAATATAATAGAATATATATATATATATATTGCGTGGAAGTGAGTTTCTGTATTTGTTCGATTTTTTGTGCTATTATATATATATACATATATATATATATATATATAATAGCACAAAAAATCGAACAAATACAGAAACTCACTTCCACGCAATTAACAATATGCATACGTATAGATGCATATAGATACAGATATATATATATATATATATATTTTACAAAAATTTTATTTCTTGTCAAAAGAAATAGATCAAGACTAAAACTTTTACTGAAAATTCTTCTCCATATTCTTAATCACCTAATATTTTTTATATTCTCCGTCTTATAGTTTTCAGATATCACCGTTTAAACAAAAAATTATGTTTCCGAAAAACTAAAACTCAAAAATCAAAAAACCGCTATAAGCAACAACGCTCCGAAAAACAAACAAAATTTTTTTGATTTGGTTTCCTTTAAAAGAAAGGAGCCGTGTATATTCAAAGATAAGCTGATTTACATCCAAACATATATACACGCACACCCACACTCATCCATACAGACATTTTATAAAAATAGTGTATTTTGATACGTAATGTCTGAAACGCACACAGACACACACATACACACACACACACACACTCACACGCACACACACATATCCATACAGACATTTTCTAAAACTAATGTATTTTGATTCCTAATGTCTCAAAACATCTTTATATAATAATTTTAGCATAACACTTTTTTTACCATCATAAAGCTTCCTCTATTAGAAAGCAAAAGTGTTTGTATAATAACCATACTGATATTATATATTAATATATAATGACATAATAATAATAATAATAATAATAATAATAATAATAATAATAATAATGATAATGATAATGATAATGATAATGATAATGATAATGATAATGATAATGATAATGATAATGATAATGATAATGATAATGATAATGATAATGATAATGATAATGATAAGGATAAGGATAAGGATAAGGATAAGGATAAGGATAAGGATAAGGATAAGGATAAGGATAAGGATAAGGATAAGGATAAGGATAAGGATAAGGATAAGGATAAGGATAAGGATAAGGATAAGGATAAGGATAAGGATAAGGATAAGGATAAGGATAAGGATAAGGATAAGGATAAGGATAAGGATAAGGATAAGGATAAGGATAAGGATAAGGATAAGGATAATGATAATGATAATGATAAGGATAAGGATAAGGATAAGGATAAGGATAAGGATAAGGATAAGGATAAGGATAAGGATAATGATAATGATAATGATAATGATAATGATAATGATAATGATAATGATAATGATAATGATAATGATAATGATAATGATAATAATAATAATAATAATATGACTATAATATAGAACTATATTGATTTACATTTAATTCTTGCCTAAAACATGTAAAATAAATCAAACTAATAATAAAAAACATGGTTCCTAAAGAGAGGGCCTTGCTTTTTTCGTTTTTATTTAGTCAGAATAAAATACAGCCGTGTAAAGTACGCAAAAATATTTATTTTTTAAACATATTTTGCCTGGTGTGGAAAGTCTAATTTAATTTCGATCAATCGTTTTCGAAAATCTGAATTTATGATGAGGAAGAATAAGTTTTTCTATTATAAAAACCATATCCTTATTTGTTATCTGCAAATAAAAAGTATACATACATACATTCATACTTCTTTGCCATTTTGATCAGTTTTTGGACGTTTTCCATGCGACAAAACCAATCGACATTCATACAGTCTAGGTACCTAGCGGCTAAATCTTGAAAATGAAAATAAATAGTTTACGCACCGCTAGAATTTTTCCTTTGAAGTTAAATACTTAACAAATGTTAAAACATAACATCTTATTAGTAATTCAATTTTTAGTACAGTCATTTCGACATTTCAGTCTACAAAAGTAGGATATATATATAAGTGTTTATACATATATATATATATATATGTGTATAAACACTTATATGAGTATATATGTTCACATGCTACAAAATTTCGAATATGTACATATTAAATGGAATAAAATCAAATATTAACATATATGAATTGCTTTTCTACCTGAGTCAAAATCAGTTCATTATCATTCATATAACATTAAATATAGTAATTGTTGTAATTTAAATAGGATAATAGATCAACTTTATAGACAATTAATAATTAAAATAATTAAATAAATCAAATTAGTATACAATACGCCGAAGAATTTAAATTAACTATATGGAATGCTTTAAGTTTTTCAAAATAAGTTTGTTTCATTATAGTTCTGAATAACCCAATTTTTTAAATTGCTAAAATTAAAGTTTCAACTTCAATACCTTGTATTGATAAAGAAAAATAAATTTCATTATTTCGCATTAAAGTCACTTGCATAATTTTGACTAACAAAACTAGGTACGCAATATATTGATTGGATTATACATCTGTAAATGTGCATGCAGCGGTGATATTTCATTAAGACTGATATTTAGCTAATGTATTAACAATTATAACATAACAATCGAAGTAACTATTATATAAACAGATTTTGAACTAATAGATGCTTCTCAGCATAGAACATTATATTATATACGTAACCTGGTTTTACCAGATTCTAATACGCTTGTTATAAAATGTTATTCATTTTAATTCCAAATTTAAATGCAATGTTAATGATTAATAAAATGCAAGTTATCAATATTCGATAAGAACATTTAGAATACTTAAGTACAAATTATCAATACTTATGCATTCGAGTATATGCATTTTAAATAAGATACATCATATCGAGTTATTAAACGCTGAGAAGATTCAATAAATAAATGCATAAATAAATAAATAAATATTATAATTGCTTATAGTTTATTTCATGTGTCAGGTGGAAACATTTTTAGAAAATAAAATAATTGAAGTTCTGGATATTATAAACGTATTCTAAACGCATGTTCGATCGAGTTCTTGTAATTTCCGCGATAAAGATGTCATGTCAGGAGCAGAATTACGATGTAAGACCTCGAGAGATTGTCTATTTTTTCATTCGTCACAGGCAGTTGGCAAATATTACCAACGAAAATAGAAGTCGATCCGTACAAACTGAATGTACAATTAGCTTTGTTATTCTAACATTAAATTTTCGTCTTCTGAGTGAGTCATTATTTTTTATCCAATTCTTATAAATCAAGTTGCAACAAGTACTGTAAAGCGATTTTTATTCATTTTTTTAATGTTCTTTGAAAAATATCTATAAACAAGTATTGTAAATTAATTAAAAAAAAAAAATTTCAATAAAGTGATCTATTCATTAATTATTAATTTATTAATTACAATTTATATTAATAAAATATAATTTAAATTTACTGTAGTAGAGCATAATAAAGTTATATGAGAATAAAATGTAATTGATTCATTCACCTATTCTCTTTATCTTAATTAATCTCTAAAGTGACGTCTTTTTTTATTAACAATGTTTTTCTTATATTCTAGTAAGAGCATTAGCTGAACGCATATACCAATTATTATTATTATATATATATATATATATATATATATATATATATATATATATATATATGATTTTTCGAAATGGTAGATGTATCCCACTATATACCTCTCTTATATATCTCAAACTTACTGTCATTATACAACAAGAAAACTGATGCTAACTGCATTAGTAAAATGCTTTTTCAAAGAGATTTTATGCACAATCATTTGATGAATGTTTACGTTGATAAAAGTTACTTTAGGAATAATCGAAAATGTTATATACAATATTACAGACAACAGTGTTAAGCTAGATTAAAATGGTGCATTATTGGCACAAAAATTTTATCAGTTTTATACTGAGTTATATATGATTTACCTACAAAATTTCAAGATACAATACAATATCTTTCAGAAGTTATGGTGACCTCAAAATAATTTAAAGTAATTGTTATATATATAAATTGAAAAGAAATTACGACTTGTTTATGAATAAGTGCACATTCTTTTACTTATCTAATATATAAATTTCTAATAAATTTTGTATTAATTTCTTAAAATTTTTAAAAGTTTAAAATTGTCATTCTTTAATAAAAACAAACTTAATGTAATTATAAAATACGCCAAATGAAAAGAAATTACTGCTTTACGGATATATGCATCTATTTGACATTTCAAACGTATAAAATGCCAAAAATAATTCTTTTCAATTTTTCTCAATTTTCTCAAATTTAAAAATCACAATTTTGTAATAATAACAAACTTTAAAGATATTGTAGGCTACACTATTTAAAAAATAATTTAATTCAATATTTTTTAAAATAAGCAGTAAGTTTTGACCATTTAACTCCAAAATCTAATCAGTCCTATGTTGGATCATATCTTATATACCTGCAAAAATTCAACCCGAAAGACGGTGGCCTTCAAAAGTTATGGTAAAAATTTTTATTACATACGAACATTATACACACACATATACACACACACGCATGCACGCAGGCACACACACATTATCACACACCCACACACACACACAGACACGCACATACATACATACATACACAGATACATACATATTATACATACAGATATTTTGATAAACCTACTTATTCTGATGATTGCTTCTAACAGCAAATATTGTAGACGAGATTTTTAGAGTGTCTCATACACTCTTTAACAAAAAATCTACTATATTTATTAGAACAACAGAAACAACTACTCTGCGGGTAAATACCCCTCCCAGTATTAAATTAAACTGTTAATTTACAAAAGTTACCTACCGATTTGACAGTTTGTCTTTATTTTCAAGTCAAATTTAATAATTTGGTTTTTAATATGACTTTTGTGTGAATTTATCATACTATTGTAATTATAAATTTTGCAGAAGAAAAATGTGGTGTTTGTGTTACATTGTTTCTACAAAACGTTACAGGTATGAAAAAGTAATTAAATTTAGTTGTTTTCTTTGATATACTGTTTAAAATTTTTAATTATTTTTTTAAATATACGTGCGTCTATGATAGAGACTGCCTGATCATACTGATGAGGCCTACAGACAGTCTTGAGGCCGAAACGCTTTTTAATCTTTACATTTATAATATTAAAGGACCTATATATTTCTTGCTTTGAAGAGGTAGACTCTTCTCTGTAAGAATAAGCCTTACATATAAATACAGTGAAAAACTAATAATACGATGTAATAGGTTTAGCAGAAACCTACTTTAAAATGGTTTTTCCCTTTATTGCAATAAAAAAGAAAAAAAAACTTCAATTTGCAGGATAAATACAAAAAATGTTTGGGTTTTTAATGTTAAAATATATTTACATATTTTATGAATTAACAGTTTAATTCAATGCTGGGAGGGGTATTTGCCCGCAGAGTAGTTGTTTCTGTTGTTCAAATGAATATAGTAGATTTTTTATTAAAGAGTATATGAAACACTCTAAAAATCTCGTCTACAATTTGCTGTTAGAAGCAATCATCGAAATTTTATCAAAGATAGACGTTCAAATCATTTTTAAGAAACGAGTGTTCGTATTAACATAATACAAACATTTCAATCACTACTTATTCTGATTCAGCGACCTCAAAAACATCGAAATTCATCAAAATCTTGGTTTACGAAAAAATCATTATTACAAAACTTTCTCTTTGAGGAAGCAAAATGAAATGGAAGTGACATTTTGAATATATTTGACTTATACATTGCACAAAGGATTCTAATTTTTATATCTAATGTTATTGAACATTGTGTAAAAAAGGTCACAATCGTCGTGTACAATCGCAAACTTTAAATTGTTTTGTTTCTTAAAAACATTCATAAGAGGAGCCATCAAATCAACAGTTTATGCAAATCTTCCATACATTAATCATTTTTACCCGAGCAAGTTCGAAGCTTATGGAGAAAATGAGGAATGGATTAATGGACGATCAGGATATAAACCCATAACATTGGGTAAAATTGGTGTGTACCGAGGAGAGATAGAGAAGTAACGAAGATGATGGAGCGCAACAAAAACAGAAATAAAACGCACCTGTGAAAAAGAAGAAAAAATAGACCTGACGAGAGAGTGAAGAAAAAACTGGTGCGTCTTAATCTGGGAGGATGCACTGATAATTTTGACGCTTCTCGAGTGTATGCGGATAATAAACAGAACGCGAGTTGCTGGGATGCATTATCGAGATGTGAGCGCGGGGAGTGCATATATTAGCAAGAGTGAGACAATGATATGCGGATACTTATGAGGAGGAACAAATTTTCATTGGGAGGTACGCGCGTTGATGAGCATCCGACTATGTAGCTATGTGCAGTTTTGATTTTTATTTTGATGTAATGAATAAAACTAGTTTTTAGCAAAAATTAAAATTTATTACTTTGGTAGAGAGAAGAGTATATTTATATATTTATTTATTTATTTATTTACTATACAAACCGGCCAAGGTCCTTTACAGATAATGGGAAATAATATGTCAAGAGTGGTAACAAAGAAGATAATGTCATGACGTATAGTTTTGAGCTTGAAAGAGATTGCTAAATAAGTTTGATCTTCTTAAATTATGATATTAATCGGAATAATGAATATATTGCGTTAGTTTATCAGTTTAATTCAATCCGTTTAATCATGTAATATTTTAAATAGGAATGCAGGGTACAGTTTGCATATTTGAACAGCTGTCTTGCTTGAAGTACTGAATTTTATCAACTCCTCATTAAGTTACAAAGTTAAAACTTTCAGTATTTATTTATGACAGATTAAAAAGATTAAAATAAAATTATATGTAAAAATGCTGTCAGAGTTCTAAATTGAAAATTGTGGAAATATTGTAAATTGGTTTTATTTTTAGTCATACAAAAAGTAAAAGTTTATTCGATACCTTCAGAAAACATTTTTTTTATTGAATATTTACAGTATAAACGTATTTTCTTTTAGTCCATTTCATTTTTCTTAAAAGTAAGAAATTGAACATTTGGCGCTGGCTATCGCTATATATAGATATACTCTATTTAGAAATAAAGCCTTCACTTACAGCTAACGAAGCTCACCGCTAGAGAGGAGTTCCGATCCCAATACTCGTGTCAAAATAATTATGCCAACCACAGTATTAACTCTTTATTTAAACGTGCTGCTCGCCTCGGCTTAGATGTAATATATACTATAATACAAACGGTTGAAAGCTTTGGAAACTCATTCATTTTTTATTAATTTGACTTGGAAGAAGAAATAGAATGTAAAAATAGCTTATTAAAATCAACTAAAACAAAACATATAATTTCTTAACAGTATTTCTTTTAAAAAAGGGCTTTACAACACATATTGTACGTTTTTCAATAGAATACAACACATTTAAAAATTAATCGGGTAAATTTTGCGACTGATTCATGAACAGCTCTGCTATGATATAGGCTGAGATCGTCGGGCCATTGGATTGCCATTCATTTGCTGATTCTCTGCAGCTATTTAACGACGGAGTATGAAACTTCAGAAGAAGCGGTTCACGTACGTACTCCCTTTGCAGATTGAACCTGTTCTCAGGCGAAGCGGGCTTATAAAAGACCGCGGCCGCTTGCGAAAAAAGGAGGAAAATGTATATGCACGCTGTGTAATTAAGATCTTGAATGCGCGCTGATTCTGCGAAACAGCAAAATAGTTTGTGGGAAGGGTCTACGAAGAGAATCTTCGCAACGAAAGAATTTGGTGCGGGATCTGCTTATTAAAGTGTTTTTTAAATACGTATGACTTATGAGTATTAATTATAATTGTAGTTAACATATAGACAAATTAACATCAAAAGTCGATAAGGTAATAGTTACAGTATCACAAGTTTATCAGATTTAAGTTAGATTTTTATATGCGGTGTATTTTGCTTCCTTGTAAACTAGACGTTAAAAATATCTGATCCAATTAATTTGAATTATTTTGAAATGCTGCAACTTCATTGGATCGAATGCTGGTTCTCCCTAACCTCATTGGAGGACTACAAAAAATTAGCACACACACACACACACACACGCACACGCGCGCGCACACACACACACACACACGCACACACGCACGAACGCACTCACGCACGCACGCACGCACACACGCACACACACACACATTTATATATCATACTGACATTTTCTATAAATAGTGTATTTTGATTCCCAGCAAAACTTTGTTTACAATCACAAAGCTTCCTCTATTAAAAAGCAAAATTATTCTTAAAAAAAATGGATTCTCTATGTCGTACGGTAAAAGGAATAAAAATGCAGCAATCAATCTGAAATTTTTTAAAAAGGTAACTTTTTACTATCTCTTGGCTGAACTCTTTAATTTAATTTTTTATTTTAATTTATATGTTTTTAATTTTTTTTTATATTCTATATTTCGGGAACGGCATGATTATTTGTATGCATTCAAGGTTCATTTTTTTCGTTTATGATAAAGATTCTAAATTAAAAATAATTTTTAAGTTTTGTCAATCAATTTTTCTTTATATCGATTCTTATTAAGCCATGCTATTCTTGTGGTGATATAAATTCACTCTTAATAAACTTAAAATAAAATTGTAATCTAAAATAGTATTATTATCACGGTTGTGGTTATCAGGGAAAAACGAAAAATATAACAGAAATCCGCTTACAAAAATACAACCAATATGATGGACAAAATTTTCAAAATCAATCGGATTTACTTGAGTTTTAGGTACTATTCAGGAGTTTTCGGGATCGCTATGATAATAATTTTTAACATCGGTCTTACCATTCGTGAGTAATCGGTGTACATACAGAAATTAGTAAGACACATCGAAATCATTGATGCGAATAAATATGACAATTGTATTGCTGTTGTGCTGGACCAATACCTATCCAAAGTCTTATGGGAACCTGGTAGAGTGAATCCTTATCAAATGCAACAAGTTTTAAAATATGGTCACAAGGAGAGTGTTACACCTCCGGGTCACGGATTTTGATGACACTTTGGGAGGTGTTTTCTGGTACATAAAAATAAAACCTAGCACCTGTAGTTTTGTTCCATAAGCCCTTAGGGACAAGATATGACCATTTGTGTGAAAAATACTTGCTATTCTAGTAAAAAATGGTACATATACATCGTATCATAAATTTACAAGTTATTTTGCTAGAGAAATGGACTGCTAGGAACCATAGTGGAATAAGTCCACTTTTTGAAAAATCTCTAATTTGTGGTTTAATCGATAGCTATATATATTATAAATGTGAACTGTTACTGGCACAATTAAAATTATTTTTCTAGTCGAGTTACTGGAGCGCCGCCTTTTGTTCCGGTTCGGCAACTGCTGTTTGATTCAGATCCATAATGAAACATATCCATGTTATCGATATAATGCGTGTATAATAATAAGTTTTTTGTAACTACTTGTATTTACACGGTTTTATTGCACAAAAATAACAAAAAAATATATTATTTCGAAGAATATAATAATTCTGAGTCAGATGAAGATGAGATTGTTTCACAATTTAGGTCTGCATCTTAAAACAGTTTGACTGGTTTTAGAAACGATGAATCTATCTATGATTGAAATAATTTTATATTAAAAGATTTTGTTTTCTATAATTTTCTTTAAATTTTTACGTAAAACTTTAATACATGTATAACTTGTAATATATTTATATATTATTTATTAATTGATTTCTCCATGAGAAATCTTTGTAACGATGATTTTTTCAAAAACCTAGTTTTTGATGAATTTCAATGATTTTGAGGTTGCTGAATCAGAATACATAAGGGTGTATATGTGCGTGTGCGAGCGTGCGTGCACGCGTGTGTATGTGTGTGTGGGTGTATGAATGGACGTGCATGTGAGTGTACGTATGCGTATGCGTGTATGTGTGTGTACGTACATGATAAAATTCTATGGTTATGAATTTCGAAGGCTGATGAATTTCATGCTTAAATTTTGGACATGTATAATATACAATTCAACAGAGAACTGATTAGACTGTAAAGCTAAATGGTCAACGCTCACTGCTTATTGTAAAAACTTTTGATTTTGTATAATTTTTTGTGCTAGATAGTTCAAAATTATGCATAGTATCGCAAAGTTGACGTAATTTCCTTTCGATTTATATATCTAACAATTACTTTAAATTTTTTCTGATAAAGATTTATGATTTAAATTTTTGAATATGCATATGGATGAAAATCTTTTCATACGTTTACATAGAGTAAAGAATCAGAGTATGATCTAAAAAATTGTGGATTCATAATTGTAACATAATTGTTTATTCCTAAAATCACTTTTATAAATATTTAATAAATATTTGTGCATTAAATCTTTTTGAGAAATGAATCTGCTAAAGCAGTTAGCAACGGTTCCCCGAGGAAATAAACTACTGCCTAAACTCCTGACGCGAACTACTGCCCAAACTACTGCCTGAACAACTGCCGGGACTACTAGCTGAACTAGTGTCCAGTAGTATTTTAAGAACTAGTGGTTAACTACTAAATAACAACTATAAATTTTTCATTATCCCTGAAATATATAGGAGGACCACTAATAAACTACTGAAAACCAACTGCCAAATAATTATTATTTTTTAACTACAAAAGAACTGCTGGTCAACTATTGTAAAACTGCAGTAATATAATATTTTATTCTAATTTTTTAACTACTGCAGAACTAGTGGTTAACTGCTGCATAACCACTATACATTTTTAATTATTCATGAACGCTATAAATACTGAAATCGACGCAAAATGTAAGTACAAACTCACAATTTGAGCTAAAGAAAATAATATTTTTAAATTAATGTTTAAGAAGCATGGAATTAAAAGTAAATATTGAAATCACATTTTTAAATATTGGCTTATTTCGACGAAGGTAACAGTAATGTTCTGGAATTAATAAAAAATGACATATTTTTGGAATTAATATTAAATAAAAAAATTATGATCTACTTTTTTAATAATTAAAGATTTTTAAACATTACACTTAGGATTAGTTGCTAAATGGGAATAATTATGAAAAATTTTGTTTTCTGCAGATTAATTTTTTTAAGGTTATCACACTTTAGAAGTTCTTTATAAAAACAAATTTTTCTCCTGTAATATAAATTATTATGTGGGATCTCCAGTTATTGGTAATATAAGGAAGAACTACTTGAACTCTCTGCGCCGCGCCTCTGACACTCTGATTCAGTTGGTATCAAACTGCCGATGTAAGTTTTTTGTGGTGCTGTAATCGTCACAGCAAACCTCTCGAAGAAGCCGGCATACCCGCCCGGGACTATAGATAGATTAAATACTCTATGGATTTATTTATTTCAGTCAAATATGCAAAACGCCTATCCATGCTGCGTCAAAAAGCGTATGCAAGTTGCAGATAAGTTGCAATTCTGACTTCCAATTAATCAGAATTTAATTTTTTCTGTCCTTTTAATTTACCTGAGAAATGAAAACACAATTCACAAAGTACGTATTCGAAAATTTTGTGATTATTATAGTTTACGATTAACACAATAAATCGTATATTTTTATTAAAAAAGGTATATTTTAATATTAATTACTTATCTGATCGTGATATTCGATAGGATAATGCAGGCTTAAGGTGATGTTAAACCCTGTGTTACTGGTAAATACGGGGAACCACTTTTTTCATTCATTTCTCAATTTTAAGAAAATATCTCTATGGAAAGTTGTTCTTTTTGATTGGAACAACGATTTTCCATAGAGATATTTACTCAAAATTGAAAATTAATTGAGAAAAGTGGATCCTCGTATTTGTAGGTGATAGGTGGCTTTAGCATCACCTTAACAGTTCGACGACTCTCTAAAAAGCTCCCGTTATATTGCAGAATATATTTACGCAAACGTGCCACTAAAATAATTTATTTGCAGTTGAAGCGACCTGAAACTATCTATTGACTACTATTGACTAGATGTTATCTATCGACATTCGAGAATCAATTAATGTTGATAGTTTCATGACAACTAGACAAGATTATGGCGCACTTCGCGCACCGAGGTTATCTTCACGAACATCCTTTTTTTTGTGTTAGTCAGGAATCTATCGATCTCTGCGAGCTGACTCCGCTTAAACATATTTCAATTAGTTTCACGAGTTTTTTCGGTATACCGAGAAGTACAAGGATTTGGTACATTTTGCTTCGCTTAATAGAATCGTACGCTTTTTTAAAATCTACAAATAGCTGATGTATGATTTCACGAAATTCCCACTTTACTTTAATAACTTTCTTATAGTAAATATTTGATTGCTCGTCGATCTGTTGCGCCGAAATCCACACAGCTAATCTCCTATTATATCTTCTGCGAATGGAGTGAGCGTGGCTTGTATTACATTTGACAAAATTTTGTAGCACGTTGCTAAGAGTGAAATACCCCTGTAGTTATTGCAGTCTGTCTTATTCCCCTTTTTAAAAATCAGTATAATGATAGATTCTTTCCTGTTTTCGGTATTGTTTCGTATTTCAGATGGCTCATACTAGTTTATAATTTTTGAAAGTAAGCGCGGTGCCCCCGTATTTAAGTAATTCAGCTGGTATAGAGTCGTTTCCCGCGGCCGTATTGTTTTTTAGTTTTTTTTATCCCGGCCTCCACTTCTTTGTAGGTTATTTCCTCCATGTGGAGATCAGCAGTGTGAATTTCATCTCCTATTTCTTCGCAGTTTTCATGTACATTTAGTAACTTATCAAAGTAGCTTCTCCACAACGACAACAGTTCGTTTTCGCTCGTTACAAGGTTCCCGTCCTCATCATTCATCAGCAACTGCGCTCTACTCTGAAAACTTTTTCTAATGGCGTTTATTCTTTTGTACATTTCGCGGAGGTTATTTCCCTTACTGTTTATTTCTATCCTCCTAATTTCCTTCTTTTGATACTCATGCTTCTTATTCCTGTATATTGCGCCAGCCTTTTTCCTCACGTTACGATACTCTTCTACGGCCCTATCACTTCCATTATGTAGCTGTCTAATTTAGCCTTTTTGCGCCTTTCAAACCAGAGTTCACACTCTTCGTCAAACCATGGTTTGCTCTTTTGCTTTTTCTTTTTACCCAGCACTTTCTTCGCGGCCTCTTTTACCGTTTTTTCGATAACCCCCCATAAGCTGTTCGGTTCTTCATATGCCTCCGTCGATGTATCTGTTTCCTCAAGCGCCTGAAACCTGTTCGTAATTTCTACCGGGTACCTAATTCGTTCTGTTCTGTCTCGTAATTTTTGCATATCGAAACTTTCGACTTTGTTCGTTCGCCTACTATTTTGATTTGCTACTAGTCTCGCTCTTAATTTGGCTACTACTAAAAAGTGATCCGAGTCGATATCCGCCCCCTATAGGCCCTTACGTCGAGAACGTTTGTATGGCGACTGTTATCAATGAGGAAATAATCGATTTGGTTTAAAATTTCTTTGAATATCTTCAAAAACTTTTTTTTTTGAAGCTCAGTTAGTGAGCTATCACAAGAATACAAAATAAAAATAATTATATAAGTTAATATTTATTTACTTGAAAATGTTTCAGTATTTTAATAATAAATCAGCAATTTTTATATATTTCAAAGATAATAAAATAAGCTTCCAGCGATTTGTCTGAAATACTCAGCAATATTCCCGTACATTAAAAGTAATACTCATTTTGAAGATGTTTTTAGCGCATAAATAGCCGATCATATATAGTTTGAAAATAATTAAAACTACACAGTTTCTTTCAGTTATTACCTACAAGTTGTCTTTCAGTTCAAAGATAAAATACAGAATTTTCAAAAAATTAAAAAGTGGATTTTAGTAGTTAAACAGTGGTTCTCCTACTGTTATTGTTATTGTTTATCCGAGATCGAAGTTCAAGTGAAATTTGCAGAGGTAATCTTTTACCTGTACGCATTAGACCTGGTTCCCTATAGTCATATAGCGTTCAGAAAGAATTAAAAATTTACAGTGGATATTCATTAGTTAACCACTAGTTCTTCAGTATTTAACAAATAATAAATATTTGGCAGTTGGTTTTCAGTAGTTAAGCAGTAGTTCTCCTATAGTTCAGGGATAATGAAAAATTTATAGTGATTATTTAGTAGTTAACCACTAGTTCATTAGTAGTTAAAAAATTAAAAAAACTTCAGTTGTTAATTATTTAACAATAATTGACCAGTAGTTCTTCTGTCGTTCAAAAATAATAAATATTTGGCAATGGGTTTTCAGTAGTTAACCAGTAGTTTTTGTGTAGTCATAATCTTTTTGAAACTTGGCAGTAGTTTCACTGTAGTTGAGAATATACTACTGGAAACCAGTAGTTCAGCCAGTAGTTCTGACAGTTGTTCGGACAGTAGTTCGGACAGTAGTTTAGGCAGTAGTTCGCGCCAGTAGTTTATTTCCGTAAGGCCTATTAATTCTAATTGATTAAAGTAATTAAATATATAAAATAAAATACCGAATGTTGCAGTCAATGGGCATGGATTCAAAACCACGTCAGTCTAAATTTTTCGGGAACATTTAAAGAAAATGCCCTAAGTGACTTTAGAGTAATTTTTACAAGAATAAACTATAATAATTCAAAAACTTAATCGATTTCTGCCGAAACATATCTGCCCGCGCCCTCGATGGTCTCCGCGCTGTAAAGTCTGGCGCACAAACTTTTCTGTAGTGGCAAGTCGTAGTCGTAAGTTGCAACAGCCATGGCAACGTGAGCTGTTGATTGGTTATTACCATGGCGTCAGCCCCTCGAGCAGCGTGAAGTGCGAATTTACAGAGTTTCGAATTATTCGAAAAATATAAAGTGGATTCAGTTAAAATTCAATTCAGAAACACTTAATATAGTTATAAGATTATAAATAAATTCTTATAGAAATGGTTTTATTTAATGAAATTTACAAGTGATTAAAAAATAATGTATTTAAGCAGCTATAAAAGTATTATCGTTATTAGTTTTTAAATACTCTATGGATTTATTTATTTATCACAGATTTAATATAGTCCCTGTGAGAATAGACATTGGTGTAGACCTCGGGGTTACCACCAGCGCAGTTTCCTTCATCGACCCAAGAAACAATTCCAACGACTTCGCCATCGACAACCAATGGGCCTCCACTGTCACCCTAAAATATATATTTATAATAATATTATATTTTAATAGAAATTATAATTATTTTTGAAACTCGTCGTAAATGCAATAATAATTATAACACAATTGATTACACAATGGCTTACAAATTATAATGATGAATAATTACAATAGCTATACCACAGAACTTTTTAAACGATAATAAATATTATGAATAAAACTGTTATAATACATACACGGCAAGCGCCAGTTCCTTTACTACGGAATGCACAGAGTTGATCTTCGTAAATTTCATAATCAGCATAGTGAGGCTGGCATTCAGTGTTCGTAAGAAGCATCGTCTCGAGCTTTTGAAGTTGTATGGCAGCAGTTTCAGAGTCAGGCTCTGTTCTTCCCCAACCGGTTAAATTGGCTTTAGCCCCACTTTGTATGTCTTTGCTTGCCAGGTCTATTTTCTTCTGGTATTTGTCAAAAATAATTTCACCTTCAAGCTATAAAGTAATAAATGATTAAAATTGATTTATTGAATAAAATAAATACCATTATCAATTTGAGTAAACATTTTATAGAAGAAAATTGCACCACGGTAAAAAAATCTTAGTTTTTCCGAAGAAAGTGTAAAATGTCTATCCTAATTTAAGGAAAAAGACACTGTAACAACAATTAAAGTATCTGGACTTTGTATCATGTACTTTAAGAAACTATGTAATATATATATATATATATATATATATATATATATATATATATATATATATAGTTATAGTTTATAGTTACATAGTTATATATTACATAAGATATATATATATATATATATATATATATATATATATATATATATATATATATATATATATATATATATATATATCTTTGAAACTGTTATGGCCATATTTTAGAATAGAAATACATTTTAAAATTATTCCAAGCAATTATACCATACTCTCTAAAGCTCAAAAGATAGCAATTCAAAAAATGGTAACCAAACGAATTGTCTGAAGCAAAATAGATTTAGAACATATATAAAAATTATTAATTTTGAAATTTTTATGTAGCGACCTTAGATCTCTGCATATATTTTCTGAATCTTTTTAATTTTATTATATCAGATAATTCATTTAATCAGAAAGCTGTAAACTACCTTCTTTGCAGCGCTGAGTTTGAGCCTTACATAGTATGGTATCAGAGCTGTGAATGAACTAAAAATATTTATTCTATTCAATATAGACAATAAAGTGTTCTAAAAGTTTCAAATAAATATAGATGGTACTAACAAGGTGAGTGCACACCCTTCGGAAAATGAATGTTGGTCAGACTTCGGGAGGAGGTTTTTGATACCCAAAAATGAAGCCTAGCACCCGCAATTCATACTAATGGGCCCTTGTTACTATAGCTTAACAAATTCTTATTATGGATAAATGACAAAAATATAATAAAAAGTAGATGGAAAGAGTTTTAATTAAAGCTCTGTTATTAATCTGATCAAAAGTTATTTACAATTGAAGATGGCGACCAAAAATGCTTAAATATTAAAAGAAGTTTAACTCTTTTAAATTCGTTGATTTCCATGTATTTTAAGTTACCATTTTCAATTGTTAGTAATTTTATATCAGATTAATATTTATATACGTAACAGAGCTTAAGTTAAAGGTATTTTTGCCTACTTTTTATTATATTTTGAATGATTTCTATATTGTATTAACGGAACACTGTATTTGTATACACTGCTGTACAAACTTTCTATTAAGATTATTTTTTTATATTATAATTGCTGAAAAGGATATTTTTAACACCTTCCGGCCTTTTTCTATACATTCATCTTCCATCCTCCCTCTCTTAAAATGTTTCATCTTCATTTATCTACTATCTAAACACCATAATATTAGCGGAGGATTCTCTAACATGTGTCCGTACATACGTATGGATACTTTCGAGGTTTTCTAAATCATACAAAGCGTGCCTCAGATATATTGGATGCTGCAAATGATTTTTAAAATGATCTCTACTTTTTAAAGTGGGGTACGTACATATATGCAAAATTAGCATCTACGGCATGGCCCAGATATCCCTGATACTGTGAATCAATTCGCACTGTTATCGATATTTTTTCAACTATCGATAATTCTTTTCAGTGGATGTACGTACACGTGTGCGAAAAGATCATCGTGGATGTGGTGTAGATGTCCCAGATGTTGCGCATGATTTTTCATGATTATCTCAGACATTGTGTAGATGTCCTGGATGCTGCGAATTAATTAGCACTGTTATCGATATTTTTTCAACTATCGATAATTCTTTTCAGTGAATCTATGTGCACGTGTGCGAGATGATCATCTCGGGTGTGGTCCAGATGTCCCAAATGATGCGCATGATTTTTCATAATTATCTCAGATATGGTCCAGATCTCTTGGATGCTGCGAATCAATTCGCAATGTTATCGATATTATTCAACTATCGATAACTCTTTTCAGTGACTGTACGTGCACGTGTTCGATATGATCATCTCGGGTTTTGTCTAGATATTTCGGATGCTGCGTATGTTCTTTTACTATTATCGATATTTTTACTACTATAGAAGATTTTTTATAGTGGGTACACGTGCACGTTTGCGAAATGATCATGTCGGGTGTAGTCCAGATATACAGGATGCTGCGTATGATTTTTCTTTATTATTGATATTATTTACTGCTATCGAAGATTCTTCATAATGGGTTTACGTGCATGTGTGTCGGATCATCTTCTTGGGTATAGTCTAGATGTACTGAATGCTGCATATGATTTTTCTATATAATCGATATTATTTACTGGTATCGAAGATTCTTTATAGTGTGTGTACATGCACTTGTGCAAAATGATCATCTCGGATGTGGTTCGTGTATCGGATGCTGCGTATTATTTTTCTTTATTATCGATATTATTTACTGGTATCGAAGATTCTTTATAGTGGGTGTACGTGCACGTGTGCGAAATGATTATTTCGGGTGTGGTCCAGATGTATCGGATGCTGCGTAAGATTTTTCTTTATTATTGATACGTTTTAGTTTTATCGAAGATTCTTTATATTCGGTGTACGTGCACGTGTGCAAGATGATCATTTCGGATGTAGTCCAGATATTCAGAATGCTGCGTATGATTTATCTTTATTATCGATATTACTTACTGCTTTTTTTTACAATTTTTCTTCTTATTACCTTCCGGACTTATTCTATACATTTAAGTTCCATCCTCCCTCTCTTAAAATATTTCATCTACATTTATCTACTATCTACACATAAAATTAGCAGATCCTCTAACGTACGCCCGTACATATGTACGTGTTCGAGATAATCATCTCAGTTATTAAATATTAAAAAGTTATCAAGTATTAAAAAATAAGATTGTATAATAAAATATTGTTAAAAAATTACGGTAATACATTTTTATTGCTTCCAAAACGCGAGCGAGAGTTCTTGCTATTATTCATAATAAAAACTTATAGAGTTATGGTTATAAGACGATGTACCTTCTTTCATTAAAATAACGAATATTTCGAGTAAATTACCTCACATCTCAACAACGAAGGCCTATTAGAACGAATGACTAGTAATAAGCATCATTTTTGGGTACCACAAAACACCTCCCAAACTTTGACCGAATTTCGTTTCCCAGAGGGTATGCACTCTCCTCGTAAGTACTTAGTACATATATTTAGGGGAGACTGGGGTATAACGGAGCAGTTGATACAACTTTGCTTTAGAAGTGGCGTCATCTATTTAGTCGCATGTTCGTTTACTCATAGTGACTATGCGAGTTATTTACCCTTTCACATCAACCGTTACCATGCAGAAGGAATTTTAAAAGTAGAATATCGTTTTTGATCGTCAAAAACAGTACTTCTTGTAAAAATGGCTTTTTATTAAAGCGCAAAAAAGTTGGTGTTATTGTTTGTGTTGTCTATGTGTAACAAAAATTAGTATAATTTATTTAGGTAGTAATTTCTGTAAGTTATAATGATAACAATAATTAGAAAAATTAATAATGTACTCATGAACCGCCTTGGTAATAATAAAACGTACCATTTCATTATACCCTAATTGACCACTCCATTATACCCCAATGATTTTGAACATCATGATTTTCGATGTATTCGGATAATAATTATAAGTGTGTTTATATTATCTTAATTTTGGCCAATATAATTATAGTAATTAAGGTGATGCTAAAGCCACCTGTCACCAACAAATACGAGGATCCACTTTTCTCATTTCATTTTCAATTTTGAATAAATATCTCTATGAAAAGCTGTTCTTCAAATCAAAAAGAACAACCTTCCATAGAGATATTTTCTTAAAATTGAAAGTGAATGAAAAAAGTGGTTCCTCGTACTTATCAGTAACACATTACATTTTAGTGCTCCATTATACCCCGGTCTCCTCTATATACTTTTAAAATGGTTACAGTGTCCTTCTTCTCAAGGTGATGCTAAAACCACCACTCATAGACAATTGCGGGGACTCACATTTTTCATTTAGTTTTCAATTTTGAGTGAATATTTCTCTAAAACGTTATTATCCCAATAAAAAACAACAACTTTCGAAAGTGGTTCCCCGTATTTGCTGGTAACAGACAGATACAGTTGACTATTAATAGTTCGAACGTTGACAGTTCGAATTTATCGATAATTCGAACATTTCTGGGTCCCTTTAATTTTGACTTATTGATAGTTGGCTGTAGTAATTAAGGTGGTCCATGCGTGACTTCGAAGTAAATTGAGTGCACACAAAATAAGTTTACGGAAATCTTGTTCAATGTATGTAAATAATATTTAATAAGTTTATTTATGAATTATAAGACAATTAATTTAAGGTCAGAAAAGCAGCACCTTTGTACTTTCTATGACGAATATTTTTTAATAAATAGGGCTTTCCCTACTTTTCTTTGGATCATTAGAAAGTACGAAATTTATACTTTTATATCTTAGTTTTTCAGTAGGACCTCCAGTATTTGTGAAAAGAAATCTTATTAGTGCACATAATTTGTACAACTCCCATATGACAGTGGGTTAAAATATTAATATTCAATTAACTTTTTCTCTAAAATTTATTCGGCAACATGATCTGAAATTTTTGGAGGAGGTATATTTCATGTTCATAAATAAACCTGTATTAGTTCTATTACATTCTGGAGTCTTTTCATCCACACATGAACCACCTTAAAATAGATCAGCTTACTGCTAGGAAACGTTTCATAATAGTCTAATAAACCCTGGTAGATAATTATCTAGATTTATCGAGGCCCTCGATTATTCCCATGGCAAACTAGATAGATCTACATAGTTATATTAATTTTCCACCAAGCTAAAAATTGAAGTATATAACCATGTGTATATCTATCCATACCGTCAGAATAGCTACATCGTGGCGGTAGGACGAGTCCTCGATTCCTTTGTACTCGGGATGCATCGACATGTTCGCGATCTTGTATGAGTTGCCGGGCCTCTTGGAGCTGCTGGTGCCCGTGTGCACGGTACCCAAGCTGAACGGAGGCACCATGAACAGATTGATGCAGTGGGCGGCCGTGAGAATGTGTTTCTGGCTGATGATGCTGCCGCCGCATAAATGAAAGCTGGGCCCGAGTCGCACCGACGCCTGGTACGGGAAATTCTCGATTTGCGCGTCCGAGCCGTCGATGATCCTCGGCCTCAGACCACGAGCGCTGATGCCCACTGCGTGGCAATAACGTTATAGGTATAATAGATGTATTTTAATATATAGTGCTATTATTCAAAGATGCTATAAAAGACTTGATTAATGTTAACAATTAAACTTGATGAAAAATGGTTCGATATGAAATTTATGCATTCCTCGTGTACAGGAATGTCTGGCTGTCTGAATAATCTGTAAATAATATTTTTATAATGGCGTTCAATGGTTGAGTTTTACCAGAATGATATAAGTATTGATTAAAATTGTTTTTCTAGTATAATTGTTTTAAATTTAGCATAGAAGAAGCTTACAGTGTAATGGACGTACCAACCCAGTTCACGCTTTCTCTATATTCTTCATTGTGTATCTTGTATGTATAATCATTGTTAACAGAGATTTTATCGAGTTATAATAATGTAGGTATTAATGTTGAGTAATACGTTTTACATAGAATATTATTATTAAGAACTATTCATCAGCATTTTTTCTATACTAAGTAACGCGTTCACAATCTCGTAGTTTACGTACCAAGGGCGTAAAGAATGGCTTTAGACCCGAGTGCTGCGCGATCACACGAGGGGTGTAAAGTCGTACGTCCAAGTTATGAACAATATTTTTCGATGCCATAGGTGTGGAATTTCAACTTTTCGCCTTATTTTGCGGCATAATGTATAAGTTTTCGCCCACGCGGAAAAGCGGGGTTTTCCAAGTGGGCGCAAAGTTGAACTTTACGCCTACTGCATCGAAAAATAAATGTATTATTCACTGATTAAGTATTATTTTTCAAAAATAAATGGATCAAAGGCTCAAATTAATGTACTTACCAACGAGGAAAGCAAAGCTGAAGAAAATAGTAGACCTCTTCATTTTGGCAACTGCACGAATATTTAATAGGTTTCAAAGTATTATATATACTATTAGCAGTCTTTAATTAATTCTAAAATTTGCAGTCATTCTGATCAATGTTTGCTTTGCACTATTATATAATACTTACATTGGATAGTTTTCTTGTTATTCCTTCGCGATTAATGAGCTAATTAATAATTCAATTTCTAGTCAGATAAAGTTTAACAACTCTTATCTGTTAATTACTCTGAGATGCATATTTGAAATTGCTCCTAATTGTTTTTTAAGGAAATTTCCAGATTGTGATATTCGTAGATATCTGCAAATTTCTTGTAGATTTTGTAGAACAGATTTTTTTTATGTGAAACATATTCCTATAGTATTTCACAAATATGAATCTGATGCACAGAGAAAAGAGATATATTAGAGATTAGTATTTACTGTATGAAAATTACTATTTAATAAATAGGAATGGCAAGATTTAATTGCATATTGCATTCTACTACTTTTTACTGTATTTTGTAGAGGGTATAGTTAAACTTGTACAAAATTCTGAAATAAAACATACAGAACTTACCTATCTACTGTAGTAAAAAATGTCAACTTCTAGAATTTAAAAAAAATGTAGTAATTTTGTACTGCATATTACAACAAAAATACTTGAAATTATATTTATATTTATTATATTTTCAGATTATTATATTTATTAGCAATTATTATGTATTATTTATTTATTAAATTCTCGTGAATACTTTATTAACTCTTATGTCAATAACCGGGTATCCGGGTGCCCATCGGCGCATATATTGTTAAAAATTTTTATCATCATTAAAATTTACCTCTTGGGTGCTCAAATCGTCATGATTTAGACCTTTTACTAGCAAATCCGGCTTTACAAATTACATTTAAAGGTGTAATAGTACATTGCGTATCAAGGGCGGAAAGTATACGATTACCGCGGAGGCATTGTAGGCCTAGCCGAGGCAACCCGAGCAGCCTGAGGCAAACCCAGGCAAGGACTGCAACCAGCACTAACGTTAATTGCCTTCCGCCCGTGGTGCCCACGATACTTTTTGTCCTAGGGCGGAAAAGTACTACTTTGCGCCCTAAGGCGAAAATGTACCTTACTTTTCGTCGAGGGTTTTATTTTCCGCCCGCTTTATATGCATGAAAAAGCATACTTTCGGTGCAAGTGAGACAAAAAAGTACTTTTTCTAATCGTTATTAAGTTCATTTAGATGAATTCAATAACCAGGGTACCCAGGTACCCACTTGTAAAAATATGTATTTTATTGTAAAAATATTTATTTTATACGAGCAACTATTGCAAATATTGCATTCTTTTATTTATAAATAATTGAAGTGCCTACTATAGTGGTAAATTAAATAAAAACCAATAGTCAAATGTTAATAATAATATGAAAATATGTATTCATGCAAACTTTTAACACTTGGTAATAGTCATCGCGTGCGCGTCCCATGCAGGTTTTTCGCATTGGTCGCATATTTTCCTGGTTTTTCTTCTCTTTCTAAAGCCTCTCTATAGCATAAATGGCAGAAACCAGTCATGGGCTTTCTGCCTGTATTGTCTCTTGTAGGTTGAGCGGCAATTGTCCAATTCACATGTCTACCGAGAACGCGGCAACAGCACCAACGTCCAAGATGTTAAAAAATAAGGTGAGATACCATCTGTTGGTACGGCGTCTCGTATATCTGCCTACCATTTGATTAATTTTATCGACGTCAACTTTATAGCGATTATAATATAAAATCCTCTATGGTTTCTTATTTGTATCATTTGCCACTGCCGTATCTCAGTGCATGATCGATAAAAGGATTACGGCCTTGTTGCTTCCTCAAAGAGGAAGCTTTGTGATAGTAAAAGAAAATTTTGCTAAAAACATGTTAGAAACATGTTTTGAGACATTAGGAAACACAATACACTATTTTTAGAAAATGTCTGTACGGATATGTGTGTGTGTGTTATAATTATATAACAAATGTGCGTGTGCATGCCGGTGTGCGTGCATATGTCGTGTATGTGTGTGTATGTGTGTGTGAATGCGTGGGTGCGTGGGTGCGTGCGTACGTGCGTGTGTGTGGGGGTTTGTGTGTGTATGTGTGTGTATACACATAAATAAACGAAATTAATTTTTATTACGTAGAAAGAATTTTATATACATATTATTGAATTTTAATTAATTATTTAATATTATTAATTAATTTTACAATATATATTATTGTAAACATTTTTCAATCTAGTAAAAATAAATTTTCTGTATTCATATCATATCTAATATATTGAAAAGTAATACCTATACCTAAACCTGAAGAAATTTGGTCGACGGGATGACTTGGAATCCCGTGGGCAGCGGATTAGGAGCTTATTAACTATGGTGATTTATATGACGTGCTGGATCAAGATTTTGATTTTTTTACGGTAAAATTGAAGGTATTACCAAGTATTTATAGTAAAAAAAATTCAGAATAATTGCTTTTCCAAGAAAGAATTTATATGGACTTATACAAATAAGTTTTGTTTTTGGGTTCAAAGATGGCGTGCCCTCTTAAATAGGTAGTTTTATTTACACTTAATAAACTCAATTACCATTAAAATAATTTATATTGTAGTATATTTAAGGGGACAAGCTGGTGTTTAATTCTGAAAAAGTGAATATTTATAAATACTGTACAATTATTGTATTGCAAGTTTAAAACCAAAAAATAAATTGAACTTACTTAAAATCGTATAAAGACTGCTACTAACTGCCATAACAGAATGATTTCTCATAGAGAGGACGCGATTAATCGATTTATAGAATGTTATACTGGAAAATCGCATTAAATAAATTATTATTAAAATTAATTTATGATTTCAGGTTTCAGAGTAGCCTTAAAAGACGTAGTTCGAATAAAACTAACGCTTATTTGGTAAATAATTACTTATATTTTATATATTTTAGTAAACAGTGCTAAAAAGAACTTTACCATTGTGACCTTCACCTTCCGCTATATTTTTCGTTATACATCTAAAATTTATATAGTAACATCAAAATCGAGGGTGATAATGATTTGTTATTGTGTAAAGGACAGTGGACAATAGCGTTATTGTTTATTAATTTAAGTTAAGCTCCAAAAACTTTTTATTATGAAATATTATTATAATCGACCAATAGAAAACGGCACGATTGACGATCATCTTACTGTCACTAAACCTCATCGACGGCTTCACCTCGCGTCGTATTTTTCATTATTCGTCGATATTTCATAAAAAATCGTACATAGCGACCTTGATAATCATTTATTATTATGTAAAGACTAGTGGACAACAACATTTTTGTACTACAAATGCCTACAAATTTTTATTTTTTGATTCAACTTTTGGAAGTTAGGTAAAATTCCCACCAATCAGAGTAACTTCGACATCCAATTAAAGGAAGAAGATACAGGTTTTTGGTGAAACAATCGATTTTTTAAATATTTTTATACTAATTCTTAACCTATTTTCTTAATAATTAAAGAGTAGTTGTCATAAGGAAATTTGACTTCTTCAAAATGTTTTAATTTGTTTTACTATTTTCCTTTTTATCTCAAAATTAATGATTTTCAATATTTTTGTAACAAAGAAAAGTTAAATAAGCGCGCCCTAAGTAAGGCTAAAAGTCAGTAAAAGTCAAAACCCTATAAGAGTGGTAGACAAAAGAAAATTGGATTATCAGTGATCGAAAGTGAGGTTAGGATGACGCTTATTTCCGGAAAAGATGTTTGATGGGATAGTAGGGGTTTAAAATCTGATCCGGAATTCAATGCCATTAAGCATCAAAATTCTCACAACTAATGTTCACTTTGAAATGACTTAGTTGTATGCCCCCTTTAAATTATGATAAATATTTAAAGCATGAAATATTTTATGTATCTCGTATTAATATTTACATAACAATTTGAACAAATTTAAAATGAGCGACCGGTGGCTTGTAAACGCCGAAACGGACTTATTAGAATGTCTTTATTGGTCCCCTTCAGTCTTTCTGCTGATTGGTCAACGCCATTCGGGCTTTGCCATTTCGGTTTTCTGTTGGCCAAGGGGCAGCAGCCTCATAAATAATTACGAATTAACTTTTATTTAATTATTATAATTGTTTAACTTTAAAGTCATTTTTCTCAATTGTTTATTTTCATAACTTCCAATTGCGTTTTGCGCATCAGATCATTTCTTATGTTTTAAATGCATGGTAATCTACTTTTTAAATACATTTTTTATAAAGCTGTTTTGAGACCTATTGATACAAGTTTGAATACAAATTTTGGCTCGCCAATATTGATAATAAAATATTGTGGAAATAAAAAATTAAAAACTTAATTTAGCTATAGAACTTTGCTTCCTCAAGCGGACGCTTTCCGATAGTAAAAATTTTTTTTTTTAAACATGTTAGAAACATGTTTTGACATATAAAGAATCAAAATACACTATTCTTAGAAAATGTCCGTATGGATGTGTGTGCGTATGTGCGTGCATGCGTCTGTGTGTATATCTGTATGCGTGTGTGTGTGTGTGTGTGTGTGTGTGTACGCATGCGTGCGTGCGTGCGTGCGTGTGTGAGTGTGTGCGTGCGTGCGTGCGTGCGTGCGTGAGTGCGTGCGTGCGTGAGTGCGTGCGAGCGTGCGTGTGTGTGTGTCATTTTTTGTTTAAACGGTGATTTCTCTGAAGTATATGATGGAAATTTAAGTAATTAGGACAATGTAGAAGATTATTCTGTAAAATATTTAAAACATTTTATTTTTCTATGATTGAGAAAAAGAATCATTATGTAAAATAAAGTCGATTTTCTATGGCAAACGATAACTTGAGTAAAATGGCATTATTCCTTCTGAAAATTTCCAAAAAGGCAGCTTTTTACTATCTTTCTGCTAAGTTTTTAGCTTAGATCATGAGGACTTTTATTTTTCGAGATATTGGAGGATATATTTAAGAAATAAAATTTTTATTTGCTTTTTTCTTGAGTATTAGCGGTAATTTTTGGCCATTCAAGGCTCTATTTTTATTTTTTGATGAAGATTTGAAATAAGAAAAATTTAAGATTTATAGATTTGTTTTTTTTATACCGTTTCTACATTTTTATGATATTTTTGTACTAATGAATCCGTTGTTCAGAAACTCGAATAAAATTAAAAAAAATTTATTTTTAAAAATAGAATGCATTTACTATATTCATAAATAAAAGTTAATGAACAATTATAGTGTAGCAAAATTTATTATTGTCAATTGGAAAAAATGTAACTTGATATGCAAAACTTTTTAAGTTGCTGTTTAAATGTTATACTTTGACATGGGATTATTTATAGTTGAAATTTTTTCTTGAGTTTTTTAAAACATATTTTGTCTAATAGGTGTGCGTACAACTTTTTTATTTAATACTCTTGTTTTTATCAGAAAAATATGCTTTTACTCCAATAAGTTGTAAAATGATTTTGTATTTAATATGTTCAAAATAAAAGAAGCCTTTTTTTAGCTAATCAATGTATTTCTGATGTTCCAATACAATTTGTTAGGAGTAAAATTGAATACAGTTATAATTTGGGTTCAGAGTTAAAATGAGATTGAATAAACTATTTTGAATACTTAACTCGAATAATTATACTTAATAAACCTTTTGAAGGTTTCCTTAGTTACATATTATTATCTTATCTTAAATTTATTTGTGAAAAAAAAAGCCATGTCGAATTGAGGACCTCCTTCTTTTTCGAAGTCGGTTAAAAATGGTATGTATTATATATATTAAAAAATATTTTAAACAACAATATTTTTTCATAATCTATGCTATATTTTTGCATAAGTTTAAATTACTAAATTACTAAATAAATATATATAAGATATATGTCTGTGTGTGTCTGTGTGTGTGTGGGTGTGTGTGTGTGTGTGTGCGTGCGTGCGTGCATGCGTGTGTGCGTGCGTGAGTGCGTGCGTGTGTGTGTGTATGTTGACATACTAAAAAGCTATAGATTTTTCATATTTATTTTTCAACCCAGTATTAAATAGAATAAAAAATTTCATATTGGAACATTTTTGAAGTTTGAAGAAGCTAAGTGCCAATGAATTAGCAGCGGTTATTTTAGAACCAATAATAAAATAATATTGCAACATAGATTTTTAAGTTTATCTAAATTAACCGATTCCAGTTGCGCAAAACGATAATTAAAATAATGTCCTAACTAATGCAAATATGTTCTTTTTACGTATTATTATGTACAAAGAAAATATATATATATATTTGTTAGAACTTAACAGATTTTGGGTTTTTCTGTAGCATCTAATTCCCTTAAAAATAGCTTAAAAATAGTTTTAAAATACAAAATAAAAGAAAATTACGCGCAATTCAAGAATTTGTATCTATCATTTATATTATCTTCAATACGAACTGCCGAAAAAAGTTATTTTTGATTTCGTAATGAACTGATCGGATGAAGCAGCAGAAATGAAAAACAGCAGCGAATGAAGCAGCAGAAAAATAGAAGTAAGAAAGGAGAATGAGAGAGAGAAACATAGGCAATGCATAAATAGAACAGAACACGTGATCTATAAAATGCACAGATTACGGGAGCAAGCAGTGGACGAATTCTCGGGAGTAAGAAGTATATTGAAGATTTATATTGAAGATTTTTAACTATTTTTTATTTTTTTTTTATTTTTTTTTTATTATTTAACGTCGCCATGTTTGTGCTTCCATGTGGTGCTAATCGACGACGGGGGTCTGCGGTGTGTTTGTAAACAAAGCACATGTAATTTTTACAGAGGTGCTTGTATCAATCGGCAGAGACTAGGATTCGAACCCGGGTCACCGGCGTGGGAATCCGACACTCTACCGACTGAGCCGCCGCAGGCCCCATTTTAACTATTTATACTTATGTACATCATTATATAAACTTAAATACAAATATAAATAGAAATAATGAATAAATTAAAAACTTTTGGATGAGACAGTATTTAAACCGGGGACCTCTAAATTGCCACGTTAATGCCTTAACCATTTGACCGTACATACCAACGTTACTGACGAATGACAGTGTTGTATATTAAACTTTCTTCAAAGTTTATATTTACACATTCATTTATGCATTATATTTTTTTTTTTTTTTTTTAAATGGCATTTCGAACTCGAAAGTTCATCGCCTCATCTACGCAAGCCTTCCACGTTTCCCTATTTTGTGCCAACCCCATCCATTTCACGCCTTCCCGCCCAATTTCAGTTATGTCTGATTTTACGTTATCCTCCCATCTGCGTCTAGGTCTACCAAGAGGTCGCGTTACTTTCGGTTTGCCTTTCATTATGCGCGCTGCTGTACGATCATCGCCCATTCTTGCCACGTGCCCTGCCCATCTTAGTCTCCGTGATTTTATTATTCTGTTAATATTTGGTGACGCGTACAAATTATGTAGCTCGTCATTGTGCAGTTTCCTCCACTCCCCAGTTTCCTCATCTTTCTTTGGCCCGTATATTTTCCGCAGAACCTTATTTTCAAATACCCTAAAACGATTTTCTTCCGCTTTAGTGAGCGCCCAGGTTTCGCACCCATACAAGATTACCGGCATTATTATAGTCCTATATATCCTTATTTTTACATTTTTCGACAGTAGCTTTGACTTAAGTAATCTGTTCACAGCGTAGAAGCAGGCATTACCCGAATGAAGTCTCTTATTAATCTCGGCTTTAATTTCGTTTCGATCATTTATAGTTGTACCTAAATATCTGAATTCGCTAACCTTTTCAAAAGTGAAATTTCCGACTCTGAGATCCCCCTCTGCTTCGCGAATGCCCAGTTTCTCCATGATCATATATTTCGTTTTCGATTCGCTCACTTCTAACCCCGTGTTTTTAGCCGCATTTATAAGGATTTCCGCATTTCTCGCCACCGTTTCACCATTATCTCCCACTATATCCAAGTCATCCGCATAGCCTAAAATTTGCGTTGTTCCGTTGAGTGTTGCGCCTAGCTCGCTAGCCTGCATTTTTCTAACAACATGCTCTAGCGTCAGGTTAAAGAGTACCGTTGAAAGCCCGTCACCTTGCTTCAAACCGTCGCGTATCATGAACGATTCGGATACATTACCGCCTACTCGGACCTTTCCAGTGCTTCCGTTCAGACATATTTGAATTAATTTTACGAGTTTTTTTGGTACGCCAAGGAGCACTAGGATTTCATACATTTTGCTTCGTTTGACAGAGTCGTACGCTTTCTTAAAGTCCACAAATAGCTGGTGTATAGTTTCGCAATATTCCCACTTTTTCTCTAATAATTGTCTTATGGTAAACATTTGATCGCTCGTTGACCTGTTGCGCCGGAATCCACACTGATAATCTCCTATTATATCTTCCGCGAATGGTGTGAGTCTGGCCTGTATTACGTTTGACAGAACTTTGTAGCAGGTAGCTAAAAGTGAGATTCCCCGGTAGTTATTGCAGTCTGTTTTATCTCCCGTTTTGAAGATCGGTATGATGATGGATTCTTTCCAATTTTCTGGTATTGTTTCATTTCTCCAGATAGCACATACTAGATAAAAAATTTTAGATGTAAGCGCGGTGCCTCCATATTTAAGTAGTTCAGCTGGTATAGAATCGTTTCCTGCGGCCTTATTGTTTTTTAGCTTTTTGATCGCGGCCTCTACTTCTTTGTAGGTCGTTTCGTCCATATGGAGTTCAGCAGTGTGGATTTCGTCTTCCATTTCCTCGGAGTTTTCATGCACGTTTAATAACTTATCGAAATAATCTTTCCATAATTTCAATAGTTCATTTTCGCTTGTCACGAGGTACCCGTCCTTATCTTTTATGAACTGCAATCTACTCTGAAACCCCTTCCTAATGGCGTTTATTCCTTTGTACATCTTGCGCGGAATATTTTCCTTACTATTAGTTTCTATTTTTCTAATTTCATTTTTCTGATACTCGCACTTCTTGTTTCTGTAAATCACACCCACTTGCTTTCATATTTCATGGTATTCTTCTACGGCCCTGCCGCTTTCATTGTATACGCTATCTAATTTAGCCTTCTTGCGCCTTTCAAACCAGAGTTCGCACTCTTCGTCAAATCATGGTTTGCTCTTCGACCTTTTTTTCTTACCCAGTACTTTATTCGCGGCCCTTTTTATAGATTTTTCGATAGCCCCCCATAACCTGTTCGGAATCATCATCTACTCCTGTCTGTGCATCCGTTTCCTCGAGCACCTGAAATCGGTTGCTAACTTCTACTTGGTACTTGATTCGCTCTACCCGGCTTCGTAATTTTCCAATATCAAAGGTTTCTACTTTGTTCGCTCGTTTACTATTTTGACCGGCTACTTATCTGACTCTTAATTTGGCCACTACTAGATAATGATCTGAGTCGCAATTCACACCCCCCCCCCCCTCCCCCATAGGTCCTTACGTCGAGTACATTGGTGTGGCGCCTCTTATCAATAAGAAAATGATCGATTTGATTGTGCGTGGCCCCATCCGGCGATGTCCACGTTGCCTTGTGTATATCCTTGTGCTTGAAGCACGTGGTCTTGACTATAAGATCTTTTGCGGCTGCGAAATTTATGACCATAATACCGTTATCATTGCTGGTTTCGTGCAGACTTTCTTTGCCTATGGTCGGCCTAAACATTTCCTCTCTCCCTATTTTAGCATTGAAATCCCCCACTACTATTTTGGTGTCGTAAGACGCGAATTGGTCGATTAATTGCTCTAAAGTTTCATAATAAAGATTTTTGACTTGTTCCTCTTTGTCCTCCGTGGGACAGTGGACGTTAATAACCACGTAATTATACCACGCTCCGTCGATGATGATATATGAGAGTCGGTCATTCACGAAATTGCAACTTTTAACGGAATGTATGATGCTTTTGTTAACAAGAAATCCGGTGCCTAGAGAATGCCCGCTCGCGCCCCCATATAAAAAGTGAAGTTACCGGATCCTAGCATCGCGTTATCTTTCCATCGGGTTTCTTGTATTGCTACCAAATCTAAATTGTACCTCTCAGTTTCATTTATGATTTCCCGGAACGCGCCTGCTCTGTGTAGACTGCGTACATTCCAGGTTCCCACCCTCAAGTTTCTTTTCGTTTTGGTTTGGT
The DNA here is from genome assembly GCA_949152435.1 of Gastracanthus pulcherrimus. NCBI lineage: Eukaryota > Metazoa > Arthropoda > Insecta > Hymenoptera > Pteromalidae > Gastracanthus > Gastracanthus pulcherrimus. The sequence goes on from OX424572.1 coordinate 41,720,228, forward strand.
TTTGTTTTCTTTGAGCCATGATAGTAAGTTAAACCCGCGCGTTTTGGATCCTGTTCCGATCGCAGGTGAGTCCATCCGTCTAGGGGTGATAACCCTCATACCTCCCTAGAACTAAGTATGAGAGCTTTCTGACTTTGGCGAGGACACAGTCAACTCGTCGTCAGACACACTCGGTTTCATTCTCATATCCTAACGCCCCCCTGCAAGGCAGCGCGCCTTCGCTGGCTTCGTTGCCATGTAAGACCAGGTGGCGAATCATTCTACACATCCCCTCTCAGGGCAGTTGTCATCGCTCCCGCATCCTCCACGACAGCAGGATTTTTGGCCCATTTTTTGTTTGAAATGTGTGGTAAAAGAGATAGATTACAGAGTAAGGTAGAAGAAGAAAGTAAGATAGGAGATTTTGTATAGTGTTTGTAGTTGTTGCGGTGCTTGCGTAGTGTTTCTAGATGAATGCGTTCGCCAGTGCGGGCTCATCACACCCACGCCTGGGCCTATCGGCTGTCCGCGACTGCTTATTCGGTTTATTCGCAGCTAACCTCTTTCTCAGGGGTCGTTCCTCTATCCGCAACCTGAGGACGCGCTGTGTAGTGGTGATAGGCACCCACCCGTCCGCTCTGGACGACTACGCCCAGGACCCGCTTAGGGTAACGGCGTTGCAACAGCATTTATGCATTATATATATAGTAAAAATATTAATTTTACGGACTGAAATTTATAATTAAATTATTCTGGACATAAAAGGATGTATAATACCGAACCGATTCTTGCCTTATCGGCTTTTCATTAGTATAATTTTTTTAAGTAATAAACGTCTTTCGTAAAAAAGTTATTTGTTGTCCTCTAAATTTATAATAAGAATCTTCCTCCTATTTTTCAATCGATTTTATATTATTTATTGTAGGGATAAAATAGGTTGAAAACTATTAAATAAAGCCTATTTAACCTATTCTTATTTTACGCAATTAATAGAAAATCTTTTATAAATTTACCTAGACATTTCTGTTGTGAAATTGGAAGGCGTAAAATAGAAATTTTTCCGAATCGTCTACTAAACATCGAAAAAATAAAACATAAAAATGAAAAGTTGGTACTGTAGGAATTGAATTAGTACTAAACATTGGTATTTAAAAAGGGGATGTGAAAAGGTACTTTTCAAAACAGTTTTCGGAATCTAGATAATAACAGAATCTCTTGAAAATTTAACTAGATAATTTTAATACCATTACGAAGAACATAATTGTTTCTGCATTATCGGTTTCTTTATTTTAAATATTTATTGAAGATAAAACAAACTTTTTTTATGAAAAAACGGCTTACAAAATCATTGGCTAGTTAAAATTTCAAAACACTTTATTATTTTTTGTAATCAGAAAACCGTTTTGAATATTTTCTGTAGTAAGCAATGATTATGGGGTCTTACATGCCCTTTAACCATTTTTATTTTTGAATAAAATATCATGACAAACTCATGCGAGAGTTTTCGTAAAATCATTTAAGAAAAACGCAAAAAAAATTAAACAAATATATTCGAATTGCAGGAGAAAAGAAATAATTTTAAATGTTTTTAAATATTAAAATTGTTTCAAGAAATTAAAGGTTTTCTACATGTATTTTTTACTACAATCTTTAAAAAATGACTTGTATGGTATTGGCAATAATTTAGTACGAAAATTCAAAGATAAATAATAAAAATGGTTAAAAAATCAATTTTTAGTAAAACCTTTCCTTAAATAACAAGATAATTTTTTTAATGTTATTAAACAATATTGGAATTGTTAATAAATCATTTAATTTATTGATTTATTTAATAATTACTTATTTAAACATGTACACTAGATAACTTTATCTATTTATTTATATACGGGCATTCCCGTGCAGGAATTTCAAAGAGTGTCTCCGCGATTAGCTCCGATACCAACCCGATTTTCGGATCAACGGAAGACAGCTCCAATTCAGACACGATTTCCCCGTCTTCTCATCGTATTGAACGGGACTCACGGATTCCCTGCCTGAATCCTATCTAATTCTGAGGTCCGCGCTTTTTTATTTTGAGGTTATGATTCTGACGTAAAACTAAGGATATCCGTACCTGAATCCCGTCTGAATTCCTAATTTTTAGTAAGTATGGAAAAGTGCTGGATAACACGTCAGAATCTAACTATTATTTCCTGTCATCTACTAAGTAATAGTTATTATTATTGTGATTATTATTATTGTTATTATTACAATTTTAATTACAAAGTTCATATTTATTTATTATAGAAATGTATTTATACGCGTGAATAGCCGGTAAGGTAGGTATCCTGTGGATAATTCCCATCTCCTTATTTATTATTCAACTATAAATAAATCATTCATACTTGTAAAGTTTTTAAATACCAACACATTTATACTGTGTTTAATTAAAATTATTAAGTGACCGTCGGCTATTAATGTCCTTGTCTAAGCAAGTTTTCGACATTCGGAATAAGAAAGATTTCACTAAAAGTTATCTATATTCTAAAATCAATAATTGTTTTTGCATTTCCTTAAAAAAGTCGATAGGTACTTTTTTGGGACTTACAATATTTATTAATATTTTTTGTTCTCAAACGAAAAGGAAAATATTTTGTTTTATGTTAATCAAATCATTATTATTTAAATAAAGAAAGAAAGAAATAAATAAATAAATAGCAAAAAATATGCGTGGGACATTAGGAATCTACTGTCGGTAACTGAATCCCCTTACATTAATAGTTTTTGTTTCTTGGTCAATTTTGAATTAATTGAAAAATTAAATTTCCTTTAAATTTTCATGAAATTTTATTGTTAACTGTTTGAGAAAAATTATTTAAAAAATATAAAAATGTATAACTATACCTTGTATATTTTAAATCCATTTTCTCCTATAATAATTAATAAAAACTTTTAAAAATTTAACTGAAGAGATATGTGATATGAATTTGAAGTTCAATGACGAGAGAAAATTAGAAAACTATAAAGCCGGTGAGGTAGAAATCGAGTTAGTTCTTTACATGATTTTGATAAATATCTCTTTTATTCTAACAATATAAAAGAGAAGAAAATATTCAAAAGATATATACAAAGAATTGCATCGGTAAGTTAGGAATCGTGTCACTATTTCTTCAGCGCGTAGTCAAACTTCAAACGCTCAGTCGACATAAGACTTAGATTTTATCAAAACCTCGAGAATAACGTACGATACTCTGACCGACGCCCTATTGCTCCAAGCTCTTTGAAGAAACTCCGCCGTCTCTATACTTGCCACTATATACTTGCTGCGGCACCTCTACACACACACACACAAAGCTGAAGCACCAGACCTCGAGACTCAGCAAGACCACCAGCTGGGAGGCACGCGCCAACGACGCCAGTATCTTTCACTCACCCGATAAACGAAACGAAGCACTGAGCGGGAAAACTCCTCGAGGGATCTGCGTTTATCGACGCCATCGCCACACACACATGCACACACACGCTCGCACGCACGCACGCACATACACACACTTGTGCACTCACATATAATAGGAGAATAAAATAGCGTTAATATTTTGCTTGAACTTATATTTTTAAAGACAACAGTTCGATTCATTAAAACTAAGTTATACATAAACAGTTTGTTATTTCCAATGGCAAAGCTTTGTAAATAAATTATTATTATTATAAATAAATTATGGTAAGTCTGGACATAATAATTTGATAAAATAGCTACTTTTCAAAAACTCTTTATTAAACTTATTATTAAAATACAGTATACTCTCGTTCATTCGAAACTCGATAAGAGTGCATTGACAGTGGAACATTTCACGAGTGAAATGCTCGTATGTACGTTGGCCGCTGAGCAACGCGAATATATCGTGGAGATGAACGTAGCCTTGCCAGGGGAGCACGTGTATTTCATCCTCTACAAGGTGTTACGTGCATACGCTATACCTTCCTTGCAGGATACAGGGTTGTCCATTAACTTAAGTTTCATGCCATGGCAATTCGGAGAAAGATTAACATAAGTGATTTTTAAATTCGCGATCGGCACTGCACGCGGATATTTGATTGATAAGAATTACGACTCCCGGAGTTTGATCGGATCGCGGCGATCGACGATCGGAGGTTCGACGATTAGGGCTGATCCTTGTAGACGGCTTGTGACTGCGTCGAGCATAGCGCGTCTGCCCGGGACCTGTGACTTTACGCATTTCAAGCAGACGGCGGAGTTCGTACCTGGTCTTCCCAAATGGGCGAGCAACTTGCTCGTCCTCCATATCTGGTGCGAATGGCGGAGTTTACGAATTAATGACGCACATATATGTGGGTATTGATATCAGTCGATGACGTACATGTACATTCCCATATATACATGTATGTCTTTAACAATCAACGAGCGGGTGTTGCGTTTTGTTGTGATTAAATAGGGATTAATCACAACGTACGCGAACTGCGCACATTAAAATGATTTAATAAACATTTGATAGTTCAAAATATATAGTGTTTTTTGTCCTTTCCAATACTTAATTCGAAATTTGATAATTTGAAATTCTCGACATAATTCGAAGTCAGAGTTCAGTCTCTTGGATTTTGAACTATCGAGAGTAGACTGTAGTTTTACAAAACAAATTGAAAGGAAATCATACGCGCTTTCAGAATTTATGTCTATCTTTTGTATATCTTTAATACAAATTTTAGAAAAAATTGTTTTAATTTGATAAAATTGCTACTTTGTAAAAATTCTTTAAATTTGTGTTTACTTCTTTAAAATAGTATAAGGTGTTATAGTCCTGGAGCTGGGTACCTTCTCGTATGCAACAAGGTGTCCAAAAGTAAAAATAGTCATTTCTTATGTATTTTGTCCCGTAGAACACGAATCCGCAGGTCCTTTTTTATAAAGTGGTAAAATTTGTTTAAAAGAAATATTAATTTATGGCCCGGAAGTATTTGTTTATGAAAATATAGGTTATTTTAAGCAAATATGTTGTGAGACTATTTCCCCAAAATGCTTATTTAAAAGTTATGATTTTTTGAAGTTTAATTTTTGCAATTTTTTATCAACTTTGGGCATTTTTTTCTCGAAAACTAGAGGTGCTACGTAAAATTTTGTAATAACCTTTTTTGCTCAAAATTAGTCAAGGAATCGGATAAAATAATAAGTTTTTTGAATTTAAATTTTTCTAGTATAAATTTGTGTATAAAAGATTAAAATTAGAAAAACTTTAATTTTTCAATTTATAAAAATTTTTATGAAATTTACTCAAGACACAGCTGAAATTCAATTTTATATGCCTATTTTGCGCTTCATCTTTCGTTTCTTTCACAGTGAACTCGGTTTTAGTATCGTTTTTGTAAAAAGTGTTAAATACAAAAAACCGCTGCCAATTCATTGGCACTTAGGTTCCTCAAATTAAATTAATTGTATCAATATGAAATTCATTGTTCTTATAAATTAATTTTAAATTGCTATATCTTTCCGAAATATAACCGTTTAAACTAAAAATTACTTTTTTGTGTATAAATAAAGAAGGGAAAGAGCCTATCCAAAATTTGCGGTTGTAAAAGATAGGTAATTTTATGATCTTTTTAATGCATTTACACTAAATTGATAATAACAATTCTAACACGTATTTTCCATTCAAAAGAGAAAGATGAAGCCTCAAAATTTTTACAGAATATTCTTCTCCATATTTCTAATCATCTCAATATTTTTGAAAAATTTTCATTCTTACATAGATACGCATCACTGGGCTTCTGTTTGACGTCTTGCGGTTTCGGCATCTCGGTGAGTGGCCCCCGCTCAGCTACTGTACGCGGCGTTTGTCAAGTTGCATCGGTGAAGGTAGCGCATGACATTGCTCTGCCTTTATGCATGCACGAGGTATTAGTGGTTATATTTACTATTTCTGACAAAATATAGTGTTTGAAGCAAGTTATATTTGGTGTAAATTTTGAGATAATTTTTTTATTTTGTAAAATCTAATTCTGTAAAAACCTAATTATCGATGTACATTTAGGTAACGGTTAAAAAATAGCTATTTAAAACTGGCGTCAATTTGATTACTAGATTATAAAATTATTAGCAATTTTCTTGATAATTATCTAAAATTATGAGTGTTTTAATATGTTACTCCTTTAAACAAATAATGAAAGGAAAGTAAGTCTTGGCTCCTGTGAACGGAGTGGTAGATTCTACCTGAATAACAAGCGTGATAATCCATTATTTAACAGTTTGCAAATTTAATTCGACGTCTTGGAGGTTTGTTTTGCAAACTGGATCAAGAATCACTGGTTCGAAGAACACACGGTGCATTACACAGTCAGGGTAAACTTCTTCTTAGAATTGATAGATTTGACTTAAGTTTTTACGTTTATGTAAAACAAAGTTCATAAAACATACATGAAAAAATAATAACAAATGAAGCAAAATGTAAATTAGTCTAGCATTACTTAAAAATAGGTACCGTATTATTTGATTTGATAACAATGGAAATCTAAGAAGTGGCTTAGGACCAATTGTTTTCGCGCAGTTATCTGTCAGTTGATTAAGGGCCCAGCTAACTGGTTAGGGACTGCGCGAATCCAAGGTAGTTTCTGACAAACCTTTGACATGCAGGGTCTTGTGTGCACGAAGAGTTGACTTTACTAAATGTTAGTGGATTTTAAAATGACGTATGATTGACATTGATTGAAGTTTTAACAGCATAGCTATGAAAACGAGAGACCAAAAACTGGCAAAAGATCGATATGATTGATTCAAAATGTTCCTTGCATCATCAAGTGTGAATTATTATTGATGATTTAATGCACTTCCAGCTCTAGCTAATTAGATATTACGGTTCTGTGCCCTAAAAATCCGAGATTTTCTCTTTTTTAAAAGATCTACACGCTCGAGAGCTGTCGTGCCAAGTCGGAAAAACTATAGAGTTTTTGAAAGCTGTAATCTCGAGAGTATCGTTCTTTAGCGGGATTAAAAATGTTCATAAATATAAGCATGAGAAAAATAAAGGCTCAATCATTATTAATTTGATTTTGAGTTATAACATTACTTAGTTTGCATACTATTTATGGTACAAAACTAGTTTTGTGAGGGGGGAGATTTTTTTTTCGAGGGGGGTAGGAAATACCATCTAAGGCACACCCGACTGGGTCCGCACAGCCAGATAGTGTAGGGCTGGTTGGGGATACATTCGCCGTGTTTATAGAATAGGACGAACAATAAAATAAACAAAAATGCGGAAAAACTACACAGCCGTTGCATCACAAACCGATCCGCTAAAACTTACCTCCCTTTCCTCATCTGGCGGAACCCACCCTGGTACCGTTTATCACATTGCCTCTGGGTGGTGCCATTCTAGTATCATCTCGACAACCGCTGCTGCCTTGACCTGAAACAAATTTAATATTTATAATTATAAATCCCTCGAGGGACCGACAGATCTAACCCGTCTCATTTATACGCGTATTCGAATCGGCGCATTTCATCTAGTTACAAACAGAAGTAATGTTAATTATTGTAAAACAAAATTGGCGGCGAATATAATGATGCTAAATTGGTAATAAATAAATATGTAATGTTAAACTGCTACAAAGCAATAGCTACAGCATTATGAAAGAAAAAGAACCGAATGAAATCGGCTACACGTAATGATTGAGCATGTGTTTTTGTCTCAAGTGCATTCTCCCGAACGAAGCTCGTAAAAACAAGCCAGCGTTGGTGCTCTCGACAACAGCAGTTAGTGCAGCTTTGACTCTCGATAAGTTCAGACGTGTGACTAACAGAAAAAGCATCGGCTTTTAGCGTAAATGCGTCACAGGAATATATCGGTTAGGCAATTGAATAAATATAATTTTGGAAGTTTAAACTGTGATCGAATTATTAATATCTCCTCTTGTGGATCTTGCTTTTTGCTGGACCATTTTTATATAATAAGTTTTTTAATTTATCCGCTTTGAATGCTTAATTTCGAGGAAGAAAGTGTCGTTACTACTTTGCTTCAGCCATAACACTTTATATACCAATAGCTATGACTACAACTAAGCTGACTGTGATAAACAAATTTTGTGAATTAAATACATATAAAGTACTAAGTAAATACATGATAACTTGCACATAAGTAGCAGACTCATCAACAATAAAAAAACAACAAGGTAAGATAATTCAACTAATAGTAAAAAGTAATTTTTTGTAACACAAGCACGATATTCGCGTTTTTCTGTACCTATTAAGCGGGCCTAAAGGACCATTTTTCAGATCGGCGGGCGCTAATACGCATAAGCAGGCGCAAAAGTTACTTTTAACAGTTTTCGGAAAATTGCTATTATATATATATATATATATATATATATATATATATATATATATATATATATATATATATATATATATATATATATATATATATTTATAATTAAAATTTTTATATTTTAGGTACATATTGACGCATGAACCATCTTAAGGGGTTACATACCTTAAGTCTGAAATAATACTTATTATTTGTAGTGCTTGTTAAATAAAATTTTAATGAAAATTTATACTCAAGTAAAAAATTTATCCTATTCTTACGCATAAAATGTAGTATTTCACCAGAGGAAAAGACCGAAATATCGATTACAGTTCCAGAAGTCGAGCGTCTAACTTTTCACGAAAAATTCACTGAAATAGTCCAGTGGTCGTATAGCACAGCATCTTCCTGTAAGCGAATGTCAATTTTTCAATTTTTTTTTACATTGTTTTGACACTGGCTACCCTCGCTATCAAAATCTTGAAGATTGAAAACGTACAACTACTATAATCACTCCTTTAATCGTAGAACACCATTAAATTTCTATTATTTATACGCATTAAAGTTGAATATAGCACTAGAAAAGTATCTTAGAATCTGAACTTCTTCAAGATTTTGATACTGAAGATAGCCAGTGTCAATACATAGTAAAAAAAATAAAAAAATTGACATCCGCTTACAGGGAGATACTATACTTTATGACCACTGAACTATATCAGACAATTTATCATGAAAAGTTAGACGCCCAACTTCAGGACCAGTAATCGATATTTAGGTATTTTTCTCTGGTGAAATGGTATATTATATGCGTAGAAAAAGGGTAAACTTTTTAAACGAGTATAAATTTTCATTAGAAAATTTTGCTTCCTCGTAGAGAAAGCTTTGTGATGATAAAAGTAGCTTTGCGAAAAACATTTTAGAAACATGATTTTAGATACTCGGAATAAAAGTACACTATTTTTAGAAAATGTCTGTATATATGGGTGTGTGTATATGTGTGTGTATGTATGCGTGTGCGTATATGCGTGAGTGTGAGAGTGCGTGTGCGTGTGTATGTGTTCGTGTGTACGTTTTTGTTTTTAGTGGTTTTTTGATTTTTGATTTTTAGTTTATCGGATTGTTTGATACCTTAGAAATAATATCATCAATTAAGTGATAATGCATTTGAAAGAGCATAAAATTATCTATCTTTTTCAACTTGAAATTTTGAATAAGCTATTTCCCTCGTTTTGTTATTTGCGTAATTTTCGCTATCTATTGCCCAACTTCCGTGGTCAATTTATAGCCAACAGTTACACCGTCAGTCTCGAGTAAGCACCCGAAGCGAAAAGACGTGTTTACATTTAGACCGGGGCATTGACCGCGAGTTTAAGTGCGAACATTCCTAATCGAGCGGATCGGCCTCGCCGGTTTGGCTCTGAATAAGTGATCTGTGCAGTTTAGTGCACAGAAAGAATGGCACTTCAAGGAGGAGTATTTTCCCTTGAAGCACCATCAACCCAAAATCACAAATCCCAAAGCCAGAGGAAAAGCTATGCCACAGTAACATCGACCGACTGCTTCCCGAACGACGACCAAGCAACGGTAATTGACGCTATTGACGGATTTTCAGTCAACGACTACGTAAGTGAACTGCTGAAAATAACAAACCGTGAAAACATTAAAGCCATATTGTGAATATCGAATAACCGCATCTGCGTCTACTTTGATTCGAAGAAAATAGCCGATGACCTTATTAAACAACATAAAACTATTACTATAGGACAAAAAACTCTATCCTTTCGACCACTAATATCGAGAGCGAAAAGAATCATACTCTCGAATGTTAGGCCTTCAATTCCTCATGAACTTTTAGAAAAAACATTATTGACTTATCAAGTGAAATGGGAATCCAAAGTATCTTTCGTCAGAGCAGAGATTTCTATCCCAGGATGCGCACATATTGTAAGCTTTCGCAGGCAAGTATATGTACACCCTGAACACATTGTAAACATTCCAGACTCGTTCCAGGTAGAGTACCTTAATACAAAATTCCGAATATTTGCCTCGGCCGACTCTATGAAGTATTTCCTCTGCAAAGAGACAGGCCACGTAGCCAAGCAATGTCCTCTGAATGTAAATAATCACAGCAGTCAACTCGACCAATTCGAGGCCCCCGTCATTCCTGCAGAGACAAACTGCACAACCGAACAATATCAGAAATCTAAACAATGAATCTAACAAGATACTTGATAACTCTACTCTACCCAACCAAAACTTTACACTCCTCAGGACCTTTCAAAAGTGTCTCAAAATAGAGAAAAACAAATTCAAGAAAAAAACACAAGTTTTAAAAGATCGATGTCCTCGTCATTATCGCTATCCCTAACTAACTCTTAAAACCTCTCAGATTCAGAAACTAGCTTAGAGTCACTCTCACATCTAAACAACGCTACAAAACAAGATGTTATTCCTCTAAAACCCATTCCCACCAAAAAAATACTAACAAAAAAAATTAAACCTAACGAGCCCCAACCGCAAAACATAAGTTTGCAAGAAAATCTCACAATAATCAAACAACTCTTAGACCCTACTTCAACTTTCCCTTTAGATTTCGTTCAATTTAAAAGTTTTCTTGACAAAGCATTTATTAACCCCTTCAATCCTGAAACTGCAAAAGAATATTAGTCAAAAACATCGGAAATAGCTGAAATGATGAGAATAATCTACCCCAATATAACTACCAGAACACTAAAATCGAAATTTACTAAAATTATAAAAAAAAAAATCAACTTCCTCAGACAACGAACACGAAACTCCTGAACTTGAACTATCCCCCACAGAAACATCAACTTAGATAGCGAATTATAAACAAAAATAAAATAAAAATGAATACAAACATTATACAATGGAATTTAAATAGCTACCTTAAAAGACTCCCTAACTTGCAAAAACTTATTATTGAACATAACGCAGCTGTGATTTGCCTTCAAGAAACTCACTTCAAAAACGACTACTGCGCCAATCTGAATGGATACACAAGTTACTTTAAGGGGACGCCGGATATCTCTGTCCTTGTCTAATTGAGTTTTCATTCATAATTTTAAGAGAAATCATATTTTTCTTTAAATAATAGTTGTCCCCGCTTCGTTTTATAGTAATCTACATATATGTCCAAGCTGGGTTCATATGATTGTTTTGTTTTCGAGAAAACTTTGACACACTAAAAGGGCCAACTACATGGAGATTAACCTTTACATACTAAGTTGTCAAAGTTTTCTCGAAAACAAAACAATCATATGAAACCAGCTTGGACATATAATTAGGTTACTGTAAAACAAATTGGGGACAGCTATTATTTTGTCATTAAACAATTAACTTTGTAAATAAATAACGAAATACGTGTGTAGGATAGTAGGAATCTACTGTCGGTATCCGACGTCTCCTTAAACAGACTATCTGCACAGGCCGGTGGAGGAGTACCTACGTATATCAAGAACGAAAAATACTCCCAAAATGTCAAATTAAACACTAAATTGGAAGCAGTGGCAGTTGAGGCCTACTTATCCCTCAAACTCAAGATTTGAGTTAAAACTTAAACCTTCAAGATTTCGTAGAATTAAAAGCACAACTTCCAGAACCTTTCATAACATTAGGCGTCTTCAACGCACATAATACACTGCGGGGATCACATTCAACTGACACCAGAGGCCACATTGTAGAAAAAATTTTAAATGACCCAGACCTAATTCTTTTAAATAATAAACAACAAACTCATTTAACCCATCAAAAATAGACAAGTGCCTTGGTGGACTAAAGAATACGAAAACGCCTCCAATGAATCTAAACACGCCTTTAATAGATTCAAAAAGAAGAAAACTAACCACAACAAAATAGAACATAAAAAGAAAAAAGCAATATTTAGAAGAACCCTAATAGAGGCAAAAAAGACCTTTTGGCTCAATTTTGCTAGTTCTCTCAATATCCACACCCCAGCAACCATGATATGGAAAAAAATCCAAAGAATCCAAGGCAAATATAAGTCAAAGGAAATAAACGCCTTGAAGAACAATAACAACCTTTTGCTAGATCCCCAAAAAATAGCAAATATCCTCACCGACACCTTCACTGATAATTCCAGCAACAGAAACTACGATGAAGAATTCCTGAAAAAAGTAAATAAATATACTAAAAAAAACATAAAAAACGAATCCTCAAACCAGTCACTACCACAACTAAATCACCCAATTGAAATGGAAGAAATTGTTAAAACGCTACAAGAATGTAAAAACTCCAGCCCCGGCCCTGATCAGATACCTAACATTCTTTTAAAAAACCTACCTCCATCAGCTCTCCAATACCTCCAGAAACTATTTAACAATATATGGCTCGAAAATACTTTTCCCGATCAATGGAAATCAGCTATAGTCATACCTATCCCTAAACCAGGAAAAGATAAATCCTCCCCAAAAAACTATCGTCCTATCTCTCTGACATGCAATATGTGCAAGCTAATAGAAAAAATACTAAACAAGAGACTGAAAACCTTTCTTGAAACAAAAGGTTTTTTTTTGTTTCACAGCAAAGTGGGTTGAGGCAAAATAGTTCAACTTACGACCACCTAATATTACTCGAAAACTCAATATGTAAGGAATTTCGAAAGAAACTTCACCTTATTGAAGTGAGTTTAACTTTAGAAAAAGCGTACGAAATGGTCTGTAGAGATAGGGTCATCAAAGCTCTACAAAAAGCATCAGTAGATGGACATATGTTAAATTTTATCATAAATTTCTTGAAGAAAAGATTTATACAAGTTAAAGCTAACGGTATGCTGTCCGAAAAAAAAGAAATTGAAAATGGAGTACCTCAAGGCTCAGTAATTAGCGTCACGCTGTTTCTAATAGCAATAAACGATATAACAAACAATATAGAACGCCCTGTAAAATGTTGCCTTTTTGCTGATGATCTAACAATTTACTACCAAGGAAAAAATATAGAAATATCCCAACAAATCACCCAACGAACTCTTGACAAACTCTAACTATGGTCTCTATCTTCGGGACTAAAATTTTCCAGCAGCAAATCTCAATTTATTATCTTCTCGAAACATAATAAGTCCCTTCCAAAGATCGTCCTAAAAATAAAAAACCAAGAACTTGAAGAAGTCAAGCAAACGAAGATCCTGGGCATAATTTTTGACAATAAATTAACCTGGAAACCACATCTATCCGACCTAAAAAGTAAAACTTTCCAGCGCCTAAATATTTTGAAAATTATAGCCGCTAAAAATTGGGGAACCGATAAACATACCCTACTTAACACATACAAGGCAATAGTTCTTTCTAAGCGCGATTATGGATCTATCCTCTATGACCCCTCTAGAGCAGCAAAAACATTAGACACAGTCCATAATACTGGTCTGAAAATTGCACTAGGAGCCTATCAAACAAGCCCGACGTCCAGCCTCCTAGCAGAATCAAACATACCGCCGTTAAATGTTAGACGAGAACAACTTATTAGTAAATATGTCTGCAAACTAGCCTCACTTCCTGATAACCCAACAACGGAAATGATTTTCAATCGAACCCCTACCCACGAAGAATATATTAGTAAATCTATAAACGTACTCGAAGAGATCAAATAGCCATAACCCGACTCAGAATAGGACACTCAAAAACTACACATCAATATCTACTCCAAAATCTTGCCCCACCTACATGCAATAACTGCAAATACTCCCAATTAATTATCAAGCACATCCTAGTTGAATGTCCCGAATACTCTCAAGAAAGAATACTCTACAATATCACAAAAGATCTCAAAACAAATCTAAACGTCTATAAATCTATAAATAATGTTATAAACTATCTAGACAAAATCAACTTCATTGCACGTTAAATACAGAAGGACATAAGACATAAGAATTGATTAGTATATATATCTATACAATAAATAAGAGAAATAAGTTTTTATTCCTCTTATAGATATACCAATCAATGTTATTCTTATGTCTATGTCCTTATTATTTTAGCGTGCAATGGCCCTTACTCTCCCAACAATCATGCAGACATGAATTCATACACGGTGTGTAGACAGCTTGGAGTCTGGGGAGAGAGTAGACCTTTACCTGTATGAAACATTTGAAGAAAATCATATTGAAGAAAATAGAATCAAGAAAATTTTACTTAACAACTAAAGCAATTTTTACTTAAGTCGATGAGCTAAAGCAGTTGGACAAGTTCAACTCAAATTAATAAGCAGTGTTTGTTCCAATTTATGTATTTATTTGTTAATTAATATATATATTTATTAATGCAGACGATTAAATTAAACCAAAATTTATCGTACATATCTTAAAAGAAATACAAGAGAAAATTTTTGTAGGTTAGGTTTGAATATTTTCAGCATGTAGGTTCGGTGTGCCATATGCTAGTATAATTTTTTAATTATTTGTTCTCTTTTAAGTATCTAATTCGAATATGATCGTATTCAATTATTTCAGGTTCATAAAATTTTATTTATAAATAATTCTATAAATTACACTACCTTTCGGCCATAAACCGTCGGCCATAAGCTGGGTTGTTGACCATAACGTGGGCCATAAATTGATCACATACCATAAAATTAGGCATTATATGGCAAATAATTAGTCAACGTTTCTACCAGGGCGCTTATATCTCGATAATGACAAGGTTATTTTTTACAAAATAGGACTCATTTTTTTCGTTTTTAAACGTTTTCTTTATTTTACGATTTTCTGGAATCGATAAGGTAAATTATTTTTGTATGTTATGCAGCCTCTTGACATAGAAACTGTCTCTATTAAGATTCTTACCTATAGTTTTGTAATTTTAGTAACAAAATATCTTTGGACAAACCATCAATGATAAAAAGCAGACCTGTCTTGAGATATAAATAGAAAGAATATAGTAATTTAAAATTAATTTATTAGATCAAAGAATTTCATATTAAAACAATTTATAAATTTTGAGGAAGCTAAGAAAACAGAGGTCTTGAGAAAAAGACCCAAGTATCGGATGGAGGCTGTAAAAATAAGCTAGCAAGCAAAAGGATAAGTATACAACCAATCATAATTTCAGTTGAGAAAAATTTTATTATAAAAAAGATCTTATTCCAAGCTTATGCTTTTCTTCGAAATTTTCATCTTATTTCCTGATAATTCTATTATCATGTTTCATGAATCATAAATTCCAAGAAATCATATTTCTTATGTGATAAGATTGTTTTATCTGCGTTAACGTAAATCTGCAATGTTTTTCAAATACCTATTTGTGTACTAAGACCAAATACTACACATATAAATTCGAACTGCTATATATATATATATATAGTTATATATAAAAATGTATAAAGATTATCAAAATAATATGGAAGTATGTATTATAATAGTAAATGTAATGGCAAAAATTAAGAAGTCCTGAATATCATTTATTGTGCTCTATGTATATTCACTATTATTTCATCTGATAACACAGATGTTTAATCCTTTTAAAAGAACAAATTTTATAGAAGAATGTTAACAATTAATCATTTATGGATTAAAAGAATTGAGATAAGCATTCCAAAAGCCTAGCAATATAAAATTATTCATATTAATAGTAATAGCATTGATAACAATTATTTAAGCGGTTTATGATAAAAACTTTGCAATGGTAGTTAATCTTTTACAATATAATACAATATAGGTTGTATGTAAGTAAGATAGTTTGAACTTAAAAAATTTGCTTATATTATTACATAATAATAATACTGATCAATTAATAGATGCTCTGTCTCAGAATTTTATTTCGGATCTATTTAACTTTTGCCGCGCTGAAATCGGTGCACAAGTGTATACAAATTTCGTCAGTAAGTCATAAGGTTAGGACCTGCGAGATAAACTCTTACTGTACGACTTTACCATAAGAACTGATAGGTGGCCATTTTATCAACACTGTTGGTAAAGTGTCCAATTTTTAACTACATAGAACTTCTTTAATTAAAATTCAGAGAGTGAATTTTGTTGCAAAAAACCTCATGAGGTTTTAGAGTGCAAGTTCCAATAACATGTCTCAATAGTTTTCAAAGCCCGAAGACCCGATATATATCTACTGTAAATCGAAAGTTCCTTAAGGTGGCCACATTACCTGCACCTCCTTAATATTGTATTTTTAACGATTACATAAATTTTTCATAACTTAGAGATTATACAAAATTATTAATTAGGACTAAATTATTTAATTACTTATTAAAACACTGCAAAAATTTAAATCTTATATAAAAAAGTGATGCCTGTTTGTAGCGCAATAATTCGGAAAAGTGCAAAATTAGTGAGTAAGATATGCGAGGAAGTGATCGAATATGAGAGTGAGTGCGCATGTGGGTATATCAGATTGTACATGAGCAAGTGTATGGGTTAGTGGGTAAGTCAGCAAGTGAGTACATGAATGCAAGAATGAGGGCGCGTGTAAGAGTATGATAGAGTGAGTGCATGAGTTAGGACGTGAGGAAGCTAGCAAGTGAGTGCGTATGCAAATGATTGTGTGAGTGAGTCAATACGTATATGATTGAGTGACAGCGTGCGTGAATGATAAAGTAACAAAATGCGAAAGTGAATATGAGAGAAAAAGAGAGTAAAATATAATATGAGAGAGTGTGAGAGTGTGAAGAGAAACACATTAATTATTTTCTTCTTATAATATATACACACACTGACCGTGCTACCACGCACTACACTATCCATGCATCTCATTATCCACAAACTCTACTATCCACGTACTTTACTATCCGCACACGTCTACTAAAAAATGAGGTTTCCTCTCAAATAAAATATTTGAAAAAGTAACGTAATTGAATAGTCACTAACTTTGACAGGATTTGGTTTTGCTATCTACAAATGTATTTTTTAATAGGACCATGGATAATATGATTTTTTATTAAAAATAATTTAGGTAATAAATCTAGTGAGAAATTGTGTTAAATGTGATTTTTTACATTATTTTACAATTAAAAATCATTTTTATTTTTTAAGTGAGGACCCTTCGTTTTACATATTTGACTATGAAATCATCATTTAATCTTGTCTTCTTAAGCATATTGTTTAACTTTCAAGTTAAGGCTGCTTAACATGATTAGCAATCATCTGCTTCATATTATAAGAAATGCGTATAAAAATATTGTGTACATAAAATATATTAATATATATTTTTACTATCTATGGTCATAGAACAATGGCGCGCGTATTAGCGCACCTTGCATGCCTAGTATCATTAAATGACGAGTGACAACTTACATTTTGCAAAGGTTAGAGCTAATTCAATTTTCTAATTTACTATAAAGAGCAAATAATGTTGTAATGTGAACGATAACTTAAAATTTAAAAAAATTAGAGTTTGTGCAAATATTATAAATTATTAATAAATTATTCAATTATTTATTAATTTGTTGTATAAACTTGAGCATTAGTAAAGTGTTCAGGGAACTTCTTGATTCTCTTCTTGATACACGTAAGTTTCATTACGTTCTGTGATTTTTTGTAAAACCCCCGAACCTCCTTAAAGTATACAAATATTATAACAAAAATATAAAATAACTTTTATATGGTCTTCGAAAATGTATATGTTTATTGTTGTTGAAAATATAATTTATATTTTCGCTATACAGATATTCCGCGAATTTCCTGCAGGTTTCTATGCATATTTACATGCACATCTGCATACGTGTTAACATACAGGACACTATACAGGTTCGCATGCAAGATCGCATGTAGGTTCGCATGCAGGTTTGCATGCAGGTTTACATGAAGGTTGTCATGCGTGTTAAACACATGGATGTCTACATGCACATTCACTAGCACGTCCACATGCACGCTTCTTTCGCAAGGACGTTGAACAAAAACCAAGCTGCAGAATAGAATAAGAAACGCAAGATCGTCGGGTCCAGCGAATGAAACGCGCCAGTAGAAAAAGACGCGCAGCGCCAGACTCGCGAGAACGAAGATACGAGGGAGAGCTTGAGCGCACTGATGCTAGATGGCGCGAGGCGCACCTGATCCGGCCTTCGCAAAACACTTCCATGCTGCAGGGGCGAAGATCCAAGATGCACGGTGCATCGCCCTCGCGCTCTCCCCTCTCTAGAGCGCCCGCGCAAGCGCCTTCCGTGACTGGGTCGTAACCTTTCTCTCTCTCTCTCTCTCCCTCCCTCTCACTCTCTCTCTCTCTCTCACTCTCTCTCTCTCCCACTCTCTCTTCGTGTTACCAACGCGACGCGAAAGCTACCCCTGTAGGTGCAGACGCATGACCGACACCGAGAGCGTGCGAGGTGCGAAGAGAGCGTAGGTAGGCAGCTACACTAGCATCGCACAGCGGAGCGAACAACTCGCCCCGTTTTGCGCTCGTGAGCGCTGCGTGTATACGCGTGGATGTGTGTACGCGTATCCGCGCGTGCGCTGCCGCATTTTGCGCGCTACCTATAGCGAGACACGCTGCGATATCGCGCTTCGAAGAACCATATTCCGCGGAGTTAATGCGAACGCTCAACGCTAATGAATAATAAAGCTACTGCGCATGCGCAGAGTTCGCTTTTAGTAATTAGCGCTCGGTTGACAGCCCCAAACTCGCGAAACAAAGGCCCTAGATACTGGAAGCCTTGGAGAACGTTCTTCTTCTGATGCACCATTGATTACTGATACTTACAAAAGTATTTTGTCAATTCTTTGTACGCATTTTAGGTATGCAGGAAGACACCGCGCGCGCGGTTCGCTGCTGCAGCTGATTTCAGCAACAGCAACAGCAACAGTAGCACAGTTATGACCTGAAGGTGATCTGCGCAGATGGCGCTGCGAGCGAGCACGAGCTGCCACCCCTGCGCGAACTCGTCGCGCAAGGCTTTCGACCCCGCGCCGAGTACTAGAGAAAGACAGATCACGCATGATAACACACGAAAACAACACAGGTTACTCGCGAAAGCTCCGATTTCCAATCATCCGCAAAGATGCACCCCATAAAATTCCGTTGAAACTGCACCGTGCCAATGACTGTACAAAAATGTAGGGATCGCTGGAATATGCAAGCTTTAAGCCAACAGCGAAGCGCCAGCAGCCTTGTTTTCGTGGAAGCGCGCAAGAGCAAGTGCGCGAGAGAGAGAGATAGAGCGAGAGAAAGAGCGAGAGGGGGAGAAATACGAGAGCGAGGGGGCGAAGCTGCGCGCACGGCAGGCGCCCTAGCAGCAGCGTCAGCAGCAGCTAAAAGCAGAGGGGGAGTGTATTTCTATATCCCTCGTCGGTGCGCGCGTGTGGGTGCACGTGTGTGTGTGTGCGTGCGTCGTGTGCGCTTTCGGCTCTCGCGCAAGGCGAGGTTTGCCACAGAACGGGGCTGCCTATCTCTCGCGCTCGCGGCGCCCTGGAGAAGCGCAGCGCGCAGAACTACTGGCGATCCAGCAGGCAGCACCAGTGCGCGGCGACGTATATAGTTTTTTGTTTGCTTTTGTTTCGCGCGGCGCACCGACACCGAGATAGCCGAGACGCTCGGGCGCGCGGGACTCGACCGTGTAATCGCGCGCGTAACGCGAGTGTGCTTGTGCGACCGTGAAGAACGAGGAACCAGGAAGTACGGTGCGAGACTTGCCGAGAGAGTGTGTCTTCGTAGCGGGGGAGAGCCGAGAGCATACACCGGGCCGGGCAGGATCCTCGGCTACCTCGTTGCGCGGGCTCTCCACTCGCGGACGAGTCGAAGGACCCTCGGGAGCGGTGAAACGGCGCCCCGCCAGTGCTCCGCGTATAGTTCCGTGTCACTCGTCGACCACCATTTTGTGTGTGCAGGCGCGGACAGCGCGCCCTCGCGCATAGGAAACAGCAGCAGCAGCTGCTGCTGTGCTACTCCGTGGGATCGGAGGGGTGTACGCACGCAACGCGAACGTAATTATTTGGCGCCCAAAGTGGGGCCACAATCGAGCATCGATGGACGGGAGCCCGAGGCCGCCGCCGAGCGTTAGTCACCACGTTGGGCGCCAATTCGAGAACGACAGGCAGCAGCAGCAGCGCCAGGTCGAAGCTCGTCGACCTGATTTCAGGGGTGCAGTTTGCTAGGGGATGAATCTCCGTGAGATGCTGCTCGCGAAGGAGGAACGCAGCTAAATGCCCTGATCGCGAGGAGCGAGCTATGCGATGACGTGAATCGAGGCGAAAGTGGGTTAAAGGCGGAGTCGTCGCTGGTCGTCGGTGACTTGTGTGCAAACTTGTGCGCCGTGTGGAAGCTTTTCCTCGGTGTCGTACGGTCGGGAAATACGATTTATCGTAGAGTGCGCGCGCGCGAGTGGTATTTACGAATCGAGTTTGGAAAATACGGGAAAAGCTTTCGAGGCGCTGCTGCTGTGTGCAAGAAAGAGAGAACGAGAGGGAGAGAGAGAGAGAAAGAGATATAGAACTTCGAGAGTTCGTCCGTCAAAATGGCAGCTGCAGCGTGGGAGGCAGCAGCAGCAGCAGCAACGCGACCCAACAACGAGGTCACGGCGTGTCGAGAGCCTGCGAGGAATATCTACTAGGGAACACCACCCCCTGGATAGTATAATATGCGGAGAAGTAAGGGAATTTCCAGCGGTGCTCGGCGAGGCAAAGTCTGCGGTGTTTTCGATTAGTGCTGCGCTTTTTTCTCGAATGTTGAACGAGACAAGCTTCGGTGGCTGTTGATGTTGTTATTGTTGTGTGACGGAGGAAGAAGAAGAGGAGGAGAAAGGAGTAGTAAAAGTGAAGTGTATCTACGAAGGAAGGAGCAGTAATAATCGAGGGCGTAGGGGAGTCGAGGAAGAAACTGTGCAGCTGCGGAGAGATGCGAGAGGGTGGTGCCGTTGATGTTCGTCGAAAAAAATAACGCGAGGATCGATTCGAATTGTGCGTGAATCATCGATGCTGATATTAATGTTCTTCGATACGCAGTGACAGCACCCCGCAAGCTCCGGTAGTGCATTTTTCGTTTCGTTGTTATTGTTGTTGTGGTGCGCCTTCGTAACCCCGTGAACTACTCTCGCGAGTAGATTGAGGCACATAAAGAAGGCGGAGGGAGAGGAGAAAGAAGATAATAAATAAGTGATTGGTGAAAAAAAGAGTGTTTTTAAACGTGAGTGTCGAGTTGTTGTTGTTGTTGTTGTTGCCGAGGTCGCAGCGCGAATTGCATTTCAACTGCGCGTGAGTACAAAAGTGACGTTTTGTCTCATCTTTTGTTGTTGTTGCTGTATGAGTGGGTGGGTGAATGTTTCTGTTCCTATGCCAGTGTAATCTGTGATTTTGAAAGTTTGACGATGAAGGCCTAATAAGTAGTTTTATTTATTTATTTGTTTACATTACTCTAATATAAACTGTGCTTGTTTATTTTAGAATTTTTTAAGGGAATCTCACCCCAGTTCCAATCAATAAGATCTTCAAGCTTTTTAATTGTGTAAGAATATTTATAGCAATTTCATCGTGATCGTCAATTTGACGAACAAAGAACAATATACAAACACACTTGTTATAAGTTAAACTCGCTGACGGTGTACCCTATCTAACCTATATGAGCCGTTCTCTAGAAAAATGGTTTAATGCAGGACTCTCATATTTTTCGACCAAAAAATAAAAAATAATTTATTACATTTTCTTAATCTTTATAATTGCAAGAATGTTTTAAAATCTGTCAGATGTCATAACCTAATGTTTTAATAAAGTTACACGCTTTCAAGTAAAGAAATTTGCATTATATGACATACAAAATTTAATCTTAATAAACGTTTTTAACGAAACTAACTTTTTAAACCTTAAAAAGTGCACATGAAATTTTAATGAATCATTTTGAAACTTTCAAGAATTACTGGTTACTATATTTTGAATAAAGATCATCACTTTTGAAGTAACTACATCATCATGGCTTATAGTATGTATACAAGTTATTATACACAAATGTTGTTTTGTATTGTTTTACTAATAATTTTTTAATGCGTATTAAGATAGATATTTTTTAGAAGGATGGATTAAGAATTGATAAATTTTATAAAGTGATAAAATTGTTTTTTAGTGCTTCAAAAACATAGGTATAGGAATTTTTTAATACCTTAGCTTAATGTTGTGTCCGCGTACTACATTTTGCAATACAGTATGCAAATCAGTTTTTTCAAATAACATTTCTAGGGATAAACTTTCAAGTTGATAGGTAAATAATAGGAGATTTCGTTTAAATACCAGTTATTCGTTAAGGTACGATTTAAGACGATGCGAAAAAGAATGCGTTTAAAGTTATTGATTGTTGTTGCTATACATACATTAATAAACTCTTATCAACTATTAAAGTTTATTTAAATATGTATAATGGCTTATAAGTTATTTTACAATTTTTAAAAGCTTGTTTGTTGAAACGATGTAAAATCACTTGAACTGTTTTTATAGAAATGGCTTGTATAGTTATTTATATAATGAGATCACAAAAATATGAGCTAAAGAAACTCTCTTAACCCAAGGTCAAATTCTAGTTTTAGATATTTTCTACTGCAATATTCCATGATTAAGAGATTTTCATAATTAAGGTAACTTTCCATCACATTTCCTTGGCGTAAGAGAATCAACATTTTCTTTAATTTCGTGTTCTTTTTAATGAAACCGCTTATAGATTAGAAAGGCTACATCGTCATAATTCTTTTCCATAACTCTATGCTGAAGATGTGAAAGTTACATCAAAATTAAATTTCCACAAATTTTACCGACGAATTCATAAATAATATTGGTTCATTAACCCTTTAATGTCCAGCGTTGATCACTAGCATCATCGAGAGAATTTTTTCGTTTTTCTTAAATTTTCATGTGATAAACTTAAAGTTCTACAAAATAAATATGTCCATCAGGTTTAAGCGGACTATTTTCGATCTTGTTATAGGGATCCAAGTTATTTTTCGCCGAATAAAAGTTGTATAATCTCAAAAACTTGAAAATAAATTTTATTGCAAAGACATTTAAAAATGACCGAAACACACTTTTAAATACTTTTTAGAAGATTTAATCAACGATTTCCATTACAGGGTTAAATACATAGACTAATTTAAAAAAAACAGGATCTCGTTGGCCTTTCTGATATATTATGACGTTATATCCGATGATTATTACACAAAGTTTCATTCAAACAAAGTCTCCATCAGTCTGCAGATTTTAGTCGAATGGCATTCTTAGAAACAGTAAATTATTCACTCAAAACTTTGTGTAATTGTTAATTATAATATAAAGAAATAAAATAACCTGTTGGTTACACATAATTTAGTATATATACATTTAATTACAACTTATTATTAATCGTTCGTGTCGTAAGATTTGACATGAGTAATTTGAACTAACTCAAACACCCCCTTGACGTGTCAAAGCGTAATCGATGATAAAAACATTTCTTAAATTTACCAAGGTACAGAAATACACTCATCCAATGTGAATCAGTCCAATCCAATCATTTATTTTTCGACAAAGTTACTTCTCAACTCCGCTAATAAATTTCCCAAAAGTCAAGCCGTTCTCCCCTTCAACTATCCGCTGAAATGCAATTTTCTCGTTCGATCGATCCACCAAACAAAAAAATAGGCGATCGCCCAAAAATTTGTCCACCACCTCTCGTTCGCGAACGCAAAAATAAAGCCATTACCAGCGTAATGAAAAGCAACGGCTCTCCTTGTCCAGTCCGCTCGAAGTAAAATTAATAAATGCCGCGGTAGTTTTAATTGCCGTCGCTGGCTACTGGCTACTGATGGCCGCGGGTCAGGTTTGTCGCGGCTGTGTGACCCGCGAGAGCGACGGCCGGACCATTAATCATTTAAGACAACATCACGCTAACGCCGCCAGCTGCGCGCTCGCGCCCTGGAAAGTATTGAATTACATCGAGCAGAAAAGTTTTAATTAAGACTTAAGGGAGAAAGAGAGAAAGGGAGAAGGAGGAGTAGAGATGGTTATATATAAATTTCTACCTCCGGTATAACTGCACAGAAATGAAAATGTGCATTGCTGAGGGTGGGCTGTATCGCAGTGTGTTAATCGAATGAGCAACTGTCTGAAAAACATCGAATTTTATGATTTTCACTTGTAAAACGTATATTTTGACGAGTGGCTTTTGATTATTACAACATCCATTATCTTCCGGTATTTCCATTCAGAATTTCACGTATAGAATTACTTTTTTTTTAATTTCTGAAGTTCATAATATAGAAAGTTTTAATTACGATACAACCTCAATTCAGAAAGTTTATAATTACGAATCCCACATTAATAATAATTTATAAGAATTAATAGGAAGGTTCGAAAATCAGGAAAAAGATTATAGTTTTGACCTACTTTTTGTTTACTTTTACGTTTCTGATTTTTTAATATTCTGTAATACGGCTTTTGTAATTATATAAATTCTAATTTTTACTGTTCTGAACTATGAACTATTGATACAATACTATGTTTGAATTTTGACCATGTTGGTTTTGCATTTTAAAATTCTTAAGGTGGCTTCAGCGGTGGGTACCGTATCTATCGAAAGTCTCATGGGGACTTCATTTTTTTAAATTTTGGAACAATTATCTCATATTAATTTCATTGACAAATATTATAAACTTCTTCTGAATGTCTGTAACAAAAAATTACTCTGCTAATTTGTAAAGAAAAACGTTAATTTGTTGACTTAGTTTTCGGTACGCATGCGCAGAAGCATGTTTTTACCGATTATCCTCAATATATTTTCTATTTGATCGTTAACGCATAGTTATGATGGCGTCATTAGATTCTGCATAAAGAAATCTTTAATTACATATTCAGTTTGTTCAGAAATATGTTTCTATAATTTAATAAGAAGTGATAAATGGCATCATACCATAAGGTTATGTGTTAAATGTGACTTCTTATAAGTTTAGTCTTTTCAATAATTTGGTCGTTGACCCTAGATTTTTTTACACAGATCAAAGTATACTATTCAAAGAACATTTTTGGAAAGTTTCAAAGACATATATGTTTTTATAAAAAGTCGCTGAAGCCTCCTTAATGGAGATACCAAAGAACAATGGACGTTCTAATAATCTAAATCGATATAATAACATCATCATAATTAAGTTGATTTCAATTAATAAAAGAAGATTAACAAAACAAAAATTTTTGGTTTCCGTAAACATAATTTACAAAAAGTAATTTTTAAATTTTTGAAAACGATCGTTCTATTGATCGACTTACAATAGCATTTTTTAATTACGTGATTGTAATATTTGTATACTATATAACATATGTAACTAAATTAATGTCTTTAGAGATGAGAAAAATGAAATCATTATTTTATGCAAGGTGAATTATTTTGTTGAAGCTATAATTTTCAAAATCGAATAAGACAAGCTCTAAAATTCAGGAATCGGACAATATAGTTATAAATTAATCATATAAAGAAACTAATTATTCCAAAAACAAAAATTTCTTATTTATTAATTTGAAGTTATTAAATTAATTTAATACATTTATAATAATGTTAATGGTTCGTAAAAATAGCTCTTTTATAGTATACGATCAGTTAAAACCTAGGATATAAAATTCTGTCAAAATCATTATTAAAATCTATTTTGCAGAAATATATAGTATTGATAATCCTATTTTTGGTTAGTTTTAAGGTACACGTAAAATGAAAAAATAAACTATCAAAAATTATAATCAAATAAAACATGTAAATTTTTTTTAGTTTTGAACGTATTTTTTATTCCACGCTTTTACCGATATTGACAGAATATTGCACAGTATACACGATTTTTTTCTATAATACCTATTTAACTTGATACAATCACCAGGATTTTCATTTACATTGCAACTCGAGTGAAGCTTTTGTGTGTATTTTTTTATCAGGGCTATTTTATTGAATTTTTCGGAGAGATCGTAATCTAGTTTCGGTAGTGCGCGTATACGAGGTAAAAGATGTTTTTTGGTAGATATTTACGTGGAATCCAGCCTGGTACGATATGAATTTGTTATTGCTCTTCGCGATAGTGGTGGTATTTCATTTTTAAAATGAATTATCTTTTATGATGAATTCGTAAAAAACGCGAAATATTTATGATCGACTTTTCATTCAGTTATTTCAATGATTTTATTTTTCTTAATTATTCAAATAATCGAGTATAAATATATTAAAGTGATAAAAAAAAGTTTCAGTCCGTTTTCCATTATAAATCAAGAGCTTGAATAATTTGAAATTGTTAATTAAAAATTAAAGTTTATATTTTCAATTATTCGTTTTATGAGTTATATCATTTAAATTAAAGAATAAAAACTGAATAAATCGTTATGTTATAGGAGCACAGCTCTAGTTTTTTTCACACAACTTCTCGAGACTATAAACAATTAATATTTGCCCATGAACATGCCTGAAACAAGTGCATACGGAACCTAAAATGATTTATCAAATATGGCAGGTTAGAATTTCCATGGATATATTTTTTCTTGAAAACAGTTCTAAAATATTTGTGCAGCTATTTTTATTTTTATTTTTGATACTTAAATCAAACATTTGTATTGGATTAATGTTATTTTGCAAATTACGTTGATCTTAATGACTCACTTAAAGTGATTGGTAATGGTTCGGTAGAAGGTACAATGAAAGACAAGGATGCGTGACTACTCACTTCTGATTCAGAGATATACTTTGAGGAGGATGAGGATTCAAATTAGGTCAAAGAATTACATTCCCTAAAGAACAACAAATATTGTATGCTTTAATTGAGGGATATTATTATAGTTCGTTTATAGAATAAAAAGACCGAAAGTGTAATATATTATTCAAATTCCACTTTTTATGCATTGATTAAATTTAAATTATAAATTTGGCTTATTGAAATTAACAATTTAAACGTTAAAGTTGACTAATTTTACCTCTTAGACGACGAAAACACTTTTTTTCGGTATATTTCTTTCTCTGTTCACTCCATTTCTCCGTTTTTTCTAACTTCTCAATTCGTTTGTGCTTTATGTACTCTTTCTTCTTTCTCACTTTTACATGATTGTAAAATGCAAAGAAACTTCTTCTCGTATTTGAATTATTCAGTTTTGCTAGTTGCAATAAGAGCTTGTGATGTTTAAACAAACGCGCGTTGAGGACGGCGCGTTGCGGACGGCGCGTTGTGGATGCGACAAATCGATGTAAATTTGCTATTTTATTAATACATATTAGTTTTCCAGGTATAATGCAAAGCTATTTCTCAAAAGTTTATCAAATACTATATTTTGGTCATCTACTTCATCGATTTTAATTAATATTTATAGCACAAACGTGCGTTGCGTATGCGAAATTTTTTTGTTCGTTTTTTAATCGGCTCACATAGGTGGTATTTGAATTTTGGACAGTATGTTTACTAAAATAACAAAAAGGGATTATAATACAACATAATACTGTTGATGTATTTCACTCATATTAAATACGTTTTAAGGTAATTCAATTACTATTTATTGAGTTATTCTTCGTGTTGTGGATGCGACACCTAAAATCTACGACAATTTTCAAATGTATTTAACTCCGATTTTATGAACAAGATGAAAATATTATCAATATTATCTTATTCTTTGATTATTTCTTCATAAGAAATATTTTTTTTTATATTTTTATCAGGTCAATTTTAAACACTATTAGAGATACTATAATTGAAATCGGGAATACGGCATACGAGAAATGTGACAGTTTAGACATTTGTTTGATAAATTTAATTAATTTATGACAGAAAGTAAACATAAAAATCTAATAGACAATTAGCTTAAGCTTTAAACAATAACATAAGCCTATGTAAAAAAGTTTAATACAGTTAATATACAGTTAATATAGTATAATATCCTGAAAGTTTAATTACAGAAAGATGGAAAAATGACAACTTATAACTGTTAATATTTAGTATTTATAATACAAAATTGGAAACTTACAAGTCTATTTGTAAACAAACGACTTTGTAAACCATGACATTCGAGCCGTTTGAGGTTATGGTTATCAATTGTTAGATCTATTTTTATTTTGTTTAAATACTTTTCTCTTTTCTAAAACTGTAACCTTCTTGAAATGTCTTATGTTGTTTTATTAAAAAGCGAATAATATTGAATTATTTCAAATTTTTACTTTTGACAGCAGATTTATCAAAAACTACTCAAAATACAGTATTTTTAGCAGCTCTAGCATTGTTTCTAGTTACTAATTTACATGTCTTATAAAACTACAAGCTTTTGTAGTTTTGCAACTGACTATAAAATTACTGCTTTCAAACTTTTATTTTCAAACTTTAAATTTCAAAGTAGTTCTTTTACGACAATATGATAATTTATCAAAAACTCTTATAATGTATTTACAACATCAAACCCCCATTTACCTACAATAAAATTATAATTTGACGACAGTAAATGTACAGATAAATAGCAATATTACTAAAATAGATTTTCAACGCTCCTTACAATTCTACAAGAGATCTTTCGCAATGTAGGTAGAGTACCTCTATCCAAAGTTCCATGAATTCCGAGCGACAAAAAAGTGCATATTTCAGCCTCCACTGCGCGACGTCAAACTACTCCATTCTTGTATTTCCCTCGACCTAGCAACAGAGCCTTCAAACAGTTCAAACTTAAACACGAGCGCGCGCGCACACACACAACGAAAAAAATATTTCCTAGAAAAAATACGAAGGAGAAGAAAGAAAAAGAAAATAGTCACTCCGAGGCCTGCTGCAATTAAAGTTTGTTCTCTCTCCCTTTGCAGCAACGCAGTCTAATTTTCCCTCTCGTTTTTCGATACGTACTTTCGTCCTCGTCGTCTATCTCTCTCGCTCGCTGCCTCGTTTATACCGAAGGGCCGATACGGGCTATATATACAGCTTGTAGTACCGCGCCGGGTACATTGAAACTTTAATGCGAAATCATCGAACACGGAAAGCTGGCGGACTTCCAGCTCTCTCTCTCTCTCTCTCTCTCTCTCTCTTTCCCTCTCTCTTTCTCTCTCCCTTTCTACCGTGTGCGTTGCCGAGGGGAGAATCGGAAAGAGAGATGGAGTAAAGGAGAACAAAAAAACTTGTGCGAGGGCAAGGGAGAAATTCACACTTAGTGCATCTTTTTGAGAGAACTTGAATAAAAGAACTTGGCGTTTTGATTGTTGATGTCTGGAAAAAGCAATATCATGATTGATACAACATATATTGTAATGGTTACGATATAAGGGTATGTGTACCTATTTATAGTGCTTCTAATGATTGCAAAAACCTGTTTTAAACCATTCTACAAAAACGAATGACATATATGACGTGCTTATAAATATTGTCATTTGAAATTAAACATCGTATTAGGCTTGTCTTCTCCTAATTAACCACTGACTTCAGTAATATTACTGTTTATTAATTAATTAGTGCTTTATAATAAATAGCCACGTTCACCTTGTACGATGAAACAGAAAAGAGCGCTCGATATTTAAATTCCTAACTTCAAAAAATTCAACTATTTTGACGTATAGAATAGTATAATGTATTTGAAAATGTAATTTTAGTTAGCATGAAGATATTTTCTATTAATTTGTATGAAGATTTCGTTTAATGTATTCTCAAATTTATATAAAGTCAAATACCACGCTTAAAAGGAATAAGATAAACCGCGCAAAAACGATCAAAATTGCTAGTTAAGTAAAAAATACGTAGTTTTAAATATAAATCGCACTTCTTCTAAAATACAGAGTGTTTTTATGAATATTTAAAGAAAATTCCTGCAGGGACAAAAATACGTGCAATCATAGAAATATGTATATATACCCAATATCGTAAAATTAAAAAAACGTAAAATGTCATAATTCAGTGAATAAAGCAAATGTACATTAACGTGACACGAGAGTTTTTACTAGGAAATTTCTACAATATCGATATCGAATAATTCCTTTCTATATAGGTTTCTCAATGTATAGAGGTGATCCTCTGAAAACACTAAAATTGTAGGGGAGAACGTATAGAGTCACCCCTGAAAGGGATTCTGAAGTTTAAAGCTACCAATTTTAACTTGAGTAGTTATTTTTATGAAATTGCACAGAACTTCTTTACTGGGTTTCCCGTATATGTAAATTCCGTGGTAATTTTGAAATTTTGGATAGCTAATTTTTCCCATAGAAAGATTTTTATTGTGGAAATAATAGATTTTTAGATAGTCTTACTTTTCAAGATATATCTCTAATAGAGGAATATCAATTGCATGTAGTTCACTAAAAAGATGAGAGTCACACTTGATTGAAGAAAATTTATTTTTCAAAAACATTTTTTGTCAAAGTAACATCTGGAATCGTTTCGGCTTCTACTATTGCATAAAACCAAACAAACTTATACTTATACAATTGAATAAACTAAATTTGACCATTATAATCTAAATAAAAAAATCCGTTGCCAATTCATTGGCACTTAGCTTCCTGAAACAAAATTAATTGATCTAATATAATATTTTTTGTTATAATAAATTAATTTTAAATTGCTATATCTCTTTTTAATTAGAATCTCAAAAAATGTTTGGTAACTTATCATTGATGGTTTATAAAAAGATAATTTTTTATTAAATGGATTCATTTACTTTATAATAACATTCTTTCACGTCTTCTTAGAGATACTGTTGCAGACGCGTTGGGTTTATAATTATTAAAAATTTAATTTCTTTCAGAACAAGCTTTCTGTTATTTTTTCATTATAATTGAAATTTACTTATTCTTTTAAATTTTAAAATTCTTTTTATTTTCAATTTTTCATAAAAATACTAAAATTAAAAAAGAATTTATATAATCTTAAATATCTTGAAAATTAAATGGATTTATTATCATTGGTGTATGCCAGAAAGTAAACATAAAAATGTAATAAACAATTAGCTTAATCTTTAAACAATAACATAAGTATATGTAAAAAAGTTTAATACAGTTAATATATGAGAAAAAACTGATTGAAACCTCGCGTCATATAGGTTAAAGATTTGGGAGATTTCCCCATATATACCTACAATATCCTGAAAGTTTAATTACAGTATAATGTGTAAAATTTATTATAGAATTATTTATACTCAGAAAGATGGAAAAATGACAACTTATAACTGTTTATATTTAGTATTTATAATACAAAATGGGAAACTTACAAGTCTATTTGTAAACAAACGACTTTGTAAATCATGACGTTCGAGCTGCTTGAGGTTATAGTTATCAATTGTTAGATCTATTTTTATTTTGTTTAAATACTTTTCTCTTTTCTAAAACTGTAACCTTCTTGAAATGTCTTATGTTGTTTTATTAAAAAGCGACTAATGTTGAATTATTTCAATTTTTTACTTTTGACAGCATATTTATCAAAAACTACTTAAAATATAGTATTT
This sequence comes from Gastracanthus pulcherrimus, assembly GCA_949152435.1. Classification (NCBI taxonomy): domain Eukaryota; kingdom Metazoa; phylum Arthropoda; class Insecta; order Hymenoptera; family Pteromalidae; genus Gastracanthus; species Gastracanthus pulcherrimus. Next base: position 41,751,833 of record OX424572.1, read on the forward strand.
TTAGCAGCTCTAGCATTGTTCTTAGTTACTAATTTACATTTCTTATAAAACTACAAGCTTTTGTAGTTTTGCATCTGACTATAAAATTACTGAAAACTTTTAAGAAGGTATTGGTTTGTATAGAAGGTATACAATTGTAATTATTAAAATTTGCGATTGACAAATGATATTACTTATAGTAATCACAATATTTCATAACTGATTCTATATATATGCTTTACTCCTACATGCCAAAACTTTCATTCGACAGCTGGTAATCACTTTGTCTCCAACTTAGATCACATATAGCTACTTGCATCGAGTACACTACAACTGTGGTTTTTTCTTTTAGCTATGAATAACACATTGTATTATTTGAGGAGTTAAATGAAAATAATAAACATATAATAAAAAACTTTTACAAGTAATTCTGCTATGTCTACTTTTAAGCAAAAGTTTTCAATTAAGACTTAAACATAATGAGTGTGTATCTTGCATCACCTACAGTGGTAACTTATTTACATTCATTTAATTATGTTAAGATAACCCTAATATTTTTTGTAACCTATATTTTACATTGTAGCGAATAATATATAATATTATATTTGATAAATTTAATACATACATCTTAAATATGACAGTTGGTGATATCAAAGTACAAAAGCTAGTCGATTATTTTATATGAAAGTGAATTGTCGGAATAAAGTTATTTTTTATAGAAAATCACACTTGAAATATTATAAACTTAGAAATTAACAACTAGATTTTCAGAAGGAATAATGACGTTTTACTCAAGTTATCCTTCGCCAAAGAAAACTCATATTTCAAAATTATTTACTACCCAAAAAAAAGGAAAATATAAAGGCTTGAAAATTTTATAAAATATTCTTATCCATATTCCTAATCATCTCAAGTTTCTTCAAATAATTTCCATGTTATACTTCCCAGATATCACTGTTTAAACAAAACACGACGTTTTCGTGTATAACAGAAAAGAGAAAGTAGCTTATTTAAAATTGTGGGTCGGAAAAGATTGGTAATTTTATGCTCTTTCGAATGCAAAAAAAAATGAATTGATGATATTATTTGAAACATACCAAAAAAATCGAAAAACTAAAACTCAAAAATCGAAAAACCGCTAAAAAGACAAAGAAACATCGAAAAACAACAAACCAATTTTTACAGCCACCTACCTTTCAAAAGAACACAATATTTGAGCTCTGAAACATTAATTTTGACCGTGAATGTTCCGAGTAATCTTCATCCACATTCGTTCACGCACACACACACACATATACACACACATATACACACGCACGCACGCACGCACACACACACGCACAGACACACACACACCCACACACGCACACATACACACACACATATCCATACAAACTTTTTCTAAAAATAGTGTATATTAACTACTAATGTCTCAAATCATGTTTCTAACATGTTTTTAACAAAACATTTTTTTACGATCACAAAGCTTTCTCTATGAGAAAGCAAAAGAAAGACTTATTGAACAGAGACACAAATTTACATTTATTTGGGGAATCACCCATATATACATACGCACTTTTTCTTTTTCGAGCTCGATTTCAATATTTCAAAGGGAAGCGAATGTGACTCGTTTCGCTCAGTCGGAGTCGAATGACTCTCTTTTTTTGAAAGGCGATTTTTTTGCCTGCGTTCTCCTTTGTTTCTAGAATTTCCTTTTTTCCAAGCGATACCTACGCGTGCAGTCATAGCAGAGTATTGACGCAGTGTTATAAAGGTTGAAACAAAGAGAAGTCGCGAAATATAGAAAAGAATGAAAGAATGAACTGAACAGTTTCTAAATTATTTAAATTTCGAAAGAAAGTGTGGTAAGGTAATAAATATACAATATAACGTTGCTTGTTAGATTAGAGATATTCTTCGTAATTTTTATTAGATTACTGCTTAAATGTAAAATTAACCCTCAGAGTCCCCTATTTAATAAACTGTATTTTTAATCTAACAACGAGTAGTTATTTTTTTGTAACTAATTGCTCATGCCCAATAATAAACATGTTTTTTAGTTATTGGAAGAAGTGATTTATTGTGACGTGTAGGATCAAGATTTTGAGGCTTTACAACCGTAAAATGTAAGATATTACTAAGTACGAGTATATATATCACAAATATTTTCAGAACGATTGCTATTAAACATAAAAAGTTTCCTGAACTAGTAAAAAAGAATTCTTTTTTTAGGTTAACCCAGGTATGCCCTTAACTGTATTACTATATTTAATGTCTGAATACGTCTTTCAGGGTTTGGCGTGTAACATACGTCACGTACACGGAAAAAGGTTTAGGTTAGAATTTCGGTGAATCGCTGACCGAAAAAGCGGAGACTGTTGTCCTTCGGCGTTTAAGCTGCTCGCCTAAAATTGGCGCGTGGCTCGCTCGCGAAGGTGCGGTGGTCGCTCCAAATCATAGTAGCGCTAATGATATCAATTTTAGTGCAGCATGAGTATTCGCACGTCCAAGCAACAGTGACACACCTAGCGGCAAATGCCAAAAGCGCTGAAACGTATTATAATAACATAAAGCGGCTTTAACCTAAAAGTAACAGATCAACAATTTAAACATGGGTATATATTCATAAAATAGAGAAACTAGTGACAGAAATTGAAGAAAGAGTGATGAATCTGAGTAGAAGTGTTGAATAAAACAATGCAAATGTATTTGCATTTTTTACGAAAAGCGTGTTTACACAGAAAAAAGGTTTCACAACAAGATTTGACTTCTTTAAGATGGTTTATGCGTCAATAGTTATGTACCTGAATTCAAAAAAATATATATATAGTAATATATTCTTATGTCACAATAGAAGGAACGATATAATATAAAAGATGGTCACTTTAAGCGATGAAAAAAAAATTTTTCAATAAAATTTCCATATTACAAAACTATAAATATCGTCGATTCGAGAAAGATTCGACAAAACACTGGAGACTCTTTTACTTTATATCCGATTATAATTCTGGAGGTATCATTTTATTCCTTGAACGATTTCAGGAAGACTTAGCGATATAACAATTGCAAAAAATCGTGCATTTGTAAATTCGTAGGTGCACAAGTATAAACTATTGGTTGTAACTTTGCAGGTTCATCGGTTTTTTACAATTTCTATATCGCTAAGTCCCCCTGAAATCTTTTAAGGGACAAAATAGACCTTCAGAATAAAAATCGAATAGAAAGTAAAAAAGTCTTCAGTGTTTTGTCGAATCTTTCTCTAATCAACGATATTTATACTTTTACCATATGGAAATTTTGTTGGAACAAATTTTTTTTTCGTCACTTAAAGTGTCCATCTTTTATATTGTATCGTTTCTCATATTGTTATATGCAAACAATTTATTATATAAATTTTTACATTTTAGGTACATGCCGACGCACGAACTACCTTAAGCTCTTTTAATGTTTTTAAATATTTTCGTTTTTATCTAAAACTTAATGTTTTCTTAACGTCAGTAAAAGTCGTAACCCTATGTCTATGGGTCGAAAAAAAAATTATCCCATAAAACATCAAGGAATCTAAATAATTGCCAATTAACTTTTATTTAATTATTACTACTGTTTTACATTTTTCTCAATTCTTCTTACGTTAAATGTATGGTAATCTACTATTTAAATATATTTTTTATAACTCTATGTTGAAACCTATTGATAAAAGTTTAAATACAAATTTTACTGGGTAATATTAATAATAAAATACATGATTTTTGTGGAAATAAAAAATTAAAGACTTAATTTAACTATACAATCTTTTTAATAGCAAAACAAGATAATAATGCTAAGTTTTATTTAAAAGAATACATACAATCAAGCTGATCAAAACCTGTTGCGCAAAGTTATAATCTAAGTAATGTCCGTTTTTTGAAGGTTTTCTGGCTGTACTCATATTTTAAGGAGGGTTTAGCGGGATTCCAATTAGTGCAAATATATTCTTTTAACGTATTATTACGTACTAAAAAAAAGAAAAATATATCTGTCATTGCTTAACCGATTTTATTTTTGTTTGTAGCTTCTTCTGATAACTAATAAAAATTTAATTTTTAACTGTTCAACTATTATAGTTACTCCTCAACTCTGGAATTCTGTAACAAAACATTAATATTTTAATTAATCATTAACTGTATTATTATTTAAAAGGATAACAACTCGAGCAACTGTATTTGACTCGATAGGTTACAACGTATGAAACCTGGCTTTCATACGTTTCATACGTTTAATACCTGTATTATTCATCATACCGTATTAAATCTACAAACCACGTATCAAATCCAACCATGACGTCATTATTGAATTAAAATTATTATAACAGTTGTAGAAAAACTCATTTGCCACTATCCTTGACTCGAAACTCAGTCATTTTTTAAATGTCATAACATTACGAAAAAGAAGTCGTACAGAGGCGTTAAAAAAAAAATTTTCTGTCAATGTTACCTTCTTATGATTTTTATAAAACAGACTTGCAGTCTGCCTCTTCTAAAAATTTTTAAAAAATTACTCCATATTTATAAAGTTTTTTAGCAAATTTGAAAAGAATCAAATTAGTTAATAGATATATAACACGCACAAAAAACTTTTGGGGTGTAATTATAACGCTTTTAGTTTCATCATTCAAATGACATTCAAAAAATTAAGATGCGATGATTTCACGTAGTTATTATGTAAAGCGGCAAGAAACCCTAGCGAAACCCCATAAAAGAAAAAAATAATATTCGAATACTGTCTCTGTATTCTTTAGAATAGATATTCACGACCTCTCGTGAAAAATAACGGCTTCAATGAGTAAACTTGGACGTTAAATGAATAACCTCGTTTGTACAGTCGCTATAAGCGTTATAACTTTATCTCGTCTTATCTTGCTGGGTGGCGCTTATGAAATGTTAATCCCGCGAGTTTCTCGTTTATAAGGCCTCGAACCGCGTTATTGCAATTAAAAACTGTTTAAAAAGTAATTATTGTGCGGGACTTTCGGCGAGTTTTGCCGCGCGCTCCCGAACATTATTTAACGATGTTGCGCAGCGGTGCGAATGCGGAAGCTCGACACTTTTGCAAGCGTCGCAGCTGAAATTGGACTGAATTAAATAATTAAATGAAAAGTGTTGTATTCGTGATAGTTAATTCGTTGTAAGAATGTATAAACAAGACGTTATTTAGAGTAAAATTAGAAAAAAATGGGTGCGTTTAAGTGATGAGAAAATGTAAGAAAACAAGAGAAGAAAAATGTTACTATACTTTTCGACATTTATACTCTTAAATTGCTTTACCTTTTCTGAAATTTTTTTATATATAAATATCTTGCACATTGAAAAGGGTGAGAAATTCTATGAACTGTGTAAAAATTCTATAAATGTGAGAAAAAGTGTAAAAGACTAAGAATAAAATCGTACAAAGGTGTGGAATAAATGATTTTAATGGAAAATAATAGTTTACTCTATTTTATTGCAAAAACGTGAGAAAATTTGTATACATATTTAATCTTTGGAGAAAATGATTTGATAGAATTGGTCAAAAATATTACTTCTTTTACAATTTTACAACTAATCACTAGTATTCTGACAGACAAGTTCTAAGAAATATGCTGTCAAAATCTTAACAAATTTCTAAAGACGAAATAATGTGTAAGAGTTTCTCAGAATTACTTAGAATTCTTCTAAGTTGAACATAATTAGTCACTAAATTGAAATAAGAGTCAGCGGTTAGACTTCACACTCACAAATTCCGTATAATTTGTCAATTATTTTCACAAGGGAAAGTGTTGATGCGATGTGACTATGTGTATGAAATGTTCCAAATTCCATTAAATCATCGCATGTTTTCATACATTCATACATACTCTTACATATCTGTCAATTTCCGCTTACTTATTATTTCCATAAACGCTTAATGTTCCAAAATATTTGCAGTAAAAACGTAACGTTAGAAAAGTAGTATAACCAACCGCATGATTCCTCCGCGTCATTACTCAGTAATTTTTTTAGTCCCGCAAAAATAATCTCCCCTTTCTCGTGCTTTCTCGTATTTACGCGGAAGTACCCTTCGTATACCATAAATCGACCCTCGCTCTCGTTTTTCTTTGTCCGATAAGCGCAGGAGCGGCGCGACGCGTGGACGCGCGCACACGAGGCTGCGGCTGATTTTGAACTCCTTTGATATCAGTCTTTTTTTTAAATCGTCATTTTTGTGAGAAACTGTTAGTAAATTTTGAGAATAGTCGGATTTTTGACAGTAATTGTTTTGCGAATTTTGTAAAATGTTGCTCTCGTTGACATAGTTTCTTGCAGGCTTTTTTAGTTCTTTAGCAATTTTAGTCCTTATGCTAATTTTTTAATTTTTTTCTATAAATGTAAGAATAAAATTTAATATTTTCTAACACGTTCCAATACTTGTTTATACTTTTAAGGATATTTTCACATATCTTTAAAAATAATAATCAACGAAATTTAAAGATTTTTAATCTTAAATTTTAGATACTGTAGGTAGATGCTTTTGACATAAGTCACCCATGTATCTTTTTATTTTTTTTGGCTTAAATAGTTATAAAAATGCTTCTTCGTGGAAATATATTTTAATTTAAGCTTATAATATTCATGTTCAGAGAAGATACTTTTTGTATCTAGTTATGAGTGATTTTTACGAAATTGATAGATTTTATTACGGCATCATATTTTCATTACTGACAAATCAATAAATTTGTATCCTTATCTAAAAATTCTATAAATTAAATAAAGGGAATATTCTCAAAATATGAATTATTCAAAGAAAACCGTTCAAAATCTAATTTCTCGTTATTATGAATGAATAAAGTAATAATATCAATAAAACTGTTTCTGGTAAATTTTTAATGATAGATAGATCGATTTTTAGCAATCGATAGATATCTGGTTTAAGTTTCAATACGTGTTATAATGCGATAAAATCTGTCTTCTCCATTTAAAATTTAATCTCCGTGGCATAATTTTTTGATCAAATTATGTTAGCTTTTTGCAAGGATATGATAAATAAATATAGATACAAAACGACTTATTTTTAAGAAAAATCATAGCTCCGTTTCTATTGGTCGTATTGATCGTAGTGATAGGATTTTTTTCTTACAATACAATGCGCGTTACAACAATGCCATTTTGTATTTTCACTATAAAAACCACCCCTTGCAAAAACAATTTTGTTTTTATATAGATTATTAAAATATAGGTTTTAATGAACAGTTAGAGAACTGCCAAGTTAATACACAACATTTTTTCGAGAGCATGAGGCACTCATAAATGCTGAAATTTAAGTTTTTACTTGAACCTGCTAATATGACTGGACTAATAAGCAACCCAAATTGCAGGTGATGGCAGACATTACATATTTTTAGTAGTTATACAGAAATATACCCCTAATGTTAATAATTAAGTATGAGAAAGTTTAAAAAAGAGTGAATAAATGTTAATACATGTAAACAAGCGTAAGGTATGGCAATTTTTCAAAAAACTAAAATGTTTGCAAGTAAAATTCTGAAATTTTTCTCACATTTTTACAAGACCGTGAAATCTATTTGTATCGAGTGTCCCAAATAATGGTGAAGTGTGTATACTTTCTTTCTGTACACTTATTCACATTCTGTTACATTTTATCACTACCACTACGAACGACGTTATAATTTTAACACTCTTTATAAATAAAAATTTTAAACTTATACCAAAATCACCCACACACACGTATTTTAAGCATTACACCCATGACCGGTCTTCGATACGTTTCAGTCCCCCCGTGCGCACATCTCGTCCCCTCGCTCTCGTTTCCCTTTGTGTCCGATAACCACGTAGCAGCAGCGGCAATGCGCGCCGCTCCGCAGCTGATTTTCAGCTCCCTTCTTCCGCCAGTGTATATATTTATACATACTCCTTGTCCTCTCCTCTTCCTCCCCCGCTCTCGCGATTTCTCCTCGATAAGCCAAAGGGATTCTTCGGCCTTTGAGCTGTGTGTATATAACGCGGGGGCGAAAGGAGACAAGAACGAGGAAGGGAGATAATCGCGGAAGACTCTGCTGTGTCGAACTTCGGACGTTTTGCTTTTTCATTGGGGAATGCTTGCGTTGCGGACGCGTGGAGGACGAAAATGGGATGGTCGAAAATTTTTGGATTTAATGGTGATTGCGATGAGTATTGGCATTTTTGTTCGACTTTTGAAGTTTACTTTGTTACTCTGTATGAATAAATATTGCCCGCTTATAGTTTAGGTAAACATGCTCTAAATTATGGAGTTAACAATAGTTTTGGTCGATTAAGCGCGGGATGGAAGTAGGTTTTTCGTGATTTATATACAATACAAATTAGATTTGTCTTGTTGAGGTTGATTTTGCATGAGGAAATGTAATATATTATGATATAAATTTTAATTAGAAGTGTTTTAACCTTTTATTAGCAATTTTTTCTTGAATAAGTGACCAAAAATGTGCTTTTTCTTAAAATAATGTATTGTTTATTATTGTTTATTTTTATTTTATTAATTTTATTATTTATCTATTTATATTGTTCCTTTTGTTAGACTATAAAGCATTTCTTTGCATGTTTAATTAGAGATGATTTTTATCAATTCTGAGAATGAACAAGAATATGGGTTTCTTTCTAAACGTGCAAAAAATGCCTTATAATATACAAGATGGTTTTGAAATTTTTTTTCCTAGAAAAGTTCGATTTGTCTTATTTACGTAGTAGTGGAAAAAGCATAAATGAGATTTTTACTGGTATTTATACTTTTTTCTATAGTAAATTGGTGATATCTGAAGGGGATGTCGGCGCTACTATGTTATTGTATACTTACCAACATTGTCGTATATTTCATTATTCCTGTGCAATTTTTTATGTTTGTTGATAATCTTAGTCTCCCGGTGTTGATGATCATTAATGAACACAAAAAGATGAATTGAAATAACGAAACATTCAATGTGGGAATTTGCTTTTGGCTCTGACACCGCCAAAACTGTTTAAATTCGTTTTCAACAAGACTCGATATTTACCAGCTATTGAAATATTTGTATTCCGACAATTGCAGGATTAATGAAGTGTAAACTTGTATTTCTTTATTTGAAATGTAATGATTATTCATTTAATATTTTGATGTATAAATATTTTCCCATTAAAATAAATGAACTCGCCAGGCGTATATTATTTGCTTATCAAACATGCCTCAACGCCAAATTAATGAAAAATAATTAAAGCGCAATCTGAAATTTAAATTATACCGTCGTGCCGCGCCAACAAAAGAATGTTAATTTACAAAGCTTAACACTTTTTCGTCGCTTTTTCATCAGCCCGGCTGTTTACGCGTCCCGCTGTCCAGATATGCAAATTAGATTTTAAACTGCGTTTTAATTATTTTTAATGAATTTCATAAGGGTCGACATTGTTTTAATGATCTGGCGGACTGTTCAATAAGAACAAAAATGCTTCATGCTGATTTAGTTTCACGTGTCCCCAGTTGGTGGAAGTTTTTTTCTGTAAATAATTATTTTTATTATTCGTAACAATAATAATGCATTATTGGTTCTCTTTCATATTTCAATTGAATAAAAATTATTTACTCAATCCTTAGCTATACCAAGGGGAAATAAAATCGCTTATCCGCTGACGCGTGGTATCTGGACACCACCAAACTTTTTCTCAATCTTTAGTATGAAATTACTTATTTTATAGCACACTAACCTCAAAATGCCAACTTTATTGTCGATTTTGAGGTTGTTGTGCTATAAAATATCGTATGAGACTGTTGTGGGAGGTGTTTTTCTACCTTGCTCGATTTTCTCACTCGCTTCGCTCGTGCGAAAACCCTCGAGCAAGGTAGAAAACCATCTCCCACAACAGTGTCATAATATACTATTACTATAAAATAAAATGTATGTACAAGATACAATGATTCTAACCTGTTTTGCGTACTTTCTACTCTATATAATAATTAAAAATTGATATTAAAAATTATTTTGTGAAGAGAAACATCGAAAAAAATTGTAGGTTAGGAAATTACTTATGTTAGTTTTATTTAAAAAATACATGTTTTATGTTAAAAAAAAAGTTATCAAAATCTTTTTTCTTTGTTTTCAAGTTTTAATCGACTACAATTGACAAGTTTTATGTTGTTAACGTCAATATTAAACATTTTCATAATTCGTGAAGTGGTCAAATCGTGACGTAAAATCTAAATTTTTTCAAAAGTAACTTTTTGATTCTAACTTTGATTCTGCTCTAAAAAATCATTATATCTTTTTATAAATCTATATCCATATAGAACTACGTCGGTATCTAAGGGTTAAGAAGATGTTAAAAAGTGTTCGAAAGTACAAAAAAGTGTAAAAACGTGTTAAATTGTGATATATAGCGGTAATAAGGCATATTAAATTATAAAAAATTCTTAAACCATTAGTCGTATGCTTGTATGTGTGTTTATAAATTCAAACACTTTTTTCCACTATTTTAAAGCGATACACTTTTTAGCCAAAAAAGTCACCAGGGTGTGCGCTCAAAATTCTTTTGAAATGTATGAATAAGAAATAAATAAAAAGTGGGCGAACTGCATGTGTTTTCTCTCATGTCTAATCATAAATTTTCTATGAATATGCAGGATCCTACTCCGCATTCATTTAAAGTCAATTGTTTGTATTCTTGCAAAAAATAGATCGAATAGAAATTCCGGTGGAAAATTATCTAGTTTTGTTTAGCTTTCACGCTTACATATATAGAAATAATTTACTATAAACATTTCCAGTACATGTACGAACAGATAATATCATTTTAGATGACTGAGATTGTTGCAATTTTCATTCAGTAATATATAGTTTGCTATGCTGGCAAAAGCTTTTACTACACGGTTATTGAACCATTTGCTATACACTGTAGCTTTAGCTGTGAAAGATTTTACTGTCTAAGTAGAAATAAGAAATGTAACAGAATATATAATAATATAATAAAATGCAAGAGAAAATATAAAAATATAAAAAAATCTAAAAGAATATATAAAAATAAAAGATAATATAAGAAAAATTCTGAAAATATGTTATTTACTAATAAATAACTTTTATTAATTATTTTTTACATATATTTAAACAATTTTAAAATTAGAAAGCATGAAAAAATGAAAATAAATGTGAAAAATGTAATAAAAATATCAGAAGAAACTACAGTAAAATGTGTAAAAAAGTTATAAATATGAATTATTATAAATAAAATATTCAAAAATTTGAGAAAAATTTCAGATATTCCAAATTTATAGGATTTACACATTTTCTCACAACCATAATACATATTTACACAGACTTTATTTCTCCAATACTAGGATAACTAAAAGCTTCTAACTGTACAGTTCGTAAAGTGTTTAGCTGTCATAGTAAACAAATTAAATTGATAATATACCTATACCAATCATAAAACTAGACGAATCTACATAAATTTCTACCAAACCAAGATCACTTCGCCTAATCAAAAACAGACAACGTCTAAAACTCTTTCGCAACCCCCAATAGTGCAAATACACAAACACCACCACTCCTACGGAATGTACATGCCTAAAGCCATTTTACAATTCATGTGAAATGTGCCATCGTCGTCGTAGTCAGCATCGCGACGAACGGCTTTCATTTTGCTAACTGAATATGATTTGCCATCCGGTTGAGCATCTGGGTTAACACGTTCCTCCCTTTCCTACGTCCCATTGCAGCCCCTTCTTGCTTCTCTCTCTCTCTCTTTCTCCATCTCTCTCCCTCTCTCTCTCTCGCTGGATGCGCGCGCGACTCATTTTTTGCTCGTACGTAGATATACCCTCGCGCGCGGCACTTTTCCTCATCCTTTCCGCGTTCTCTCGCTTGTCCTAATACGCTTGCGAGAAAAGGCTTCGCCGTAGTTTGAGAGTTTATTATTCGAGAATGCGCGAGGTCAATTCCGTAGAGATGATTGCTGTGTTTATGTGTATGGAAGGATTTTTTTTTGTTATTGAAAGAAATGTTTTCATAAGAAAGTTTTGATGCGTTTTTAACTTTGAATCATATTGTCTGACGCTGTAGCTGTGAATCTGCTATAGTATAGAAAAATGTCTACTCCTGTGTACGTGTGTGTATAAGTGCGTGAGGCTTTGTATGAGAGTGAATGTGTGTGGATTTGTTTATATGCATGCGTCTGCTTCTGTGTCAATATTTGTGTGTATATATGTGTGTGCATGTATGTGTGTGCTTTAGTGTATGGACTTGCGTATGCTTGTGTGTGTGTGTTTGTGTGTATATGTGCTTGTGTGTGCATGCTTGTGTTTGTGTGTATGTGCATGTGTGTGTGTGCTTGCGTGAATGTATGAGTGTGGTTGTGTGTACGTACTTATATGTGGATGTGTGAGTGCTTATGTGTATATGTGTGTGTGGTCGCATGTGCGTGTTTGTGTGTATGAATGTGTGTGCTTGTGTGTATGCACTTGTGTGTTCTCATCTGTGTGTTTATGTGTGCTTGTGTGTACATGCTTGTGTTTATGTGCGTGTGTGTGCTTATGTGTGTACTTGTATGTAAGCTTGTGAGGGGGTGTTCTGTCTTCTTAATGTACATTTTATAGATATTAGTTTCCATACAACGCATTAAAGTGTGTGTGTTTTATATGTATATACGTTAAGCGTAATAGATATTTAGAAGTCGATTGAAAGTTGCAACCAATTTCATTGTCTTTGCATACTTAACGTTTAGTTTTTTTTGTACATAATAACGTAAGAAGGAAACGAAAACAAATCTCTTGAAAAATCATAGTAGGTCTTATACATGCAAGAGATGCTCTTAAATCATAAAACATTCATTATCAGTATTTTTAATATTTTCCGAACATTAAAAATCAGAATATTCTTAAGTGTACCACATAATAGATCAGCTACGTAACGCGAAAAGCTGTTCAACATACTTTTCCCAAACCACCTTTCTCACGCGAGTTATTAAACTCGCGCAAACTTACGCAAAAAGCTACAAGCGCAGTGCGAAAGCTTTTAACGCTCGAAAAATAAAGGAAAACGCGAAAATTTTTGCTTTCGTTCTCTGGGTCAAAAGGGCCTTTTACACGCTTAACTCTCGTGTCCTCACACGCACGTCTGCGCTCGGGTGTATATTTATTCTGTCTCTCTCTCTCTCCGGCAGTGAAGCGTACAAAAGGGCGTTGTTGCAAATGGTCGTGTAGGTATACGTGCGTGCGCAGCGCGTTCGCGGTGCTGGAAAGTTTTTTTCCGAGTTTAATTAAAGGGAGACTGAATTGTGTGCGCTGCAAGGGTAGAGTGTGTATATGAATTGTTTTAAAAGTGCGCCGCTGAACGTTTTACTTTGGTAGTTTGTCGAAGTCGTTTCTGAGGCTGTAGTTTGAGAAAAGGGTTCTTAGCACTGTTATTAGTTTTGCTTTGTAAATTATTTTCAGACGTAATTATGAGGATATATTATTGGGTTGTTCAGAATTACAATGGGATAAGTATATTTTGTTAATTTTGCATATGTTCGTAATCATTCTAAAATTTATAATACATCATTATTGGTTTGGTTGACTTAATTATTGTTATTAGTAATTTACTACAAAATTAATCTATTATTCTATGTGAATTTATGAAATTATCATTTGATTTGTATTTAATGAACGTTGAAATGATTTCAGCATTTACATAATTTGCAATATGAACCTGTTTTATTATGGTTTTGAATGAATATCATTGTTTGTATTATTGAATATTTGAAAGTGCAATAATATAAAAAATATCTACGAGCTCTACTAAGCAAAAAGTTTATAATAAATACATAGGGGATGCTGATATACTCTAATAAAATAAATAAGGTTACATATCACGTGAAATTCAATGTAAGATTACGAAAACAAAAAAATTACGTGTTATTATTTGACAATTAAATAAAACATTTTTGAGGATTTATGTAAAAAGTCATGTAACATTTTACATTATTTTTTACGTGAAATTTTAGAAAGCTTTTACAAACTACGAAATAGTGAGTATTGTTTCAAGATTTTAAGCTATTTTCTTATTAATTCTCAAAATTTAAGATCTTTTCTGAAACATATCACTATAATTCTAGATACTATTTTTATTAAATTACCACTTAATATTATTAGTCAAAAGTTAGTCAATCTTATACTCAATGCTATATAAAATAAAGTATTATTTTTTAGTAAGATATTGATTATTTATTCGCTAATATCACAAACAAAAAAGATACAAAAGATACAATATTTTGTAATATTGGATTTAAAAAGTAAAAACAATATTTACTTGATTTTCATTTCGGCCCGCCAAAATATAATATATTTATGAAACTCTCTCTCTTACTTTCTTCCTCTCTATAAATTTATAAGTTTGATTTTTTGGATTAATCAACAAATTTCAGTTTTATAAATTATTATTAAAAGCAATAAGCTGATTTAATTCAGATTTATATCAGTATTTTCTTTCAGTAGCTTAAATGTGTTAATTCAAGAAACTTAATGCTTCAGGGCTAATTTTTTTAGTTTTTTTAGAGGATGGGGAACAAATATAACTTTTTTTATTTTTTGATGTTTTTTGTTTTTATATCAGTTTTTCGATCTTTTGGTTTTATATTTCCGGGTTTTTTAATACAGTAGAAATAGTATCGTGAAGATGCATTTAAAAGAGCATGAAATTACCTAACTTTTATGAACTAAAAGTTTGGATAAGGTCATTACTTTGTTTTGTTATACACGAAAACGTCATATTTAATTTATATGATTATATTTCTGGAAGAAATAGCAATTTAAAATTAATTTATAAGAACAAAGAATTTCGTATTGGAACAATTAATTTAGTTTGAGGAAGCTAAGTGCCAATGAATTAGCAGCGGCTTTTTTTGGTCTAATAAGTTTTCGGCTAGTGTTAAAGCTAAACTGGGCAAGTTGCGGCAGAATCACCCATATACTGTTACTAATTATTGCTCTCAGAGAGGATAGAATATATAAAAAAAATCCTACTGAATTTTAAAAATTCTTTTGAATGCATTCCAATTATTTTCCACATGTTCCATCATTTGAATTATAGTTTCTCATATTCTATAACATATTTCTTTTACACACACTCCCTCTCCCTCTCTCTCTGTATTTCTCTCTCTCTCTCTCTCTCTCACACTCATATTCCAAACTCAAGTTCACGATGAATAGGGCGAACGCTTGGTCCTCGCCCACTGTGCATTTCGCCAGGTCATTTGAAAAATAAGTCACGGCAGCGACGGTAGCTTCTAGAAAGAAAGAGAGCAAGAAGAAGCGACTACCTACCGCAAAGAGCGAGAGACAGAGACACTCGCCGCGCATAACATGCGGGCAAAGTGAAAGTCTGGAAGCAGTTTCGCCCGCGGGATTTCGCGGGATTTCAGTCGGAGAGTATATCCGCGAGACGACTCGCGACCAGCATATTTCAACGCGCAAGCCCGCTGTTGTCGACCACTCATCGCTATTTATATTTTTCTTGCGTTGGAGTTTCTTGTGCAGGTGAAGCTCTTAAGACGGTTGGAGGGTTAATTAAAAAACAAAATCCAAATGGACAATTTTTTGTACAAACTCCAAAGAATATTCCCTGGAGATCCATCCAAATCCATAAATATGGTTTTCGCTTGGATTAATGTAAAGGTTAAATGAACAAACGGCGAGTAAACAAGATTTCTGTAAAAAGTAACTATATTCAATAAACTTACTAAAATTGCATGGTAATATTTATTATTAATATATTATTTATATAAAATAATAGCTAGTAAATACATTTGAATATTATAATACTATAATACTAATCTTCTAAAAATACGTTATGGACTATTATAAACTACCTGAAAAATAAAAAATTAAACATAAAAATGAATAAATTGACATTAAATTAGAAAAAGCTCCGAAATTAAATCATCTTATTTTTACTTTTCAGACATCAAACGACGATAAAATTATTTTTTTCAATTGCGAAAAGGGTTAAAATAATTGTTTATACAATAAAATTCTTTTCATTTTTTTAGTAGAAAACCCTAAACCAAATGTATTATTTTTAATGGTTTCTTCTGTTAAAGTATTTTTTGAGATCTCATCATAAAGATATGTTTTGAAATCCTATCGAAACAAAAAGTCAAATACGAGGGTCGTTCAGCTGTTAAAGTTTCATTTGTATTGTCGATTGAAATAAACAACTTTCGTTTATTCATAACAATGGAAAAGAGTGAGTTTCAGGCGGTGATTAAACATCTATATTTAAAAGGCTTAACACAGAAAGAAATCAAAGCTAAGTTGGATGAAGTTTATGTCACATCTGCTCCTGTCTTTGCAACTGTTTACAATTGAGTGACTGAGTTTAAACGTGGTCGTACATCCACAAAAGATGAACATCGTTCGGGACGCCCAGTGGAAATGACTACCCCCGAAATAATTGATAAAATCCACGATATGATTTTAAGTGATCGACGAATGAACGTTCGCGAAATAGTTGAGGCCACAGGCATATTTCAAGGTGCAGTCGCTTCAATTTTGCACGAAAAATTGAGTGTGAGAAAAATATCGGCAAGATGGGTGCTGCGTTTGCTCACAGTGGAGAATAAACGCAATCACGTGGTTGACTCTGAGGCTGTTTTGCCGCTTCCTAAGGAGTTTCTGCGTCGATACATAACTGTAGATGAAACATGGATACATTACTGCACTCCAGAGACAAAGGAACAGTCAAAACAGTGGATTTTTGAAGGTGAACGGGCTCCGAAGAAGGCGAAGACGGTGAAATCAATACACATGGCAGCATCTACATAGATTACTTGGAAAAACGAAATACGATAACAGGAGAGTATTATGCGTCGTTATTGCACGGTTGAGCGAAGAAATCAAGGAAAAACGTCCTCATTTGAAAAAGAAAAAGATCCTCTTTGATCAAGACAATGAACGGATGTACACCTGCGCAGTTTCGATGACCAAAATTATGGAATTAAAGTTCGAATTATTACAACATCCACCGTATTCACCAGATTTGGCCCTCAGTGATTTTTTCTTATTTCCAAACTTGAAAAAATGGCTTGGCGGACGATGGTTTCGTCGAACGAGGAGGTCATCGGCCAAACAAATGCCTATTTTGATGAGCTTCCGGAACATTAAGTTTTGGACGGCTTCAAAAATTTGTAAAAACTGTAATGTTTTATAAATTAAGGTACATGAAAATAATAATATAATAACAATCACACTCAATATTCCTTATAGATTTTCTTTTATTTAGGTCATGGGTCGATTATAGATCATAGAATCATTTACAAATTTATACATACATCTTTCATCCAATTATAGATCATAAACGCACTTACATAAATTAAGACGCACCACTCATCCATCCACACTCTTCTTTCTTGAAGTATTTTATTCCATGACGCTCGTTTTCTTCTTTCTTCTGGTATACCAATTATTAAAAAAGAGAGTTAACTCGATGATCGGGACGCAATACTTGATTAGATCCGTGTCCACCAAAGTTCCGAGAATCTTTATGGAAGCCTGAGCCTTGCCTTGTTTCTATGTTCACCGGCGAGTATAGTTTGGCGACTCGCGGTGCCAGTAAGTAAAGGTGCTTACACCTCGAGATGAAAATTGCGAGTATAGTTAGCAACTCGTGGTGCGAGGAACAAAAGGTGCTTACACCTCAAGATATAATTTGCGAGTGTCCCTCGATTCATCTGCTCTCACATATCGGCACTGGCTATCCCCGCCTATAATTTTCTCCTTCTATCATTGCCTCTATTTCATCCTCTCTCTCCATATATATCGATTTAAGCCAGTATTGTACTATATTTGTACATTACAAAACGCTTGGAAAAATGTATAGAGCTAAAAGGAAATTATGTTAAAAAATTTTAAAAAAATTACAAAAAAAATTTTTATTTTCTTTTTTTTCTAAGTACCTATTGAACAACTCTCGTATTTATACGTACACTGTTTTTAAGAAGTGTATCTGTGTGTAGGTGCGTATATATAGAAGTAAGTATGTAATTCGAAAACGGATGAACAAATTTTGATACACCTCTTTATTATGTTTTACATATGTAGTCTGCGAACGAAAACAATTTTTTTAATTATTAAAAAATTGTTTGTGCTCACACAGCATAAAAAAATAGATTTATTGATGTTTCCGGCTGCTTTTGTTATTTTAAAATATTTTTTTTTGTAATTTCTTTGGACGTAGGTGAGAAAAACAAGTCATTGTTTATGTATCTAAAAAAGGTTCGATTTGGTTATCGTTTAGCGAAAGTTTTTATATGTATAAGCTATTTATTATCCTTTTGTTGTATAAGAAAATATTATTCTTTTTATCCCAAAAGCATTAAAATTCGTAAACAGATGATAAAATTAAATAATATGTTTAGTCATTAGACGTAATCACTCAGTAGAATTATTGAGTCTTTATAGGTACTACTTTGAAAGAAATCAATCTATTCATAAAAAAACGACTTTCTTGTAGAGCATAACCGATCGTAAAATTAAAGTAATTTACGCTGAAGTAACTTTATCTTCACAAGTATTTTATTGACAAGTTTCGGACATATTTTCAACTCTTAAATAATTAGAGGAATTTATATAGATATTAAGATTAACGACATTGACTTTCATAAAATCAAACCCATATATAGCACGATGAAAAGAAAAACATAAGCAATATACGCGGTAACGACGGAAAGAAAAATAAACGGCATTGGAATTAACGCGGATGGGGCGTAGTTTTGTAATCTATTCCTGTTTCTTTTGTGCGGGTCGATGCTTTTCTTTGCGCGCTGTATGATGTGAGACCTGTTAATTGCCCATCCTAATTGAGAGTGGTCGTAAGGGAAATTTATTGGATCGTTGGAGCGCGTGATAGATTGTTCGAATTCTTGCGCGAGCGTTAACCCTTTAACAGCGTGCCCGCGAGTAAACGGAGAACACGATGATTTAAAGCAATGAGCGTACGTAGCGTACCTTTCTGGAAAAAGAAAATATTACTCCATTTTTAGAAATGGGTCAGCCTTAATAATAAGACCTATTTAGGCTGATTAAAACTGAAGTTAACAAAAGTATTCCAAATTAGGCAAAACTTAAATAAATGCGTTTAAAATAGTAATTATTTAAAGATTTATTTTATATTTAATATTACTTTACACGTGAAAAGCATAATTACGATGGACAGTGGAAAACAAAGTGGGAATCGTTTTTAGTAGATCAACTATTAAAATGTAAAATTATTTAAAACGGTTAGCTCAAAATAAATCAAGTCAGGAAATATGATAAAATATATGGTAAATTTTAACTCAACATGCATAATCAATATTTGGATATTATAAATAATGTTTAGAAAAGATTTTAAGCCCATCTGAACGAAAATGGCTACTTTTTTCCCTGAAAAGCGAGACCAAAATTAAACTTTTTGCCCGCAAATGTGGGAAAAAGGTGACTTCACTAGAAACTACTTCAAATTCCTTTATTTTATCAAGTTCTACCAATAACCCTGATTTTCGATTGTCTTTTAACGATATTGTCTTTTAACAGTCCATAAGTCTCGCTAATTTCCAAGTCAAAAAGTGGTCACAGTTGATATGGCATAAAGTACTATTATATGTAACTCGAGAAAAAAGTCGATTTTTCCCTCGAGGGATACTGCCTTTGCTTCGGTTCGCTCGCTCGGGCAGTACTCACCCACGGGAAAAATGTTCGACTTTTTGCCCTTGTTACATAATACACTATTTGATACAAAATGGATATTAATATCTATTTACTGCAATTTATATTGATATTAATATCGTTAATGATTGAAATTGTGGTGCGCATCACGTGCCTGTGATTCCTAGTACTATATAAGTTTACTAGTAAGTATATAAGTTTACTAAATTAGGTTATACACAGCATTGCGTTAAGAGAATTAGAAAGGTAGTTGAGGGTGAAACTATTTTTTTTTATTTCTTTCCTACTAGAAGGTGGAACATGAATGAAACGCCGTTTAGCCCTAGTAAAAGCGAGTGAAAGTGATAAAATGTTAAAAAATTCGAAAGGGTGTTATAAAGTCTAATATATACGTTATACAATATAAGAGTGTATTGTGTACCAAGGGTAAAAAGTAGCCTTTTTGCCCGCGTATGGTTTATAATAAGAGTCGAGGAGAACAAGCACGAGCTGAAGACGAGTACGGCAATATTGCGAACCGAACCGTTACACATGTCTACTTCTTGTCACACATGTCTTGATTTCACGTTATACACATTTTTTGAGTAGCGGGCGTAAAGAACACAAATTATGCCCGCTGGAGTCGGACGTAAAGAAAACGCTTTACGCCTGCTGGTCGGAAAACGGACGTTTTACGCCCGCTTTTGAGGTATGGAAAAATGTGAAAATCGTGTATGTACCCGCTTTTGAGGTATGGAAAAATGTGAAAATCGTGTATGTATGACAAAAAAAATATACGTTTCTCCAGAATTTTAACTTTTTGTATAAGAACCACTCACAATGTACAGTACTGCACCCCCCCACCCCCCCCCCCTCCCCACACTCAAGAAATAGAACCCTGAAATTTATATAACAAATATCAGTATTTAGTAAAACATTTTACAAATGTTTCATATCGAAAGAGCTCCATCTTGACGTTCCTCAGTATGTACAAGTGTATAAAAATGTATAAAATTGCACGAAAACTTAAAAAACTGTAAAAAATCGTGGTCGATCCTCTCCTTTTAAGATAAAAAACTGGGTCACCCAGAAATAGCTCAATTCGCACCTCAAACTTACAATGTAACTCGAAAAAAAGAGGCACTTGCACTTCCTGGAAAACTTCCCCACTGCGTCTTGAAAAAAAGCGCCTCGCCCAAATTTAATTCTTCGTACGTACGGCACGACGGAAATATTTTTCATCTCCAATTCGCTCGTCTCCCTGCTCGTGCGTCCCAAACGAGATTAGAAGCGCAGGTATAAGTGCCGTAACGAGGCGGGGTGTCGGTGCTTTTCCGCGCGCTACTACTCTCGGATTTTCTCGAGCGCAGTTCCTAATTTTCTCGTCCCCTCGGCCCGACGCAATTTCTTCTTGCATTTGCAAAAAAAGGGTGAGTATGGAGCAAATTTATCGTTCTTTTTTTTTGCAATGAGACACGACGAAATGCAAAAATGTAGCTGGAGAGATACGTGACCTTTGGTGAACAAAAGAATCTTCAATTTTGATTCTGGTAATCTTGTACTTTCATGTATTATATTTGCAATGGTAACATAAGTTTAGGGTTACAGGGTAGTTTTCAAAAATGTTATGCTTTACGGAATACGTATTTGATCAAATTTTGTTGACATCATCCAATCAGGTTCCCTGGAAGAAAATTGAGTATAAGTTATGATGAATGATTATAATTATGACCATAATTTTAAGCATAATTATAAGCAGAAAATTAAGCATAATTATAAGCATATTATGCTGAACGATTGACAAACATCGACAACATAACCTTACTATGCCTAAAAATAAATTATTAATCTATTTTACGTCTACATTAAATTAGTAAATTGATAATAATATTTAAATAATGTTAAAAAGAATTAGAAAATACAATTGCGTTTCTGTGAAGTTGAATACGGCGTTTTCCGGGCAAAACTCTGTCTGTGTGCGTATATATATATCTCTCTCTCTCTCTCTCTCTCTCTCTCGCTCTCTCGCTCTCTCTCTCTCTCTCTCTCTCTCTCTCATGCTCTCTCACTGGTGGGCGCGTAATTGCGTATAGTTGCGACCGTTGCCTGCTTCTGCTTTATATCTTTATACTAGGTTAGTTTTGATTTTTGATTTATAATGGAGCAAAATCGAAAAAAAGTTTATTCGAAAAAAGTGAAGCGTCAAAAATTAGATAAACTTGTTCAGGAGTGTAGTGAATTTCAAGATTCGAGAAATGTTCCAATAAATAGCAGTTTAAGTGACGATAATAATTTAGATGATTTGCAGATTTCTGACTCCAATACTATTTCAAGTGACAATAATAGTGATAATGAGTTTAATAAATTTTTTAATAAAAGTGATAATAATTCAAGCAGTGACAGTACATGTAGGGAAGAATATTTTATGCTTCAAAATGAAGAATTTAGAGAGATAGAAGAGTTACAAGAATGGTTATTGGGTATACCATTGAGCGTAATCTACAGCATTTTATGGTCATAATTATGTCGCCAGGTAGCGGGATTTATTAGCATAATATGCAGCATAAAATGATCATCTAGCATAAAATTCAGCTTATTATGATCATTTTATGCCCAACAGTTCTACCAGGGTTAACTTACAGATATTGACAGATTTTATCCAACAAGATTAGGCTTTTCGAATACGATAAGATGTTTTTTTTATTGAGTATACGTTAAAAATGAGTATAGTGCATAGAAAATTGATAAATCTCGATACAATTTTCTGGAAATTTATTTTGAATTATTTAAAGTAAAAGTACCTGCCGGCTGAATTTAAATATAACAAAATCATCTTATAGAAAATAAAAGTTCTTATGAAGAGATTTTTTTTAATAAACTAGACAGTATTATTAAAAACTATTCACTATTTATAGATTTGATTCAATATAACAACAGACGATGAATTTATTTGAAAAATATAAATCTAAAGCAATCTAACGTTTTCCTTGTTTATTTTAAACTATACAAATATGTATATAAATCCAATACTCTACTGTACCTATCACGGATTATAAAGCAAACTCTGCCTGTTCGCTATCCCTACAAAGGACCACGCACAGAGTAAATGGAAATCGACAACCGGTCAAATTGTCTGAAAATGAAATATCTTATAGTTTATGGTGTGCCGATTAAAAGTTCTCATTGGTCCAAGACCCAATAATGGCCAGTTTCGGCACTAAACGGCACTGAATGTCAGCGAATTTGATAGTGAATGTACGCTTCGGCTACAGCCTCTGAGCGTAATTATTTGAAGCCGTTCTCATTTGAAGTCCTTGAAAATCAATAAAAATACAAGATAAGGGGTTTTTATATCGCATATCACAAATCTGGGGTCAGATTTACTATTTGGTGGCCCTAACGGGGTCAGTGGGCTCCTAATCATTTAATTAATCGAAACCGACCTCATGGTCGGTTTCGCAAAGTTTTTGGAAATTGCTGAAGACTTTATTTTAGAGGGTTTTCGTGGTCGCTGATCCCGAATCTGGGGTCAAATGTACACTAAGGTGCCCCTAACACGGTCAGGAGGAGTTAAGTAGTCTTCTTAAGAATGGCTGATTTATTTTTGAGTGTTTCCATAGTCGCTGATCACGGTAGGTGTAAGTAGTTAGGTAGGTAGATAGGCAGGCCGCTGCGTGTGTACGCTATCAAATTCGCTGATATTCAGTGCCGTTTAGTGCCGAAACTGGTCATTATTGGGTCTTGCACCCATGAGAACTTTTATTCAGCACACCATAAACTATAACATATTTCATTTTCAGACAATTTGACCAGTTGCCGATTTCCATTTACTCTGTGCGTGGTCCTTTAATTACTCCGAGAATATTTCTCATCAAATCGCTCCAAAAATGCTTTCCAATTCACCCGCGCACACATCCCGCTTCCAAAAAAAAAATCACCGAGCCAAATAACCCCCGGCAATTCGCAACGAAAGATCAAGCAATACTACACACGGGCAATATAGACCCCCTTCATTCCTCGATTTCTTCCTCTCGCGCGTATGATCGCGCGCTCGCGCCTGTAAAAAAGCGATAGCGCTCCTGCACTGCGCAGTGTTTGCACCCCCCCCCCCCCACTCCCAAAAAAAAGCGAATACCGAATACTGCGAAACTGTAGCGGCTATATATAGGCAGAGCAGCAGCAGCAGCAGCAGCAGTGAATCCGTCGAAAATTCAAGTCTTGCACAAAGCGCTAGAGTATAGCGGAAACTTGAAAATTTATACGAGGCGTACAGCAGCAGCAGCTCTCGAGAGAGTAGAGCCTGATCGCGCTATGAGAGCCCTTACTCCTCCGCTTTCTAAAACCAATATCCACGTTTTCATCTCTCTCTCTTTCTCTCTCTGTTTCCCTCTCTCTCTCTCTCTCTCTCTCTCTCTCTCTCTCTCTCTCTCTCTCTCTCTCTCTCTCTCGTGCGCTCGCGTTCTCTCATTCTTTCTGTGTTTGCACCCGCCCGTATCTATACGTGATTCTGCATTTTGGGGCTGTACACACGTACACATAAATATACACGCGCGCACAGTTGCACATACGACAAATATATATTTATGTGTATATATCGATATATATATACACGTATGCACGTACTATACACATAACAGACATACATACACACACTTGCAAACATACAATACACACTCTTACAAACATACAATACACATAACAGACGCACATACTTACCCACGAAGTTACACAAATGCAACTTATGCAACACACACAACACACATGTAACACATACATACATACATACTCACGTACTTATTAATGCACATACAACGCGCAAGACACACAACACACGCACGAACTTACTCACGTACTTAACATATAGCACACGCACGCACAACCCACATCCATATACATATTTACTCACGGATTTAAATGCGTACAACACACGCACACACACACATATTTACTCACGTATTTAAACACATACAATACACGCAACACAAACACAAATACTTACTCACATTCCTACTACACACATATAAGATACACATACTGACACACATACGACATATGCAATACTCACACTCACGCACTCGCTAATACAGATCATTTATTTAAAATAGTTCAATGATGTTTCTAACAATCATTTTTTACTATTATATTACTGGCTTTTTTATAAAAGAGCCAAAAAATAGGAGAAACAATATACGCAACACAAACGTAGGTACTTATATAAACGTATACACAACATATAAAACATATTGTACAACATACACAACATATACAGTTACATTTATAACAACATACATACGCATATATAATACACACACTGTAAAAGTACACAAATCGTGTACAAAATTAGCACTACTACATGTAGTGAACTCCTATTGGTTCGTTCTTATTTCGTATTGCTTATTCATGTAGCATGCAAAGAGCCTAAGTCTTCAAGTACTATAAGATAACTGCCGAGCGTTGTATAAACAATGTGATCGGTGCTGCAGAGTATCTTTTAAACATAATGCTGAATTTATGTAAAATGTGTACCATTCCATCTTCGCTGATATCTAAAAAGAAACCGCGGCCAATTCATTGGCATTTAGCTTCCTCAAACTTTATAAATTGTTCAAATATGAAATTATTTATTCTATTTAATACTATGGTGAAAAAAAATAACAAATATATTGCTATTTAATGTGTCCAGATATATGTAAATATTTAAATATTGTAATTTGTGAATTAAAATTTTAACTCAATGAAATATTATTCCTTAAAAATTGAATTGGAAAAGAAAACATAAAAAATATATCAATTAATTATAAAATGCTCTATAGTTTTCTCTTATTATGAAACTATTAAATAATTTTTTTTACACGTTATTGGAGTACACGCATAATTTTGTGATAATAACAAAGATTTTAAAAAATGTTCTTTGCGCACACCTATAAAACAAAATCTATATAAATAATTCAAGAAAATTTTTAACTATGAATGAATGGAAATTAGTATTTTTGACTATGTTTAAACTCAATTTATGGTCTGAAATAAAACATTTTTTTAACCTATGTAAAAGTATAGCACAGATTATAAAAAAATATTTAAATTGTCTAAAAACTTAAAAAGTTTTTGCATATCAAGTTACATTTTTTTCAATTGTCAATATTAAATTTTGCAATAGTATAATTGTTAATTAAATTTATTTATAAATAATGTATACTACTTTAACAAATAAATTTTTTTAGTATTTTTGTAACTTTGTTCGATTTTATGAACAACAGATTCATTAATTAATTATAAAAATATCATAGAAATGTAAAATCGGTATAAAAAAGACTAATCAATGATTCTTAATTCTCTTTTGAATTTAAACTTTATCAAATAATAAAAAATAGCTTTAAATGGTTAAAAAATACCGCATAATACTCAAGAGAAAAGCGATTAAATTTTTTTTTTAAAAACATGAATATCGTAGAAATGAAAAAACGTTATAAATCAAAAACGAATCGATAAACCTTAAAAATTCTTGTTGATTTCAAATCTTCACCAAAAAACGTAAAAAATAAGCTTTGGTTGGTAACATTAATGTGGTTGGAACATTACCGCGTAATTCGCAAGAAATCTACGATCAAAAATATTTTGATAAAGAAAATACCATAAAATATGAAAAATCATTATAAAACTAAAACGATTCGATGAATCTTGAAAATTCTTTTTGATTTAAAGTCTTCATTAAACGACGAAAAAAAATATGCGTCCTTTGGTAAAAAATTACCCTGTAATACTCGAGAAATAAGCAAGTAACATTTATTTTTCAAGATATTCCAGGTTATATTTTTTATCAAACATATTTCCTTGGGATCTGGGCAAATAACTTAGCCAAGAGATAATAAAAAGCTACCTTTTTGAAACATTACAGAAGGAATAATGTCGTTTTACTCAAGATATCGTTTGCCATAGAAAATCGGCTTTCTTTACAAAATAATTTTTTTCTCATGTATAGAAAAATGAATTGACTCAAAAAATTTACAGAATAAACTTCTCCATTAGTCTAATTACCTCCATTTTTTTCAAGAATTTTCCATCATATATTTCAGAGAAATAACCGTTCAAACAAAAAAGGCGTTTCCGTGTATAACAAAAGGAAGGAAATACCTTATCCAAAATTTCGGATAGTAATAGATAGGAAATTTTATGCTCTTTCAAATGCACTTTCACTGGGTAGATAATATTATTTCTAACATAAGAAGAAACACGAAAACCTAAAAGCAAAATGTCCAAAAACCACTAAAAAACAAAGATTAAGCCGAAAAACTACAAAAATTATTATTACCCTCATCCTTCAAAAAGACAAACAAAATAATCCCTGGAATATTAAATTTTACCGTGAATTACTCGAGATATTAATGCATACACACACACACACACAGATACACACACACACACACGCGCACACGCACACACAAACACACACTTTCACAAAAATACTTTTTCTTACTATCACAAAGCTTCCTCTATGAGGTAGGAAAAGTCATGAGGGTTATTCTCTCAGCAGGATATAGTCGTCGATTCAGTTGATTGGATAAATGTACAAACAATGTCACTGTCTACGTTTCTATACGTAAAGTCACGAATTGCCGAGTACGAAATCGGACTAAAAAAGTCCTGAAATCTTCAACATTCTCCCTAAAATTTGTACCTTTGAGCATTTCAGAATAGATGATAGCCCTTATTCGTCCCGTTTCCTAAAACCAATATCCGCTTTTTTCGTCTCTCTCTCTCTCTCTCGCTCTCGCTCGCTCACTCGTTCTTTGTGTACTCGACGCCCGCGCCCGTATACGTACGTGATTCTGCATTTCGGGGCGGCCGGCGCGCGCGCGCGCGCGTTACGTCGTCGGCGGCGGTGGCGGCCGGGGGCGGCCTCTGCTCCGAATCAATACTCTGCGCGGCTGCCGAGAGCGCGAGCTTCAGCAGCAGCAGCAGCAGCAGCAGCAGGTTCGGTTGCACGCGGCACGCACCGGACGCAGCGCTGTATGGCAGCCGAAATGTCGCGTGCACGGAGAGAAATTGTGCGTATGACACTTGGGGAGCTCTGGGGAGCTAGGTTTTCGATCGGGGTTGAGGAGTAGGTGTTTGTTTTAGGTACACTTGATCCCTGAAGTTTTATAGTGAAGTTGGTGGAAATGAGCATTCGATACAACGAAGTTGTGGTATTTTTAGAAAATCCGTACAAATTCGATCAGATATTTTGGTTTTGTCGAGTGTACGTAAAAGTGAAGCCTGTCACCCGCAGTTTCAGCCAGTAAATGTCGAATATGCATTGTTTTAGTGTATAATGGCACCTCTACTAATTTTTATGCTAAAAAATGAGTTTAATCCATAGGCCTGCCCCCTTAAAGTAAAATATTTTGTATTTTGGAATGGGGTGCAAGCTTATATGCTATACTTAATAAAAGACGAGAAAGTTTTACATTAACTTTTTAATTTTAAAAATGTTATCTTAGAAACTTATTTTTTTGTTGCAATGGGATTCCTTTGACCATAAAGGAATATAAGCTCATAATTTAATTTCAGATATCTCATTTAATGGCAAGAATTGTAAAAAAGAAAAATCAACATTTTGTATCCTTGTAATACTGGATTTACACGTCGCATCAACAAATTTTTCAGTAGAAAAGGCCAGAATGACCTAAATAAATGAAAGAGACAAAGGAAAAACCGACACCATCGGGAATCGAACCTGAATTACGGATCGGAAAATCCAAGCTTTAGTACGCACGACCAAGCAAACTTTAATATTACTTGCAACAAAACAAAGAAATATACATTAAATTTGTAATCTCTAGACCCCTACGCTACTAGGAATTCTAGTTTTGACAAAAGGATTTATTTATTACGCCAATCGAATTTTCTTTTATACCAAAGACCTATGTTCTTAAAATACATTTATTTTCATAAAGAAGAACTCTATTTATATTAAAAATTTATTCAGGGAAAAGTCCATTCATAATGAAATGGTCTTTCTCTAAGTATTCTGTACAAATTTTTAACAAAACAGAAACATAATTAATCTAGTACATGTACATTTGTAAATGCTTTAAATTAAATGTCATCTTCAACAAAATTCTTTGCATTAACTATCATTTTTTTGTTATACACAAAAACGTCATTTTAATAAAATATGTATAGACTAAATATGTAGAAAAGTTACAGGGAAATAACATAGAAATATATTTTTCATATACGTACAACATGAGTCTTTTACGTAGCCTTTTGAATATTTTATTGCCTTTTTTTAAAGTTATAGTGAAATTTGTTGCGACGTTTCAACGACATATTTTGCATCCTTTTCATATTTATTTGGTGACTTTCTTACACAAGGGACAAACATTGAAATTTGATGCGACATTTAGAGGAAATATTCGTTATGCTTTTCAAACTTGTTTTGGCGAATAATTTAATCATTTCTTTCAAGAAACTCACTAAAATGTGTTTAAAACGAACGAAGAGTATGTCGTCAAAAAGTCGCAAAAAATGTTAACATTTATTTTATATGAGTATAACTTACCAAGGAATGCTTGAAAGGGACGACATATATTTGTTGTCAAGGTGTCGCAACAAATTTTAGTATACGTTCTTTACGCTCAGTCATATAACACTTGCACTGTATTAAAAAGAATAATGATAATAAGTAATTGGATCACCTGCAATAATATATATTCTTTTCAATTAGCAAGCTGAATAATAATTATTATATAATTTATTAATATTCATAAAACATAATATCAATAACGCAAATGCTCTTGCATTCAATTTAATTTTCCAATTAATTACGTCGCTATATTAATTAATTGGTCCGCAAAATGCGTAGTATTTTGTACTTTACTGGACACCTACTTTCATAGAAATAACGACAATGGGAATTCGTCGAATTCGTTTAAATTAACTTTCGATTTAATAATTCTTTTATATTCAGCAGCAGCAACCCACATTCGAACTTTCGATTATAACTTTTAAATTATTCACGTTTCGACGGTCGAACACGTCTGAAACTCTGTATGGTTACGCATCAGTGGCGCAAATTACGCAGTCGAAAATTTCGAAATTTAATCCTAAAAGAAACTTTTTCGTGGATTTTCATACTTCGTATATAATGACAATTTTGCATTGAATTTCAAAATTTTACAATTACTCTCGCCGAGAGCACTACTATGTAATTCACGATGAATATATAAGCCAGATTATTCTACATGCGCACAAAAACTTGGCTTCAAAAACTTGTTTTTCAGATCTCACCAACCAAAATGAACTCTCCTAGTATTAATAATAAATGTGTTTGTATAGAAAACTTATCATCACTAAACTTCAGAGAACGCGGAGATTCTCTGTCCTTGTTTAATCCAGTTTTTCGCTATTTATTTAAATAATAATTTGTTTAATCAAATAGTAAGAGTCGTCCCCGCCTCGTCTAAAAACAAGGAACATTTTGAATACACTTTTTCGTTTTTGAGATACCTTAACATTATTTAACTTTAATCATTGAATAACATCGAGCCTATTTCTGTAAATAAATATTGTGGAGTATGTAGAAATACAGAAAATTATTCTCTGTCCATTGGACTTTTCCAAATTTATCTAACTGTGCTTGTATTAGTTTTATTGCACTTTCAAAGTTAAATAGAGGCTTTGCTAAAGCGTAGGTCTAGCCGAAGCATAATGCTCAAACAAAGTCTCTATTTAACTTAAGATTGTACTCATTGTACAATTCGTGCCCAAAGTTATTTTTTCATGCAACATTGATACTAATTCGTCTCGGGTGTCAATATTCTAGTTTACATTTGCGTTAGTGTAACGTAACCCTTATAACGGCCACATTTCAATAAAGTTTCACAACAGTCACACTAGGATTGAAATTACCCTAAATTTAAATGGTTGTCATGTCCTGCAGATTATTCATTATTTTAAGTAAAATAAATGCTGAGCTTATTTGAAAGAATGTATAATATGATAGATAAGCTTCTTATTCAATTTTTTAATTTTAAATTAAAATTAATAAAACTAAAAAGTTATAGTTTTTAGAATAAAGTAGATAATTTTTTACGTTTAGCTTCACGATTTTTTTACTATGTTTAGAATAAACTGATTTGAAATAATAAATCGTTTAGATATGTCAAACGATTACAGCTTTTGTGATCCAAATAACTCTCTATGAATATTAAGGGTTAACTGATCAATATAAGCCATGATATAGATAAATATTCATTCACTGAGAGAAAGGATTTATTATTGTTAATAACATTTATTAACTATTAATAAATGGTTGACTGGAATATTCCGAAATAAAACTGTGCGTTATAATTAACAAATTATCTGTTTGCTTGCATTTTATTGGACCAAATAAATCATTCATCGTTTATCATATTTATGCTACAATGAATATCCCTTCAATACTTAAAATTGAGATGATTTATTCACAGCAGATGTAAGAAAATAAGTTCATCTTCGTGTCTTTTAATTATGTCTATGTCTATTACAGCATCAAAGTTTAATGTTAAGTTCATTTATATTATTATTTTTACTGTACGTTTGAAGCTAACCTTTATGCGGTGACATGCAACTCGATGATCAATTGTTTAAGATATCGGTACTTCAATTTCAAATAAATTTTGTTAATAGTTAATACATAATTAAATTTCTCATAACAAAATTCATTTTGTACTCATAATAAATCCTTTTTCTCAATGTTATTATTACTGTACAGAACGCAAAAAAAATGTAGTGAATCCAATTCACTCAATTCATTCAATTCATCTTTAATATTAGCCTTTTCCATCGATTTATCAACTCCAGAATTGAAAAAGTATTTAATCTAACAAGTCACTAAGGATTTTAAGTAAACTCTAACTTTTACTTAAGACCTCGCTGTTAAATATACCCCCAATCTCCCTCTTTCATCCATCTATCATTTCGTCACCCACTACCACCTCAAAAAATAAAAAAATAACTCGAAGTGTCCGCCCCGCTGAAAAAGGGGGTCATGAAAATAAAGGGCAAACAAAAGTGGAAATTGCAGGGGGATAGAATGTAGGACGACGAACATCGTGCCGTAGGGTGGAAGAACGGGGGGAGGCGTTGGGTCAAAGGGGCAAGAGAGAGATAGAGATAGAGACAGATACAGAGAGAGAGAGAGAGAGAGAGAGTAAAACGGCCGACCGGAATCCCGGGGACATCTGCATAATAATTGGCCGACTGCCGGCGCCGCGCGATGCGGTGCAAATTGTTCTCCTCCTCGCCACGTCCTTGATGGCTCTCTAAAGCTCTATATGTGTATTTTCAGCTGATTACTCGCTCTTATGGATTTTAGTGCATTTGATCGTGCATTTGAAGGCAAGAGGGTAGAATTAGGTTCGTTTTGTGGTAACCAAGTTGTATTTTTACGAATATTGTTGGTAAATGTTTAATTATATTTATTAGCTTAAGCATAGTTATAGTGCAAGATCAAATATAGTAATAATTACTTATGCTTTTTGTGATAAAAATGGAAAGCTCACATTCGCATTGACACTATGATTACTCAAATAAATTTCAATTATCATTGTCATGTAAAACCTTCAAAAATTGAAAATATACTGTATTTTTAAAATTGGAAAGAATGAGTATAAATTTATTATTATCAATTCAGATGCATGCGTACACATACACACCCACACACACATACACACACACTCCCCCATACACACGAACACACGCACACCCACACACAGATACACACACACTCCCCCATACACACGCACACACGCACACCCACACACAGAGACACACTCACACATATACACCTTATACACACACTCACATGCATACGCACGCACCCGGCCCAACAGATTTCTCTTACTTGAGGAAGCAAACCATGTCTATCTATCTTACAATAAATTTAAACGAATATGAAAACATGTTCGAGATAAAGAGCGCTTCAAAAGAGTAGAAATCATCTGAAAAATCGTTCACGCTTTATTTGCTAAAGCAAAGCCTTCAATAAGCCGAAAATATGATCAATACAGTGTACGGACGTACGTACACTCGCAGCTTACGTCAATCAAACGATATCGGAAAAACGTCAGAATGTAATAGTTTTAGTGCTGCGCTGGATTGTTCATCCCTGTGTGCAGGGTTTTTAACAAATCTTTTGCAGCTCTCTCCGCGATGTTATTTCAAAATGATAAAAGCGACAATTTTAGCCGGAAAATTTACAACGGCAATAGTGCGCATATAACGTATACTGTCAGTTACAGGATGAACACTACGCAAAAGTTTACGCTTTTCTCATGATATACGTATTTTGAACTTGTATCGTACCTATATATTTAATAATAAATGAACGATTTTCTTTCTATGATATAAGAATTATGGCACTTTTTAAACGTCAGCTAAAATAAATTTTGTACAATTGTGCATAGTAAGGAAAGGTGCTCGAATATGAGTATAATTTTTACATTTTCTCCAAATTCGATAGTGAATGCTCTTCTACGAATGTAATACATTCGTATGGCTTAAGTTTATAATATCCTAAAAAAGCTCGAATATGTTGGTACTTTTGTGCTGATGAATTTTTCATTAAAAACGTCAATCTATATTGTATACAGGCTCAAAAATGGGTCACTCAAATTCGACAGTGTGCAAAAGCGTTCCTATGATTAATTGTGCTTAATATCAAATCAATATTCGTACCAATTTATGTTCTTTTCAACCGCTTTCTACCACTTTTGAAGAAAATACTTATTTATTAACTCACAAATATCCTCTAAGGAATAATTATAAAGCGACAGTAAAGTATTCTTTATTAATACTTCATAAAAATCATTTTTTGTCTTAGCTGCATCGAAAGGATACTTTTTTATCCTATCTGCACCGAAAGTATACTTTTTCATGCATATAAAGCGAGCGGGAAGTGGTTATTTTTCACCCACGGGCGGAAAATAAAACACTTGTGCGGAAAGTTCGTTACTTTTCCGCCAGCTTCGTATATGCAGAGAAATCATCCTTTCAGTACAAGTACACCCACAGAAATAATCTTTTTGACTTTAGTGGATTTTTCACTTGACCAAATCCCTTTCATTCAAAATGAAATTCGTTTAGACTCAACAAAAATATTTTTGATTCAAGAGCCGTTTTTCTTTAATTAAAAAGATTTTTCTTTTCGCTCAGAAAGAATTTCAGTTTGAACCGGGACGAATCTTTTTACCTCAAAAAACAATTCGTTTGGTGCATGATTTTTGAACCAGTTTTTTGACTGTCAATGAATTGAGGGCTTGCATTTTACGACAAGAATAATCATCTTGACATAAGAGGAAATTTCATACTTATAACTGTCACCTTCAGGCTATGCCAACTGTCCCAGAAAAATTAAAATTCTTTTTCTCACCGCCGGGCCGAAAGTACCACATTCCCTCCCGGCGGCCAAAACGGGAATGTGGTATTTTCGGCCTGGCGGTGAGAAAAATAGTATACGCACCATGGGAAGTAAAATGGCGACCCCATAGCACGTGTTTGCCACCCTCGCCTTCGGCTCAGGTAGCATATTACACGTGCTATGGACACGCCAATTCTTTACCTCCCTAGGCGCGTAATATACTATTATTTCTGGAATTTTTCGTTAATTTTAGTAATTTCAATTAGTAGGCAAGGTAAGAAACATGAATTTTAATCAATTTACGACTATTTTAAACTCAGTGTTACCAAACAAAATTGTAGTCGTTACTACAATATTACGTCTTTTTTGCAAGTTGTAAAATGATATCTGGATTGATATATAAGAGAAATGAAAGATTCTCTTGTATAAGAATTGTTCAAACAGAATATCCTCTTGGCTCAAGTAGATGTTTTGTATAAGAAAAAGGAAACATGGTAGGATATCTTAGAGCTTGAATCTTGGAGTTCAGAGTAAAAATTGTAATTTCAACGCTTAAGAAGTTAATGATGGGCTTAACCGCTTTTTTATTTTAAACCACTATGCATCTTTTTGCGTCAAGAATAATCCTGTTGATACAAAAGTTTTGAACCGGTTTTCTCTATTATTAAAAACTACCATCTTTCGACAAGAATAATCCTTTTATCTCAAGAGGAATGGTTTTTTTTAATACTTGTTTCTTCTTAATATAAGAGGAATCCTCTTCAGGCATTATTTTAATTTTTATTAAAAAGAGGATTCGTCTTGATATAAAAGGATTCTTCTTGATTCAAAAGGATTCGGCTTGATACAAAATGATTCGGCTTGATTCAAAATGATTCTTATTGATTCAAAATGGTTCTTCTCGATTTAAAAGGATTAGTCTTGATATAAAAGAAATCTTCTTGAATCAAAAGGATTCTTCTTAATTCAAAAAGATTCTTCTTGATTCAAAATTACTCTTCTTGATTCAAAATGATTCTTCTTGATTCAAAAGGACTCTACTTGATTGAAAATGATGCTTCCTGATTCAAAAGGACTCTTCTCTGAGTGCAAGACAAAAGAAGCGTGTACATCTCGGGCGAAAGGCGATTAAAGCTCGTGTTGGTTCACGGAAAGACCCACGAAAGCGCCGCGGCGCTAACGGGCGCTGCTGCTGCGCTAAACATTAGAAGTGAAGCGTAACCTAAGGTGGAAGCTCTGCTCGCTCTCTATGGGTGCCCGGCGGCCGCACAGCAGTGCGGTCGCAATTCCAAGGGCTAC
The DNA here is from genome assembly GCA_949152435.1 of Gastracanthus pulcherrimus. NCBI lineage: Eukaryota > Metazoa > Arthropoda > Insecta > Hymenoptera > Pteromalidae > Gastracanthus > Gastracanthus pulcherrimus. Next base: position 41,787,165 of record OX424572.1, read on the forward strand.
ACGAGTCGCAGGCTCGCGCGTGTTTGGATGCGCTCTATACCCAAAATAATACGGCCGTGCATCTAAAGCGCGGTGGCGCTGCGATACTACCGTTGACGCTACCGCGCATCCGAGGCTTTTTCCGTGTTGCAGCGGCAAGCCTCGGCACCCCTCGGGCCGCTCGAGTGGCTTCGAATCGGCCTGCAATGCATACTCACGGTAATCGCCTATTTTCCGCCCTAGATACACAATATACTATTTTATAGCAGTCGCTAAAATAAAGTAGTTATGATAGCTATGGTAACGATGCAAGCACGTCTACAGCCGACGTAAAGACTATGTAATAGCTGTGATCTATTACTGCTTATCATCACTATTTGGCCTGTATAATAATAGTAATAATAATTTACGCGACACCCGTGTAAAATTGGATTTCAGGCAAGTTTAAAAATACTGATGAATCATCGTGTTCGTTCATGACATGTTTGTATATACGCCTAATCATAGAGGTTCATGGATTTTTATGAAATTTCGTGAATACTCAGGCAAATGCATAATTGTGCATAATTTTGTGCAAGCATGAATGTGTATGTTTCATGAATGAGTAATTTTGAAATTTTATAGTAACACATGCATATAAATGACAATGCTGCGTCATGCGTGTCTATGGGTACTTGCGCACTTACGTACACTTTCATACACTTTTATGTGTATACTGACGTGTTGTAAAGAAGTGGTGATAATCAGAATGAATCTTGTGGACACAGGCTAATTAGGTTGACAACCGTATATTTCTGTAGAATAGTATATAGAATTGGTACAGGATTACAGCTTGTTATGGCGATGCAGCTCCCCGGGTAAAACAAGATTTCTGGTGGGTTCGTGAACCATTTTAAATTATTATGAATTATCATAAACGTTTATCCATGATCATACAAGATAATGCTCAAAATTCTTTCAATTTGTAAATGTTTGGGCAGAATAATGCATCATTATCCTTGAGACTTAACCGGGGATATATAGAAATGGTCATAGTCATTTATGCATTTTTATGAAAGTTAATGAATTCTTAATCATGAACTTTCATAAAAACGCATGAATGTATGTGACCATGCCTGTATATACCTGGTCAAGTTTCAGACATAATGATGCATAATTCTGCACAAACATGTACAAATTAAAAAAAATGTGAGTGTTATCTTGTATGATCATAGATGAATATAAATGATAATTCATAATAATTCAAGATGGTTCGCGAACCCACCACAAATCCATTTTTACCCGAGTCGGGCTGTTGCTTATGATAGACTGACGCGCCGCTCAGCTCGTGCTTGGCGTGGGCGCTGGTGACAGTCCTCAGCGCCCTCTTTCCTCTGTAGTAGAGCGCGCGAGATTCGAATATTCGACCGAACAATACGAGTTCAAGAATTCTTTAACAAATTATTTGATATCTCTTTCAATTGTAAATTAAAAAAATTAATTTCATGCGAGATGGGTACAGGTAATGTGGTCATGCAAGTAATGTGGCCACCTATACGAGATCTCGATGTATGCGTTATTCTGGAGCGTCGTAATTCCTACAGTATGTATTGTGACAATAGATGTTGAGAGACGCGATGACACCACTGCCAGCGCCCTCTAATTATAAGATCGGGTCATGTTTATCCACGAAAGCATCAAAACTCTGATTTCTTAGCAGTTCATGCATATAAAGAACCCACTTTTGTGAGCGTGATATGAGTGAAACAGAAATCATACGGTACATAGAACTGCAGCGTTTTTATGTACTTTAAGATGCATGTACCAGTTTTTGCCTTAAAATATATTTTCGATGCGAAAATGGCAACTTTCGTTGACGTTTATCGTTTGGTAAAGTGGCCATATGAATGCATTGCAAGGCAAAAGTCAATCGAAGTCGATAAAAACGGCGGTTGCTTCTTCAAAATTCCTAGACCTACTAATCGCAAAATATCAATACCAAGCTGTACGCTACGGCATCATGTAATTAAATAACACATAAAGGAAGTCTCTGCTAGGCTAGTCTTTACTCTCTGAAGCATTACTACACGACTTTACCATAAGAACTGATAGGTAGTCACTTTACCAACACTGTTTGTAAAGTGGATAACTTTTTATTACTTAGAACAATTTTAATTAAAATTCAGAGTAATATTTTTTTTGGAAAAAAACTCATGAGAAATTAGAGTTAAAGGTTCAAACAACATGTCTCTATAGTTTCCGAAGCCCAAAAACGCATTATATATTTACTGGGAATCGTAAGTTCCTTAAGGTGGCCACATTACCTGCACCCCTCTTATTCATATATGACCATAATGACCACGTTAAAGTATATAATAACCATATAACTATACATGCCCATGTATGTTTTCCATATATGGCCATATATATTTATATATGAAAGATTTTTTCTCGGATTGATAGTAATTATAATATACTTATAGGCATAATTGGGTATATTGTAAATTTATGTACACACGTTATATACGAGATGGTCACATCAATGTATAACAAGTAAAAAGATGCAGTGGTAAAGTAAAGGACTATTAATCCGGAGATTGTGGGGTCGACTCCATGGATAATTCTTTTTTTCAATTTTTTTTAGACATTCGTGAGTTTGAAAAGTATTTACAAAGAATTATTTTTAAACTTCTTCACTTTTCTTCATTCTTCCAAGTATTAACGAAAATTTATTTTTGCTCATTGGGTTTTTCTATTCAAATCATGCGTTGCGTGCAATCCTTTCTCTCAGTGCACTACAGCATTGCCCTCTTATGCGCTTCATTCAAACACTTTCGAGCGCCACGTCAAGAAATGAAAGCTATCAGCCCCGCTTCTTTCCTAAAATCGAGAAACCAAACAGCTCGCCTGGTACGTCTTCCTCTGCGGGACACATCCGCGATTCTGCCGTGAAATTGAACGACTCTCTCTCTCTCTCTCTCTCTCTCTCTCTCTCTCTCTCTCTCTCTCTCTCTTTCTCTTTCTCTCTCTCTCTCTCTCACTGTCGAGTTCAGCGTGCGCCTATGTGTACAATGTACACCGAAGTTGAATTCAGCAGCAGCTGCAGTGGAGTTGAATGCAGCGAGTGGCCTCCCGCCGGGGGGGGGGGGGGGGGGAGCAGGACAGTTGGCTCTGATTGGGCTCTAAAGACGTGTGAAATTGCAAATCCCCAGGACTTGGCTCGACGACAAATTGAATTAGAGAGCCGTGAAGGGCGCAAGAGTCGAACGTCCCGTTTGTTTTCGATTTCGTGAGCGGCGCGGGAAGTGGGGTGTGCAAAGTTCGAGGTTGAAGTTGACTAGGGAAGGATGTTTAATCACGGGTATTATATGTGAAAATACGGTTTTGATTGGGATTTTGAGTGAAAAAGTTATCAATTTTACATTAACTTGCTGTTTACATTGATTTATTCAGATATATTTAAAAAGGTTCTTTGACTAAAGTTCTATTAGTTCCTATAAAAAAGGTTGCATGAAAAGAAAATTTGAAACTATCAGATCCGTCTCAAAAAAGTCGAAAAATATTGAACACATATTCTTTTTTTTTGCAATTGGACGAGTATTAACCAAGATACAACAGGTTAAAATTACATGAAACATATACTATCATGACGTCACATGGATATTGAACCTACTGTATCTTACGAGGTGTCTTAGTTAATAGTCACCAAATTGATAAAAGAAAAAATATATATTGTCGAATATTTTTCGACTATTTTTCAGAACGACCTAATCGAATCAAAAAAGTTTTTCGTGCAACATCCCAATTAGTGACATTTAGTTATACACAATAATACTTGTACAAAAAGTGCTATATCTGAGATTGAATTATCTGCATACAGTGTTATTATTCGGATAATACGAGTAACCCATAGTTAGAGTTAGAAATGTACCTGAGCATATACAATTTGAAAATTTGACACACTAGCACACTTTGGAACATTTTTGCATACTTTGGCGCATTTTGGCAAATTGTGGCAACTTTTGGCACAGTTTAATGAAGATTGGCACAATTTGGCGCATTTTGGCAAATTGTGGTACAGTTTGGTGAAGTTTGGTACACTTTGACTCACACTGACTCACCTCCCGGTCAAGCAGAAGAGACCCTTATAATGATGCCACACATTTGTAAACGTTTTTACTAAGTTCCTCTACTGCTTATATAAGTACAGACTTATATTTTTCTGTGTTATTTGATTTTAAAACATCATGCAACCTAGCAACGAAAACATTAACATTGCCAAAATGTTCAAAAATGTGCGAAACTGTGCCAAACTATGACAAACTATGCCAAACTGTGATAAACTGTGTCAAACTGTACAAAATATCGAAATATCTAAATTGTACACACGACGTTAAAAATATCTGGTTGAATTTGTTTGAATTTTTCTAAAGCCTCCAAATGAGGTTAACGAAAACGAGTATTCGATCCAATGAAGCTGCAACATTTCAAAAAAATTCAAATAAATTTAATCAGATACTTTTAACGTCGAATGTACATACTTCAGAAACACTTCGGCACACTACGATACATTTTGGCATATAAATCATTTTTACTAGGTAGTTTATGGCCTATTTGAAGCATCTAGGTCCCTCTAAGTACGGAGTACCATTACAATAATAACACATGTTTACAGGGGTAGATAAATATTCTAGATTATATAGTGCCTGCTGGTAAAGCAACGTTTTAACACGGGTAACTAGGTGCTGGACAAAAATTATTAATAAATAATAAACATAAGCCAGTACCTTATATACAATTTTAAAGATAACCTTTTCGCCCACGACCTTTAAAACTCTCAAGTAGAAATAGACGTCCGACCGCCCACCCAACTCCGTTGACTCCTACTTCTCACGTTTTTTAATCTACATTAAACATCTTCAACTACTTCTGTAATTTCACACGTTCCTCGCGTTACCCATCACACGCCCGTATATCACACCTCCTCGCGCGCGCTTAAAAGTGAGGTTAGATCCCCGGAATTAAGTTCGCGCGGCGTCTAGAATTTTCACGAGCATGCGCGTATCGGGGAAAATTCATTTAGTCGTTTACTGGCGCGGGCGACACGGCTCGTAAAGGGCCTCGTATAATTTTCTTTTAAACCGCCTTCGCACTCACACGGCGACAAAGAACGCGGCTCATTATAGGTGCGGGACCGATAATTAACACCTCGGTTACGAGCTTCATTCTTTTTTTTTTTAAATGAGTGAAAAAGAAGTGCAAGCTCGCGGAATTGCGTTAGAGTAAAGTCATTAATACGCGCGGTGTCCGCGGTTTATATCGCGCGGGATTATCTTCATCTTTTTTTTTCTTTGCGGCACACTTGCTTTCTTTTTTTCCGGTTTACAGGGGGACTGATATATATCGTGGAGCAGTGAGTTTTAAGGCCGTGTCGTGAAAAGATGATTGCAGAGGAGTTTATGCGGCCGGAGGTCATGCGGGGATGTAAAAGTTATACACTGAATTTAAAAATTTTCCGCTTTATGCGGCGATTTTCACTGAGTGCATGCTTTCCAGAAAAAAACGTATTTCGAGGAAAAAATTGAGGGAATTATACAAAACTAAATTTTAAGAATAAGATAGAAATATTGTATAATAATATGACACATGGAATATAAATAATTATTTAAATATTTTTTTGTCATACACGCACGATTTTCACGTTTTTTCGTGCCTCTAAAGCAGGCGCAAAGCAGCTGTTTGCCGGCAAAAATCGTTCAACTATGTGCTTACGAGATGGTGCGATGTCAAGTTTTTGGTAATTATATAATACTTGTTACACGCTCGATTGTAATTTTTAAATGAGGATGTGTAAAACGACGCTCAAGGAAAGTGTCAGTTTCATGCGATGTATTATTTGAAAAATATTTTCGTCAAAGACGTTGGTAATAGTTGAGTAAACACTATGACTATATGTTGTAGAAGATAATATTTTTTCTAAGACGGAAATTATGTGTACAAAGTTATCATTTAATGAAAGGCGACTGTTGCAGCGTGGTATTAACATTTTGCCTTTAGTGTATAAGTATATTTTTGTTTTTAGAAAGTAAATAATAATTCACGCAATTGATAATTTTGCTTGAGTTATAGAACTTCTTATATATAGAAAAAATTTCGGCCTTAGGACGAAAACAATGTACTTTTCGCCCGGCCGGTGAAAATAAAGTACTTTTCGCCCGGTACTGAGAAAATTTTAGAAAATTTTGGTATATTTTGCAAACTTTGAAAATTTTGGCACATTTTAAAAATTTTGGAACATTTTAAAAATTTTGAAACATTTTAAAAATTTTCGAACATTTTAAAAGTTTTGGAATATTCTAAAAATTTTGGAACATTTTAAAAATTTTGGAACGTTTTAAAAATTTTGGAATATTTTAAAACTTTAGAAAATTTTTGATACTTTGTTCACGTTTACACCGATTCGAAGAACAGTCGCAGTAAACACCCGCTCTAGAGGCATAAAAAAACGCAAAATCAATACATATATGACAAAATATACGGTGTGGGCCTTCGAGGAAAAGTATTTTTTTGTCCTTGTGTGATTGCTGTACTAGTGTTCGGCTCGCAAACGAACTCGCCTTCGGCTCGTGCTGGCTCCCCTCACCTCGTACTGCAAAAACCACACGCAGGCAAAAAAAGACTACTTTTCACCCTAGGATTACAATATACTATTTTAATTAAGTATTAGGTAAAATTATAAATAAATGTAAAATGAATGTGAAAAAAAATTGTATATTGTGCAACTAGTGCGCGAAGCAGGTGATTGTTCTGAGCGCACGTGTTTTACATACTATTTTTTGAAACGAGTGTGAGAAAGTCGATCACGTGAGGTATATAAATTGAAGTAGAATTCTCGCGACAAAATGTTTGTTTTTACGCAGCGTGCGCGAAACAAAATGCTTCGCGCACGCTCCGGTGAAAATGTGTAAATCGGGCGCTTCGCGCACGCTAGAGAAACCGAGCATCGCACACGGAGTTTCAAAAAATTGATTTTTCTAAATAAAATCCTTGTGTATTATATATCAACAAAAAAACATATTTTTAATATGATTATATAATTAGGGGCGATCCGTGTAGAAAGATGTCCGTATGTAAGTTTGCCTCTACTATGTGGCATATCAAATTTCCTTAACCATTTTAGGAATATTTTATATCAATATCCGATATGCACTTTAAATTTTCAGCAAATGAATCTTCTGTTTTTTATAGCCATTGTTCGAAGTATAAATATTTAGAAAATTCAGTTTTTGCAATATTTTTCTACAAATTTATTAATAAAATTCTATTCTTTGTACTGGGTATGATAGGATATATGCTATTTCTCATTCTTTATGCAGCAAAATTGAGTAAAATCTTTATAACTTGAAAAGTTTAAGAAATAATTCAATGAAATTTTAGCTGAATATTCCTTAACCATTTTAGGAATATTTTATATCAATATCCGATATGCACTTTAAATTTTCAGCAAATGAATCTTCTGTTTGTTATAGCCATTGTTCGAAGTATAAATATTTAAAAAATTCAGTTTTTGCAATATTTTTCTACAAATTTATTAATAAAATTCTATTCTTTGTACTGGGTATGATAGGATATATGCTATTTCTCATTCTTTATGCAGCAAAATTGAGTAAAATCTTTATAACTTGAAAAGTTTAAAATATAATTCAATGAAGTTTTATCTGAAACTGTATTCTTGCAAATTTTCAAGATTTATTGCTTTCAGAGAGGAAAATCAAGTGTTAAATCAAATACATTAAAAATTTATTAAAATGATAACGTCAGTCCCAGTCCCAATTTGGGTTTTTTCATATTTCTTTTTCTTTGGCAGTATCGATAATTTCGATAGAGAACTTAAGCCGATTCAACAATCTGTTTGAATTTTGCAAAAAGAACGAAATTTACAAGAGTTACAGCTATCGAAAGTTTTTTTATGACGTCACGATTCATGCAATTTCAAAGCTGCCGCGTATGAACCATGACACCATGAATGAGTATTTTCGAAGCTGTGTATATTCTTCAATTTTGATCGTATTGCAAGAATTCGAAATGTTTACAAAGGACGTACGTAACCCAATTCTTGTTACACCGAATGGCTTGGCAGTTGGTATTAATTATTATATCAGCTTCAGTATTCTACATTAACACATATACACATTATTTACAGATAATTAACACTTTGAAAAAGCGCAGTATCAAATATATAAATGATTAATTATTCAATTGTACTAAAATACAGTGGTTTCGAATCATCAAAATATCGACATGTAATAAACTTACTAATCATGCTCTATTCTAAAAAAATTCAACCTTTTTTTGTTATCACGTCTCTTTCCTATTTCAACCAAAGATCCAATGCGGTAGCTCAAAATTCAACTACGTCACGCGAAACAACGGAGAAAAAATTCGATGTAAAACAAAAAAATAGTTACGTTCTCTCTTCGCGTACCCGCAAACACACCGCGATGACGCAAGTCCAAAATATCATGTTCAGCGTTCACTGAACTTTTGTTTACCTCTTCACCCCTCATTGTTTTCGCGGTCATCCCTCCCACTCGAAAAGAAATAATGAAACTCGATATATAATTCCTAGCCAATTTCCGGGCCGTATCCTCGACGACAAACCAACGGGTGCCATTTCGCAGTCCTTTTAAATAATTCCGCGGAAAACTGGAGCAAAGTCGAAGAGAGCTCGAGGAGTCCGCGCGTACGCGGAGCAGGAAGCGACGGAATTTCGGCCGCAGCCCGATATATCGATTTCCCGGAGCAGAGGAAGAGCGAGAGAGAGAGAGAGAGAGAGAGAGAGAGAGAGAAATCGACGGCACTTTGCACAATACTAAATCCAGTTCTCTCCCGCTCGTCGTCTCTTTCCGGTTTCCTCCGGAGGAGAATTCTTACTCTCGCTCGAAAATCAGAAGGGCAAATTCCGTCTTCTTGCGAACGCGAGTGCACGCGGGAAGTCGAATTTATCGACGACGGGCCATTTTTTTTAAAAGGCGAAAAAGGCAGCTTTCATTAGGGGGAAAGATGTAGATGCTTGATCGATGCTAGAGCGGGAAGTTGGATCAATCGGAGTTCCGAGGACTGAATGCGACTCGATTCTCGGCTTTTCTCTTTATTTTTTAAGGGAGAAGTGGAGCAAGTTCTGGTGATATTTCTTGGTGAATTTTGCGAGAGGAAAGATTGACTGCGTCGCGAAGTTTGTTAAAATTGGTAATTTTATGGATGGGAAGCTCAAAACCGAAAATTTTACGATTGAAATTATTCAAGAATTTAAATTGATAGGACGAATCTCGTTGTGAAGGATTGCGGAGTATAAGAGGAAAGATTGGTTATGAAAACTGAAAATCAAACATGTTTGTTAAAATTATCGGAAAATGAAATTAAGAAAACTAATGTCGTCTTATAGGACCAAATAAAAAGTATTGAAATTCCAACTTTCACAATTTAATCTCTAGTGGAGCTGTCGAATTGTAGATGAATGTAATATAAAAATAGAATGTAATTAGTATCATGGTTCTGTATAAGTGTTAAAAACGCGTTTTATATCATTAATATATAAACAATTTATTCACTAATACTTGCCACAAAAGTATTCTTCCATGTAATTGTTAATTATTTATCTAAAATTTAAATATCAGTTGATAGGTTCAAAATTTTTAAACAATCATCTCCAAATTCACTTTAAAAACGTTTTAAATAATATAATAAAATAATTTATAAATTATCTATTTGTGTAAGATCTTTTAAAATTTATTTAGTTGAAAACAAGAAAACATTAAGTTTAGGTGAGTCTACAATACCCAACAAAACTTATCGAAACTCGAATATGAAAACTTATCAAAAACGAATATCAAAATTCTAATTGCAATTAACCAAAACTTACTGCATTGAAGATAATCTATAAAAAAGCATTTCACAAATACCCTTCGTTTGAAAATGGATCCGAGTCCAAAATACTCAGGATAGTGTCCGAGGGCTAAATAATGTAATCGATTTTAACTAAATCTCGAGTATATACCCTATATCGTTCAACTCGAACGAAGTGTTATCGCGAAGCCTCGCCTTTTACGCACTGATTACGTTCGGCGCACATATATCTATACGGGGAGGAAGGAATAAACGTATATAAGGGTGGAGGAGCAAGAGGATGAAAGGGAGAATCGCTTAGCCGCGCGTAACGGGGCGGCGCGGGGAAATAAAAATAATAAATTCACCGAAGGGAAAATTGCTTCGGCCGTGTATATATAAGCTCGTTCTTTATTTAGCGAGTGCGTAGCCATCCTTTCGATGACCCGGCCGAAAATGTGCCCGATAACTTTGGCAATCGGGAGATATACACTTTTCCGGATCAGCTCGTGTTTATTTTTGGAAGAGGCTTATTATGTACTTTAATTTCAAACTGTATTTTAAAATTTTTATTATATTTAAAGAAACTACTTGTAATTTATATCAGAAATGATAATTTTAATGTAGAGTACAAATTTTATGTTACTAGTTATACATTTTTTACACTAAATTTATAATTTTGCACGAAAACGAAGTCAATAATCAAACCATGTTTAAAATGGCTATAATATGGCGCGAGCTTTAGTATATTTTTTCTAAATCCTTTTAGATCTGAATTATTAACCACTTTTTTAAGTGACATTTTATCGTCTAACTAAGAAATTTGAGTGGTTTATATAAACAAAAATTTTTTTAACATATCCATATTTGTCTATGTATAAATACATGTATACACATATACAAACACAAGTGTATACATATATCCCTAGTACTCAGTATGTCAATTAGAATCATCAAGTCGAGTTTAAAAACCGTCCCGATAGATAAATAAATATTTTTCTATTTCTCGATAATGTCTATTTTAATGGACATTGTCTAATATTAATAATTTTAATTACGAAAGAAAATATTTAAAAAAAAGAACAAAAATTGTGTAATTTAACTCGTAATATCAAGGAATCTTGGTAAGCTCTCGAACAGCAACCAGAAACTTGTAAACTATTCCGAACATTTATTTATAAGAAAATTAAGCTCAAAAGTAAATTGAATTTTGAGGTTTTTAACCTCCTATGTTGCGCGCAGTCGATGCCGGACTTCGGCGAGTTGCTCGCGTACAAACTTATTTGCGTTTCCGTTCAATATTTAATTTTCGCCAATTGTAAGAGGATGCGCCGGATAGTTTTGTAGCCGTTGGATCCTGGCGAGGGGGATAACTTCGTAATTGCTCTAACTGCCGCTGCGAACTTACCCGGCGGGCGAATTCTTCTTTCTAAGAAAACTTTCGGATCGAATTCTAATAAGTGCGAGCGATGAAGCAATTGATCGCAGTGTATAATCTTTAAATTCGGTCGAGTAAATGCTGCTCTTTGCAAGAAAAAGTATAGCGTCAGTAGAAATTTAAAGTGAAATCAAAGTTGATTCTTTAGTTTTCACAGTTAAAACATGTGAATTTTGTGTAAACGTTGGATGACATTTTAGCATAAAAGGTTCCAATTTGGGAATCAAGTGAGTGAGTTCTTGAATTAAACATACGAATAGGAGCGATTAATTGGATGCGGGTTCGATTACAATTCATATGAAAACTTTTAGATAGAATGCCAATATGTGCGACCAATGCGAAAGCCATTAAATTTCATCAAGTGAATACTACTTTTTTTAGAGTAAAAGAACTGTAATGGAAATTTAAAGTAAAATTAAATCTGTCTGTCTAATTTTATTTTAATTTTTCAATATTAATAAAAGGGATTTTTTTACATAGGCAATGTTACATTTAAATACATAAAGTATAAATCTTGGAATCGAACTAGTATCTTCTAGAAATAAACCATTGAGTTGAAGCTACTACATGATGTACCTAGGCAGGTCTGATTCCAATCTACAATTTTCATCCTTTCAATTATTACACAATCATACCGACATAATTCAGCATAACTGTGATAATCGCTATATACAAAGCAAATTAATATTTTATCTGTTTCACTTTCTTTCATAATTACATGATGTGATTTCTTTTAAGTGTGTTAAGTACACAACATTTAAACACAAAAATGTATGATCTTAGAATCGAACCAATATCATCTTGAATTCAACTTCCAACCTGTCGCTCTAGTAACTACTAAAAAGTGGACACGGGTTCGATTCCAATTCGAAATGTTATAGCTACTCCAATTCTCAACTAATAATAACACCAGCCTAGATCAACATAACACTAACAATTGCCATTCTTCAAAACCCAAACACAGTTCCCCTCAACAACGTTTCCACGACGATTCTCCCATGCTCTTCGCTTTCAGCAAAGCTTTAGCAGCGCCGCAGTCCCTTTGTCACGCGAAAACTCATCCCCGCAGTTAGACACGCGCGAAGAAGTTCCGCCGCGCGCTGCTTTTTACCCTCGCTCAGGCGGGACGGGACGGCGGCGGGTGTGTCTTTGAGGAAATGAGGCAAAATTTCGCCCGCTTGCTCGACCCACTTTCCAACTCTTTATCCGGACGCGAGGATTTCATAAGGCCGCCGCGCACAGACGGCTTTTCTCGACTTCTCTCTGAGCGCGCGAGCTCGAGCGATCTCTCTCTCTCTCTCTCTCTCTCTCTCTCTCTCTCTTTCTCGTTCTTACTTTATTCGTTGCTTTGTTCTGTTTTTGTACTGGGAGAGATAACGTCGAATGATGTATTTTTTGATTTTCTCGGATATAATAACGATTGCCTGGTGCTGCTCGACATGCAGTGTAGACAGTTAAGGGCATTATGCTTGTCGATGAAAAAAGGTCAAGATAATAGTATATTGTGTACCAAGGGCGAAAAGTGGGTCTTTTGCGACCGAGTGTGGAGTTTGCAGTACGAGTCGTAGGCGAGCAAGCATAAGCCGAAGGAGTTATACTTTACAGTGATTGGTACTTTACACCTTTTGATTAAAGTTTTATCTTGTTTCGAGCTAACCAGCTCTAAGCGGGCGCCAAAGACGTTTTGCGCCCGATTATTGAAAAAGCGGGTGCAAAACGTCTTATGCGCTCGCAAATGTCGAAAAGACTTTTTGCGACCGCTTCTTTTGCCGATCGGAAAACGGCAACTTTAGGCCTATTTTATAGGTAAGAAGAACGCGTAAATCGTGCGTGTGTGAACAAAAAGATATAATGGATTGTCTAAATTTTAGATAAAAAAATTTGAAAGTTGAACTTGAAGAAAATATTTATTAAGTGGATGTCGGCGTCACTATGCTGTTGTGTACTTACGGACAGTTTCATACTTTTTATAATCTTGTTTAATTTTTAATTACGATGTATTGGATTCTGCATCTGGCTCCGACATTTCATTAACGATTGTTGCTTGAGTGAAATTTAAAAAAATAATTTATCTAGATAAAAGTGTTTTCTACATAACGAAGAATCTACAATTTTCAATTATATATTATTTTGTTTACAAAAGTCATTTAAAACTTCAAAAATATTCATAATGATTGTTGCTTAAGTGAAACTTAATAAGATAATTTATCTGGACTAAGGTGTTATCTAGATAACAAAATATCTAAAATTTTCAAAAATATTATCTTGTTTACTAAAATCATTTAAAATATCAAAAATATTTATTAATAATTATTGCTAAGTAAATTTTAATAAGATAATTTATCTAGATAAAACTGATACAAAATTATATAATTTGTATTATATCTACATAAATGTATATCTATTTACAAAAAGATAATTTCTTTTCGTTGTTAAAAATGTTATTTTTTTATCCAGATATGTAATTATCTAGATAACATGAATTAGACAGTTAGATACGGCATTTTAATTAGATAATTTTTATTTAGGCAGCATATTATGCACATAAATATGTATCTACATATTCTTAGTCAAAATTAAACATTCATCTAGATACATTTTTATCTTTCACTTTTGAATTGCTACTTGACTCTTATTTTAGATAAATCGAGTATCTTATACTGTACAAATATTTATTGTAATAAAAGTACGTTTTATCTCGATACATATCCAGTAGAAATACTCATCTAGATACTTTCCTATGGTTGTATATAGAATTGAAATAAAAAGTATATAATATACTTTAAAAAAGAATATAAAAATAAAACTCTCATGACTGCGAGAGATGAAAGTACATATCGTCTTCCAGGATTTTGCACTACACGCTGCATTATACTTATATAGCTGTAACATAAAGAAAAGAAGAGAGGAAGATGAGGTCGAAAAGTAATTTCGACTCGCACGGTCGGGGCAAAAATCCAGATCCTCCTGCGCGCGGACTTGATCCGATACAATTTTCATTTCGCATCACGGAACGAGAATTGCACACAATGCAACTATACATATACGTAATACACCGCCAGCAATAGAATACGATATGAAGAGTACAATGAAGTAGCGATGATTCTTCCCCTTTTTCTCTCACATCTTCTAACCTATAAACCGATCGCCGATACGCTTTTGTCGTCTGCTGCGAGGAACTTATTTCGCCTCGAGGATTTTGCAGCAGCTCCATAATATAAACAGCACGCGAAGTTTCGACGAAACTTTCGAGAAACGCCGCGCGGCGCCACCTGTCATACACCCTTTTTCGGCGAGAGCTCCTTAATGTCCCTCTGCAAAGCGTCTTCCTCTTCTTTCTCTCTTTGTTTTCCGCTTTATATATATTCGCTCATTAGCGCGAGAGTTATCGCCGAAGTTTGTGGACGCGCTGCAGCTGCGCGATTTCCGCGAAATTTCCACGCGATCAATTAAAAAGTGCCTTCCGCCGCGTGCGTGTAAAAAGTTGGGAGCAATTATATTCCGTTATTTACGGTGTTTGGTGCGCAGTAGGGGAGAAAATTTAGCGACGAAGAAGTTTCGGAGCTATTAGTTTTGAGCTACGACTCGGAAGACTCGTGGGGACGTTCTGTATTGAATCGTACTGCTTTTGGAAGGATGGTGATATCGTCGATTTTCTGGTGTGGTCGTGAAAAATAGGTACTGCATATTGGGAAAGTACGCGAGAGGAGTCGATAAAGATATGATTAAGGGGTAAGCGAGTGAGCGAGTGCTGCCATTACTTTCAATACTGTTTTATCGATCGAATAATGAATAAAATAATTATAATAAAAATGTTTGTATTAAATTATATTTAGGTGTAATTATTAAAATTACTTATATTTAGATTTATAAAATAACAAATTCATATTTTAATCGCACGTTTAAAAGTAATTGGAGTGGAATTTCACGGGAGACCGGCGAAATTTCACTCCAATTTTTATTTAAGTGCCGTTGAAATATGTGCTGCGAATTTTGTAAAATGATAAATGACTCCAATATATTTTTAAGTTCAATCGGTTATTTATTTCTCGAACAATAAAATGTCAAGACAAGAATTTTTAATTTTAATTTTTTAAAGTTTCCGCATAGGGTAATGTTTTAAAACCCATTTTTTTCACCTGTTAAAATATTAATTAAAATTCGTAAAAAAATCTTCTGTGATCTACCTTACAGGCTTCTCATTATTTTTAAATATTTTTGGTTCAATAAACTGTTCCGAGACAATGCTTTCATAAAACCTTTAAAATATTGTAAAGTAATCTCTAGTTAGTTTAGGTACCCTTTGGAAATAAATTTTGTACCAAACAGTGCGTAAATATGCCAAATGTTGCACATTTTGGTACCATTTGGCACTGTTTAGCACATTTTGATACAGTTTTCCACAGCTTAGTACATTTCGGCTCATTTTAAGAGAAGTCAAGATGACACACCTCGCCACCTGGTGGTGAAAACCTGTATAGAAATGACGCTAGAAAATGTGTGTATACAAATAAAAAAAGTTAAGAACTGTGCTAAAATTTGACAAATATCCGAAATGTATATACTCGGGAAAATTTCGACATATTTTGGCACAGTTACGCCAAATTCGGCACTAATAAGGGGTACATAAACGATTTCCACTAAATTAGTTCAAATTTCAACCAATACAAATATATTTATAAGAGAAAAATGGTTTAAAAATTTCATTGATCAACTTTTATAATCTCTTATCATATACATTATCGAATACCCATCGCTCATTGACACTTTTTCATCGTTTTACTTGATTCAAAACTGGCCATCGCGGCTCTTTTATAACCGAAATATCTCCGCTCGAGCGCGGCCAATACTTTACACGCCGTCAAATCTGATTTCTCTCCTAAGAACACTGACGTCATTCAATATCGTGATTCGAACGGGCGGCGGAGCTTCTATTTTCCTCTCTCTTTCTCTATCTTTATCTCCTTCTCTTCCCTGCGTTGCGGCAGCACTGAAAATATATATATTGACGTCCTTGAAGCGCCGTGCCAGTACCTAGGGTATAAGCCGGTAAAGGAGGTAATTCGATTTTGTACCGGGGGGGGGGAGAGGGAAAAGGAAAAGTCGTTGATGGGCCGACTTCCAGGACAAAAAGGAGAAAGAGAGAGAATATAAGATGGTCTCTCTATCGAGTATTGGGGGAAGCAACGGCGAGGGCGAATCGAAGCGAGAGCGGACGAGGCGAAATTTAATAAAACGAAAAGTCTATACTTAACTGTCATTGCTCGAGGCAAAAATAAAATTCCTTCTTATTTTTTCGCGTGTGACAGCTCTCGACTCTGACTGTAACTGGCGATGGATTTTTCATCGCCTTATGTGTACACGCAGAGAAATAGAGTAAATATTATTTATTAACGTTGATTTACTAAATTGAATTAAATTTACTAATTTAAGCCTGTTTTAACTTTTCTGTATAAATAACGCAACGGTTTGCCCATACATTTTACAATAATATTATATACAATTTATAATAACACTATTAATAACAGAATAACAAATCATGTTAATTAATTATATAGTTATTAAATTTGAGACGAGTGTAAACTGCGAAATATCTACAAGATAGCTAGAATATTTTAGAACGAGAAAGAATGCTGTAAAAGGTGCGGAAATTAGACATCTAGGTACATTATTTTAAGAGAGTTTTCTCGAAAAGCTTATAAAAAACGTAAGGCCAGCGTTAGGATGTCTCGCCAGCGGACAGACGGACAGTTCGGCACAGTTGAGAGACTTCGGTTTTAGAAAACATTGATTTCTTCGAGATTTAGTTATTCTAGCGTTAAAACGATATATATATATATATATATATATATATATATATATATATATATATATATATATATATATATATATATATATATATATATATATATATATATATATATAATGTAATTTTTATTATTATAATTATCAACTATATTTATTTAAATTATTTAGTCATTATTATATATAATTATTGATAATTTTTTAAAGTAATTGTGAAATATTGATCCGATTTCTACTTTACCAATTTTTCAAATTTACCATTTTTTCGGTATTGAACAATTATTTTATTTATATATACCTACTGTATATTTTTCAATCCATTTCTCTCTTACAGTTTCAAATGAATTCGGAGTGCATAAAATAGTGTATTTTACGAAAAACATTTACTGAATATTGAAACAAAATTATAAAAGTTAAAAGTCGATAATGTAGGTATCGTGTCGGTATATGTATAACATTTCACATTTCCTTATTATATGTACTAAAAATAGTCCATGCAACAAAAATGCATATAACATTAAAAAATTAGTTTTTCTATTTAAGTTGCATTATTAAAAAAAAAGAAAACCTGTTACAATATTTGAGCAAAAACAACCGCCCCCGGGTGGGCTCGAACCACCAACCTTTCGGTTAACAGCCGAACGCGCTAGCCATTGCGCCACGGAGGCTTGTCGAGGCGCGTGCACTTATGACATAATAAATGATGGATGACAAACGTTAATATGATTATAACAGAGTCAACTATTATTAGCATCATATGTGATTTAAAAAATTTCAATGATTACTTTATACCATAGTCATATGCAAGCGCGCGCTCACTCACGTACACAACGAATATAGGTACGCACTTTCACGGACATTTTTAAATATGTATTTGGATTTCTAGAGACTTAAAATATGTTTTTGTGATGTATTAACAAAAGTTGTATTCAATATTACAAAGATTCATTTTTTAGTAACCAAAATATAGTACAAACTCTTGTATTTAAGGTTTATCTTCTGGGGTACTCAAGGAATTGACAATAGTTTCAAGTATAAAGCTGTATTATACTGCTAAAAGTTTTAGGGACAGTTGTCTGTGAATCCAGCATCAGATAAAAAAATGTAATTATTTAAACAAATTGTTTAAACAAATGATCAAATTATTGCAAAATTATGTTTTTATTAATAATTAACTCCAAATTTGTGGTTTGCAGAAAAAATTACCCAAGTAATATATCTATTGAAACCAATTATTTATTGATAAAAATAACAATAATTTAATTTACTTGCAAAATTACTTTGTTTAAATAAAAAAGCTGGTTTGAAAATTATGTTGTGTAAACAATCGGTAATTGTTATGTGTACATTGAAAGTGATTCTAACCTCTTTACTGATGTCTGTTTGTGTAACGTATGTACTAAAAATATCTCTCCAATTCATCAATTGTCTCCAAAATTCACATCAATCTTAACAAAACGTGCAAATTGAAAATTCATCATCAGCCAGCGCGCCGAAAAAATAAGTCGAAAATTCTTAATTCACCCGCGAAGCCATAAATAATATGGGAACATAATTCCACAGTAGTGCGCGCACGTGCTGCAGCATATGCGGTTAAGTCGCGAGCAAGAGGGAGAGATAGAGTAATAAAGAATGCGCTACAGAGACGATATAATCCACGTAAATCTCGAGGATAATATACAGCCTGATGCAGTGTGTAACTATGCAAGTGCGTGTGTGTGTATGTCCATGTGAAGTATGTGTGTGTATAAATGTGCATGTATGTATGTAATACACACTTACATGTGTATGTATATATGTGTGCATGTGTGTATGAATGTGCGTGTATGTGTGTATGAATGTGCGTGTATGTGTATGATATATGCGTATATATGTTAGTGTGCGTGTGTGCTTGTGTGTATCTGATCCGCTTCGTCATTGCGCGCACTAAATTAAATCCCTCTGGGCTCTGTTTTGGAAGCGGGTATAATACGAGTAGTAGATAGGCGCCGGCTTTGGCCAAGATAATTCGGAGGGTCGTAATTCGGGGCGTAAGGAGGACTTTTTGGGGGTAGATCAACTTCCACTCTCTCTCTCTCTCTCTCTCTCTCTCTCTCTGCCTCTCTAACCCTTTTGCGGAAATCCCTGAGCACTGGTGTTGTACTTTCATGGCCCTGCTATAAATGGAGATAAGACTGCGCGAATAGAACGTAAGCTAGGATTAAAATACAATTAAAATTGTTTTTACGTAATTTTTGAACTTTTATAGTATGTCACGTTAGAGTTAAGGAGGTAGTCGTGCTACAATCGTAGTCAAAAGCTAACTATATAATAAACCATCATGTAATAGGGTTTATAAATCTTTCAACGTGTAAATTATACTATATTGTAGCATAAAGCTTACATAAATAATGTTAAAATATTATAGAAACGCTAAACACGAAGGGTAATATAAACTTTTAAATGGAATTGTATAGCTATATAAATATAGCGATAACGTTGGGCGTATAATTGCGATTGGTATATGTTTACTATGACATGGCTAGCGGCTCATTTTCTTTTTCTACATAATACGTATAGTTATTCTACATAATATAAGGTAAAGTACCCAGTACTTGGACAAAATGAAAATTGGGACCAGTAGTTGGACAGTGACAAAAGTTATAATTACTGGTGAAAGATGATAAAAACATGTACTCATTGGCATTTATTGACATAGTTCTTAATATTAAATATATAATTAAATAACTATTATGTCAGTTTACTTCTTAAATTTGTGATAAATACAGAATGTATTGTCCAAGTTTACCTCCACTTCTTTATTCTAAACCCAGTAGTTGGACACATTTAATTCATACGCCCAACTACTGGGTCCTAACTATGTCCAAGTACTGGGACCAGCTTGACATATGATGTCCAACTACTGCGGCATTTAGTTGAATTTTTAAACTTACTTATTTAGTATCAAAAAGTATGTAAACGTATTTTTTCTTGTACTAATTACAGCAGAACATGCCGAATTAACGATTAGATTAAAGATATTAGAAATATTTTGATTTTGGGCTCTACAAACACTGATTTTGTATTTTTGTCTCAAAAAGTGTCCAAGTATTGGGTACTTTACCTTATTAGGTTTTCAAACGAATCCTAGGAAAATACACTAAAAGTTATAAATAAAAATGTATCATCTGATAGTTATAAATAAATATCAAAACATTGAGGTTAAATATCTCCGTAACGTGATGCTAGGCTTTCCGAAATTAGGAATAGTGATAGATAATATAATCCTCAATATATGGTTAAAATTTTAAAGGGATTGTAAGAAAATTAATCAGCATGACTGCCGTCTTAAAGATTCATTTTTATGTATGTATAAGAGAACGCATTTTTGGAGACATTTTGTAAGAGAACTGTAACACGTAGAGTAAATATATTTTTATAACCTCTTGAAGTATGTGCATAAAAAAACTATAGTTCTCCTACAAAAAAGTCCCAAGAATACGTTTTATTAAATATTTACGAACGAGAGTGCAACATTAAGATGGAAACAGACCAAAATGTAAAAATTCATTTACTTTTATTCTTCCGAAATTTTATTGTGTGTTTTTGGTATATATTTAAAAGAATAAAATAATTTTTTTAAATCACTTGCACAACAATGCTTTAAATTTAGAGCTACCACAAATATATTAACAAATAATCAATAATATGTTATACCCAGAAACAGCATGTAGCATAGTCAAGTTTAAAAAATTCAATGCAATTAATAACATGAAAAATTATAAAAAGGAGTTTTCCAAAACACAGAACAGAATTTCAATTTGGAAAAAAAACTAATTTTTTTTACTTAAATTGAAAACTTTTTTTTCAATCTTGCAAAAGAAATTCGGTTGTTGCATGATTTCTTTTTATTTCGTATTCAAATAGTTTATGCTAAATTAATTAGATCGTATTTTTTATTTTTTCAATTTAACGAAAATTGAAATAATTACAGCTATTTGAAATTTGCGTGATGTCATGATTGTATATTTTCATGACGCCACGTAGCATTAGAGTATATATATCGAAGATTTAGAAACTTTAAAGGTATGTCACTTTCAATTTTTTCATTTTTATGACAAAAAAAATACGTTTCGTGTAAAAAATCAACTTTCTATTATTATGCAACATCATAATTCAACTTACACGTACAATGGTTTTCGATATATTTGCGTCAATATAAATACAAATGAAAATTACTCCAAGACAGAAATTTTTCATTGATTATTACGGAGAACTCTTGCGCTATTGCCAGAAATACAGGGCATGTAATGCACAGGTAAAACTTTTTCAATACTATCAAAATAATTTCAAATACACACTAACATAATAATATACACATCTATTATTTCTATTATACAATCACGCAAATTCACAAACATCATTCTCAATCACCGCAAAAAACGCAATATAATTCATCGTTCCGTCATATTTTCAGAATTCACGTCGTGTTTCCTCCTCAACCCTCGCTTTCCCAGTCGCAAACCTTCGTCGTCGATTCCTCTCCACTTGCTTTTTTTGCCTGCAGTCGACACCCGAGAAAAAGTTCCTCCGCTATCTATGTTAAAAAGGGTCGTATAGCGACGGCTGACTGGCAGAAGCAGAGTCGAGCTCACTTCCCTATCTCGAGTGGGGAGACGAGCCAAAGGGTGGCGCGAACTCGTAGGATTTCCCGCGACTATCGCCCTTTAACCGTTGGCGATTTATCTCGCGGTGCTTCCTTTTTTTGCACCTCTCCGCCTGCTTCCTCTTCCTCTTCTGGTTCTGCTGCTTCTTCCGCTGATTCGACTTAGGAGATGCTGCTGCTTCTGCTGGTTGTTGAGAAGATGCTCCGGTCGAGTTGTCTCATGGAGAGACTTAAAAAAGTTGCTTCAGATAAGGGTGGCTATGTAGTTTTAAGAGAGGTGTTCCGAGATTGGCGAGAAAATTAACTTGGTTAAATTTAAAGAAACTGAGTGAGAGAGGATGAGTATATACGGAGCAGGGAGTTTTATATAACTTGAAGGAATGGTTTTTGTGTAAAATGATGAAAAATAAAGTCGCGTCCTTTTGGTCCAAGTTCGATGTTTTAGAAGGGATGGGCTATTTTAGTTGAAATTCATCACATTTTGATAAAATTTGATGTCAGTTTAGTTTAATACATAGATCTTTGCAACAAAAAATCATTTAATTCCAACTTCTTCACTCACTTAAATGATAAATATTATTTCTTGAAAAACTATCACTTCCCGCTACCCTTCAACAAAAAGAAAAACCTTCCAAAAAGCCAATCAGGACTCGTCCCTCCTTCTCAACCATGATACGCAATCTTACGCCGAGCAAACTGCAGAACAGCCCCTCATCGGCAAACACAACACCCACCGCGACTAAACGGCCACTTACCCGTGGCCCCGATTCCCGCGCCTTATACTTACACACACACACACACACACACACACACACACGTGTGTACCTATTATACGAACTCGCGCCTTCGCGTGCACGACGGCCTCGTGCGTGACTCCTGTTTGCACTGCGACAGACGCTTGGGTATATCGTTACAGCTGCCGCGGCGGCGGATATAGATCTACGCGCAACGCGCTTTTTACGTGTCGTTTTAGTGCCGCGACTGACCGCTACTCGATAGCTGGAAAATCGGGGTGGGTTTCGATTTGTTATCAGTGCGATAGAATGTTGCTTGGTGTATTCATTTGGAATTTTGGAGACAGGATACATCGATGGTTCGTAATGAAATGTATGTATCGCGCGAGATCTGTTTTAGAAGGACGTAACTTTTTTATGTTGTTTTTTTCACTGATTTTTAGGTTGTGAAACTGTAAGCCAGTTTAAAATACGAGTTCTATTTACTTATTAATTATACTAATAGTTTACGACTAATATTGGTAAAATATTAAAAGTGAAATTTTTGTCAATCCTACAAAGTTTTCTCGGTATTAAAGAAACCGTTGCTAACTGCTTTAGTACAATGCTTCCTTAAAGAGATTTAATGCTCAAACATTTATTGAATGTTTACATTAATAAAACTGATTTTAGGAATAATCGACAATGTAATAAAGAATTTTATAAACAATACTGCGCTCTTTAGGTAAATAAAACTAGTGAACTATTGACTCGGAATTTTAATCAGTTTTATGCTGAGTTATTTCTAATCAACCTACTCGTGACCTCAAATTGTGATCATATAAGATGCATATTCAAAATTTAAAATCGTGTTTTATTCACAAGTATAATGTAATAATGTATAAATTTACTATAATATTTTCATCAGTTTTAAAATTTTTTCAAAAATTAAAAACGCATTTCTTTAATATAAACTACTTTAAAGTAACTATAAGATACATTAATTGCAAAGAAATTACGTAAGTTTTACGAATTCATGCATTTTTATAATTTTATCAAATTTCGAAAATTCAAAATGGCAATTCTTTAACAAAAACAACTTTAAAGTAATTATGAAAATACACACATCGAAAGTAAATTACACAAACTTTACAAATACATGCAACATTTTTTACATATCTAACCCATAAAACAATAAAAAATTTGTTTTCGTTTTTAAAATTTTGTTTTTAATTCAATATTTTTTAAAATAAGCAATAAGTTTCAACCATTTAGCTCCAAAATCTAATCAGTTCCATATTGAGTCATATCTGCTGTACATGCAAAATTTCAGCCCGAAATACGGTGGCTTTTGAAAGTTATGATGACCACAAAATTTGACCTCATATATACATACACATACTCACGCATGTAGACAGAAATTTTTTAAAACCAATATATTTCGAATCATCGACCTCAAAAAAATCGAAATGAGATAGCAAAAGGGTACTAATAATATGAAAAAATATAATATCCAAAAAACTGAAATTTAAAATTATGCAAAATGGAACAAAAAATAGAGCAAATGTAGAAAATTGATTTCTGATTTTTGGAAATTCTTATTAATTCTTATTGGTAATTAACAATAATGTGGCTTTCAAAATAATGAAGTTACTGAGTTTTAGACTTCTTGAATTAAAACTTTATTTATATATTTTATATATTTTTCTTCTGAACTTCGTAACTTAAATAAAAATTAATACTATATTTAACATTCTGAATGATGATATACAGAACATTGAATGTTCTGATAACAGAAATCCACCCAAAAATAACGGGTAATGTAGAAGTAAATAATCGAGCACGGAAATGGATTTGTTGAAAACTATTTAGTTTTGTGGAAAATGCGTAAGATATTTATTTATTAACGATTAGAACTTTGCGTGATGTTTTTTTATTTTATATTTTAGTAGCTTGTGTAAAAAAATTAAGTTGTATTTTTTTCTTTTGAATTAATCAAAATTGAAAGTAAGATAAGATAAGATGAAATAAGATAAGATAAGGCTTTATTTTGAGTGATCAAAAAATAAATCAGCTACAAATACATATTTACAATCATCATCATTCGCAATAGTCCATATGTACAAGTTGTATATCGAAATACATGGTGTCAGTCTAATTACACGTGTATAAATACTGCTATCACAGTTCTTCGTATAATTACACATATATGCTAATATCATAGCTTATCCCATTTATTATTATACTTGTCAGTCGATTTAACGATCACTAGCAGTAGATACTATGTTTAATAAATACTAACATTAAAATTGTACGTGAAATCATGGGTTTGCCCGAAAACCCTACGTACCGTGGTCTTGAATTTCGTCAAAGAAGGCAAGCACTTTATTAGGCGAGTTCCAGAGACGTGCACCATATGAGCCCGAAAAGTGAACAGTCCCGTGTCGGTGTACAACGACGCTGGAACCGAGAGCTCCTTAGCACCCAACCTTATATTATTCTAATCGTTACGGCTGCAACATTGAGGTATATATATGTATATATAGAAAATGCACGAACAGAAAATATTTAGAAATATTTCAATTGTTATTTTTCTGAAAAAAAAAACATAATTACGTCATATTATTCTATGATATTTTATCTAATAAACGTTGAAAATTACGTTTTTATTTTTATTCAATGTCCTATAATAGTAAATGTGGAATATGAATACTTCCGATTTTGCAGTATTAAACAGAAGCCTATTTATTTTTGCTTAAATTTATAAGTATACAAATAATTATTAACAATGGTCAATATTTGTTAATGACTTTAATCATTTGTTGCATAAAATTTTCTCATTTTTCGAAAAGTATTATCGAATGTTACAAATTATTCATTTTTATTAAATTTAGTGAGAAGATTGAGTCTGCATCTGTAAAATTATGATTATTTCTTTGCAATTTTATTTTAATAAACTTATAAAAGATTTTGCCATATTTTTTGAAATATCAAAAGTTCTTGCGGCAGAAAAGTCTCGGCAAAAGTTGTTTAGTTAATACATAGGTTGACTTCGAAACTTGGCTCCATTACACAAAACATAGCACGCGTACGTTGCACACATGCGAGCATTCTATGCGTGCATTAACAACAACAAAAACTCAAAAGTACATTTTCTTTGTGCCTTAGGCAAGATAAAAAAATATGATACGAAAAAGTGCTTTTTCGCTTTGCATTTTAACGAGGGATCGTGTGCGCAGTTCAGGTGCATCAAGATATACCTACAAACGCATGCATGCATGTACGATATGCATATATTATACATACATGTGCGCGTGCAGTTATAAGTTTTAATATTCGACCCGTGAACGCGCGCGCGTGTTCAAATGCAAATTCGCGCAATCGCGGGGGCGAAGTGAAGAGAAAGGCTGAAAGAGAGAAAGAGAAAGAGAGAGAGAGAGAGAGAGAGAGAGAGATGAAAAAGGGGTCGCGTACGTAGGACTAAGCTCTCCGACGACGATAATTTATTGGAGGCGACAGTTTGCGATTTAACCTTGAGAGGGCTGGGACATTACGACATGTAGGTGGCGCGTGTTTACGCGCGCTCCAGTTATATATCGAGCCTTTTTTTCGTTCGTTGGATATGTGTGTGTGCGAAACCTTATATCGTTGCGGTCGACTTTTTGCGCGCTTCCTTTTTTGAGGACGGAGGGGCGGAGATGTAAAATGAATTTCACGCGGTGTATGCGATTGTGAAAACATAGCCCGGAACAAGCGGCGCTGTTGTCGTTTAAGTTTGGTCGCAGATTGGGGCTTACATGTTTTTTCTCTTTGTTCTCTAAATAATCTGTATGGGTATCTTTATTTTTTGCTTTGACTTGGTAATTAAATGTAAGATGAAATTAAAAGATGATGTACATACTTTTAATTTATTTGCTACATGTGATACATACTAGTTATCGCGAAAGTAATGATGAAAAGTGGTCATTATCATTTAACAATTTTTATATAGAAGTTATAATATACGAATCCGTTGCTAGAAGAAAATGAACACCCTTGAACCATATGGAGTCCTACATGTGGATTGTACGGGATTCATGTAAAATTCATGCAGAATCAATGTAAGACGCAGGGAATAACAGGGAGTATTTCAATGTTGTGTAGAGCCACATGGAAATACAAATTTACGATTTGATTATCAGGATCCCACGTGGAATCCAAGAATAACTTACATGTCTCTCAATAATCCTAAACGGGCCGTCGTTACCACCCCATGGTTTCCACGTGAAACCGTGAAAAACATTTTGTATGTTTTGAATTCCATACAAGTTCCACATATGTTTCACATGGATTTAGCATAGGTCTCACATGGATCCCATGTGGTCTTCATCAATATGTGGGATACGACATAGTTCACATATGGTTACCATTTGAATGTGGGATACGACATAGTTCACATATGGTTACCATTTGATTCCCACGTGAGAATGTTCACTAGGATAATAAACGTGATTTAGTTATTAACTTGACACTTGATCAGAAATATCATCCTGATCAAGAAACACGTTAAAGTTAACAAGAACCTGATAGAACTTATATAGATGTAGTAAAAATCAGTAGAATTTAACAATTATGCATTCGGAATAAGCATTAAAATTTACCAAGTCAACATTTCAACACTGCATCCAGCATTCATCAATCGTTGTTCACTACCCCAGTCAACTGCATATACGACACTTACGACAATATCTTGCGACATCTACATCACTTATTGCACCATGGTCTTGAGAATGAATGATTGTCTAAAAACTCCTAATCTCGCATTACTCAAAACCACCTTCTTAACTCAATCGATAATTACCTTTCAGGGCACGGACTTGGAATGCAGAGGCAAAGGGCATCGGGCGTCGAACCCCATAAGCAGCAGCAGCAGCAACAGCAGCAGGCTCGAGAGACAAAGAGCGGCGTGGGCCCCGGAGGCGGCGGCGGAGGCTGCAGCAGCAGGGACGAAACGAGCGGCGGCGCCCCAGAGCGGTGAGCTGCAGCGACGCGACGGGGCGAGCTGCAGCAGCAGCGGCTAGTAGCGAGCCTCGCCTCTGCCAGCGTCGACGAACAACAGAACAGGTGAGAGATTTGATGATTTTGTGTGTTGTTTGTTTTGAAGAGGAATGACGAGTGGGGGCTTCAATATTTAGGAAGAAGAATGCGAGTGACGACATACTAGATGGGTTATATCTTCTACACTTGAGAGACAGTGATTTTTGACAAACGTGTTTGAATTTCATCTACAAAATATATATTTACATATACATCATATATATATATATATATATATATATATATATATATATATATATATTTTGTGGGCTAAATTCAAACACTTTTGAATCTGTGTAAGGATGACTCTCCAATAGGTGTCATCGTGCAGTTGGCCGTGTCGCTGTGTGCATGTCGTTGTGTGCACGGGAAAGAAGAGAGGGGACGCTGCCAACTTATATGCGGTTGACGTATAAGCGAGACATATTATTGTTATGTTACTCTTCGTTTCGGAGCAACGAAAAGTGAATTTTGCAGTTGGCAGCGTCCCCCTCTCTTATTTCCGTGCACACAACGACATACACACAGCGACACGGCCAACTGCACGATGATACCTATTGGAGAGTCACCCTAATAATGTAATTTTATTGTCAGTATTCAAAGTCACAAAGCCTTCTCTACGAAGAAGCAACAGAATTTTTTGAACGAGTATTAATTGTTTAGAATGATTAAAGAGATTGTATTTTGTTTCTTATCACTTGTATCTCTCATATTCAACCCTTAAGCAATCGTTGGTATGTTAGTCTGCAAGTTTGGTTAAGAATTAAACCGCAGTTCACTGAACCACTCGTTTTTAGGTCAGATGTATAAGGATGATGTGGTCGTAGTCCTTTGTTGATTATCCCTTGGAAGAATTTACTCTCGGCAAAATACTGTTCAAGTATTAGTTGCCGACACTACCAGTACTTGCAAATGTTAGAGGTCCAGTACTGAGATGTAACGGGGATGATAAGAACGGACCAGTACAACACTTCTCTTCTTGATATATTCAAAATTGTACAAAAAATATAAATTTTTAGGCACACGCGAGACACTTCACTCAAAGTGATTACTACAGATTACTATCGCGCGGCCGAAAATTTTACGTAAGCTTAGTAATCGTAAATTAAATTAATATTTTATTAAAAACCAGCCTAACAAGTAGGTTAAGTTACGCTTGACGATTACGCGATGTTTTGTTTTCTTTCAATATCGACAAAAAGTATTGTACCGACTCTGAGGCGTTTTTCAGGCCAACGTCGATTCTTTTTACTGGCCCATTCATCAAAACGATATAATCCCTTTATTGGTTCAGCACCGAAAAATAATTTACTGGCATAAAATATTCAGCCAGAATCGGCCCGAACTATCACTGCTGGAAAATTCTTTCTTGGGATTAGTTGCTTTACATAACTCTATTATCTTAGAGAAGATTGCCTCATCAGCTTCTCTTGCAGAGTTCCGAAATTCAAGACTCTTTATTCCGTGGCGCATCTCGCTTATTTACTCACGTGATCACTATGCTTAGGGCATCACCACCTAGCGGCAGCGCGTAAAACTACATTTTTTGACTGAACAACGGTGAAACTAGTAACTAAAATATATCCATTATACTATCCTTATCCCGTTTGGAAAAATACCGTTCATGTGATCGATACAAAAATGGTAGCGTAACAATGTTCCTCTATCATTCTAAAAAGCGCGTGAAATTTTGCTCTACTCAGTATATATTTTAGCAGATTATAGAAGTTTAATATTCTCAATGCAAGACGTTTATTGACTTATTGACGTTTATTAAGTCCATTATCTTCCAGTTTCCAGTCAACGTCAACAATCACGTATACAAGACAAAAAAAAGAGTCTCATCAAACGCTTAATATATCGACAATGCAACAGGATTGTCAGTCCCAGAACAGTCGTCCACTGGCTTCGTTTAGCGAAAATCGACGAATAAAAAAGAACTAGAGACAGAGCCCAGATTGAATTCTCACCGTTCCCAAATTAACTTCGACTATAGCTATGGCTTGTCGATTCGCGCTGTGCATTTAGATGGTCTATAGGCCCGCGCCCGGGGGGCAACAGTTCGTCCATCAATCAGTGCCCCGCTCGCAAAATGAACCGACCATTTGCTGACTCTACCTTCTCTTTTTTCCACCACGGCGATGTAAATTCGAGCTGCGCAGAGCAACGGAGAGTTAGTTTTGGGATGCAGGCGAAAAAGAGCGCCAGTCAAGTGGAAGTCTTTGTTCCCAGCCGCAGCAAAAGAGCGAACGATTCTTGCTAAGTAAAGCGGCTTTTTTCAGTTTTAATTTGTACGGTTTTCAAATTCTATTCTCTTTGAATGTACACTTTTTTGGAGCGAAATAGCGACTTAGCTTTCAGTTTTGCGATTTGCATGCGGTATTTAAAAGTTTCTTTTGTCTCGCGTTTGAATGGAGGTTTGAATGGAAATATTGTTCAAAGCAAAAATGTCAGTTGAAAAGTAGGTTACTTGAAAGAGTCAAACGATGATGGAGTTGTCAAAGAAGACGACGAAAGAAAATGCGGACTCGCTCTGTTGTTCCGAACGACAATTCTACGTGTAGGTATCGCACTCAAGGAAAGTGCAGGCAATGAAATTGTATAAAAACGTAACTATTTATGTGAATCTATTACAAAGAAATAGTACAAAGATTGAATGTTATTACTTATGCGTTCGAATAATGATTATTAAAATTCTACTGCAAAAATAATTTTTTTTGGGTGATATGATGGCGCTGCATTCAATTTCTCGGCAATTATTGTAATTTTGTAGTCATCCAGGAGGTACAAAATAAAATTGTAGAGTATTCTTGAAACGTGTGTTATAGGCCACAAAGGCCTAAACATCATTGGAAATAAACCAAGTTATGAAAGTAGCAAGGTTCAAGTTTTTATTTTTGCAAAACATCGACTTTCACAGACAATAATTTGAGTTGGACAATAATTTTGATTATTGAGCCAAATCCTCCCAACGAACGCTTGGTAAATGTTCGAAGAATAAGACAGTCTACATGCACAGTCAAAATAGTACCGAAGGGTTAAAAATTGAATTTTCAACCGATCCACTTGAAGTTTTCAGGAAATCTTTGAAGAAGGTTTCTACTCTGCACAAGTGTAGAATAATACTTTTTTTATAAAATCCTAAAATTACATTTTCAAAGAAATCCAATTAATTATTTTGTTTGAATAAAAAGAAAATTGACACCCAAAAGTAAATACATTTAATTCTTGATATTACAATTACAATACAAAAGAACAGTATTTAATCATTTTCACTTTTTTAGAATTTAACCAAAGCTTGTCTCATGAAAGAAAAATAAGAACTGCCGCACTCAAGAGCAAATACGGGCTTGGCTTCATCCCCGCATTTAATTCCTCCGCGCGCACTTACTTCGCTTTTTCGCTTTCGCAGGATAGAAAAGGTGAGCGAGAAAGACGCTGGAAGCAGGAATACTCGCGCACGCGAGGAAGCTCCGCCAGAAAATTGAAAAGCAGCCAAGTGGGTTTCCTCGGCCCGCGCGCGCGTTTCGCGTTCCGCCGATTTGTCCGTGAGTACGTGACTTTTGTGCGCTATAAGAGAGTGGGAGTGCGAGAGGGAGGCCAATTTTTTCTCGCTCAAAGACGGAATTTTTACGCCCGTGACACACTTTGACGGATAAAGAAGGCGCGAGGAATGTCTTTGTGCGGAGCCCACGATGATGTAGCGCAGGAATGGCGGAAGTGCAGAGGCAGGGCAAGTCTGTCTGTCGAGCGCGAGGAATTGCGGATGAGATTGTGGTTGGGAAATCGTTGGGATTGATCGATTGATGTATTTACGAGTGAGAATGGAGGAAGAGAAAAACAATTTTGAAGATTTTCGGAAAACAGTTATAAAATAGATCCGCTTAAGTTATTTTACAGTTACTTGTAGTTATTTGTAGCTATTTGCTTTTATAAAGCTATACCATTATAAAGCTTATCTATCTCAAACATTGCCAAATTTAACTTAACCTTACCAAACCATCTCATAGTTCCTCAAGAAGTTACTAAACATTATTAAACGTTAATAAAAGTTACTAAAATATACTTAAATCTACAAAAATTTACTAAAATCTATAAAGAGTATCTGAAGATTACTAAAATATACTTAAATCTATCAAAATTTACTAAAATCTATAAAGAGTAACTAAAGATTACTGAAGATTACTAAGAGCTACTAAGGACTACTAAAGATTACTAAAAGATACTATAGGTCACAAAAAGTTACTAAAAGCAACTAAAAGCTACTAAAATTACTAAAAATCGCTAAGAGTTACTATGAGGTACCAAAAACCGTCAAGAGTTACTGAGTTATTGTGGACTTCCTTGGGTTACTAAGAGATACAAAGCGTTACTAAAAATTGCTAAATTTATTATAAAGCTACTCAAAGTTACTCAAAGTTACTCAAAGTTACTCAAAGTTACTCAAAGTTACTCAATGTTACTCAAAGTTACTAAATATTTTAATAAATTTAACTTATTAGGAGAGTTTTATAGCTTAGGATCATAGATCTTTATGTGTCTTCTGGTATATAGTAATAACGACTTTGAATAGTAAGAGTGACTAACAGGGTCCTAATATTGAGATACAGCTAAAAATATTAGTATTACTCATGTACGCAATGTTCAAAATATTGTACATATAAATATACCATCGTTGTTAGTGTTTTCAACTGTATCTTGAGAATAGAATCACATTATCAACTCTTACTAGATAAAGTCGTGATTGCTCGGGACTGAAAGATATGCCCCAAAGCCTTATTAAAATCCGTTATTCAGAGGTCTGATACTCTTATAATTAATTATATACAAAGGTATGAAAAATTGGACAAAGTTTTATTTAATCTGTCGAAGACAAGCAAGGTTACGCAATTTCGAGTTAACGTTTAAGATGCGAAAGGATTTTTAAAAGCTAAGGAAATTTTCCAATTCTCCAATTTTGGTCAACTTTGGCAGGTTCTGGCAAGCTTTAGCAAGGTTTCCTAAATAAAAAATGTTGTGTACACTTAAGTAGTATTCTCTTGATTTCAATCGAGTCTCGTACTTTCCAGACTATCCTAAAATTTCCTCGAACACAATAGAGTCGAAATGTTGACGCGCGCGTAAAACCAACAGCTAATCTTCCTCAAAAGCAATAATATAAGGCCCTCGTGAGATGTCATATCCGCCAACACCGCCGGGAGCTAGCAAATGTAGAGTGTTAGAAAGCGTTCCGCGCGATCGACGTATACGGGAGGAACGTGCTCGAAATATTTTTAGCCTTCGCGCGAGGGATGCAGGGACCGTGAGTGTCTTTTCTTTTGTGTCGTTCTTTGCTTTCGGGGAAGAGCGTTTCGAATTAAATCCGCGAATTCGAATGGCGCGGAGATATATGTGTACAAGGTGAAAATACAGATGCTATTGCATTTCTTTATTCGTTCTGCTAATGATTAACATCGATGAGTATAGCCTCAAAATGTGTTAAATAAGTGTTATAACTTGAATGAAATCAACGCTTAAATATCGTTAGAATCAACTTTCTTCAGAAGCAATGACTGAACATAACCTCAAATGGTCAATAGAAACTCTACATATAAGTTTTAGTTCTTTTTTAGTCTACAACGTCCTTTATGGATAATTATGGGTAAAATTATGGCTCTGTTCCGTAGATTCTGCATTATATTTCTCTCAACACTATATCTACACTCGATCCTACCAGATTTACATTTCAACGCATCCTAAACACACGCTACGCGCGCTAATAGTTCAACCATAACCGCGACTATCGCGCGCGCGTTATTGCAAACAAACAAAATCGCCACTTCCAACTAACCGCATATTTACAATCAAAATAAACATATGCAGCGAGCGATCGCTCAGAGGCTGTATACTCGCTCGCTTACACAAATAATCGGATAAATAACGCATCGATAATTGCGAAATAAAAGGCCGCGTTCCGCGCGCAACCTTCATCGCTTTCCCTCGCTCCGCTTCGATAAACATATTACGTTCATGCGAGTTAGCTGCGCGCGGCGCGTCCTTCTAGCTCTCGTTTTATCCGTTGCTATATACCGCGATTGCCCGGAGCCGCACTTTCATCGATCCTGCAGCAGCGCGTGCCTCGCCCCCTGACGATAGCGCGCTCGCTCTTGTGCGCCGGGGAGTTCAAGGGAGATTTTCTAGATTTTTCTTCTCCTTTTTAAAGGTGAGAGGTTAAAAGGCCATTTTGGAATTGAGAGTGATCAGTGATTTAGTGAGTGGGATATGCGAGGAACTGATCGAATATGAGAGTGAGTGACTGTGGCATGTGGGTGTATCAGATTGTACATGAGTAAAAGTGATTACGCGAATGCAAGAACGAGGGCGTGTGTAAGTGTATGATTGAGTGAGTGCATGAGTTTGAACGGGAGGAAGCTAGTAAGTGAGTGTGTGCGCGAATGGTTGTATGAGTGAGTCAATGCGTATATGATTGAGTGAGAGCGTGCGTGAATGATAGAGGAACAGAGTATGAAAGTGAGAGAGAAAAAGAGAGCGAAATATAATATGAGAGAGTGTGAGAGTATTCAGAGAACTATCTATGCATCCCATTATCCACACACTCTACTATCCACGTACTTTACTATTCACACACGTCTTCTAAAAAAATGAGGTTTTTTTTGGAAAAAAAATATGGAAAAGTGACGTAATTGAAAAGTCTTATCTACATAAAAAATTATCGAAATTCTGAATTAAGGTAGGACTATGGTGAAAAGACAAACTTTTTATATTGTTCAGTCTTATGAGCTTAAATTTTGAAGGCATATGTAGGATGATATTAATAGATTCTATATCAATTTTTAGCTCAAGATATCGATTATTTGCAGAGTTATGGATAAAATAAGATTTTTTTAAACGTAAATAACCAATTTCTTTATTGATCAACAAAATAAACTGTTGACAGAATGTCAAAAACCGTCTTCTGCTTCCTCAAAACAATTTAGTTTTCATTGGACTTATGAAAATGCCTAAAAAACCACGTTTTTTTTATAGTGACTGATGGATAAAATGAGATAAGAAAAAAGTTTAAATGTAGTCAACAATATACGTTCTACATATACTAAGATATATTTTCTGAAAGTTTCAAAACGATTCATAAAAATCTAATGGTCAGCTACTTTTTAAAGTTAGGAAAATTAGTTTTTGTATGTTATCTAATGTAAATTGTTTTACTTACATGCGTATAACTTCGTTAAAATACCAAGTTTTGATATTTAATAAGTTTCAAACATTCTTACCATTACAAAGATTAAAAAAATTAAATAAATTTTTTTTTTATATTTTGGCCTGAAAAATTAGAGTCTTACCTTAAAGCGATTGCAACTTTTGCAGATTTGGGGTTTCCTAACTACAAGTGTATTTTTTAATAGATTCACGGATATTATGATTTTTTATTAAAAATATGATAAACTACCCAATAGATAAATGGTTAACGATTTTCACACTTTATATATCAGATTTTTGTATGATAATATCGTTTGCTTAAAAAAATTTGACACTTCTCGAATGTAAGAAACTTCAATTTATCAGTAAAAATACATTAGAAGTGTTAGAAGATTTTGTTTAATTAGACATTACAAAAATAGTGCAAAGAGCTCATATATCCCAGTAGATAGACGATTGCCAATGTCTGTTTACTTTGTTAGTCTATCTATATGGTTTTTAGGTTATACATAGCGAAGACCCAATAGATAGACGATATTTTCGAGTATACTGTATTGTAATAAAAAGAACATTTCGTTGATAAATATCATATTTAATCTAATCAAAACAAGCTTTTATGCAATTAGAATTTGAAATTATGCTTGAAAAGTCATTGGTTTCATAGATATAATAATATTTATAAACCGTCTATCTACTGGGCAGACTGCCGTAATTAGATAATAAATCAAGTGAGAAAACGTGTTAAAATTTCATGCGATTTTTTACATTATTTTACAACTGAAAATCATTTTTATTTTTTAAGTGAGGACTCTTTGATTCACGTATTTGGATATAAAATCATCAGTTAATCTTCTCTTCTTAATGTATTATTTAATACTTACGTTAAAACTGCACAACATGATTATATCAATCATCTGCTATATATTATAAGAAATGCGTATAAAAATAATGTGTACAAAAATATATTAATATCTATTCCCTCTATTTCATATGGACGTAGAGATGGCTGACATTAAATTATAGCGCACGTAGCACGCCTGACATGCCTAGTCATTATTAAAAATACCCCGGACCCCCCATCCCCTAACCTTAAAAGTACCATGAACCGTGAAAAAAGAAACTACGCCCCGATCTCGCGTCTCGTCACGGGCGCTGAATCTTTAACTCCCCCCACGCGATACACATACATCATTGGTTTTCTCGTCGAGCCGTGCCGCGGTCGCGGTCGAGTGCAGCGCAGCATCAGGGAGCGGTTAGAGAGAAGAGAGAGAGAGAGACAGAGAAAGAAGCTGTGGCCTACTTCGCGCGCGACCCAATTCGATCCGCCGCGGCGTTCCTTCTGTTCCAGAGCGCGAGCCGCGCTCGCGATCGTTCCTCTCTCCTTGTATCCGCCACTTCGCTTTGTCGCGCTGTATAGGTAGTTCCTCGTCCTCATGTGGCAGCAGAAGCAGGGGACTTTTCATCTTGTTTTTTTTAAATAAAAGAGAGAAAACGGTCACGCGTCGAGGAGCTTCTGTAAGATGTGAGTGTGCGTGTGTGTGTGTGTGTGTGTGTGTGTGAAAGAGAGAGAGAGAGAGAGGTAGAGTTCTTTTGAAATTGAATAGTAGAGATGTGAGAATGAAGGGGGGGTATACTTATATCGGTGCAAATTACTTTTATCGTTCCCTACTGATAAGTCACATGTAGGAAATATATGGGATCTCACATGGAAGTCACGATGAATGAAATGAAAATCTTCATTTTGGATTTTACTTTTAAAATATAGAGCCAATTCTGATGCGTACGTACTTCACTGTTTTCGCTCACAAATCATGTTTAATGCGGACAAGCAGATATCCTGCTGGAAAACCATATGACTCTGTTACGAATATCCAGCTGGAATTCCACTCGGATTCCAGCTGAGTTAAATGGAATCCATTTGGATTTGACTGCTAATACGAATGAAATTTCAGGTAGATATCTAATCAGATCGAAGTCGAGTTTCAGCTAGAAGTCTAGGAGTGTCTTTTCATTGAATTGTTTGCTCGATTTTCAAAGTATCACTTTTTTGCATAAAATGTTTGCTCGTACGGATGTCATCATCCAGATGATGGTAGCACCATTTTGAAAATCTAGCAGAAAATCCAGCAAATAGAATTAAATTTTATACTTAGGATGATTGCACCAGTATGTGAACACACACTACTAAAAGAATATTTTGTTTAACAAAATGTTGCATCAAACACTTCTTTATAACTCTGAAATATAACAACTTGCTTTCTCTGATCTTAAAACGTTAAACAATCTATCTTTTAACTATTTAAACATTTATTTTTTAGAATTAACTAAAATTTCCATAAATTTTGATGTTATAACAATTGGCAATTTAGAACGTACTATAAAGTGATAAAATCCTTGAATTAAAAGACAAATAAAACAAAAAACCACGTCAAAACATCGAAACTCGCAAAAAATGCTTACATGCACAACACCCTAGACCGAAATATTGCGCCGTATTAAAAAGTTGGCCCCGAGAAAAATGACGACGACACCGCCTCGGCCCGTCGTATATTCCACGAGGCGCGCAAGCGTCTCAAAATACACGCAAAATTGCCCGAGAGAAAAGAGCCTTTTATCATTATGACAGAGGAAACGCCAGCTCGCTGGCGCTCGCGTTTTTGCATTTACGAGCCTCCTGGGACTGACATCTTTATATTATTCGAGCGGAGGTGGCATGTGGGACGTTGAACGTGCGCGAGGCTCGATCGTTCCTGTTTTAAAAAGGTCCGCGGCCGTTGCGTTGTGAGTCTTGGAAGTAGTCCAATGGCCTTGCGAGGTTAGTTTTTCTTTTTTTTGGGGAGGTGTTATTTAGTTGGTGTGTTTGTTCTTGTGGAGGATGGTTGTGGCGTTGCATGATATTTTGGACTTTCAAGAATTCTTTAGAAGTGCTGGGGTTGCTTGGGTTTTAAATTAAGGTGATGTTAAACCCCATGTTATTGGTAAATACGGAGAACTTTCTACCACTTTCTAGATTGATTTTTCAATTTAAAAAACATATCTCTATGAAAGGTTGTTCCTTTTGGTTGGAACAACAACTTTCCATAGAGATATTTACTCAAAATTGAGAATGAAATGAGAAAAGTGGATCCTCGTATTTGTCGGTGACAGGTGGCTTTAGCATCACCTTAACAGTGTATACAGGTATGCTTATAGTAACTTACGACATACGAGCGTTTAAGCACAACCTTTATCACAAAATCTTTTTATATAATTTCAGCGCAAAAAAATAACAAAATTAATTTTGTTTCTTTATAAAATACCTCAATACTTTTTGCAAAAAGGGCTACATTCTTCAAATTCGTGTTTTTTTCTTAAAAATAGTTTCACGCATACTTTATGAATGTGTTTATATTTTATATATCTTCAAAACAAAACTAACGAAATATTTACTAGGAATATTTATGAACATTATTACTTAATATTATATATTCACATTGCTCCAAAATGTAATCAAATCGAGCGTGTAATATGCTCCTCTTCAAGAGTTATGATGGACACAAAATTTGGCTTCCAACATACGTACATTATACGCATACATAGGTACATGTATAAATACAAAAATCTACTATATTTGATATACAATAAATATAATTATGATTCTATTTTGTTTGTTAAATGAGCAACACACAATTAAGATGTTGCATAACAATAAAAAATTTACTTTTCTTGTCGAATAGATAGAATAACGAAAAATATGTTACTTGAAAATGTAAACGCAAATCCGAATGGACATATTCGAAGTTTGTTATTCTTACAAACAAATTACAATAAATGTATAAGAATTTAAAAATAAAATATATAGTTTTAAATTACCAAACAGATTTTAATAAACAAAAAGTAGTAAAAATTTTCTGAATTCGAAATAAATTTTTTGTTTAATTTTTGAAAAGATTAGAAAAGTATATTTAATTTAAAAAATATTTATTATACAATAATTAATTTTTTTTTTTCGGAGATTTTGTGTATCTTGTAGTTTAGATATTTATAGTACATACCTTATATCATGTGTCTTCCTGATTAATAAAAATTTGTTAAGTGGTTTTATAAAATCTAGAGTGTAAAAAACTGTAATAACGAATTAACATCATATATTAAGAAAAGTAAAAGCCGAAGGTTGTACGCAACATTTTAAAACTCCATAGTTAAAATTACGTTTATCGCCAATATTTCAACATACTTTCAAAAAATTGTTCGAATTCCCTAGTTGGAACGCTCCTTATTACGATATTTCACGCGTAACGAGCTCAGATACGGTTTCTCGATACGGTCCACTCCTGCTGTTCTCGAGCGCGCTTTAAATTGTCAACAATCTGAGAACGAAATCTGAACGCGCGCGTTATAGTCCGGAAAAATTCCTGCTCGGGTACGCTACACTCGTACGTGTTTTCGCGAGGAAACATTTGCATACACGGACCGAATGAACACTGAGGAGAAAACATCGCATTACATGGAAGAATATACAAAAGCAGACGCGTGTGCGCAAGCGGTATTCGGCAGAAAAGTTCGATATCCGCTACAGCGCTCCGGAATCTGGAATGAAGTGGAAGAGTGCCGGATATGGTCAGACGTATAGGGGCAAGTGTATGGTGTACTACATTCGGAATATAATTAGCGTGAATACTCGGCATTTCTCGTAACTTTCATATTTGTGGATGTACAACTCGTGTTTACGTGTATTTGAAATCTTACAAATGAATTTTTTATAATTTTGTACTTTTATTATGCAACAAGTTTCTTTTTTAAATATTAGAAACTTTCTATTGGGTGTTATGAATTTAAATATGCTGCTCCAAAAGTTTTCGGGTCAAGTTTTATATATAGAATTTTTAGGGTAAAGCATTCTGTGCTGTCTGATAAAAAAAATATCAAAATTCGTTTTATTTTGTATATTTGTATATTTGAGATTATATCATTTTTTTACAAATTCGTTTTACACTGTATATTTTGAAAATGAATCGGGGATATTTATTTTATAAATTCACTTTGAATGTAGCTTCATCAATTTACATTTTCTGGTAAATGAAAACATTATTTATTGAAATAAAAATACTCAGAACAAGTTATTTTTATATAAAATAAACAATTTTTAAAACTTTTCATTTGTGGTGTACTTAAATTAATGCCTAACGATTTCTATTATTATAAATCAATGTTGATTAATCGAATAGCATGAGTTCAATACAATTCAAATAACATTTTACCACAGAGATAAAACAGATTAAAAAGAAAACTCAAGCGTATAAATTGTAAATCTCCTTGAAAGATCAAAGTGTCAATGCAATCCCCAGCGTTTCTTCTTTCCGGTATCCAATAAAGCTTCGTCCGCTAATCTTCCGATTCCGCTATCAGCTTCGCAATCTTATCAAACATTCCGTTTAAGAAAACTTACATCGATTCCGGGACGATCGCCTCCTCAATAAACGGCTCACCGATTAGCTTCCAGATTCGATTCGCCTCTCTCACATATACGAAGCATGTGTACACACATACACGCGCGCGTGACTCCTGACTCGCGATCGATTTTGCGGCGGTCATTAATCCACGTCGAGAGTTTTGTGCCGCGCGTTTCGCCTTTTTCGCGCGAAGGCTTCCAGACTGTGTGTACAGTGTACAGTTCGATGCTCTGATTTTTCGAGAGACGAGAAGCGCGAGGCTTGGAAGCATCGGGTGAAGTCGAACGGAATGCCTCGTTTTAGGATGATTTATGCGGTACTGGATCGATTGTGAATGGGGGTAAACGAGATTTTTGTGTAGATGTAACTAGGAGTTTCATGCTGAATTTTTAAGGGCATAACAAATATGTCTATGTGTATATATACTTGTTTATATACTTAAAATTCAGCCCGAAACTCTTAGTTACATCTATATAAGGATATTATTATACTCGTTTAAATAAAATTCGGAGAAAGCTATAAATTACAAGATAAAAATTGTATGTAGGTAAATGTTTATCTAGATGGTACCTTATCTAAAAACAAATATTTAATTAAAATACAGAGCAAAATTAAAAGTAAGTGTGTATATAAATAAATACATACTAAAATGATAAAGACATTTTTTTTCATCTATAAGACTCATTTGTCTGTATCATGTATCTAGATTATGTGTTACATAGATGCTTCGTCATCTATATAACACTTTAATATCTCTTTTTTTACAACATCGTTCAAAAGAGACTTTAAAATATTTTTGAAACTTTTTAGATACTTTAGTAAGAAGATAATCAATTTATTGTTTCAGCTCATGAAAAAATCACGTTTTTAAACAGTTTCTATCAAGAACTCGTTAATTCTCTAATTTTCAGAATTAGGTCAGTTTATTGTCCCGATTTTGTAAAATGAAATACTGTTTAGGTTTGCTTGCATAATTATGTCTAATGCTAAAATTATGATATAGCAAAGAGAATTGACATTTATTATTTGTTATATTAATGTACAACGAAATAGTCCTTTGCTTGAATTTCATAAAGGACTCACTCTCAAAAAGCTCAGTTTCGAAAGCTGAAATTAAACGGGGTTTTGGAGCGTGCATTTTATACTAATGAGGCGTATATACTTTGAAAGTAACACCGAGGATCTCGAAAAATATAGAATAAAATATCAAATTCTCATCTCCCAGTTAGGTAAGGTTAAAAACTAAAAGTCTATGTATTCAAATTCTGAGAAAATTGTTTTTATTTTTATTGTCTGAATTTATTAATTATTAGTATGTTATTAATGTAGTTTTTGTATTGAGCTATAGTGATTAATGTATCAAAAAAATCAAAAGTGAAAAATTACAATTATATAATGTAGAAAAAAACTAACACCCACATTTATATTGATATTGTACTTTAGAAAAAAAATTTTGCATATAAATCAAAAATAAATGCAGATGGATTATTTAATGTTTATGTAATATTTGTATTTATAAGTAAATGTAATTTTGCAATCTCTTTAATTTATGACAATATTTTATATTATATAAATCACTATAAAATGAAAAAGTAAATAAGGACAAAAATACAGGATTTTAAATAAATAATTTATAAATTTCATTAGAATTATTTTAATAAAAATAATTAATACATATATATATACATATATATATATATATATATATATATATATATATATATATATATATATATATATATATATATATATATATATATATATATATATATATATATATATATATATATGAGTACTACATGTTGATCGTCTAAAATGATCTTTTCAAAAACATTCGAAACACTAACTTATTCATTTCACTTTCCGTCGCAGTCTCGTCAGAAATCATAAAAACGCTTCAAATCTCGCTTCTGAGGCGACGTCATCTTCCTCCTTTCCTCTCCCTCATCTCGTACGAGAACAACATTTTTCGGCTACATAGGAGCCAGAATTTCACCCCGCGCGGTGGAATATCGGCGTGAGCGCGCGCGAACGCGACCTACATTTTCCAGTTTTGCGGATGGATCCCAGAATCCAGAAAATTTCGTTTGCCAGGCTGAAATATGCATCGCTTAGGTGCTTTGAAATTGACGCTCGAATGCTTGGCAAAGGGGCTCCACGATCGTTTCCCGTCATTTTTTTTCTCCTTTTTTTTCATAAACTTGATTCTTTTTGCTCGGGTTTTCCGTAGATCCAAAAAAATTTTTTGCTAACATGGCTTTTAACCAGCAACAGATTCTGATCCAACTTACTTAGTAAACTTATTGAATTTTTGCAGTATTTTCAAAATTAAAGTAAATATGGTGTATTATGAAGAGCTTTAACGTTATAAGGTAGCTAAAATATCCTGATTAACATCGTGATATCTTCTGAAATTTTGGAATATATTTTATTGACATATGATATGAGTGTCTCAACTTTTTTTTAAATAGGCTCTTGTTCTGATCAGAACTTTTCAATTCTTATAACGCTAGAAAAATGATCTTAAAGAAAATAAAAATAGATGGAAAGAGCTTTAACTTTATCTTTGTTTCATATAAAAATATTTAAGTATTCTAAAGAGATGAATATTTGAAGGTGGTGAAGATAAATGCATGAAAATAACCGAATTTAAGAGTTGAGAATCTTTAAATTTTCATGCATTTTCCATCATCATATTCAAATGTTCATAGTTTTGGAATAAATTAATATCTTTTTATAAAAATGGAAGCTTTTCATGTTTACTTTTACTTCCTTTTTGGTTACATTCCTAGCGTTAAAAGTGGAAGATTTATAGGTTGATTTTTCATTGAAACAAATAATGCACATTTTGGGACAATAAAACACATGCCAAATTTTTAGTCAGGACTCACATGTTTGACACTCCTTGTTAAATTCTCTCTCTATCCAAATTATCAGTACCTCGCATAAATATAAAAAGAAGTTAAGCCCCCAATATTCAAAATATCCATTGCAAATTCGCCAAGCTCGCTTCATACAGAAAGAGCATTTTACATAAAATGTAAATAGTAATAGCAAGCACATCCAGAGCTTCCTATAACTATGTAACGAATTAGTGCGCTTATAAACCAGTAGTAGCATTTGGTACTGACTGAATATTGTTGAGCTCATCCGCATTATATTTCAATTACGGCTTGTGCATGTCTTGATTAATGCCCAGTGAATTTCAGAAATTCATACAGTTATACTGCGCGATGTAAATTGAATGAAGCTACTTCGACGGTTATTGACATAATTAGTTTCAATCGAAAATTTCCGAAATTCGCAAAATTATAATGTAGTAGTGGAATTTTGGGGTGTGTAATCCTGTTTTAACTATAAAGCCGGAATGCTTTTGTCATGTATTATAATGCAATTATGTTAATAATTATTAACGAGATAGTAATTGAACGTTTTCAGCCGGTTATGAACAAAATGTATATCTTTATAAAAAATACACGATACAATATACTGGCGGTTTAGAAAGATATATATATATAATATATATATATATATAAAATACTTTTTTAAGAATATCTCTGAATCTTTTGGAAAATATACTATATCTGAAATCGAAATGTCTAGATATAAAGATATATATAAACACGAAAAGATAATATTTATAATACGTAGATAGTTTAAAGTCAAATGCACTACTTTTCTTTAAGATACATTAGTATGTATATTTTTTGTGCCTTAGTGTTTTAAATAATTCTACGACTATTTAAATATTTATTGCAAAAGTATAGCGGTCGTTCATTTAGAAAAAAGATAGTTATTATATTTTATAGTATTATTATTATTGTATTCACGTATATAGATGCATAATCGCTTTTGCCACAAAACTTAAACAGCAAACCTTTGGAAATCCAGTTCCTAACTTAGAGCTTAATTCGTACTTCCTGTGTCGCTTTGTCGCATGAAACACGATTATCAGGGTTGCTAGCAAAAACGACAATGCGGGCGTTTCGAGAGACATATACTTCACACGCGAGTTACTCCTGATTATCTGTGTTTCCACGTGTGTATTACTCATAGTTCCCCGGGATATTCTACTCGAGTGCTCTACCATAAAAATGAAAACAAAGATATCATTATATCTGTATAAAGTATTAGTAAAACGTTTGAAATTTGACTAGTTTTTCACTTCGGAAAAACTGGCTTGTTGCTCTAATATATTTTTCACTCCATCGATTATCAACAATTTCCACAGGATAACATGTTGCTAAAAAATACCCCATCTTTAATCCAGTCAGATTGAATAATAAATTTATATAGTAACACATAAAGTGATTGTGATTTACGAGGTATAAGCAAAACCCGTGAGTATACAAACTCAAATAGTTTCTGACTGCGCATG
The DNA here is from genome assembly GCA_949152435.1 of Gastracanthus pulcherrimus. Classification (NCBI taxonomy): domain Eukaryota; kingdom Metazoa; phylum Arthropoda; class Insecta; order Hymenoptera; family Pteromalidae; genus Gastracanthus; species Gastracanthus pulcherrimus. The sequence goes on from OX424572.1 coordinate 41,831,692, forward strand.
GTACTCAAGTATAAAATAATGAATCGGTTACCAGTCACCTCAGTAATACTTAAGAATTATCAAAGTACATTAAAAGCATCACGGATACCTTCAATTCAAGAATAGGTTCTACGAATTTTAAACTAACTAACTAACATCCTAATATCCGTATGAGAAACCTATAGAGGCATATTTTCAAACACTCAGTAACCTAGAGAAACATGTTTCTAGTATCAACGAGAACGTATCCAATCTAGAGAATGCTTCTTTAAAATTTCATGGTGATATAAATGAAAAGGCTGCCAAAATTTGGAACAGAGTATTCAGTTCGAATAACATTATTATATATACGTTTCCTGAACGAGAATATTTCAATAATTTATTGACTGACATAATTCGCACAAAGGAGGCCTGTATCAGGGAACAATATTGTAGACATCTCTAAGGCATTTTATCATTGATTTAAATAATCATTTCTAAATGGCATTTCGAGACCATTCTACATAACATCAAGATTTAGAGAGGAAGTAGTGCTTATCATGAAGAATTGCGTAACCTACATATGTTACTACATCCACCGATAAAACCAAGGCTCGAAGAAAAATCTTTGCGGAAACTGAAAGATGATGCTGATAACTTCAAATTAGGAGAATAATTTTCGTTCTTAATAATGGATGCACAAATGTGTATAGCATTATTATGTACATACTACCAAAATGCTCATTTGTTTACATCAAAAAGGTAAATTACCTTCATTCTAACTTCAATCTCCGATTTAGGAATGCATTAGTACAACGCCAACCGCTGTGACAGATTCGAGGAGCCTCCAGCGTCTTTTAGCAAATGTCTAAAAGCATCAATTTTATCAATCACATTTTAAGTATCTACGGGATCACTGTTTTTGAGCACCGGTTTCAAGCCCTGATATTTACGAAGAATTTCTTTATGCCGATGAATTAGTTATCGCTAATGTTTTTAATATTCCTAAACTCAAATGAACGAACAATTACCATAGCAATAATAAATTAATTAGCGTTGAGCTTGTGGAAAGTGATACTAAGAACGACAAGAAACTTTGAGGACGCAATATCGTTCAAGTGAAAATAATAAATATATGTTTGTTTGAAATCATTTTTGCGAAGAGTAATCAGTAGAGGACCGGCGTTGGCGACTCTTTGACTGCAGTAGGGGAGAACGGGATTGGTGTGATCAGCGGGTCAGTCGAATCATTGAATTACAAGAAATTCTATAAGTTTCTTGAATGTTTCAAAGGCTTATATTTTTAAGTATGCAAGTTAAAACTTAATTAATGCTTAAAATCATGCAACGAAGGCATATCTGATGAATTATTCACAACGATAGGTTTCGCCTACTTGTCATCTAAGAAAAGTTTGCATTAAATCATTCTTACAATTTTATCATTTGAGTATATGAAAATTTTACTACCGTGCATGAAGAATCAAGCATTTAAACTTTTTAAATTCAAAAATTTTTATTTGCCTAATGATATTCATACATTTTTTAAATAATTTTGAAATCGTATGTCGAAATGGAATCCGTGTGATCAGCGTGTATTTAAATGGGAGAAACGCAAAAAGAGGTTAGGTTCGCAGTATATTTTTATAATATAATAAAACGTTAATAAAAGCATTGTTTCCACATAGTTGCACCAAAAAATAGATTCGTATACTTAAATTTAACTTTAAAAATATAAATTATAAGGATTTAATAGGTATTTGACATTATTTTTCGTGTTTTCCGCCCTGACGGATCAGTGTGATCAAAGAAACATTTTTTTATCGATTAAAAGGTACAAGATTTTGTAATTTTAATGAATAATAAATGATCAAATTTGTATGGCAAGTATTTGAACTTGATCTTAATCCCATAGACAACAACCAAACGTTAATATATTTTTTTATCTAGTAAGTTTGTCTTAAGTGATTACCACAATCCCACTCTCCCCTAAGTGTTGAGCAGTATCATTTAGAATCTCGTAGAGTATATATAGCTTGTTTCAATCAGTATTAACATCGGTAGTTCATCCGTAGCCACTGCATTTCACAGGAATACAATAATTATAGCAATTTAATAAATAGAATTTTAAAAGTGAAGAATAGGGTTTTGATTATTTTTCCTTTCTCTCGATAGGTTCTGCTTTAGGCAAAAACATTATGTGATTGATTGTAATTATCAGTTAAAAAATAAAAATTCGTCAAGTCGAAAACCAATAGAAATTCCATGCTTCAGGCACCAGCTCATCTGTTGATATTTTGTGCCTAATCAATTTTTTTGCAAAGAACAATTGCTTTATCCAATAAATACATTGCATAACATATATCTCATAACAATGAAATAACTTTTAGCTTTTCACTCTGAAAATCCACTGAGTTTCTACCTTAACACACGCATATATGCTACCACGAAGCACCGCTGAACTATCCTACAGGACACAAAGGATCGCATTATAGTCTCTCCCTGTCGTCCTCTCTCTCTCTCTCTCTCTCGCTCCCCGAGTATCATTTCCCGGAGATCCGGAACGTCATCGTCATCGTCGTCAACGTCGTCATCGTCGTCGTCGCAACAGCGTCTTTCCGCCTGCAATTTCCATCGCAGTCTCTATCTCTATCCTCCCTGCACCTAATTCCCCGGTCTCGCATTAGGCGTCCTCTCGCTTCTTGTCCTTATCCCGGGGCATTAGAGGAGCGTTATGCGGCGCCGGCCCACGGCCGATCGATCGCTCCGCCTGCGCATTCCGTATTCATGGAGATTTTCCTCGTAAATGCTTCGGTGTATTTTTTTTCTTGTTTATCTTTTTTATGGAGATTTTGTATTTAGTGGGTGAGCGATCGCGCTTAGTTGACTGGCTACTCGATCCCCGCTTAGAATGGAAATTTAGTAGGGAGGTGTGCGTCAGTGATTAGGTTGTGTGTGGAGGTGGGTTAACGATGGGATAGAGACTATAACGTTCTGCATTAATTGTGCTTCTCATGTGTTGCCGTTTAATTTCATTTAACGGTAGATACTCATGTATACATTTTAAGCTAAAAAATTATATATATTTTAGACAAGAGTACTTGACCGATTTGAAGAATAATTGTTGATTCTTTGTATCTATTTATAATTCGACTCGTTAGAATATGTTCCAAAATCCACAATTAAAAGATTTGTCAACAAAATGATCTTTTCTTTAATTTATTAAAACCAATTCACAATTTCTAATACATATATTTCTACTTGCCATAGAAAATATGTATAATATCTGTTCAGATCTCCAATACGTAAATGAGTCCAACTAGTATTAGTAAGGAAAGAGAATCCGCCCTTTTTTCCGTGGACACACCTAATTATTTTGCTTAGATCTATATATTAAAAAAAATTGTTTTCATGGCGTGATGTCTCACGCGATTCATTTTATTAAGGTTATTGAAAGCTACATAAACAATAAAACAATAAAATCCGATTCTTTAATATCTAGTGCATAAATATTAAACATATTTTCAACTCAATGTAACTGAATATAACAGTTCTCTAGTAAAGAAATTCCAAGAAATTCTTTTTCTTAGGATGCGGTAAGACTTTGGCTGCTATACGTACCAAAAATGACTTATAAATTATTCCCCTGGTGCTACACGACACGTATATGGCTCATAAATAAAATTAAAATATGCATTTATGAGTTTGAGCAAAAGTATTCTTAATTTATGCACTTTGAAAAAAACGATATATTGGAATTTAATCCATTGTAATTGTATAATAAGCGTCAATTAAAATGCCAATAAGAAATTACAGTATAAATACCAATAACCGTGTGGGAATGAAAATACTTATACATTGTCATCAATCAGGGAAAGTGTAAATTTGAAAAATAAGAAAGTATATATTGCAATTATAATCGTGTATTATGTCTCGATCAAATAAACAGAACAATCCACCGGAACAAAAAGATATGCACGTCAACACGTTGCATCGTATTTATCAACATTACGTTCAAAAACTCCGCACATTAAATCACTTTACGCCGTGCCCGTGCGTAGAAACACACATTATACGCGATCCACCTCGATCGCGATTCACCACCCAAAGACCCCGCGGAAGCGTATAATTCCTGTAAATCAATGGAATTCATTTCCTCATTGTCAAGACAAATAGTCAGGCGGTTAGCTTTCAAGGCTCCTCCTCCGCTGTAAGTACGTTATTTATGAATGAAAGTGCCGCGGCGCACGAACTAAACTCGACGATAATAATCGTCGTCCGCGTTGTTGTTGTTGTTATATAAGGTGCACACAGAAAACCACGCGAGAATCCGCGTGGTGATGTAGTGCGTACTTATGAAGGTAAATGATTCTTTTTAGATTGATGGGATTTTTTCGTTTTCTCGATGGCATAGCGTGGTGTGCTTCTTTTAAAAAAGAATATTGTTGCCGTGTGAGAGAATGGTGCGTATTAATTAAAAGACCCGAAGGTAGTTTAATTATACCTATTCTACTGAAGTAGACGATGAAAATTCTTCAGATGGAATTTGGTAAACACGGAGAGAAATAAAATGTAAAATGTGCTAAAGCGCACGTTGATTATACTGTAGATAAAAGGCTGTTTATTAGATTTTTTTATATGTAAGCTGTAAAAGATTAAAAATATAAAGGACTTTTTATGTTTATAGGTTTATAAATGACACTTTTCGTTGTTTTCTCTATGTGCTTTATAAATCTGGACAAGCTATAACTAACATCGTATGATCGTTCTTATTTTTTTCCATAGCATCAGTAGTACTTGAGGTACTCGAGTTCTGAAACTCAGATCACTTATTAACATTTTTAATCTATAATAATTATAATATGTTAAGAGTATCATAACATTGCCTATGCATTAATGTTTATGTTTATTATAAGTTATTATATATTTACGTAATTAAAGCATAAATATGTGATTTTGGTATTATTAATGTGCAAAAATGAGAACAAGACCTGTTTTACTCAACCTCATGTTTGTGTTAAGGGGTACACTTGCGGGACCCCTATAGTATAATCAACAGAATAAACATCTGATCGCAATTGTAGATTTCTTTCAAATCCTGAAATTATGTCAATGAAAACGAGCATTTCGTGGTACTTTAAAACAATTTTATCAAATTCAAACAGATATTTCTTCCATCCAGCATACATACAAAGCGAGATACAAAGTTTATAAGTACAATTTATTTTATGAGAATATTCAAATGAGGCTGAATTCAATTAAACAACAGCAGAAGATATGATGACATGAAGTACATATTAGTAAACACAATTTCTATTCCCTACGAAAGTCTAGATGTCTGGTGTCACCACAATTGCCCTATATAACTTTCAAACCAAAAATGTTCCAGTTATCAATCTACAAATACACGAGGCTGTGCTAGAATCAGCATAAGTAATTCTAAAAAATAATAAAGAAGTCAAGAACCTAGAACTATTCTCGCACTTCTAAGAGCGACTCGTTTAACCCTTTCAAAGGCAAATTTTTTTTTGAAATTTTCAAAAATTTTATCAAAAAAACTAGCGTGCGAAAAAATTTGAAAAAAATATATATTATAGAGCTAGGCACGGACTATAGATAAAAAAATTTCAGAGCTCTAGAGTTTTTCGTTCAAGAATAAACGATTTTTTACGAAGAAAAACGAGTTTTCTGTGATTCAATTGTTTATAACTATTTATAAATAAATAAATTTGCATACTTTTCTATACAAAACTTATAACTTCTCATCTCAAGAGTCCAAAAAGTACTCACACGCATAGGAGCACTGAAAAATACGTCCGAAATACAGAAAAAACTGAAAGCAAAAAGGTGGTACGTATACGTACCACTGCCCCTGAAAGGGTTAAAAGCGAGCCACTACTCTCACACTAGATCCGATAACAATTAATCATGGCGCGAAGCAGCCGCGGCTCGCGCCAGCAATTATCTCGATAAGACGCAACGGCCTCACCACGATAACAATATGCAACGTTCTTCCGGCAGCCTTCTTGCCATATACAAACATAGCCACGCGCGCGCATGAGAAAGAGAGAGAGAGAGATTTGCGGTATATTCGCAAGTGCAGAGGCAAGTTTAATTAGCCGCCCGCGCGATTCAGTCGTGGAGAGAACAGGCGAGCTTGAAAAGTTATAAATTTCGGTGGGGTAGGAGGGGAGTTGTGTCTTGTTTGTGGAGACGATTGAGTTGAGAGTTAATAAGACGCGAAATGTTTCTAGTTTGGTGAGGAGATGACGAATTTTGAGATAAAGGGAAATTCGTCAACAAGAATTCAAAAATATTGAGCTTATATATAAACACTAAGCAGACATCGACAAAATACCGAGCAAAATACTTATCCTTGAAAATAAATATAAAAAATAATTGATAATCTAAAATTTTAGTTAACTTCATCTTTTTATAAAAGTGTCAAAAATGTTTCAAAAAGAATTACTAAAGATTATTATTCACAACAATATTGTAAAAAAAGATAATTTATCTAAAGCGCTATAGATAACAAATCATTTAGATAATATACGTTCTAAATAGATTATACCTTACTGTAAAAGATCAAGTGATTTTTCACCTGATGTTGTAACATGGTATATCACCTAATCACATCAACTGGTGTATCACCTAATTCTATAGATTATTTACCTCACATAATGAACTTGTCTGATCTAATCCCTGATATACAACCTAATTTATCAGCTGATTTATCAGCTATACATTTTGTTACAGAAAAATATGTTCAAAATACGTTAAACGTAGAAATTTGTAGGATTAACTGCCCATATGGATAGAATCATCATCATATCATACTTGACGTGATGTTTTTAACATTGCTTTAACATGTTTTTCGTAAAAAAAAACTTTTGAATAACAACTCAGGTGATCGTACGACGTGATTCCTATTAGGTGATTCCATCAGGTGATAAATCATATCAAAACATCAAGTAAAGAATTACCAGATTTTTCATCTAATATATCACCTGCTTTTTTATAGGGATCTAATTTATTAATAAAGTAATTTAAATAAGACGATATCTATACAAATTACTTATAGAAAAATATGTTGTAGGCATAACAGATAACTTATATTTTTAGTATTAACTTTTATATTCAAGTAGATTTATCTTTCTATCCAATCACGCATTCATCTAGATTACGCATTATCCAGAACAAAAAATAGATACAATTTTTCCTGAATTTCAATTATCTAGATAAATCAATTATCTAGAAAAGGTAGAGATATATTTTTTCTAACAGTAGTTAATAAGTTTTAAAAATAAAAAAAAATTGTTTGATTTTGATCAGCATTAATATTATATACTTTATTTAGATAAACACGTATGTAGATGCATTTAGCTAAAGACGAAAATGTATCTAGATATATTATATATCTTTCAGGTTTAAACTGTGTCTAAACAGGTTTGAACTGTTTAACCTTTATTTTGGGTAAATGACTGCCCTTATACAATACAGATACTTTTCTAATAAAGATATTTTTTATCTAATAAGTTCGTCTCTCAATAAACTTATTTGAATACTTACTTCTCCATAACTGCGTACTCAAGCGATACCTATTTCATTACGTTTACCAACTACAATCAGTAGCCAAAAATACCTAATCAAACCCCCGCAACTTCTCCAAATTTTATAAACCCCAAATTGACGTTTAATTTCAATTCCTCCCCCTCCACAAGTAAGCACATTTCCCCATCACTCTCCTGCTCAACCTTTCCTCGCATGTATACACACATACATCGCCCTTTACGGTCTATACGCAATTACCTTGAGCTTCAGCTTCCACCGCCTAACGAACTCTCCTCCCCCCTCCTCCCTCTGCCGTAATCGAATTACTCAGGGCTGCACGCACGCAGCCGAGAATTTCGCTGACCCCCGCAGAGGGCAGCAGGCAATGAGAAAAAAATATTTGCCCCGTATAATTCTACGCGAGCGAGGAGGAAAAAAACAGCGGGAGGCGGGAAGGCCAGGTTTGCGAAGCCCGAGGGATGGATCAGTTTGTATCAATCGCGCGGAGCTATTGGGAGAGGCTGAGCTCAGCGATTTATCAGCTGGATAGAGACGGTGGGTGTGGTGTTTGCGAAGAAAATATGGGTTGCATCGTATAATACGGTGAATAGAGACGTGTATTTCATAGAGAAGACAGTAGGAGATTATTTTATTTTGAAAATTTGATTCAAGTTTAGGGAGAACAAAAACACATAAGAAATCTGTCTCGGTCAAATTAACAATATTTTGCCTCTATTCCGCCATATTGTATCTGCCACGTTGTATCCGCAATTGGGACTTTGCATGATTTTCGAAAGTGCATGAGTGACTTAGGAAATGGTTCATTATTAACGGTATAAGTATTTTTCAAAATTTCCCAAATTGTATTTATTGAAAAAAATCATTATTTAAGCGATTTTTAATTTCGCACGAATTATTTCGAAATGATTTCTATTGGCTAGTCGATTTGTGATATCACGATGGTATCATTTTGGAATCTTAGTACGGGAAAATGATTAAACGCTGAAATGTCTTATGAAAAATATTTCTAAAGAATATAATGTGGCATGTATCCTTAATAATTTTTTACCAAGAATCAAATAGTGATATTAGATCTTGGGCCGAATATATTTTTAAGGCCTATTTAAGGCCGAATTACATATTATCGTTATTATTACATATTTGAATTCCTCGTCTCGAAATACATACGAATACATATTTAGTTTATTAATTATTTACGTTAATCATAGAAATTTCATCTTATTAGATTGGGCCTTATCAACATAAGGTTTTTCTCCAATCGGAAATTAGACAGTGGACTTACATAAACTAAATATGTATCCGAGTAAAGAAATCTTATTTATATATGATTATATATGATTATATATGATTTGTATATGATTATATATGATTTATATATGCTTATATATGATTTGTATATGATTATATATGATTTATATATGATTATATATGATTATATATAACTTATATATAATTGTATATAGAATCTTTGAGTTATAAAGCCATTACCTTAACCACTATACCAACAGCTCTTGTTGTAATAGCTCTAGTTTTCGAAATGTATTATAAGGTGTATTATAGTAATATATTATAGTTATATACAATTATATATAAATGAACTTAGAAAATTTTACTTCTGAAAAGAGAAATATAGTTGGTAGAAAAATGGAAAGTTATATAAAAGTCCGGGCATTGTTGAATAACGGGACCAAGCGTAAATTTGGGTTTTAGTCGTTATGGTGGCTGATGACGAGGTCCAGAAAGTGCACTCCATAAATTTTGGTGTTTAGCTATAACTAATGGTCGAAGAAGGTGTCCAGGTGGGTATGCTGACTGATGACGAGGTCCAGATAACGCTCTCCATAGTTGTTGGTGTCTAAATGTCGATATTGGTCGAAGACGGCGTCCAGGTGGTTATATTCGCCGATGACGAGGTCTAGGTAGTGCGCTCCGAAGTTTTTTATGTCTACATGTAGGAACTTGTCGGCGGAAACGTCCAGGTGGTTTGGTGGCCGATGACGAGGTCGCGATACGTAGATGTTGGCACTGGTCACCATTAATACCTGGACATCTTCTGTGACCAACGGATATCTAGGCATCAAAAAGTACAGTGCGCACTACCTAAACTTCGTCATCAACCAACATAACCACCTGGAAGTCTCGTCCAACCTGTACATACATGTTAACACTAAGAACTATGGAGCGTACCACCTAAACCTCGTCATCTCATATTATACTTGTATATATAACAGTTTATATATAAACATATATAGTTATATAAATTAATATATAATCATACACAGTTATACATATATATAGTTATATATGCGTATATATAACTGTATATTATATATATATATATATATATATATATATATATATATATATATATATATATATATATATATACTCTCTTATTATGAAATAGTGAAAATTCACTGTTTTACAGTACACTATTTTGAATAATGATAACTCAGCAACTAAAAATCAGTGAATATTCACTATTTGAAATTAAAAAAATAAGGCTGTTATTTAAACGCGTATATAATTATATATGAGATGTATTAGATATTGATTATGTATTTTCATTTGAACATTTATATATATTAAAATAAGAAATAAATTAAAAATGCGAAAAAAACTTCTGCGATAGGGATCGAACTCTGGTCCACAAGGTTTACAGTCCAACGTCTTCATCACTTGCCTACGTAGATTGACTACATAGAGTACATTTTATAACTCATATAAGGTGCTGCGAATATAACTGATATAAATATATTGATTAAAAAGGTACTTCCGATAATATGAATAAATTCATTAGTATGCACGTTACAAAAAAGATTAAAGTTGAATTTAATTATAATTTTTCTTTTGAAAAATTAATAATTTTAGCCATTTGTGCAATTTTATACACAGGGAATATGGTTCAGAATTCTAATTAAGACATTAGTTGCAGCATTTTTATTCATTAATTAATTATTTTGTTATTACATAATAAAAATAATATTTAATGTTCATGAAATAAAAATAATGTCAACTGAAATTAGGTTATGAAATACCAACTCGATCCCTACCTTGCCGGCTTTTAATGTATGTATTAACTACCAAATTACTGATAAGTCACTATTTTTCTAATGGATACAGTTTTCATTGGCAAAATAGTGAAATTTTCACTGTTTCGTAAGTGGAATTATTTTCACTAGCTAAAATAGTGACAATTTCACTATTTCAAATTAAGAGAGTATATATATTTATATACAATAGTATATAATCAAAACTCAAATATAACTATGTACAACTATGTATAGTCATATATAATTTTTATAACCATATATGATTATATATAAAATCATTTTTACTCAGGATATCCGTATGTATTTTAAGTCGAGGAATTCAAATATGCGATAGAAAAGATATGTTCTCATTTGAAAAAATGAAGTTGGGCCTTAGAAATATATTGGGCCCAAAATTTATAATTACCATATGATTCCTGGTTGAAAATTATAAAGGATACGAGCCACATTATTTTGATTAGAAATATTTTCCACGAGATATTTCAGCGTTTAATAATTCTCCCGTACCAAATTTCCAAAATTATGCTATCGTGACGTCACAAATCGTCTAACCAATACGAATCGTTACGAAATAATTGGTGCGAAATTCAAAATCGCATATATAAATAATGATTTTTATCAATTAATTCGAGTTCGAAAAATTCTGAAAAATACTTTATTATCAATACTGAACCATTTCCTAATTCATTTATGCATTTTTGAAAATCATGCAAAGTACCAATTCAAAATACTAGTGATTTACTGCTGAATTTCAATTTAACTACTGATTCATAATTAACGACCCTAAAATCCCCATATAAAATAAGCTTCAGGGCGATTTCTTTTTCATTTTGAACGCATTATTTAATATTTGGGATGGTGTATAAATAAAGAGGTAAAACAAAGTATATTTTTATTACGCAAAGGCACACAAGGACTAATCTGATAATATTCTGACTTTATAATTAAGATATCATACTAAAGTAAAAAAACTCTTTGTTAAGTGTACATTTTTCCTTCAATCATCCCTATAGCAATCGCGGTAAAAATATTGGAGTAAAAATTGCTCCATACCTAGTAAAAGCTTACTAATTTTGAAATCAAAAGTATTTAACTATTAATACTCAAGATTGGAGTAGATTTGCACTTTTTTAAACTAAAACTGATATAATCTCATTAACTTACCTTTTCCTTCCACGTAAAAACTTCTAATCAACTTTCGGATTTTCCCGCAAAACTTGTAATACTTGATAATGCCGGATGGCTCGAATAGATTGAAGTATCCGTAAATGTACTTGTGTGTAAAAATGATTTTACAGTTATATAGATATTTCTATTCATTGGGCACTCAATACTAATATATTATATATAAAATAAAATACTGATTATATCAATTTTAAATATTACATTTGTCTTTATTTTAAATTTAAGTTTATATTATATTCTTTTTGCGTCAATCGTAAAGCAACACTGTACCATTTTTAAAAGATGAAGTTCACTTCAAACAAGCGAAATTTACTTTGTTGGCACAAAGTGCTTTTTACTTAAGACTTTTAAGTAATTTTTATATTTTTCATTTCAACTTTTCATTTCTGTAATGGCTAATTGAAAATTTTCTTTGCAACATAGATAGCTTGAATGTAACATTTTATTGGTAGGTCAGGAGTCGTATTGTAATTTATTTGTGAAAACTTTTTTGTGAACTCGTAAATGTCTGACTTGAACGCGGAACTATATACTACTTTTACAAATTCGCGTGTAAGAAGTTTGGATTACCTTTTTATCTTGTAAGTTTCTTCCTCTGAAAAAGAAGTAATTTAAACAAATTTTATGTCAATAAGGGAATAGAAACTTCTTTGCTCCGTCGGATATGCATACTTTATCATACGTGTGCTTGCAATGAATATTGACTTTATAGAAAGTAGATCAAATCAACAAAAGGAAACGAACTACGGTTTATTCTAGTTCAATCTATTTTACTAAAAATAGAATGTACGAATACCTAATTAAGCATTATATAATTAAGGAGATTTAACAAAAATAATAATCAGATACGGAAAGAAGTTCAATCAACTATTATTATATTTTCTTAGCAACTATGTTTATCAAAATGCTAAATGAAAAAATAAAGCGAGGCGTCTTATATCGTTATATTGTAAAATTTATTTTTAATTTTTTTTTTTTTTTTTTATCGTCGCCATGTTTGTGCTCCCATGTGGTGCTAATCGACGACGGGGGTCTGCGGTGTGTTTGTAAACAAAGCACGTGTAATTTTTACAGAGGTGCTTGTATCAATCGTCAGAGACTAGGATTCGAACCCGGGTCACCGGCGTGGGAATCCGACACTCTACCGACTGAGCCGCCGCAGGCCCCTGATTTTTAATTTGTTACCATCTTTCAAATTTTTATTATTCGTACATCATAAATAGCCCAACAATTCAAACTTATGACGGTACGTCTAAGCTTTACGTAAACCGTAAAAAGTCCCTCAAAACGATATTTAATTGACACAAATCACATCGTCAGTAAATGGGCCATTTACCTTGCACAAAGGCTCCCCCGCCTCAAATTAATATATACAAATCCGTATAATCGCGCACCTTTCATTCGACGCACAATGACATAGAGAGATGGAAGGCAAACTTCGGATAATGAGCGCACTGCCGCCGCGCTCACGAGCGCGTCTTTAATTAAAAACGCACTCACGCTTCCGTAACTTCGTTTTCCGCCCGACTAAAAGCTCATAAAACAAACGGCAGCCTGAAATTGGCTATCGATCCCCTCTTCCTGCCTCTCCCTCTCTCTATATAATTATACCCGTCCAAATGCCGCTGCGAGAAAAGCGCGCGAAGTTTCCGTTTGAAGCCTGAATTCAATGCGACACTGCTGCATTTTCGTAGAATTCTGATCGAACGGCGAGTTTTCACTTTCGGTTCTAATAAGGCAAAGTTTTTTGTAGAATGGAGCGAGACATCGATAATCGCGAAGAAACGTGGATAGTTACAGTTGCATTCGGCGCGGAATCGAAACTTTTTCCTACCATGCACTGCTGCTGTACATAAAAACAGATTTATCGTGTACATATATAGAGAATTGAAGTCTTATCTCGGTGTTCTTCCGGTCTTTTTTCGGTCGAAAGAAAGAGAGAAAGAAAAACTTTGTGATCAATCCTCCTTCATCCTCTTAATTCAGTTTAGCTGTACGAGTAAGAATCAGTCTTGGACAAAATAATTATCTTTGAAAAAAGGTAAACGATGATTGATCATCTAAGATTTTAGATAATATTATCTCTTTTACAAAAGTTTCTAAGAAGTTCTATAAATATTTGCTAACTATTCTTGTATTAATGAAAATTTCTTTTTAACGATATTTCAAATAAAGATAATTTATCATCTACATATTATGTTATCTAATTAAGACATATAGAGACATTACTCGATTAAAATAGTAATAGAATTATCTAATTTTTGTATCTACATAATGTAAAGAATTATATAGATTAATGTACATGTAGATAAATACATATCTAGATAAAAAAGATAGCTTTTATCTAGTTCTGAATGAAGTTATATTTTCTTTATCTAGTTACGCATTCGTTTAGATAAACTAAACTGTCATCTAAATGACATACTTCTATAAATTTTTATCGCTATTACAACAGTGTTATATAATCTAAATAGCACATCATCTAGGTAAGCATGTATCCAGATACTATTAGCTAAAGATAAACATTTATCTATTATAGATAAACTGTTTATCTTTCAGTTTCATATTGTTTGACCTCCATTGTATTCCAAAGAAAATGTACGCATGATGCTGCACAAATATTTCTGCAACAAAGATAATATTTTATTTAAACTCGCATCCAGATAATCTTATCTAGATAGTTACCCGCAACCATCTCCAGTTAAAAAGCCCAACTAAAGCTCGCGATCTGCTCCTCCCGAGGTAAAGAAGCGCGCGTAAGAAGCATCAACAGCAGCAGACGAAAAAAGGAAAGAAGAGAGCAGAGGACCACCGCTTCGCGTAGAACTAAGGGAGTCGAGTTACCAGGAGGGGCATTGAGGGCCAGGGGAGGGGTACAACGGAGGTAGAATTCATTTCCCTAATGGAGGAAGGAATATCGCGCGTCTAACGACTCTCCGGTATAACTAAACAAGCGCGCCCCCTCCGCCGTCTCCTTCGACTATACGTATACAGCTCGAGACTCCCCTCCCCTCCTTCTGTTTCACTCTCTCTCTCGCTCTCTCGCTCTCTCGCTCGCTCTCTGACCCCTCTCGACAACAGTACGAGCGCGCACCACGTATAACCCCTCCTTTTCTTCTGTTCCCGCGGGCTGAGCGCGAAACCGTTTTCCAGAGCGAGAGAGAGAGATAGATAACAGCCGGGCTGGTGGAGTGCGGATCGATAGACGAGCGCGAGTGGAGGGGCAGAGCCCACGGAGGCTGGATAACGCTAGGGGGCGCTGTCGAGCCGAGGTAGAGCAGAGCAGAGCGCGTGCAGAGGCAGGCTGGGTCGTTAAAATTTATGGAATTTCCATCGCGATTCAAAAGCTCGTGTGTGCGCGCGCTTCGCTTTCGCCCTCTTTTCTCCCTCCCCTCTCTCTCTCTCTCTCTCATCTCTCTCTCTTCTCTCTCTCTCTCTCTCCTCTCTATCTCTCTCTTATGCTTCGCTCCTCTTCGCTGTAACTGTATATAATACGAGCTTTTGCACAGCGCGGACTATGACTTTTCTCTTTCCGTGAAGCCTGCCTAGCCTGCCTGCCTGCCTTTGTTTCTCTCTCTCACTTTCTTTTGCTTCCTTGTTGCTGGCTTCTTTTTTAGGCGAGGCACGGGGTGTTTTCTCTCTCTCTCTCTCTCTCTCTCTCGATCTCTCTCTCTCTCTCTCTCTCTCGCTCTCTCTCTCTCTTCCTCTCTCTCTCTATCTCTCTCTCTCTAGTCTTTCTTTTTTAGGCTGGGTGTGGAAGCACGTAGTTGCGTTATTACGACGTGTGGGTGCCTTGATTTTACGAATCGGAGAGGAATTTGGGTGTTTTATGTCGATGCGAGATCGCCGTGTAGTTCCGTACTAAAAAAAAAAGAATACGTGAGATCTCGTGTAAGATTATTGAACGCAACGTCACGTGTGCAAATTTGCGAGAGAAACCAATCGACAGTTCATAGAAACTATCTGAAATTTTGTGTAGTGAATCGCGTAAGATAACACGTAACATCTCATATGTTAAATTTTCACGCAACATACCATTGTGAATTCGCATATGGGTGATAGGCAAGAAAACGATAGTTTTTCACCTAAATTTTTGTACCAAACTATAAATCTCTTTTTTATTGTTAATTTGAGGTTTAAATTGTTAATTATGATAAAATGAGGCAAACTTTCCTTGGAAACAGCTACATGTACAAAAAAATTTTACATGTAACGAAAATATTGTTCAGCATAGTATGTATAGATAAAAATATACACGTTATTGCACCAGAATACCGCATACAAATTTTTGTTATATGTAACTTAGCAATAATTTTGATAACCACAGTAATTACGTACCTTTTTACTTTAGGGATTTTAAAACGGAAAACGTTAAGTAAAACTAACTATAAAAACTACAAATAAAAACCAGATCGCTCGCTTACGTAGTTGTTTGAAGTTCGAACTAAATAACATCATGCGTTAGATGACGGCACTAAGCTGATGTACTCGTTACAATACGATAAATTGAGATGGGATTTTAAAACTCAAAAAGTTGGCAACAACATTCGTAACACTCCTGTAGACAGATAAGTTTAAAAAAAATTCTGAAATAATTAGAACATATTGTACTTATGATGTATATAGAAATGTCAAATAGAAACAAAGTCACGTGAAATGTCACAATGCATCCCGTGTCAAATTCGGACGTGAGTTCTCACCTGATCTTTTACTTAAATTTCTCCGCAAATTTTCGCTCGTAATCCTTCATTTCACAAGTTCACATGACATGTCACGTGATATCACACGTGATATTGTTTTTAACAAAGTTGTCATACAATAACGATATCTCTCATGCAATTTCGCGATGATAATATTCCGAAGTAAATTTCACGAGCCACTTTCTCAAAGTACGTTGCAATAAAAACCTGTCCATTGAATATTTCAAAGGAGATACAAACGCGACCGCTGGGCATCGAGTTTCGGAAATACAGTGCGAATGATCCAACGAAATTGCTTTCCTAGCAGCGTCGTAGTCTAATCTAGATATCGACGCATATAGCTTCAACCTTTCTCTCTCTCTCTCTCTCTCTCTCTCTCTCTCTCTCTCTCTCTCTCTCTCTCTCTCTCTCTCTCTCTTGCTTGGTTTCTCTTATACTTGCCTATATTCTCTTATCCGCTTGTTCGACGCGTCTCCTTACTTTTATTATTATTATCATCATCACCGCCCGAGCGCCACTTTCGGATTATTGTAGCAGCGGCTGCTGCTGCGGCACTGCGCTGAACGATATTGGATTGTTGCGCGCTCGACTGCTCCCGAGACTTCTTCGTCCTCGTCGTCGTCGTCCTCGTCGTCGTCTTAAGTTTCTCGATGTTAAATGGCGCGGAACACGACAATAGATAAAATCCTCCCCCACACCACCGCGGGCACGTTGGCCGTTTCTGGATATAGGCTTGTAGGTTTAAGGTGGTAGAGATTCGTGCTAAAGTTCGTAATTTCGACATTGAAAAATTTTCCTTGGAGAGGGATTTGCGAGTTCGAAGTGAGGAGTATTTAAATCGTTGAGAATGTTAACTTGAGCCCCTTGAATTCTGATTGGAGCTTTATAGAATTATAATGACATGCACACGGGTATTTGAATATCTTACAAGCGACTTCACATTATTTGAAGCACAGCAAAACATATTGTATGAAAAGAATACATGCAAATGAAAAAAAAATTTCGCATAAAAATTATTAAAAATATCATTCTTCTTTTACATAAGTAGCGAGATCGAATTAATATTTAATGGAATACGAATATTATATTATGAATACAAATCTTACGAAAATGAGTAGATAAAAATGAATTTTACCAAATGTCTGAGATTCACTTTAAATTTAGATATTCTCTTACTTGATTTGTACGGAAAAATATTATTTTTTATTCTATGTTTTTTTGTTTGATGAGCTGATTCCGAATTTGAAGTCAGAATTTCGAAACTCACGAGAGTTGGCTCAATGTGTGCGATTCATAATGAACAATGTATGCTTCAAAGGGTTATTATCGGCTTAAAACAGAAAATGTATGCTTCTAAAGGTATAAATTATGTGTACTCCACATTATAATAGGAGTACCAAAATCAGGCCTGAAGAGATTGCAGCTCTACTTTCGTTAAATAAAGAGCATAAATAAAGCGAAAATGTATACGTATATGTTTTCGGAGTCATTTAAATCTCGTGCTAATGTGTTATTCAACTATCATCCTTTATTCAAATAATACTCTAAATATTAAAAACCCAAAATAGCTCTGCATAGTGATTTTCATAAGAATATAAATTAAATTCTTTGAATAATTGATCCGCCTTATTGAATTTGAATCAGCAATTTTGATTTATTAAAATTTAAATTGGCTTAAAAATCATAATTTCGAGCGGTTTAAAAAACCTCTGGCATAATATACTGGTTCGATCATTATGCTTTCACTAATACTAACTTTCCAGTTATACTTATAAAAACAAGCTAGCTTTGATGCAGAATGATAAATAGTTTATTTTCATGACAAATTATATGTTATAATATAAATTTTGTGTTAAAATATCTGTCAGGTTCCACCACATCACACTAAAGATGTACATAAAATATTTCTAGAACAACTTCTGAATTTGACACAAATTCATTATAAACGTTGTTACCTCGTTACAATGCTGCAAGCTATATAGGTAAATATTTGTACATTGATGTGTTGGCAAAGTATTTTTAATATTATATAGAATATCTAAGCATATCGCTAATATCACGATGTAGGAATATGGTAAAACATCGTAAACACGTTACAAGTTATAACGTATATTTTACTAACGCAACTGTATAATTTTTACAATTTTGAGAGGAACGTTGTTGGTTGCTAAATCAATACATATATGACAAAAAATACGGTGTGAGCCTTGGGGGAAAAGTATTTTTCTGCCCTTGTGTGATTGCAGTACTCGTCTTCGGCTCGCAAACGCACTCGCCTTCGGCTCGTGCTTGCTCCCCTCGCAAAACAAGACTACTTTTCACCCTAGGTGCACAATATACTATTAACGAGCTTATCAAGCTAATCAGTTTTAGAACACATGAACATTCCTTTGATCTATTTGCACGGACTAACTAATCCTCAGTAGCACTGGCATTCGCATAATAATTAATTTTAATGCACTGTCCAAAGAGACCCCACATTACGACATGTTAACGACATCTACATCGCTAAAACATACTTTTCCTTACCCTCCATCACAATCAACAACAACATCCCATTTCCAACTACCTAATTATCATCCTGGTAATCCAAATCCTAACAATCCATGAAATCCAGCATCACCGCACCGATACAAAGAGCCTGGAAAAAAAAGGACCTAATCCACCTTTCTATACCCCCGGTAATTCCTCGAATGCGTCCGAGCGCATGCTACACACTCGCTCGCAAAGGCGCACCACACACACACGATGCGATAGACGAGGCGCACGAGGCCGGCAGCAGCAGCAGCAGCAGCAGCAGCAGCAGCAGTAGCCGTAAAGCCACTCGTCGGATTAAAATCTCGGCAGCAGCCTCCGCCGTTCGCGGTGCATATACCTATATACGTACATCCGCACTGCCATAGAACCTGCAAAGGAGAAAGAGACCGCTCGGCGCGCACGCATTTCAATGGGCGCGGTAATATATCGCTGGCTCGCGCGGAGATTAGATACGCGCGCGTAGGCCCGCACGCAAAGCTCCGGTGTCCATCGATCGCTCGCTATCGTGCGCGACTCTTGCGACTTGGATGGACGATGGCGTATGTGCGCGATGGCGGTAGAGTTGAAGCTTGGATACTGTTACGCTTGGGTCACTGATTTTGGCTGATGTTGCGTGCGGCTGGACCAATTGAGTTCTGGGCGGTTTTTTCACTCTGGTTGAAGATTCATAGCTAATCTGTAGCCAGGTTATCGTCCGGTCAACGTCCTTAAAAAAAGAATTTTGTAACTAAATTGTTAGCTAATAATTAAGATTAATAAATCAGGTGATAAGTCAGGTGGTTACATCAGGTACATTAATCGGATTACAAAATCAGGTGATACATCAGGTGATTAGATCAGGTGATTTCATTATAGGAGGAAAATAGGCGATAGAATCAGGTGAAAAATCAGGTGACGGTTTCAGGTGGCATATCATGTCAATTAATCAGGTGAAAATCAGGTGATTTTTAACCGAATTTATCACCTGATTTTTTCAATAGGGTAGAACTTCATAATCGTTTATATCACACGATATAACAGGATGTAAGATAAATGCATATAGAAGATATGAAGCCAAATGTATCTATATACAGTATCTGGAAAAAGTATTTAGAGAGTTATATCTAGATAGAAAGTTATCAATAAAATTACCAAAATTACCATTATTTTGGTAAATATTTCTCTTTAGATTCTAGAAGTAATGATAGTTTTATTGATACTAATGTACATAACTAAACAAATAAATTGAGACCTGTAACAAAGGTTAAAAGTTCGATGGACATACCCATATAATCCATATATGTGTAGCATATAAGATACACGCAATTATTATTCATGACCAATTTGGCTAATCCTAAGGACTGAATATTTAGAACTCATCCACACATATAATTTTCCCATAACCTCAATATATTGTTCATTTAGCGTTCGTTCATTAATAAAACTTACGCAAACAAAGATTTGTTAAAAGTATACAATTTCTAAAACATTTTCCTTCATACACTATATATATTAAAGGTGAATTTTCATGGTGCATCAAATATTTTGCTTCAACTCGACCACATAAGATTTTATGCGCGAGAATCCTAATGTGTACATTAACTTTATTATTTTTTTCATAAATTATTTCACTGGCATACACATACGATCTTCCTAAAAAGTAATATTTTACATTAATGATGGTTTGTAAGCATTTAAATATGTTCCCTTAAAATAGAAATGAATTCTCAATACTGTTTAAAACTTTTTATTATATAACCTTTTCAATGATACATAGAACAGTTCAATTGTTTACTGAAGTTAAACAATTTTAACATAAAAATGCGAAAGCGCGCGTAAAAATATCATGTGGTCTAGTCGAAAATGCATCTTAACTCAAATATTTAGTAAATATTTACTTTTTAGTAATCATCGAGGATTAGCATTCGTCAGTCCCATTTATTTTTCGCATCATCTAGAAAATTCCCTATATTGTACAGATCTGATTTCTAACCGAGTCATTGACAAATTCTTTTTCTTCTTCCTATAACTACTAAAGTCATTGATCAGCAAAAAGCTTAGCTGTCAGAATCCACGTCGAAAATTTATTTTTCCCGACCTCAACACTAGAGTTAAGCCTTTATACGGAGATATGCGTATATACCTAATAGACCAAGCGCGCGCGAGATGTGCATTAATTAGCCGGCTTAATGCGAGTGAGGTGAGCTGACAGCTGTCGAGCGTCAAGCGTGGACGCGCCGCGCGGTCTATGCGCACTAAATGCGGAGTTATGTCGCGCTAGTTGGACGATGAAATGGCGGCCTATGGCATGTTCGTATAGACGGTGTGTAGCTGGAAAAAAATTGCGATGCGATGTAATTGGCGTTGATCATAATGGAGCACGCTTTGATGGATTTAGAAGAGGGATGCGGGTTGTATATATATATATATATATATATATATATATATATATATATATATATATATATATATATACCAGTGCTTTTTGCTGCGCGCTTTTCGATGCTGTTCTTTCGATGCTGGAGGATTGATCGAGCCTTCGTTAATTATGGCCAGGCATGGGCAGGTGTCTATAGTTAAAAAGGAGATAATATTCTTGTGTACGTAAGAGATTGATCGAAAATTTGTTAATGGTGGCCAGGCATACGCACTATGTTCTATAAAAGAAAATATGTTCTCATATATGTAAGAATATTTTTGTAAATTGGTATATGCATGACAGAATGATTGAAATCAGGATAAAAACCAATACGGGTACTTCTTATATATTTCTGACGAAAAACTATTAACCATATTTAGTATATATAAATCCACGAGTATCTACAAATAATACAATAATAAATTTTAATTGAGAAGTTCAGAGTAGTTGAAAATTGGCTATTTACCAACGGTTTTAGTAAAGTGGACATCTATCAGTTTTAATGGTAAAGTTGTATAAGTACTACAAAAAAATCAAGACTAGCCTAACTTCCTTTTTGTGTTATTCGACTATATGGTGCCGTAAAATACGCCTTGGTGTCGATATTTTAGGGATTATTACGTCTAGGAATTTAAAAGAAACAACCTCTATGGCAAAGAACAATACATGCATCTTGATGCTTTCGTGTGAAAACATGACACTATCTGTTAACTAGAGAGCACTAGCAGCGGGATTGACCCCTCAACATATTTTGATACAATACATATACTGTAGGAGTTACGGCGTCCCAGAATATCACATACAGCGAGATCTCGTTTAGGTGGCCACATTACCTACATAGCCACATTACCTGAACCTACCTTATATTGTTTCGCTTTCTCATAAAGAAATCTTTGTGGAGGAGAAATAGTTTTTACTAGAAAGGTTATGAAAAGATTTTTTGTGAAATCAAAATATATATTATTAGAAAATGTCTAAGGATGTGTGTGTGCATGAATGGGCGTGTGTGATTGTATGTGTCGATCAGCATATTTTGAAGATGCACTCACACACACGTACGCACGCACGCACGCACACACATACATACAACACATGAAAATACCTATTATTTTTAAAAAATGTTTGTAAGGACGTGCGTGGGGCATGTGAATGTGCCTATGCGTGTGTATGTATCAATCAGAATATCTCAAAAAAGCAAACACAAAAATACGCACAAAACTAAATAGACGTACTCGCACACGCACACGTACACGTACAGTATCCATTTTAGATATCCATACACGTAATATTATACGGAAATGATATTTGTGACTATTTGTGATACATTATTTTAGTACTTACCGTCAAACATGTCTAAGAATCTTAAACTGCTCAAAATCTTCGAATGAAAAACAAAAACTAAAAATCATCATATTGCATACAAAACCAAGCACATCGTGTAAATTAACTTAAGTCAACTCAACTAATCGCGCACTGCGCTATTAAGCCCCTAAACAGTCGAGAAAAGCATCCACATCAGTACACACTACACACATAGAGAAGGCCATCATGCAGCGACCAGGAAGAATCGAGTCGATCGGGGCGATTAACGGCGCGCGGCGCCGCGTCCCAAATCCCCGTACGAAAATCGAGGCACGTTTAGACGCCAGCGCCTGCGTCAGCCAATGTGGGCTGAATTTCGACCCCTAAATGCTCCGTTACGTCTCTATCTCCATTTCTCTCTATCTCCGTTATCTATCTATCTCGCTCGCGTATAGGTATAGTGTAGCAGTTCGCCTACGCGCGCGACGTGGGTCAAGGAAGGAAATGGCGGACGTCGAGGAGGCAAATTTGTGCTATCAATCGGATTGGTGTGTAGGTATATAGGAAAAGTTTGTGGAAGGTTCGGGGTTCTTTTATTGTGTGTGTGAGTGTGTAGAGGGGTATATTATTAGTTGAAGAGAGGGAGTGTTTTTAATGTGGTTTTATATGAAGAAGCGATGTTTCAATGAACTTTTGAAGAAATTGTGTGTGAATTTTGAGGTTATTTAAGAATACTGAGGAGTTTACGGGATAATTACAATAAAACGAACTATACTAAACTGTCGAATGACATGTAAATCAGAGACATTATTTGCAAGAATCCAACCTAAATGTTCATAATATTATATATACCTGCCATTTAACATTTATCTAATTGCTATTACTTTTTTGTTATAGGTGAGATATACAGAAATTACCGATCGATTAAATATTCTCCATTATGTAAGTTTGATCATCATTATATATTATTGTAATCTTCGTAATCATTATGACTTTAACGTAATCCTTCTATAAGATCAGTTTTTATATAAAAACTTGGAATTTATCTTCATTGTTCATAAATTGTAATACTTATTAATCTACAAAGTTTCAAGACAGGTTATCGATCGTTTCCAAGAGTAAAATAATATTGAAAAATGCATTTTTTTCAAGTTTAATTGATGCAGACTAATTAATTAATAATAAGTAAGAATTGTACTTAAAAATTCACGACTTATCTCATAATACTTTCTGCATTTATTAAAATTATGTGGTTATTTTGACTGGCGCGTCGACGCAAGGATTACTTAAGCGGGTCAACACTATTTTTCATAAAATAGAGTACCTTGAACATATTTTAAGAGGTGTATGCATCATATATCTTTTTTGTTGGTCCATAATCTTTTAAAACAGAATAATAAAGATTTAAACATTGTATTGTTACTTTATTAATGGATAACAGAAACAACTGTTTTTGAGTTGATCTGAAACTTTTAAAAAATCTTCAAAAACAATGCGGAAAGTTTTAAAAATAAGCAAGCTTAGGATAATATTTTATTTAATTCATACAAATTTTTGCTAGTTTTTAAAAATATTATTTATAACAAGTAAACTTAATCTTAACTTTTTGATTTTCGGCTTCACTCAGTTTAAGAATAATCATATTCTGGAATGTTCTGAAAGATTCAAGATCGATTCATAAAAAATTGCTCCTTCAATCCTATGGTAAATGACCGATAGTGTTAAAATCTTTACTTTTCTGCTCTGAAAAATTACGCATTGACAAACAAAAATTTAAATGAGCCCTACACTTCTCAGTATAACTTACTCACTATAACTTACTATAAAATAGTTGTAAGCTTTGAATATTTACGTTGCCTATCTAAATCAAACCCAAAACCTCCTCCCTCGATAAACCTACAAAATCCTTGTACATCGTAACTCTTTAATATCGTCCCTTCACACAACCACGTCAAGATTCACTCTTAATTCAGAGTTCAAAAGACCTCGAAGCGACAGCAGTCGATGTCAGATTTAAGCGATCACCCCACGGCGTTAGGTATAGTGTTGTGGAATGACCGTCTTTCTTACTAATGGTCAATTGACCAAGAAAATGACCGCCAATAAACGTAAACCTTTTTAAATTCTTATGTAAAACATCAATATTTATTATGTCCAATAAAATATGTCATCTTATTTAAAACCGGTTTTATTAAAAAAATATCTTTCATACAACAAACGTTTTATAAAGATCATCCAAATGTTTTTTTAATTAAATACTAAATAAAAACATTTGGAGTCAACTAGTCACACTATGTCTTAGTCTTTGTATAAACTTATTTTTCCAAAAGTGTTTATTTATTTGAGAACCTTCTTACCAAATTGTTATGAAATCATAACATTGTTTTATATTTAATCCGTTGACCGCATTTAGTCAACATATTGCCCAACCTATTTCTCAAGCAATATTGCAATAATTTTCTTATTATGAAAGGCAAAATTCTGAAAAAATTGAGTACCATCTCATAAATATAAGAAACATTTTTCTACCAGACATAACATGACAACCGATTTTTTGTGGCCGAAAAAAATAAAATATGCAAAATTTTTGCCTCGCCCAAATTTGCATTTTTTTACCCATTGATATAAAAAAGAGATTTAGACAAAAAATGATTTTTTTTACTAGATAAAATTTGGCAAACAACGGGATAAATTAATACTTTATATAATGTGATCACATACTTATTTTATCACACAACAATAAATAAATTAGTTGATACTTTAAAATTAAAATTCTTTTAGTTATGATGTTGCCGATTGATATTCACGTTTGGTTAAGCAACAAGGTGTTATCTAGATGCGTCTAGTTGTGTCTTCTATGTAAAAGTATATTTATATACATCGCTGAGAGCTAACACCGCGCCTCACTATAAATGCGACCTTACTCGGTACAAACATTTGATATGACAACACCGCATGAATATGGGCGCGATTGATTTAAATCTAACGCACCTGATCATATTTTGTCGTTACAAAAAACATCACAAATTTATCAGTGGTCCCTGGACGGTCAATTGACCATATTTTTACAGGATTTCTGACGGCCTCACAACACTAGTTGTGTATGAGCTTCCCGTGCTGGAGGTGGAAGCCGAGGTGGATCGCTAAATTTTAATATAAGTTATCCGAACGGAATTTCGTCCAAAGCGGCAGTTGCGGAGTTGACGAGGGTCGGCCACGCGGACCGAGGGTCTTTAAAAATTTTACGACGACCCCGCGCGCGGAATTCACTGCAAACAGCGCGGATACGGGGAGCTAATGAAGGTTACATTTTGGAGGATCATGTAGGATTTTGTTAGAATTATGAACACGTATATTTTTGTAGTTGAATGAATTTTTTTTAAGTTTAGTGTTAATAGGTTCAAATGCTTCAATGCTCATTTT
This sequence comes from Gastracanthus pulcherrimus, assembly GCA_949152435.1. Classification (NCBI taxonomy): domain Eukaryota; kingdom Metazoa; phylum Arthropoda; class Insecta; order Hymenoptera; family Pteromalidae; genus Gastracanthus; species Gastracanthus pulcherrimus. The sequence goes on from OX424572.1 coordinate 41,857,818, forward strand.
GTTCGTTTTCTAATTTTAAAGAAATCCACTGTTGAAAAATATTGAGTGATGATTGAAGAATGAACGAGGTTGAATATTGAAGTACGAATGAGTTATATGGCATTCATTGTTCCTAATTCTTACATGCGATATGATGAAATTACTCTCACATTTTTAAGAATTACTTTTCCGATGGTGAGGAACTTTAAAACTCAAAAATATAAAAAATGCTTTGAGGTATTTAAATCTGAAAAAGAATCTGCTTAAAATTCTTATAAGAAGTAATTTTCTCAAAAGCGAGAATTTTTTATTTTTTAATTTTAACGTAATAGCGAAATAAACGCAAGTATAATAATAATAATGTTAATTAATATTTCGTTGGGTAAAATTAGAGAATAACTATTTGTTTATAATATATTATTAGTCAAAATATATAATATAGAATAGTTAAGAAACTTCGTAAAAAATCGTATCTAAATTATTGAAGCGATATTCGCAAGTTAACATAAAAAGCGTTATAATCAAATTCAAGTTTTTGTGCTTTATATATCAACTTATTTGACGATTTAGATTTCATTAAATGTATACAAAGTCGACAAAATTAGGTGTGTTTTTTTAACAAACTGCTGCAAGCTTGTTTTTCAAAAGCAGTAAGAAAAATGTCATTTTTAACTTTAAAATGAGTTTTTGATTGCCTACGTACGCCTTTTTCGCAAAGTTATAAAGTTTTAAAACGATTTCAAGTTTTCAAGACGAGCATAGTGCTCATGTTGATTCTACTACCATGATAATTTTACGAAAAAAATACTGTTGCAACGTAACATAATTTAGAGAATCCAGAAATTTTGTTAGACTGGATGACTCCACTTTCCTTTCAATAAGGACTAAATATCCTATATTCAAGATAAGTTTCACTATGAAACAACGCGTGCAACATGTGGCTACATTATATAGAACCAATTTGGCCGCTAAATGCAATTCCATAATAAAGTTAACTGTGGCTGTTCGTCGCGCAATATTCCGAAATTTAATAGCTTCCAATCAAGTTCTTTCTCTCTCTACATTTCCTCTTTCCCTTTCGCACGCGGGCAAGCTCTCACAATGTGAAGCTACTCGCGGACGGAAATATTGTACGCGTCTGCATTTCTGCGCTGCTTTGTTCGCCATTGGCAATTCGAAATATAATTTCGACGATATTATATTATAATACTGCTCTTATTTACCACAGTATTTAGTTCACGTAAAAATATTATATTTAAAAGAGAATAGTACACCCTTAATAATTTTTTTTAAGAAAAAGAGCGAAATTCTTAAAATTAGCATTTAATATTTAAGAGAATACATTTTCTCTTGAAACTGTACTTAAAAGTCTCACTTCAATGTAAGATATAAAAATACAAATTTATTCAAAGCATATTTTTATGTCTAGTACATATAATAGTAAGATAATTATTATAGTAATAGTTATTAAAAATTAAGATATTACTCTAAATAATGGACTGAATCAGTTTCATAAGTATAATATGCATAGAATAAATTCATATGCTTGCATTTCTTGTATCCAAATAGGATTATGATAAAATAGTCCCTTGATGGATGGTTATAACACACAAAAAAACTCTCTCCATTGTAAAACTCACTCAAAATTTGTTATAACTCAAAAAATTATTTTATTTAAATTATATAAAATCTAATTCAAATAAAACATTCTAAAAGAATCAAGCTATTCTTCATATCCAAAAAGCCATATACATAGCCATATATAGCCAACCAAAATTGTCCTCGTGTCTCATATATTTTTCGAGTACGTATCGGCACATAACCATCAAATTTTCCTTTCGATCCGCGTGCCGCCCCGCGTCATAACTGGTGCGGGTTTATGCCGCTGCACGGCTGCAAGAAATTTTTGACGCGCCCCGCGCACGCGCTCATATTGATCGACTGCTGCCTCGTGCGTCCGAGCTCGCAGTCGCCATAGCTCACTCGCTCTCTTGGCGGTGTTTATGCTGTGTGCGATTTTTGTCAGCGCCAGGCTGAACGACGAGTGGAATGAGTAGCGGTGAAAGTCGGTAAAGGAGATGGTGAGAGTTATCGATGGAGGTTAATGTAGAGGAATAGAGGGCACTGCGGATAGTGTTTTGGAATTGGACTTTAATTTTCATAGTTTTATAATTCATTAAATCATTTGATAAGGTTGAATTTATATGCAGTTGTTTAATCAGGCTATTGAAGGTAGTACTATCAGTAAGAGATTGAAGATTTAGAAAAATCTGAAATTTAGCGTATGAGTAGATTTTAGTTAAAAAGTGATTCACAAGGAAAGTGTCCCGCCTATGGGAAACGATTTTGAAGCCCAGTACCCGTAGTTTGCCCCAAAATGAAGCCCAGTGCCCGTAGTTTGTTCCAATGGGTATCATATCGTTACTATATAAGTTTTGGTGCTGGAAAAATTGTTCAAAAGGTAAATAAAAGTAAACGAAAAGAACTTTATTTTAAGCTTTGTTACGTACAAAAATTTGAATCCACTCCAAAGTTGTTAACAATTGACAATAGTGACAAGGTCACAATTTTCAATTGATAATAACTTTGGACTGAAGTCAAACTTTTGTACGTAACAAAGCTTAAAATAAAGCTCTTTTCGTCTACTCTTATTTACTTTTTAACGTTTTTTCCATCATCGAAACATACATACTAGTAATATGAATTAGAGGTAGGGGAGACCGGGACTAATTCGTAAACTTTTTGTTTTGCGATTTTTAATTTTAATAATTTTTAAAATCTATATCCCGCGGGGCACAGACATGAACTTTATGGTTTTAAATAACTAAAACAATTTTTTTCAGACCCTCATTTATAAATCTACTATAGTTCTTTTAAGCTTACAAAAATGTCTTTTTTACAAATCTGTCCCGAGTTCTTAACTGATTCGTCAACGAAAATCTCTCTGTATTTGTAATTTAAATAATTTTGCACTTTTCAAAGTGTACCAGGCGTAAAAATATTTATTTGCTATCACTGTACCAAGAAAAAATATTAAAGTCTTGATTTTTACCGAATTATTTAATATACAGACGTAATTAGAATTAAAAAATAATAATAAAATAAAACATTTTTCAAATACTTGAATAAAACGAAAAATATCTGTTAGAAATGGTACGATTGACTATACTGCTCAAAACTATGTACAATGTTTCATTTTATATTATAACTGGGTTTTAATCAGTAAACTCACGGAATATTAATATTCAGCAGAACACGAGGATAACGTGGGGAAAGAGGATGACTCAAATTGTGTAATATATGTATATTTAACAGGAACGGAAAATGGGTACATGCACAGCGCATGTGGGTGCGCTCTCGCAGGCACGAACCAGGGTGAGAGGATACCGATTGGACGAGAGAGAAAAAGATAGGAGAGCCTAGAGCCGAACTCGCACTTACATGCACTCCACGTCGTCGGGTCGCGCTTGTCCACGAGGAAGTCAGATGTAGCGTCGTCCTCAGCGACACTTGCAGGCGCCACACGCAGTCTCCGCAGATTTCGCCCAAATCACGGTATAGGGCTTGCTCATGCTCAGCAGTGTCAGGTACCGGAGCTAGTCATCGCGTTCGCGTAACAAGCGTCCGCTCGGCTCGGTAGCCAAAACGTCTCTCTCAATAATTGCGGCTCCGCACTGCGCGTCCTCTCCTTTCGGCCTACCTATACTCTCTCTATCTCTTTCTCTCTCACCTTTCCTCGGCTTCCTCTCGTTCCCTTGTCGCCGCTGATGATTCCTGTAACAGCTGATCTTATTAATACATATGTTATATTTGAGAGAGAGAGAGTATGTGACGAGGTCCCATTACCCGTCACAATATACATAATTAATATGCCCAAGAGAAATTTCTGAATATAAGCATTTAAGTTGAAGATATTTGCTATTTACGAATCAGCCCCATGGACGAATCAGCCCCATGGACGAATCAGCCCCATGAACGAATCAGCCCCGGTCTCCCCTACCATTTTTCATTAAATTAACGCATATTCGCAGTAAAATAACTCGTATCTCAAGAACCAGGGCCCATTGGAACAAACTACGGCTGTAGGGCTTCATTTTTGGATACTGCAACGCATCTCCCAAAGCCTCATCGAAGATCGTTTCCCACAGGTGGGACACTCTCCTTGTTAGTTAAATTTTGGTGAACTTTTGGAGCGTGAGAACAAAAAGTACAACTCTTGCATGTATAACACTGGCGGTTCAGAATTTGCTAAAAATTGGTAGATTATTAGTTAAAAAACTAAAGAATAATTCGAGTGCTTATAAATGAGGATTTAGAGCATGTGAGTGTAGTAATAATAAGTGAAAATAAAAAAATATACAATTAATCTGAAAAAATGAGTCAAATTATAGTCATTATTTGGTGTAAGTTGATTTATGAAACTTCTGTTATTAAGTATATCCTGCGAATAAACAAGAAATCAAACGTGCACTTATTTTGACTAGCTACCTACCGGTAATACTCTCTTAATACATAAAATACTTTTTCGTATCATATTAATTAATACTCGAGGTTTTCGTTGCTTTAAAGGCGTGTGCAGTACTATTTTTACCCATTACATTCTTTTTGATTAAATAATGAATAAAACTAAATATTTCTATTTAGGAAGATCCCAAATATAATCTCAATGTTGGAATAATTTATCGATATTTGAAGTCTCAAGTACATACTTCAAAACGTCTTGCACACATTTTTTCAGTTGTACAATTTACATACTAAATTTAATCCTCAGGTCTGATATGGGATATTGTGCATACCCCATGCGTAAACATTTTTTCAATTTTATAAGAAAAAGAGCTATATTATTTGTTAAAAAGTATTTTCTAGGTTAATGCTTTAAAATATTTTCTATATAAATATTATATCCTACTGAGCACTATCCATAGCAGCTATGGTTATCTACTTCGAACGAAACTCAGCTCAGCTGCCAGCCGAGAACTCTATCTGAGGTATATAGTGGCACATGTGTCCGTATATAACTTTCTAATCGTTAGACCATAGTCCTCTTTATGAAGTGAGAACCTCAGCCGTATTGATATTAGCTGTATCCACTTCCTCCAAGATGAATTAAGCTATGCAGCATCTGCATCTGATCATCAGAGAAGGGCAATAGCAAAATATGGGAGAAGAGGTTTATGTATCTGTGGTAGTGTATACCTGGCAACACTTTGTTTACTATTCGCGCTTCTCTTTTGTTAAGCTCCAGGATGCCTGTGGCCCATTTCTTGCTCAATATGGTGCCCAAGAGAGCTGCGACTTGCCCGACGCCTGGAGCTCATTAACATATTTTCTTGTTTTCACCAGTCATCCGTTTCTTTATTGCGCTGGTAATTTTACTGTCGGATATCCCGACCATAAACTCTGGCCCTGTGAAGTGTTCTTCGGCTACTAGTTTAGGTAGCTTATCAGCAGTTTCATTATCTATGACGCCCCAGTGTCCCGGTATCCACACCAGCGTAATTTGATTGCCCATTTCCACAAGACTGATGAGATTCTGGAAGCATTCCCATAACAAGCGTCATTTCATTCTATAACCATCAAGGGCTGTTAGTGCAGCCCCGCTATTTGAGTAGATGTAGATGTTTCCTTTATTGGCATCTCTAGGGATTTATGTGCCCTGGAGAATGACCATAAGTTTAGATTAGAGAATCGCGGGATGGGCCCCCCATTCTGTGCAGCCCATATTCATCTTTCTCGAAGGATAGTTCGGTTTGTCCGGTCAGCTTATCCTGTAATTCTTGTTAAAGAAATATCTGGATAGTTCAAAATCTTTTGACATAAGCAGATTTAGGTTCTGCAGAGACTTTAAAATAAGTTAGGTTCGTTTACTCCCTCTCTCCTGTCAAAAATATTTCTGATCGTTATGGTCGAATTACTTACCTCGACTTCTAGTATAAGGTGAAAGGACTCTATGTCCGTTAGATTGCCTATTAAGGCCATTATCGGAGTTGTCCGCATGGCTCCAGATACTTCTTTGCAGTTTCTTACAAAGATTTGGAAATGTAAGCGAATGAAATGTTTTGGGTAGGGATATAGATACCTGAAAAAACCTGATTACTAAATTATCAAACTATTAAAAATTCTTACTGAACCACAGGTAAAACACCAAAAAAGGATTCTGTATCGGTCAATGGTAACCGATTTAAAAACTCATAATTGTCTATTTTTCTAGAACAACATTACAGTAGCCTCTCGATACATCGTCACAAATTTGGAGAGAAATATGAGTTGTAAGTAATGATATATTGATGTACCCTATATAATTTTATAGATTGCAGATATGTACTCTAAATTAGCAGAAACGGGACGTACTTGGGTTATAAAAACGTGCAAGCGGAAATGCTTCAAGTAACGATATATTTAATGTTGATACATCGAGAAGCTACTGTAGGGGAGACCGGGGCAAAGTGAGCCTGAAAAAGTTTGTTGATCGAAATAAAGAACATGTATGAAGTGAAGACATTGCAATTAGTTTCAAACTATACTTTGGACTTTCATTAATGATACCTAAAAGTTTTAACCTCTTAAATTAAATAGAACCACTTTTAATTTTGAATATAACAAAAAAATTCATTTGGGCTCACTTTTCCCCGTACTCGAGGTAAAGTGAGCTTTTAGTTATTAAATAGTAAAAATAATGTATAATTAATTTTCTTTTAAAAATATGTTTAAAAATAATGCTTTTAACACATTTGTTCATACTAAATACATTTATAAAACAAAATCAATAAAAATTTGATAGAAATTAAAAAATACTGTTTTTATTTAATTTTGTCTAATTAATTCATTAAATTAGGAAAGTCAAAATGATAACATAATAAAAACTTACTATATTAACAGAAAAATACTTATTTTATTCAACTACATGCTTTAATATATTATATCGTCCAAGGCTCACTTTGCCCTGAGTACGAATTATTTACGAAGTAGCATGGTGTTAAGAAATGGTTCGAATAAATTGCAAATTTCATGTACTGTTTTTCCCCTTAAATATTCTAGAATTCAGTACATGTCTTGGCAAAATTGAGTATGAACAATATTTATAGATATTACGAAATGTTTAAGAAATACCAAAGTCATCTCAAGTACATCGAAAGTGTTATTATTTTTTAATTTTAAAACACAGAACACCAACGCAAGTTTACTTTATCATATAGTTGCAGACTTTTAATTTTTATTTTCAAATTTTTCTGAACATTAAAGTTCAAAACAGTAACAGAAATTCAAAAAGCTCTTTTTTATCATTTATGTATTATGCGCTACGTAAGTACTGCTGACAGCGCCATTTTTTTACAATTTTTTGCAGCGAAAATAGGCAGACTTCGGGTCTTACCTTAATTTGTTTTGGTAAATGCCAAAAAATAAAGTATTGTTTCAGGAAGAAAAGATTTGATATGGCTTATTGTGAACAACATAGAGCAGGTTTACAAAATATTTCCTCTAAAATAGTGAAAAAATAATTTCTAACACCCCAGTTTGTACAGGTCTAGATGGCGTTCAGGTATCGCAGATATACTTACGTAGACAATTCACCAACTTGGCCACTGCGACGCTTCCAAACCATCACTCCCACGCCAAAATCCAAAAACCCACCGCAGCTCAACACCCAACACCGCTCCGCAGAAGCAAACCATCATCCGCCATCACCCATCATCCTTGCCTCGCGGATTGAAACCTCAAAAAGCACCTCGAGGCTCCCCCCCCCCCCCCCTCCCTCCCGGCGTGTGTCCTCCACCGCGACCGCAGCGCCGCATTTGCGAAGCACTCGACGTACAGTCCGCGGCGCGGCTCGCGTATAAACAAGCGTGCTCGGTGGGTCGGTAATAATACCCCCGCAGCGCGTAAACACACACGCACGCACATTATACACACACGTCGCGTCTCGGCCCCCGCGAGACGCACGAGTGGTGCAAACACCCGTCGCGTCGCCCACGAGAGCGAACGAGCTTCGGCTACGGCTTCGGCTTTATCTACCTACGCGCGGGAGGCGGTTGTTACGGAGCGAGAGTGTGTGGATATACCTGTGGTAGTCTCGTGTTTGCTGTTTGTATTCTATTAAGGGGTGAGGTAGAGATGAGAGAGAGATAGAGAGAGCACAATCTGCCTTAGAAATGGATTGATTGGTTGGTCGATGGATGGGTATGTATCGATGCTATTATAGCATGCAAGTGTAACACAATGGGAAATGATAAAATGTGAGAAAGTGCAAGAACATGAAAGAAAATATGAGGAATGGTAAATATGTGCACGGAAATGTCAAGGTATAATGTGAATTTCTTTAATATTTGGAACATTTGGCACAAATAAAATACACCGTTTAACTTTTTTGTACAGTTATTTACATTTCCTTATTTATTTTTATTTATCATTTGTATCGTTCCGCATTTACTCGGAGAATATAAGAATGTAGCTCAAATGTTTCACCACTAGGTGGCGAAGCACATGCAAATCAAATCACATGGGAAAAATGGAGACGTATATTCTAGATGATACTTTTTATAAGGAACATGCGAATATATGAAATCCCTTATTAAAGTGTTATACTTCATCATTTTTAGGCACGACCGCGACACGGAAGTGCCTTATATTTTCGTTAGCGAAGAATGTGTGAGATAGGATATCACACGCAATTTTTGACCAATCGGGCTGAAATTGTAGGAGAGATCTCCTCCAGCACAATATGAAATTCTATTTTCTTTTTATCCCGATCCTGTACGTGGTTTTTAAATTGCGAGCACTTTTTGCTTATTTTTACGTGTTTTTACGTGTTTTTTTAAATTCATGTTAGACGATATCTCCGCGAAATGTTGGAGGATCAGGCTCAAAATTTTTTGCGAACTCTCCTGAGTATATCCTGATGGTCCTATTTTGAGATTTATCCTGCAAATATACGCTGAATGCGGCGTCTATAAAAAATCGCTAAAAACGGTTTTTGGGCTATAACTTGAAAACTAAGCATTCTACGAAAAAAAGTTAGATAGAAAAGTTGTAGATCTTTGAAAAAATATATATTGTAGATCTTTGAATTGAAAAATACGATTTTTTCCTATTCACATTTATTTATGAAAATACTTTTAACTCGAGTTAACAGGCCAAAAACGAATTTTAACATCGTAAAAACAGCTTTCTACCATATAACGTTACAGCTATGCATTTTACATGAAAAAGTTAAATAGAAAAGTTGTAGATCTTTGAAAAATACAACTTTCGCGAAGCGATGCAAGGCGTGGAGGAGCTTAGCTCGCTCTGAAGCTCCGGAGCAGGCAAGTCACATGCGGCCGAAGGCGCGCTAGTTTATAAACAATAACATTGCTTTAATATTGGTAATCTATTCAACCAATATTACCACGAGAAAGATATCCAATCTCGAAAGACAATGTGAAAATGGACATAATGGTTTGTGCCAATATTGCTTGAAGATTGTAGCGAGGTTATAGTTATCACTTGTACACAAAATTAATGATTCCAGCGAATCTTTGAAGACAATCTTTTGACAATATTGCGAAAAGATTGAGTGCTATATGGAATGTGATTCAATACATCGAATGGTTTTTTATAAGAGTTTTTTCAGTGGGGTACTGATTTAAAAAGATAATATTAGTTACATAAAATTTTCACTTAATATTCAGTTAAAACTTGGTTAATGTAATTAAATATACTTCTATCACAGCAAACATTCTTTTCACACGTATATAAAACTTGCGAAAAAAAACCTCGAAGTTGAGCCTCAAATGAGCACCTTGCACAATCAACTACCGCACTAATTACCGCATGTTCAAATATCATCGCCCATCTCCTTCCAGCATCTTCTCCCCCCCCCCCCCCCCCACCCATAAAGTCCTTATATACACCATTCGGCGGGTGGCAATTTGCGGCCAGCCGCGACGTCTGCTCGTTTTCCCTAATTGTGTGCCGCGCCGCGCGTCTTAATTGCTCGCCACTCGCGCGATAAAAATTTCACGTTTCGCGCGCTATAATATACGTAACAAGCCCGTGCGCCTTTATGCTCGACGCTGCGCGCATTCGTTTTAATTAACGACGCACTGCGACGACGGTGACGACGACGACGACGGCAGACGTTGGCTCTTGCCGCGAAATGAATATATACGCGTGTACACGTGCAGTTAAATGCTGGGGAAGAGGAGGTAGTCGAAGTCGAGCGAAAATCGATGGGGTTGGTGGGTGGGAATTTGTTGAACAATATTGAATGATGTTGGGGAGTGGAGAAAATTGCATATTTGGGGATACTTATTACAATTTTGCTTATAATTTACTTAAGTTGGTTGTATATACTCCCGATTTCATGGTATTGAACAAAGTAATCCAATCAACTGATAAAATTACATACCTTCGAACAGTTTTTTCAAATTTAAACTTTACAAAAAGTCTAAAATAAAGGTTAAACTCGAGGGGGCACACAATTCTTTTTTTTTTCTTTCTAATAACCAACGGAATTTCAATAAATATAATTCAGTATCAATTATTATACTTATTGACCTAAATATATGTTATAATATATGAAAAATAGTAACAATACGCGTATACATACATACAAAAATACGCTCATTTTACTTATTTATTAAATATTTTTTATATTTGGCTGACGAACGACCGGGCATTGTCGTTAAATAATTGTGATCTATAGTTAAAAAACTATAATCTCCTGGTGGTTTTATAAAGAAATTATTGTTTTTCATGTAATTACAGGCATAAATGCATATTTTACCATAAGAGCCCATGTTAAAAGTTCTATTTTCAAACATTTCTTTCTCTTCAATTTACCTGGCAACCTTGCCTACTCAAAATTTTAATAGAATATTTAAAACGCACGCTTTAAGTGGGATTTTTATTTATTGTTAATGATACATTTTGTAAATTATTATCTATAATAAAAGATTAATGATTGGGAGTGCTCACAAAATTTTCATAATTGGGTTGTTTCACTATATTTCTGTGCAGTCCATTTCTAGCAGAAGAATTTTCCTCAATTAATTTTGATCATACATATTATTATTCCATAACTGTGTTATGCGTAGTTTTGTTTAAAGTTTGTTTTGTCATAGGGAAGAGTCTTCCAGTATGACTCCCCTCCCAGTATGACGACCCATGGCTATTGGGCTCATACCGCTAGATGGCTGTGCTTTATATGCTGAATTAGATGCATGTTATAGTTCTATTAATATTATCGGAGGTTCTTGTTTTTAAATCATAACTCTGAATATTCCCACGAGAATAACGAGGAAACCATTAATTTTCGTGTTAAAAGTTATTTCCCGGGGGTTAAATACATGCCTAATATGTAAATACTATGCCAATTAAATACTAATTATTTCATTTATGATATGATTTAAATTAAAATAGATTTAAACAACATACGATTTTATAACTTTTACCTGACTTTGAATCACAATTTTTAAGCATTTAGAGCAAACATACTCTTCTATAAATGTTAGGTGATCATACTGAGAGACACTTTTTCCAAAGCTCAAAAAGCTCATTTTTCGTTAATTAATACTTAACCCAGATTATTAACTTTGACGAAAACTAATTTACTACGTTAAAAAGGTCCATTCATTCAACTATAACTCTATTTTGAAATTTTCATTTTCACCTTGGTACACAAAACTTACAGCTAAAATAGCGGTGGGTGGTCATACTTGGGTGCTCTCCCCTATATTTTTAAATATTAATTGTGTTTAACAAACCTATTAACGCAAAGTATTGCATAAACGTAGACGATGCGACGATCGCAACTAATATTCATCGTATGAATATCAGCTACGAAAACACGCTTATCCATACTTAAATTAAATAACGAACGAAGAAACAATCACTTGCAATTCAATCGCAATCTACAATGTGACCCAAATCATCCCCAAGGCAATCCAAAACACTACCCAAGTGCGCACCACCCGTACCGAGACCGTTGTCAATAACTCTCGTCGGCCAACCAGACAGCCAGCTTTCAATTTTCCGCCGCGATCGCTAATGAGGTATAATCGATTCGTACCGTACTCGAATTATACACTTATTCGTTGTGCAAAATACTCCCCGCGGGGAATCCAGCGCAACTATTGGATTAATTAGTGGAGCTCCGGAGCCCGCGCGCCCTTTAGGTATGTGTGTGCGCAGTGTTTGCCGAGGGCGTGGATATAATCAATGCGCGCTGCGTCAGGAGCAACAATGGACGATTATTCGTATCTGCGATGATAATGACGATATCGACGATTCGCGGCCGGTATTTATAGAGGCGATGAGTTTGTTCTCTGTCGGTAGTGGTAGTGTAGCGAAAGTGATACGGGAGAAGGCTGGCTTTTGACGTTGATGGAATCGTGGAATTCTGGTAAGGTCCGGGTTTGCATGGGATTTGTGTATATCGCATACTGGAAACAAGACAGTTATGAGAACTCGAAACTTTTATAACATGAAAAAATCCTTCATATATTTCATAAACTAGTTTAAAAAAGTTAAGAAACTGTTATACAATAGTAAAATAGTAATACAATAGTCAAACAATAGTCATACAATTCAAGTTAAAATTTTTTATTTTATAAATACATTACTTTAATCGCTTAGTTTTAGAAAAACGACATTTTAATAAGGTGCAAATTAATCGGAACCTGAAAATGTCGTTTTGTAACGTAATGAAAACATCGATTAAAGATTTGTAATAATTAAAAAATTCGAATTTTATCATGTAATTCACTCAATATGAAATTGCTCGATATAAGTTAAACATGATTACTTAGAGGTTTTCAAATTAATTGAATACGAATCTGCAATCAAAGTTAGAAAATTCAAAATGGCGTAGCCAATATGACGGTTGTATGCTCAATACTTTGCAATATTACAATCGCCATATTAGATTCATTATTTTGAATCTTCAAATTCTGACTGCAGATTCATAATCAACAATCCCGGAAATCAAAAGTTATTAGAAAATTCAGTCCGAGTGATTCGGTAGTTTTCGTAAAAGTATATTGTATCTTTTTTAAAGATATATCCATTATTTTGACCATAGCTATCCAACCGAAAATATTTATCAACTTCAATATAAGAAAAGAACCTCCAGCGAACCTCTTAGTTTATAAAATTTATCAAATCTCCAATAGACACCCAGCTAACCGAGTACTTATCCAAGAACGCGTTCTATACACCACTCTCAACCTCAAATTCCAATCTCTCTTCATCCCCAAACAGAAAGAGAATGGGAGAGAGACAAATATCCCTCGGAACGAAAACATCGGAACTTGCCGTCCGACACAAAGGAATGCGATCGACGACTGTACGTGACCGACTCTGATTCTTCGCGTTCCCATCATACACCGAGAAAAGAGATTCCTTATACTTAGTACGATTCCAACAATAAATTCAGCAAGCTTGAAATATGGCGAACAGAATGATTCTCAATAGTGAGTAAATTATGACTTTGAAAAATTCTATGCTGTAATCATACTTTTTGATTGATGGAAGAAAAGTTCTTAATAAATAATCATTTATTTCATGAAAAAGGGAGAGCTTTCCCCACTTTGTCTAAATATAAGGAATATTTTGAGTATACTCTGCTGCAATGGATTATTTAAAAAAATATTTAATTTTTAGCGCTATAAACTTGTGAACATCTACTTTTGGACAATTAAGTTAGGCATATCTCAATTTCTGAATCGTAGAGCTGCATTTTGGGTAGAAATCGCACCTGTGTACAACTTAATAGCGTGAAAATATAAAACCTTCTCAGAAGAATCCATCGCAGCAAGGTGTACAAAGAGTGCTAAAAAAGTACCTAACATCGTTTTCTCAGAAACAGAACATGATATCACGCACTTGTTTAGCACTCAAAGTATTTCTTGTATTTAGACAAAGCGGTAACAACTCTAACTTTTAGTTATTCATTCATAAATTATGTCTCGCTTGGAGAGGGAGCTTTTATTAGCGTGACGGTGTGAATATAATCAACTACTGATGTGTACTAAAGATGTAGGAAAATCAGTGTTAATGCGGTACGTTGCTAGGGGGGCGGGAGGGGGGATCTCCAAAACAGCGTGGCGTAATTTCTGAATAAACCCCTAAGCATGCGTATGATAGTAGGAATCAGTAATCGGTAACCAGCGTCCTAAATATAGTTATTAATTCTGATGTTACATGAAACGCATTATTCATATAATTTTTCAAATGTATTACATAAAGAATAAAGAATATTATAATAAAGAAAATTCTTCTCTCATTGTACACGCATCCTCGTCGCATCGGAAAACCGACCAGTTACTGCCTTGAACACAGCACAACGCCGCGTTTTCCGAGGGTTAATTACTTGAAGCGCTGCAATCATTTGTCTGTTCGGATTATAGTGGGTCGAAATTATATTGTGCTTACGTATTATGGCTTTGGCTAGTGAGTATCACAGCGTATGCGAGGAGCCGCAGTTCGAGATTTATTCTGTTGGGTATTCCTAATTATTCTCGTGTACAATTAGTCGCAGGACTACGCAGAAGCCTTAGGGTGCATTTACAGTGGACTTTAGTCGGCGATCAGTCGATCATAAAGAAGGAACACGATTGTATAATTAAATTATATTTTTTAATCATATCATTAAATCTCATGGATTATTCAGCGATACATTTCAATATGTAGGCGTAGTTAATAAAAAACTTGCCATATGACTACAAAAATGATATAGATAAAAGATATTAGATTATCTGAAATATTAAAGAACATTGTATTTTTCACAAAAGTGTCTGAAAAAGTTTAAAATATATATGCTAATAATATATTTTTACATATATAAAATCCTTTTTGAATAATGAAGAGGAAAAAGGTCATTTATCTAGATAATATGTATCTAGATAACAGATAATCTAAATACTTTTGATAAGAAACACATCTACGTAAATATGGTATCTTATAGTTTTAAATTGTTTCCTAATGTTTTTCAACGAAACGTGAGAATTTTGTGCTGTACAGATTTTGGATGTTTTATTTAATAAAGATACTTGTTTATCTGTATTGGTATCTAAAGTACTTAACTAAATAGTTGACAAAGACTGCATGTTAGTTCAGGATCTTTTCATAATTGTCTTGAATTAACAATGCAATGATACTAAATTAATAAGAAGCATAATTAAACGCATATAGGTACGGATTATATAAAAACATCTACAGTTCTACGTTATCTCCAAAGTTTGTTTTTTAATCATCAAATGGCGTCATCATGGCGTCGGGAGGAGGTGGACTACCTCCCGAACCTCCTGATATAAACTCAGAACCAACATATACATGCCATCCAAAAAATAAAGTTACAACAGTGATTTGTGTAGTGTGTGATAATATTTATCATAAAAGTGACTTTGACAAATATAAAGACAAAATATACGTAGGGAAAGCACTTGTGGTTTGTCCTGCACACGTGGAGCTTGTTCTAACCTTAAAAGAGAATAAAATAAAATTAGATGAAAATGCTAGAATCTTAATTGCTCAGATAAAAAGTGCTAAAGAAGAGAAAATAAAGCACAAAATCTTAAATGAATTGAATGTTATATCTGAAAATACACAAAAATCTGGAACGAATGAAAAACTAGATGCCACGTTACTGTCAGAAAATTCTGAACTAGAAAATCTTAATATCGAAAATCAATTACTTAAACAATTAAATAGTGAATTAATGGACAAGAATACTCTGTTAAAAAGATTATTGAAAAAAGAGAAGAATGAAGATGAATTTGAAAAAGTGCAAATAAACCAAAAAACATATGCTGAGGTATTAATTAATAAATCAGTAAATAAAAAGAAAAGAGTTCCAGCAATAATTGTAGAAAATAAAAAAAAAGACAAAAATCCTAAAGATTTTTCAAAAAAAGTGTGCAATTATTTAATAGATGATAAAAATATTCAAACTAAATATGTGAAATCAATTAATGATAATGAATTATTGATTAAAAGCTTGGACGAAAGAAGTGCTAAAACTACTTTTGATGTTTTAACAAAAAAGTTATCTAATAATTATAATGTTGTGTATGAAAAAATAGAATCGCCAAAGATGAAAATAGTTGGAGTGGATCCCACACAAATGAACCAAGATGAACTCGAAAATGATATAAATCGAAGAAATTTTAGTGAATATCAAGACAAATGTAAGATATTACACATAAATGAAATTACGACTACTAACAAGTTAAGCCTAATAATAGAAGTACCAAGAGATTTATACAAACGTATAAGAGACAACCAAAATAAAATTTTTATTGGTTATCAAAGTTGCAGAGTCTGGGATTTAATAAATATCAAGCCCTGCAATAAGTGTGGAAGATTTGGGCATAATCCTCGTAACTGTGAAAATGAGCTTTGTTGCATAAATTGTGCTGGAACACACATATCTTCACAATGTGATAACCTGTCCAATAAAGTATGTATCAATTGTTTTTATAGCAATACTAAATATAAAACAAATTTAGAGGTTAACCATGTAGTTAATGATACGGAAAAATGTATAATATTTAAGAAAAAACTTAATAGATACATAAGTATGACAGATTATCCTATGAATCCTACTATACCAAGATACATGGGTAATGTAGAAAATTACAAAAAAAACACTACGACAATGAACTCAACTAAACCAAGAATGAAGAGTGCAATACTCAGCAAAAATGCAACGCTTAGCAAGAATGCACCACTCAGCACTAGTATACTATCATTAACAAGCCCAAGCACAAGCAGAAATAAAAGTAAATAATGGAGCAACATCTAAATCTCATAGAAGAATTCCAAAAAGAAGTAATTCAAGAGGAAATATCATATCTTGATCTAAAAACTCTTAATAAAAATTTGAATATAAAAGACAGCCTTATACTGTATGTTAATATTAGAAGTCTAAATGCTAACTATACAAAATTAGAAATTTTTATTAAGAGCTTGAGGATCAAACCTTATATAATTGTATGCTCAGAAACATGGTGCTTACATAACTGTCAATATTTTGCTATACAAGGTTATAATTTATATTATAATAATAGCAAAATAAATCAAAATGATGGAGTAGTTGTATATATAAAAGATTGCGTAACAGAAATAACCGAAACAATTGAAATTGGTAAATTGAAAATATTAAATACAAGAATAACACTAAATAGAGGTATTTCTCTTGAAATATCAACATTATATAGATGTCATAATCTATCATGTACTGAACTCATTTCCAACTTAAAATCATATATGAACGGCAAAAAAAATATAAAAAATCATTTAATTATTGGTGATTTTAACATTGACATTATGAAAGAAGATCATAACAGTCAGGAACTTTTAAATAATATGCTTGAAAAAGGTTTTTACCCTGGGTTTATATATACAACTAGACCAAATGATAATAGTGGAGAAGGCACATGCATTGATAACATATATATAAAAACCAAATCTCTAGACACCAAATCCTTCAAACTTTTAATACCATTTACTGATCATTATCCATTATTTATAAAAATAAACAATTCACAAACATTAAATAAAGAAAATATTTGCTATAAGTATGATTACATTAAACTACGCAGAGTAGCTGCTATGAAAAATTGGAATATAATTGAATCAATGCATGATCCTGAAGAAGCTACAACAACTTTAATAACTGAAATACAAGACTGTTTAGAAAAATCTAAATATGTGTTAAAAAATGGAAAAAATAATAAGAATAAACCAAGAAAGGATTGGATTACTAAAGCTATTATGATCTCATGTGAAAGAAAAGGACAATTATATGTCAAAATGCGTAATGAACCTAATAACGAAAGAATAAAATTAGAATATAGGAATTACACAAAGAGTCTTGATAAAATTATTAAAGAAGCTAAAACTAAGCATGAAAGAAATTTAATAATAAAAAGTAGCAATAATTCCAAACAACTATGGAAACATATAAAAAGTAAACTGGGTACTAAATCGCAAAATAATAATACAATTAATAAAATAATAATGAATAACGATGAAATAATAGATGACCCTACAAAAATTGCCAATCAAATGAACTCATATTTTTGCAAAATAGGAATGAATTTAAGTAATAAAATTAATATTCCGCAGGGTAAGATATTAAAACTACCACCCATGAATTGCAACTCTATTTTTATAAAACCAACTAATAATTTTGAAATTTTACAAATAATTGAAAATATGAAAATAAAAAATGGCGGTGTTGATAAAATCCCAACAAAAGCTTTGAAAATACTATCAAATCTAATCGTAAATGCATTAACTCATATATTTAATATATGTCTAGAAAAATCAATATGGCCTGAATCATTGAAAACAGCTGAGGTAGTACCTATCTTTAAAGCTGGAAACAAAATGGAAATATCAAATTATAGACCCATATCCTTAATCTCAAATATAGCAAAAGTTCTAGAAAAAATTGTTTTTGTAAGATTACAAGAATTTTTTGATAAATTTAAACTATTAACTCACAATCAATATGGATTTGTAAAAAATAAAGGTACTAAAGATGCTCTTAGTTATATAACGAAAGAAATATATAGCAATTTAGACAAAAGCAAACCAATAGCAATCACATTCCTAGACTTAGCTAAGGCGTTTGATACTGTAAACCATTCTATCTTATTAGATAAATTATATAATTATGGTATAAGAGGTAAAGCACATAAACTAATAATGAATTATCTAAGCAATAGGAGACAAAAAGTTAGAATTGGAATAACAGAAAGTCAATATGAAACAATAGACACAGGTGTTCCCCAGGGTACTATACTAGGACCACTTCTATTCATAATTTACGTTAATGATTTATTAATAAATAGAACTGACAGCACTATCTCATATGCTGATGATACAGCAATTATAGCATCTGATGATACCTGGGAAAAAGTTGAAAATAAAATGAATAAGTACTTGGATGATATAGCTAATTGGTTAGCTCTGAACAAACTATCTTTAAATATAAATAAAACAACCTACATAACATTTGGCAATTACTGTGATAGTGTTCCTAAAGATATGAACATAAAAATACAGGGTACTAAAATTTGTAGGGTAGAATATTGTAAATATCTAGGTATTGTATTTGATTACAATCTAAAATGGGACAGACATATTGAATATATAATAAAGAAAACAAAATATATATTATTTATACTTTACAAAATGTCAAAATACATGCAATCTGATACACTTAAGATAATATACTATGCATTTTTTCATAGTATAATTACTTATGGAAATATAGCTTGGGGTGGTGCATACAGAAACAATCTGGAGTTACTTCAAAAGACTCAGAATAGAATCCTAAAAATTGTTAATAAAAATAGTTTCAATCAGGACAACCCATTAAATTTAAAACAAATTTTTGCTTATGAATGTGTATCGTATCATTATAATGAACTCAAGAATTTATACTTAACGTCTAAAAGCAAAACCAGAAATAAACTTATTATACCACCAAAATGTTCAAAAGCTGTAAGTGATAAGAGTAATCACATTAGAGCAATACAAGTTTATAACTGCTTACCAACAATTAATATAAATCTTAAAATACTAGACATATCAAAGATTTATAATAAGAAAAAATTAAAAAAATGGATAAGTACGAATATATTATAAACATCAACAAGTCACTGTTACTTTATCCAAGACAAATATGTACTTGGACACTTAGGTTTTAAGTTAGTTTTTAGTTTTACTTAGATTGTAAGTTAATTATTAAGTTATTATACACACCGGACCTATGTACAGGTAGCTCTGACTACCTCTATAGGATGTGGGTTACTCCAGATATAATTAATATATCTGGAGATTAACTACAACATGTATTACGATGTATTACTCTGGTTAAATAAATAAATAAATAAATAAATAAATTTATCGTGGAATTATCCGGGTCGGTTCACCCACTCCTTAATTAAACTATCCCATTATCATCTAATACATGTGAAGTAACAATTAAGTATAACAGCAGCATACTATAAACTATACAGTCAACCGTGAACGAACCTTAACCACGATTATACATCTAAAACGTACACCACTGCACAGCTCCACAAACACAGATTCGCCTTTGTCCGATCCAGCGTCAACGTATATCTCTAAATACGCGTACGCGGTTAATGCAATTGAACGCCGCGACGGCGGGCGACGATCGATCCGGTCGATTTTAATTAAGCTCGAATTTTTCGAACTGCACGCCGCGCGCTAAATCTAATAAAGTACGGTTAGAATAGTCAAAGATTCACTCGCCGAATAATACCCATCGCTATAATCCTGTTGCTGATGATGCTTCGCGCTCGATGCTTAATTAAGCGCTGTTGTAAATGGAAGAGTGCGCTAGAGCTTTGATCCACGGTTTTCACGTATGCATTCGAGCATGCTCTAGCGGCGTACGCGCAGCATTGCGAAAGAGCGTTGCGCAACGAGTTACAAGGGGGTATGAGCGAAAAGTAATTTTAAACTTTAAGACCCAAATCTATTTTCTAATTGTTAATAAAGATTATTATATATTTGAGTCCGGAGACAAATTTTCAGAATAGGTTGCCTGGCATTTCCAAAAGATATTTAATTCTAAAGTTCGCCCGTTTAGCCCGATTAATTAATATACAATAAAGGCATTTTTCGCGTTGAAATGAAAAATTCATGCATTTGTAGGAAACTTTTGTAGAGTATTAAAGTATCAAATTAATCCGTAGCATTCAAAATTTATGTGCATACAATACAAAAAAAAATTATATTTCGCATATATGCTAGTAATGTTATAAATGGTAATGTGTAAGACAATATTTTGCACTAGCAAAGTCAAAACAGAGATTTGTAGAAACTCGTTTTGAGACAGTAGAAATCAAAATGCACTATTTTTAGAAAATGTTTGTGTGAGTGTGTGCTTACGAGCGTGCGTATGGGCGTCTTTTTAATATCATGTTCAAATTTAGCATATTTTGCACCAAATGACTTCAATTTGCATAGAGAAAATATTTTTTAGCCTCAACCGAAATAACAAATTCTTTCTTTTTTAATCTAAGTACGCATGGAGGTCAGGTAAGGCTCGATTTTGATACTTTACTGAGATTGTTTTTAGCTTCAATTATGGTCAAAATCCGACTGACAAGTATTAAAAGTGTCAATGTTTTTTAAAATTAAACTAGATAGCTTTAGTGTACTTACAAATTATCGTAAAACTTATTTACATCAAATACCGGTTAACTTAATAACTAAAATAGTACAGAGAAAAAGTAAGAATATTCGGAAATGTACGTAGTGCTCACTTGACCCAGTGTAGCCATCTCACCCCGGTCTCCCTCAAGTCCATTTCTCGAAAATTATCAAACCAGCACATCCCATTATTTACACCAATCATGCAAAAGAAACCCGCGCGCGTCATAGCCATCAGCGCGAAAAGACAAAGCGCGAGAGCGCTTGTTCAACGTTACCCGTTGCGTCATGGCCTGGCTGGCTGCACGGTATAATGCCGTGCCTCCGCACCGAGAAACGCCGTGCGCGCAACGCTCTTTCGCAGTGCTGCGCGTACGCCACTAGAGCGTGCTAGGCGGCACGGCGTAGCATGGGGTAAAACTTTTTTCCGTGTATAGGTATACGTAAAACTATGCACTCACGTGTAATTTGATGCACTTTTTTTCGTGGAAAGCTTTTCAATGATTCAAAGTTTTTTGTTTCATTGATTGGTTATTTGCGAGGGTAATGTCGTGTAACGTGTATATGTATGCAATTCGCTGCAGCGAGCAAGTTTGAATTGAAAGTATTCTGTAGTTGTGCCGGTTGATGTATATATGCATGCGCACTCGGCGTAATTAGCCCGCTCGAAGTCACCGCGCGAAGGATACTTTGAGCGCTTCTAAATTAACCTGCAAAACTCAATTTCACGCTTAAGGAGTAATTCTGAATGCAAGAGCGATCGCCGATCGTTTGACTATAAATTAAACGTAATAATGCGCTTAATTCGAAGGACGTCAAGTGAAATGAAGATGAATTTGGCAGAAAAATAAATTTTTTCCGCCTCAAATATATGAATATTGCTTCTCCTAAATTTCTAAACTGCTCTCCACAACAAAAATACTGTCAAATTTTGTAAAAAATTATATAAAAATTGTATTCTTGTAAATGAAACCTGTTCAATATTTTGGTGCTCTAATATAAGGTACTTTATAATAGTTTTCAATTTAAAAATTCCATATGTTGATACTTAGTTCGTACAAATGCCGTAATGCCACCAAAGCATGCATAGATTGTACTCGACTTACGACTTGTTTTACAAAGCACCTGTTACTTATATATTACCAAAAAATAGCTTTCGTAT
Source organism: Gastracanthus pulcherrimus (assembly GCA_949152435.1). Lineage (NCBI taxonomy): Eukaryota > Metazoa > Arthropoda > Insecta > Hymenoptera > Pteromalidae > Gastracanthus > Gastracanthus pulcherrimus. The sequence goes on from OX424572.1 coordinate 41,880,136, forward strand.
TGCGAGATAGGTAGTATAATAACTCAAATAATAGAATTTGTATGTAACATATACAAGATTATTAATTAAGTACATGCTTTGCTAATATCTCAATTTCATTCAAATTGACTTGTGGTGTTTTATACCGTAGAGTGTAGAAATCCACATTCTAAATCGCAAAAAGTATCTTTATTTAAAAAATATTTATTTATTTATTTATTTACTTATTTAACCAAATCAAATCAAGTTTGAATACATTTGTATCCTGCCGAGGTAAATATCTGTTCGCAGCTTTGGCCTTACTAACTAAACTTATATACGATTTTTAAGAATTATTATCAAAAGATTTTTAAGATAAAAAATTTTTGTTTTATTAAAAAATTAAAAGTAATTGTAGTTATTTGTGCATATCTATATATAATATTACAAAAACGATGACTCTATAGAGACGTTATAGCATTCGTAGAATTACTGATTTTAGCATTTTTTTTAATAATTTGTTGCTACATTATTTTGAGATCATTGTAAAAGTATACTAAAAAGCTAACATAACATTTAAATAATAAAAGTTGATAAATATATTATCTACATAAATATTTATCTTTCTCATAAAATAATTAGATACATGCTCATTTAGGCAACGCGTTATTCATAAGATAAGTTATTAAATTAGTTAAAATGCGAACTGATTAAAATTATTCAATATTGTTTATTTAGAAAAACATTATTTTATATATAAATGTTTACCTAGATTAATGCTTATCTAGATAGTTATAGATATTGTAATCTATACCAATGAGTATCACTAAAGAGAAGCTGAAGAAATATAATTCTTTTTATCTCGATAATTACGTTTCTTAATTAATAGCATTGTGCAAAAGAAGTTTAAGTTTCGAGCACTAGAAACTATTATTGAAACTATTAGTCACATTTGTAATAAAACTATCTAAAGTCTTAGATATACACTGTATCTTCAACTTTTTCATAGACAAGCATTTTGTCTATAACTGCTCCTCTCCCTCAATAAACCAATCCCACTCCAAAATACCAAATCAACAACAGCCCTAAAAACATCTGGCAGCTCCAACCTGCTTTACTCAAGCACGCGGGCCAATAAACACACATCGCACGTGCGGCATTATATACACTGGCGCTCGCTCCATGTATGCTCGCGCGTAATTAATTCACACGCGATCCCCGCATCCATCGCTCGCTCTGGCTTCCATAACAAAGCATAAGCGAGAGCGCGAGCTAGATATAATTCGCCGCTGCTGCTGCTGCTACTTGTAATGCAACGCCGAGAAGACGTCGACGACGACGTCGTCGGAGCGAGTTTGCGCGCTTAGCGTGATATTGATCGACGTGCTGCTGCGGAGCTTGGCGGCCCAGAATCTCGAGTGCGAGAAAGCGTGAGTGTATAAGAAAGAGAGAAAGCGTTTTACATCTGAAAAATGTTTAATCAGATTTTGGCTGGATTCGTTAGATATGAATAAGTCGAAAATTACGTGAGTTGCATGGATGGACATTTATTTGAAGATTCAAAAGTTGGATTAAATTGCAAATGTGCGATGATGATGGAGTAGCTTTAGAAATTCGAGCCACCTGGAAGCCATATTTTACCCGAAAAATAAATTGATGACCCCAATGCTTCAAGCGATTCGTGTACGTACGAAGAGATTAATTTTGTCTGTCCCGAGTATACGTGTACGATTATCCATCAAATCTTGTTTTACCTACTTTAATATACAATGCTATATCTTGTTTGTAAATAAAATTAAAATTGAGAATTCCTTAAAGGTTTAAAAAGTTGTCTAGGTCTCTATCAATGTGAGGTACCATCCAAATGATAATAGATATTTATGTAAGTCAGGACAAGACACAGTGTTAAAACAGACTGTTTCATTCCATCACTACAAACTTTTATAACATATCGTCTTTTATAGATTTTATCGACCTGAATGCAATGTTGACATTGTCTCTTTAGTTTATTAATACTTAGCCGTTTAACAGAATAACCCTAAAACCATTAATACCTTGAATTCTTATAACATTAGTTCCCTAAAATATGAAATTGTTAATCCTTAATTCCAAAATCTAAACCATTAATTAAACCCTCACACTTTAATCGCTAAGTCCTTGTGTCCTAAACTTTTAAATTTATAAATTTTCGACTACATACAAACCAATGTAGATCTTTAATCTCCACATTCATAATCTATAAGCACTAAACTTTCAAATTCTGAACCACAAAACTGTTGAACTAAAGCCTTTTGTACCTACCACAAAACTTTTAAGCCATAGGTCGTGCAGATTCCAATTTCTCAAAAGAGATTTTAAATAAAGAAAAAGGTATTGTGATTATATAGGATTATTAGAAATATCATCAAAATAGCTGTAGGATATACCTCATTCACGAGATTCCCGTCTTTTGTTATAGCTTGCATGGAAATTAGTTAGAGGTAGGAGTGGTGCAGCAGTATGTACATAAATTAATAAGAGATACTAATTGCTTGCAATTTTACGAATGATTTTATATAATACTAGACTAGTGATGGACCGATATTGTCAGAATAATGATAAAAAACTTTGGACAGCAATAGTATCGAAGAAAGTTAGTTTATGAGGTTGAATTTGTCATATTTTTTCATGTCCTTTTAGTGCCTATAATCTTAACCCCGTTGTCTCGGGGGTCTAACCTCTATAGAAGTCTTCGCATAGTTCGTTGTATGACCCATATTCCGATGTGGCGCTGGCAACCGTACATATTACTGTCGTAGCTATCGTGGCTACCGTTGCTATTGTATGACACGGCAAAGCAGGATAGCTGCATTGAGAGACAAAATTAGTAACCATTACTAGACTGTCTAGTGTCTAGTAAATCCAATACAATGTAGGAAGATTTTACTCATTAGTATGAAATTTAGGATTGAATACTAGACGCCTAGTTATGAGTGCCAATTGTATCTTATTTTAGTTGATACGAGACTCACAAGAATAGTGTCACAACTCCGGGTAACGGATTTTGATGATACTTTGGCAAGTATTTTCTTGTACCTAAAAATGAAGCCTAGCACCTGTATTTTTTCCAATATAATTTTACTAAGACGAAACGCCTCTTATTCTCAACATAACTCTGCATGTTTTTACATGAAAAAAATGACTCGAGCAAACACTGAAACTAGGCAAAAAGAGCTTTAATTTAAGCCAGTACAAGACATACTTGTAATATTTACTATCCTGCTAAGGAATAGATACTATATTATAACTTATCTATAAGTACAGTGACAAAAAGGATTGGGTATCACATCAATACTTTTATATTGATATGATAACTATACCGGCATTGCTCGCGTAACCATATATATTGCTGTCGTAGCTATGTTATGATTGTCGGTGATATTGTATGGTTGTCACAGCAAAATAATATAGTTGTGAGAGCAATAACAAAGTATTGTTGCGGCAGCCATACGTAGTTTAGTTCGGTCAACCAGATTAATTTAATTAATTAAAATAATTTAACACAGTCCTAGGTTGGCTGTGAATCATTTCTAACCGTACCACATTATATTTTTCTCCTAGAGAGTCTAGTAATCATTTCTAACCCCTGGTAGTAGCTGTTCCTTTTTATTTCTCAGTGTGTGGAAACAATATCAAAATTTGGCTGCCCGTACAATACATCTCTGTCAGTAAAGAACTCAGCTCTTGTAACTTATTAATATTATAGTTTTGACAAAGCTTATGCTTTCATTTTGCTTATATACGTTGCCTATTCAGACACTGACCACCTCAGAAATATCTTCATCTATAGACAATCAAGTATAGTATTTCAGCTCGTCTATGTGCATTTTGTAAGACCATAATATACAGACTGAATAGAAATGGCTCATGAGCACATTTATGTGGCACTTCAAGATTGGTAGACCAATCTGACCCCCATTAGTATTTGTAATGAGTATATGAAATTATCGTTCACCCCGATAAAACTGAAGCCTCCGTCAAATTAAGCGACGAATAACTGGTGTTACCATTAGAGTTGGAGCTGTTGTTCAGCTCTTGTAACCGACGATTCCGACCAGATGTCTCTTGTCCACTTGTTGAAGTCTCCGCTACTATTTGTGACAATGTAGACGTCGCAGTCATCTATACCGTGATCCTCTCTTCCATAGCATGCAGCATTGTATAACACAGCTGCTGCTTGTATTGATATCGTCGTGACCCCGGTCACCCGACCAACTCAAGTCGTTATTGTTGGGTTACTACGCTGCAAACTATGAGGTCTCACCAGCTGGGACGTCAGCTTTGATGACATAGCCTTGTGACTCTTGTTGCTGCTTGCTTTCACTCGAGTCAGGCTTTGGGTTTGTGTTAGAGTTATAGATGTATTATAGGTATATGGAATTATATCATTATTTTGTTATTATTATATTACTTGCTTAGCATGAAAGGTTTTAGGGTCTGATAGTTTGAGGTTTTGGTAGGGCTTAATGAGAGTTAAGAATTAATCAATTCAGCATTTTAGTGTTTCAGGTTTATGATTTCGGGCATAAATTTTCGGAGTTGGATTAAAGGTTTGAGAGTTTCAAGTCTTAAGGATTAAGGGTTGCATTTGTGTGTCTGTATGTGGGTGTGTGAGCGTGTGTGAGTGCGTGCGTGCGTGCGTGCGTGCGTGCGTGTGTGTATATGTGTGTGTATGTGTTGTGCAAAGTTTGAGGGTTCTAATGTTTTGAGTTTAGGCTTGATGACTCAAGGGTTAGGGGATTAGGATTAATGTGTTAAGTGTTTGTAGGTTAAAGGCTTATAATTTTAAGGTAAATGGCCGAAGAGTTGGAAATTCAAGAGTTCAACGTTTGGGGGTTTAGGATAGCTCTTATGAACCTCAGGCCTTGGATTTAAATTTTACGCTTAAATGGTTTAGTTACATAAGTTAGATGTAAAGTGACATCTGAGTAAGAATGTGTTAAGGCGGGCCTCACATAACATCCGGGCGTACCTGGACAGGCCCCAGCGCGGCCTGTAACGATTTTCAGGCCAGGTCCGGATGATTTGGCCGTATGGTGGCCCGACTTAAGGCCAGCCGTATCTAGGTTATAGCATGGCCGGCAGTTACAGTAAAGGAAGACTACTGTTAATTTTTCTTCATAAGAATAGTAATATTTGTCCAAAAAGTATTTAGATACTTAGGTAATGTGTGTATAATTATTTATCTAAGTTAATATAAGTCTAGGTACAATTCTATTTAGCCATAATTTCTAAGTGCGAGCTTATGTAAGTGATATTTTTTAAATTTTTAATAGAAAGGTTGAATCTTAATACGGCATGAACAATCATTAAGAGCCACCTTAATAAAAAATGCACAATCTAACTTTATTCTAATATCTTTAAATTTGAAACGTAAACAGTATAACGTATACTATATGAACGTAAGCTCTCTCTTTAAACTATGTTTACAGTATACTAACATATTAATATTAATACAGGTATACAATTATGCACACGAAATAAGTATCTAAATACTTTTGAGACAATATTATTATTTTATCGCATGATGAAAGATTTGCAGTATTACAATGTTAAAACCCATTTCAGAATATATACATAACCCGGGCCATGACCTGTGCATCCCTGTTGATGGCCAGTACTACGGCCAAGCTAAGGCTAAATCATCCGAGCCTCGCCAGACAAGAACTTCGCTACTTTTCAATATTATGCAAATAATTTTATTAAAAATTAAAAAACTATTTTTTTTTAAATTTTAAAATAATTTTAAAAATTTCGAAAAAATTTTATTTTTAATAAAAAAATGTTGAAAAAATTGCTTGTTTTCCTCATTTCCTCATAAGAATCTATCCTAGAATTAGTACCCGTCAAATTTCGGATAGCAAGTCGTCGGTAGTATAGTGGTCAGTATCCCCGCCTGTCAGACGGGAGACTGGGGTTCAATTGTCCGCGATGCAGCGCGCGCTGGCCTCAACGAGTAGACGTGCCTTCGCTCGCTCGGCCTCTTTATCCGTTTGAAAACCCAAGCACACGGATGTGTCTGTTAATTATCACAGTGTGTGAGTGACTTATAATATAGTGATCGGTTGTATTGTTTCATATTTTTTGTGTGTGCGTGCAATCAATCGACATAAGTCGTGGAAGTTTCACAAAGAGATCTTCTGCCCCAATGCCAAGCATGTACACGTTCTCAAATCTCCACAATGAGTGAGGTAAATGACGACGGGGATAGAATGTCCCTTAGTGAACGCTCACAGGAAGGTGACTCAGTTCCATGGCAACACCATTCACCAGCAATCTCTGTCACCAAGTCGTACAAAAAACAGCGCGCACACACAGGCACAGTCAGCAACGGGCCGTCTAATACCAGGAGCTGGCAGAAACCTGAATTCTACGACGTTCGATAAGCTGTTTAAACAAGCAAAAAAGGAGATGAATAAATACAAATCTCCTATTCAACCTAATCTATCAAAAAAACGAACACTATCACAAGAATCTACACCGAATGAAAATGCCGATAATATATGGCAATTCCCAAAATAATTCGACAAAAGCACCCGAAACTCCGAAAGACAAGGTGCATTACCAAAAGCTCAAACAAATCGATTCACACCTTTACAAAATGTTGGATTCGAGTATCCTGAAACCTCGATCGATTCAGAGAACGATCATATTTGGCCAATAATGGGACCGAGCCAGATGATAAATAGCCGACACGCAGCAAACCAGCGCACTGTGAAGCGCGATCGGCGCGAGTTCATGCGTGTAGCAACAGGGAACGGCGTACCGACGTTCACCAACGAGACGGCGGCAAACGATAACATAGCGGCACCATCAAGCCACAAGAAAGGCGCATCAACACTCAAAGAAAATTTTACCGGCGCCAGCACACATATCAAACCTCCACCTATATTTACAACCGGCATAGGCCTTGAAAAATTATTCGAATTACTCAAATCAATACCGTTAAGTAAAAGCGATTTTTATGTCAGAGAGAATGATATTGATAATCTTACGGCATATTCTAATAATCTAGAGTTATACAACAAAATAACACAGCCTTTACCTTGTAGCCATCTATGCTAATAATGTAGAAAATAGAATCTTCGAAGATGAAATTAACCAATTGTTTTGTAAACTCAAACTTGAATCGAGTTAAAACTATTGCGTCATAGCGGGAGACTCTAATGCACGTCGCACAGTCTGGGGGCGACAGAGTGGATAAGAGAAAGGGTGTAATGCTAAAAAAATTGATAGACAATGAGGGCATCGGTTTCAGAGCTAAAGTTGTTCCACCAGATTTACCCACTTTTCCCTCTGCCAACTCATTTTTAGACCCTTGCATCATTGATTACAGACTAAATATATTAGATTCAACCCATCGAAAAATTAAAGCACTTGATTATAATAGCGACCATAAAGCCCTAATATTCACTATATCACTCCAATTTAAAATAGACAGCATTGATCCGACTAACTCGTATAGGTTTATGTACAAAAAAAATAAGAGGTCAATTAAAAAAAAACTAAATAAGGACTATATATTTTTTTTTTATTATTTAAGCTATTTTAATCCTCTAGTGAGGATTATTTAGCTGAAAAACAATACATAATAATTTTTACATAGCATTTAAATACATATAAGGTTTTACATAGCATTTGAGCAAGTACATAGTTTTATATAGTTTACATAAATTTACATAAATCACATAATTCTGTTGATTTTATAGTTTAGTTAAAAATTTTATATTTGCAGTTTACAGTCTTTGACATACTTTAATAACGAATCGCATAATTTATTAGTCGGCTTACAAAGAATAATAAAGCTCGCCAGCGGTAGATGAAATTTTTGTTTTTTCAGATTGTCCAGGAATTTTTTTCGTTGATTGTCATATATAGGACATTGCCATAGTTCATGTTCGAGGTCTTGGAAACATTGATTATTACTACAGCTACAATAAGGATTTTCTATTAATTTGAGAGAGGCAGCAAGACTATAATGATCAGATCTGCACCTGTTTATTGTTAAAATAATTTCACGGGGTATTTGTTTGTTAGCGTACCATAGTTTAGAATTAGTATTATAGTAATATGTGAAGTATTTGTTTCCCTTGACTTTGCTACTTTCAATTAGATATGCGTTCATATTCTCTTTAGCATACGTTATATATTTTTCTTTTAAGTCTGTGATCGGAATTTTACAGCAGTGATCAGGTTCGAGCCTAATGCCTCTTTAGCCATTGTATCAGCTATTTCGTTACCTTGTAATCCCAGCTTATGACCTGGAATCCAAAAAATTTTTATTTTATTATCATTAGATGTTTTGATAAGATTTATTTAAGTCAAAACATATGCTAGCGCTACCGATACTTAACGAGTTATGAGATTTACTCTCATCTGTATATATTGCAATAGAGTTTTCTTTTTCTAATAATTCATTTATTTGCACAATGGGGTCAACAGTTTCTACTAATAATTTGCCAAAATCTACATCAGTATGAATATTTGTAAATGGTATATCGTAGCTGTACTTACATATGTGGTAGTGAGTTTCTGAGATAATTGTTTGGGAAAATTTACTAACATCATCTATGCACTGTTTAATAAGACGTTTACTATTGGTCTTTTTAAATCGAGTCGATCTTTTGTGGACTAGCAGTTCTTTGTGCGATAGTATTTTAAGTAAATATCCAGAGCATAGAAATTTAGTGCGTTCCTGTAATAAAGTTAATTTTGACTCAGCTAGCAGTAACCGAGGGCTATTCTTATTGCAATACATTTTTTTTCTAGCTTTTGAATCATCATTTTTTGGGTTGGAAAATAGATATGACAGCTATAGTCTAAAATCGAGTGTACGTAGCTCTTATACAACATGATTAAACTCTCGGGGTCGGATCCCCACCACGTTCCTCGCAAGAATTTTAGGATATTAAGAGCTTTTAGACATTTGGAATGTAATACATTTATATGTTCTTTAAAAGATAACTTAAAGTCAAATATGATGCCTAAAAGTTTGACTGTGCTACTAGACTTCATGACAGTCTCTTTGATTTTAAGTTCCATATTTCCAGGCTGAATATTTCTCTTGTTAAAATGTATAAAAGTAGTTTGGTGAGAACATAATTCTAAGCCTATATCATACAATCTATTATATATTTTATCGATGGTATTTTCAATCAGTTTTTTAGAGGAAGATGTGTGTTTACGAGAACAGTAGATGGCTATGTCATCTGCAAATTGGGAAATTATAACGCTTATCAGCAGATTTTTAACAATTCTAGATACGTAAATACAGTACAATACGGGGCTTAATACACCTCCTTGTGGAACTCCTTTGAAAACTTTTCTGGCAGCATCACCTGTGATATCAGTGTATATCATTCTTTCGTACATTAGAAATTTAATAAATTTGACAAAATTCATAGGGCATGCGATATCTGCTAAATATTCAAGTAAAGTTTCTAAGTCGACATTGTCATAAGCACGACTGATATCTAAGAATGCTGCCAGTACGTCGTATTTGCGTTCGAAGGCTTCTTCAATATACATTAACAGGTTGGTTAAATTATGGCTTGTTGATTGACCTTTACGAAATCCTGATTGGCTGTTAGGAAGGATATTATTCCGTTCTACCCACCACTGTAACTTATTTTTAACCATTCTCTCGAAAATTTTACATACACACGATGAGAAATAAATAGCCCTAAAATTCTTTCAATCAGCTATTTTTATAAAATGTAAGTAGTATTAATTTATGTTTAATTGGTAGTTCTTGGTTTATTGCGTAATCAATACCATCAATTCCTGGACTTGAACCACTAAGAAACTCATTTTTGACGCAATTGAGTAACGATTCTCGGTTTGACGCACACCATGGTGGGCTAATTTTATCGAGAGCTGTGTTTTTCATTTTCATGTGTTGGTGATTTTCAATTGTGTTGTTAGGAGTCACATTAGTTAAGGACTATATTAATGAAATCCCTTCCAATAGAAATTTGAGCAATAAAGAAATTACAGAACACCTAATAGTAATACAAAAAGCAATTACAAATAGAATTAACTCCTATGTTCCTAAATACAAGCCGCGAGATAATTTCTTAATACATGTAAATAAAATAATCTCAAAACCTCATAAATCTAAATCCTATTTAATCACCACACTTAACAAACTATATTAATATAACAACCACTCCCACAATATGCTCAACCCCATCGAAGTTATCAAATCTCTTATTAGCAAAGTAAATGAATCTCTAAAAGCAGAATATAAAATTTCATACAATAAATATTGGGACTGCCAACTTAAATTTATAGACCACTGTAATCCAGAGTCATTCTTTCCTAAGATCAATAAATTTTTCCGCCCTAAAGAACAGTAAAAAATAAATCGACTTGAAATTAGTCGTGACGACACACCTTTACTTGATAGAGCACAGAGTGATATAAACTATAAACTACCTGTAATCAATGAAAAATTCTTAGTAGAAGCTCCAATTGAAGTACTAAATGTAATAGGAGTATACTATGATATAATAATAAACTCTCCCCGTTATACTAATATAGGCACTGATCACAAGGCTCGTATCGATAACGAAGTATCACATCTCATCCAAACATTTGAACACAATATAACAATAAACAAAACAATAACCAATTTTAATGACACTTACCCTGCCCATAACCCAAAGCAGGTATACAACATTATACGGTTTACTACTGCACATCAAACACACCACATCTCCCGCTAAAAATAATAAAAGACTACAGCATACTGTTCAATAACAGTCTCAATAATAAATTCTTCCCTGACATTTGGAAAAGAGCCAAAATCCTACCAATTTAAAAAAGGTGAGCTCCCTAATGAAGTTTCTAGCTACAGACCAATAAGCCTGACACCTGCGATCAGCAAGTCATGTAAGGCAGTCATCAATAACACGCTCAGAATATACACATCTCTTAAAAACTCAATACCAGACAATCAATTTGGTTTTAGACAAGAACTATCCACCACTAACACTCTACATAAAGTCTTAAATGATATAAATGAACACCTCCAAAATGGCCTAGTTGTTGGAGCTTGTCTCATAGATCTCGAGAGACCGTTCGATTCTGTCTAGATTTACGGTCTTCTTTATATTTTGCTGAAATTAGAATTTCCTGTTGATTTAATTCATCTCATTTGGCATATGACGTCGGGCAGATCGTTTGTAACATGGAACGACAAAGGCCTGATGCAAGACACCGTAAATTCCCCGGAATTTTTCAATATTTTCTCCCACTATAGTTCATTAATATTTGGGCTAAATAATAGTAATAATACGCACTTAGCGGCTTTTGCTGACGACTTCATCGTACTTGGCTGTCAAAAAGCCTAAAATAGTTCAAGATAAACTGGAAGAATTATTAAAAAAATTAGCCGTCATTATAACCTTTGGAACCTCCGTATAAATTCTATTAAGGTAATGCTAGAGCCACCTGTCACTGATAAATACGAGGAACCACTTTTCTCATTTAATATTCAATTTTTAGCAAATATCTTTATGAGACCTAATCAATAACAACAACTTTCCAGAGAGATATTTTCTCAAAATTGAAAATTGAATGAAATAAATGGTTCCCCGTATTTGACGATGACAGGGGGTTTAGCATCACTTTAAGTGTGAAACAATTCTCTTCTATAGACCATTCAGATATTCTGAAATAAAAAAAAAACACAATTCACATACATACAAAAAATGGAAAACAAGCAATTGAACACAAAATTAGATTCAAATATATAGTCATCCAACTAGATTACCTTTTGCGCCTAAACACCCATGTAATCACGCAATTAAACAAAGCCAAAAATGCCTTTAGAGCCAACAGCATACTAATTTCAATAAATCCCTCTCTACCAGAGCTAAGATAATTTGCTACCTATTATTCATACGATCTATACTAACATAAATAATTTAAGCTTAGTTAGATAAGCGATCTGCTCTTTCTAAGAATGACTAGCACAATGTATGAAACTTCTGTTTATCCATTTCTCATGCAGGCCTTATGTAAGATAGATTTTGCACATTTTGAACTGAATCTTCATTACTCCCATGATCAATATCTTCATTATTTTCATTATCAATATCTCCATTATTTTCATTATTAATGGCTTCAATATCTCCATTATTTTCATTATCAATAGCTCCAATATCTTCATTATTTTCATTATCAATAGTTTCATTATCAACATCTTCATTATAAATATCCTCATTATCAATATCTGAATTATATCAATATCCTCAATATATTCCAAAACGCCATTTATTTTCGCTTTTCCCGCGCGAACGATACAATTTTTCGAATCATCGCAATCGCGCGCGTGGCATCGACAATTCCACGCTCGATCGTCCGCGAAATTCTCTATATCGATCAATTTTCAATCTATTTCAAATCTACTTCCCCGAAGATAAAAAATAGAGTAACAACTCTTTTCAGAAATGTATTAGCCCTGTGTGCCAGTGCAAGGAACCCTTCCGTCACCCACGCACTCGCTGCGCCCACACATACACGCGCTTTATAGTAGTCGTAAAGTCCCGCGCTCTGGCAGAAGCGATTTTTGCGCTGCCGCGCGGCAAAAGTGAATTTCCCCGTTCGCCGAAAAGGTCGACGTCGTCGTTGGTGCGCGTTGCCACGGAAGTTTGTCCTCTGGCCCGCCTCCGCCCCTTCAAAATAAAGAGAGAGTGAAAAAGGGGTGGGGGGAGGCGAGAACTCTCGACAATAGCTTGCGTCGCGCCGCGTGGGGCGATGACCTCTTTCGTCTTATTCTTGCCTTCTCAAGTGGAAATAGAGATTTGGAGAGATAAGAATTTTGAAATTTGAGAATTTAAAATTTTTTTTAGTTTGCTGATAAAGGATGTAATATTGTTTGTATGACTTTTTGAATTCAACTGTATGCTGATGCAAATTCTAATCCGAGTATGCAATGTTTGGTTTAAAAGAATTAAATAAGTACCTTAGCAGTAATAAATTTGTTAAAAAATAGTTTAAAATAATTTTTTAACATATTTGAATTATAACATTTTTAACAAATATAAAACCTAAAAAGATTTATTTTTATAACTTTTATATAACATGTATGGGTATATTATAATTCGACACACCTACATTTTTTGTTAATATTTATAAACAGTTTTGAACGATTATTGATATTTGCAACAGCCTTCTCTTGATATGTATTAAACGTTGTGTAACTGAACAATCTTCAATAGTTACAAACAAATATTGATAATTGTCAATATTTTTGAATCCTTTATTTATTCTTTTATCGTTGTTCTTAAATGTTCGTGTGATAAATTTGAAATTATGCAAAAGAAATGTGTCCATCAGGTCGAAACGGACCAATTCCAATCTCATAATAGGGGCCAAGGTTTTTTCTTAAGCTCAAAGATATTAAGAAAACTAAAAAATTTAAAAAAAAAGGTATTGCACACATTTAAATCCTAAGACCCAACAATCAGCCCTGAATTTTTTCAGAATCTTTTGACTACGATTTCTATGCTTGGGACTTAAAGGATTAATATTTCTGTAGCATAAAAACTTTTCTAAAATTAGTCTTTGTAAACACATTTGATAATTTGTTACAAATTATTCATCTGTGTTTAAAGTAATGAAAAGATGAGACTGAGACTGCGAAATCACAAATGCATTTTTCATCGTTTCATTCGTATGCTAACATTGAAGAAATTGAATTATAAGCAGTTCCTGCTAAATGAAGAAATAAAAGATGTTAAACCAAAGTGATAAGAACGATTACGCTAAATTAAACCGCATTATTTAATTAAATAATGCGGTTTAATTTAGCGTAATCGTTCTTATCACTTTGGTTTAACATCTTTTATTTCTTCATTTCAGATATTGATAATGAGGATATTAAACTTGCTCCATTTTATATCGTAATTCTCAATATTTTTCAAACTTTAAACATATTAATAGAACTCTTAATAGTACCTCTTAATAACCCTTGGCTTTTAAGCGTTAAATATTTTACAACAGCCTTTTAAAAAATTACTCTCTGAAAATAAAACAATGAAAAGTACTCATCTGGTACTGAATAAATAAAACCTCCACTTATTCAATAGTATATATTGACTAACCCGCACTGAAAAAGTTCTAATCATTCACTTCTGAAATAGTATCTATTTTCACTAACTCAGTATCAGTACCATACTTTTCTCTCTTACATTTTCCGAGTTCACATCTACCTCATCGCCTATATTCGATCCTCCTCCTGGAACCTAAACAAACCAAACCTCAACCACTACAAAAAGCCATAATTAATCGACTGGCGGGAAGTCCTCGAACTCCGCCGTGCCCCGGCACAAAAGAATCCACAAACGTCGCATCCGCCAATTGTTACGTCCAAGTTTCTCCATGCACACTCCGCGAAAGTCCGAACAGAACTTCCGTGGTCTCTGGGCGTGGGCGGTCAACGGTAGCGGCCAACCCTCCCCGGGTTCAATCGCTTCGCCACTGTCCATTACTCCCCGGACTCGACCCTCCGCGGAAACTTATCGCAACCCCTTATTCTATCGCTGCTACTGCTGCTGTTGCTGTTCGGTCTTTCCCTTTTCACTGAGGGTGTGTACAGAGGCGGGGGGGGGGGGTCTGAATGTGCGGGGAGAAGAGGAGTGGAGGGTGATAGGGGGCTTGAATAAATGCAGGAGTAAGCGGTACGGTGTTTACACTGGGAAAACTTATCGTAAAAATTTCTTAATAAATTTTGTTATTTGAAGTTAAGGTAAATTTATATTACACGTTGAATTATGAGTTTTTACAATTTTTTTTAGGCATTTTGGACGTTGTAATTTGGATGCTTGCAATTCCTTTTTTTGTTTGGTTTTCTAAGATTCTGTTAAATATATCATAGCTTATGAGATACTGAAGAATTGCCTTTAATCTGATCCATAGATTTAGTTTGTAGAATTTCAAATTTATCACATAAAATTTTAAGAAAAACGAAAAAAACGTACATTCTGCTTTTGTATAGGTAGAGTCTAAGTAAGGTAGTTACTGTGTTCTATATCGGTTACTGTGTTCCGAGATATTTTATTTAAAAAGCGCTAAAGTTGTATAGTAACACGATAAAATCGTAATTCTTAATATAAGTTATATTAGTTCGAGTTATTTTTCATAATTTTATAACTTTTAAATAAGAAATATCGAGGGACACAGAAAATGATGTGACGCACAGTAATTGACCCACTTTCCGGAAAAAATTGTATGTTACCATGCATACACTGAAAAAAATGTTTAGTTGTACTAGATTTAGTTAATTTAAATAAAAAGACTCTTGAAGTTAAATTATTAGTTGAATAGAATAAATATTTATTTGTTTCAAGCATATTTATTTGAATTAAAGAAAATTTTTCTTGTATTCAAATAAAGTATTTTATAAGGAGAATTGAGCTAAATTATTTATTTAAATGAATTAAAAATTTTTTTACCTCTAAAATGTAGTCACTCCAAACAGTATTTAGCCATCCCAAAGAAATCTTATTTGATTCAAGTAAATAATTTTATTTAATACACCCTAGAAAATATAATACTTTGAAACAAACCAGCGCGTTTTTAATTAAAATAAATATTAATTTATATAGAATATTTATTTAATTTGAATACATATTTATTTAAATCAATTATGTATATCAATACCAACTAAATTTTTCTTCGGCGTAGTTATTTATTAATTTCATGTACAGTTATATAGGGGGGACTTGGGTATAACGGGCCACTAAAGTACAATGACCCATAGAAATTATAAAAAGCATAATTAAAGAAAAACTAAATTAGCATTTAGTTACTATCCAACTGAAGAATGTTATCCTGTTTTGAGATCAGTGTTTAATGTATCTTTCCAATAGAAAATGCACTTATAAATTACATAAAAAATAGCGATTTCAGAAGTTGTTGCTCCCCCGCTTCGCTCCCTCCATTGGGTTATAACGGATCAGCGTAAGTTTACGCTCTTGCTGTTAAATTATGGGTACCAAAGTACTGTAAGAGGGAAGTACAATATTCGTTTATGCTTAATCAATATTAGATCGAGATACGTTACAACAACTAATAAATAAAGAGAAATTTTACATCCAATATGCATGAAAATTTTTGTCATTTTTACTGCTCTAAAACGACTTAAAATTTGTTTTATATCTGCTACCATTTCAATTCTTCATATTATGTTTTCTTTATAAATAAACATGTCAACCTCTTTCTTTTGGAGCTCTCAACGATATGTCTACTCTTCTACAATCAAATAAATCGTTTTTATGTACTAAAAATGATGGCCCATTATACCCCAACAAAAGTGTTCCGTTATGCCCCATTTGCAATAATTAACGTTTCGTATCATCACTTTTTGTAATCCTAATGAAATAAAAAGTTACGAAAAGCAAAATGAAGCTTGAAACATATCCTAAAAAAGGAGTATTGTCTGGTTTTTTAAATGAATCAAAAACATACACCATGGCTATTTGAACATTTTTTGTCGTTTTTCATATTACCTTATTGTTCAATTTAACAAAAAATTTCGTCCCTGTTTTACTGCAAATATGGGTAGTGGCCCATTATACCCGGTGGCCCATTCTATCACACTCTCCCCTATAATTATATATAGATTTCGACTATATACATAAGTATATAAAGTATATAATTATATATTGCTGTATGTAACTATATATAATTATATATATTCATACATAGTTGAATATAAATTTCATATATTAGCCACAATAATTGTTTATGAGTGTACATAGTTATATATAGTTGTATATCCATATTTTATTTAATAACATCTAAAATA
The DNA here is from genome assembly GCA_949152435.1 of Gastracanthus pulcherrimus. Lineage (NCBI taxonomy): Eukaryota > Metazoa > Arthropoda > Insecta > Hymenoptera > Pteromalidae > Gastracanthus > Gastracanthus pulcherrimus. Next base: position 41,896,949 of record OX424572.1, read on the forward strand.
TATACATAACTGTATATTTCTATATATTATAAGTAATTTTTCTCCAGCTTACCGATATACAAAAGAGTATTATGACTACTTACGTAATCATTTTTACCTAATAATTATTTTATTTATTGTCAAAGAAACGATCAATGACCAAACTGTGGTAGGTATGCATTTCGCATTTACGCTCTCTATTTACGTTCTTCGAACATCTCGCACAATATTTGCAACGAATCTTTCTCCGCCCTGACTTCGCTCCAGTTTCTTCCTGGAGCGCGCGGCTCTTCGCTCTTGTCGAAAAACTTTGAGGCCACCCGCCCCGTTACGTGCATGTGTCCGAATCCCCCTTTGTGCGAGCAAATAGATAGTCCGAGGACATAATTTACCGAAGATAGGGAAGACGATTTTTTCCCCGCGCGATTATCTGCGAGATGAATGTAAGCGGTGATGGGCACGTATGTAGATAAGGCAAATAGATACGAGAAGTATCTTGAGTAGAGTATTTGCTGTATGAATGTTTTGTAAGAAGTGTTGTAAGAATGTTTTGTAAGAATATTTTTGCAAGTTGAAATGAAGATTGTAGAATCATTTGAAACAAGTAGATAATACAAAAACATGTACAGATACTTACGTATCTAAATAAAGAGTATCGTGATACACAAATACAGAAACTTGAAATAATACTATTTGTAAGTATTTATAACTTTTTTAAATAAATTCTTTTACTTGAGTGTATCAGCGGGTATGTATGTCCCCAGAAACACCTGTTAATAGTCGTATGTTGCAGAACCATAGACAAATCATCAAAGAACAGACTTTCTGCATCTTATGAATATAATATTTTTTACAAAATAAAGCACGACAACAAGGTTTTTATAGTAATATATTATGTATTAATTAGAAGATAATCTGAGTTATCAAAAATCTTGATATTTTATTACCCGATTTAAATTTTACTTAAACATAAAAATTGTCATATTCTCCCAAAATATTATATAAGGTGTATAATATTTATTTATTGTATAAGATTTTAGTATGAATTTTAGTATTGTCATGATAATTATTGTTATTTATTTTATTATTTTTTTTATTTGTCATTTTATTTAATTTTGTCAAGATTTTATATGTCATGAAAGTTACAGTTTTAACTTACACGGGATTCATCCGAAATTGCTGGATTATTTAGATGAATCAACATAGTTTGTATTTAAGAAAATATATATTATACTTTAAGAAATGATTTTCCATGTTTTGTGTTCTAATCTAAAAATCACTAACAATCATAAGACGTATTAAGTTTATATTTTTTGACAATCGTATGTAAACACATGTCTATAGAGGGGTCAAATAAATTTCAGGTCTTTTTTAGACATGACTCTTTTAGACATTTCTGACATTTACTTTTAACAAAATTACAAATAGTATGTTTGCGTGTATTTGAACCGCGATACTAAATAATACATCTGGATACTTCGATTTCAGATAAAATGTCTTTTGGTGAAATGACGTGTTTTTTAGACATAGGTATTACATAAGAGTATTGTCGGAAAATCATGAAGAATTTGGTTTTAAATTATAGCATTTCTCGTGTCGTTTTTTCAAGATGCTTATTTCATTCGTAACTAAATATAACGAGTACTTTATATAATATGCCAACTGCGCAGATTTTATTTATTATATAAATTTTAACAACTGTCGCAATATGATCAGTATCGATAGACGCGCAATTAATGTTCATTTTGTGGATGTATTCAATAGAGTATTGTATAACGTCGATCAGTAATTGATTTATTAAATCCCCATTGAAAATCATCGACGCGTTTCAACAAATTCGAGCAACGATGAAAGCTCGAACACAATGTATTCTTAGTACCATTTCAGTAATTTATGTCAAACTGTCACAATCCTACATTTCCATGAATTTAATCATATGATACGATCGATGAGTGCTCCTAAACATCTTCAAAATTCGCAGCTGTTATGTCGATCGTCGAAATATCCGGCATATTAAATTTATAACAATAACATATCCTTTCTCTTGGTATATTATGTCCCGGTATCGCAACGTTTTGCAGCTTCAGATCTGAAATCATCGCTTTTTTTCCTTTGTGCACACGGGTATAGACCATAAGAACCTTAAGATCGAGTCCGAGAATTCCCAGAACAAGTTATGACTTCGTTACGCGGAACCTGAGATTTTCTACGTGGGAACCGCGTCGCATCGTGTACAGTCAAGTAGAGCGATGCATATATACATACCACTTGCGCGACAGTGGCGTAACTCCGCATTCGGTCAGCCGGCGAGCGTTTAATCGATTTTCAGCTCTTGCTTCCTTTCCTTTTCTCTATCTATTGCCATATAATACAGATACTTTGCCTCGCATCTTCAGTGAGTTTATTGGAATTATCTAAGCTGACGAGAGACGGATCTGTACATATTCTCTGTATTCTTTATACATAGTTCCCGCAAATTGTTTTCTTTTGTTGTACTTTTCCCTTGGATTTCGCCCTGAGAAAAAAGTGGTCGACAATATTTCTTTAACTTTTTATACTTGGAGAGAAATCTTAAATAAGATTAACTATATTTTTAATAAATATATAGTAAAAATGTTGATGCAACCAACATTTTTTTTATTATTTGTTAGAATAACTATCTTCTCATTTAGTAAAGAACAAAACTAATAATTTAGTAACATGGATTAAACTTGCAAATAATCTTCTCGTTAGATTGATCTGGTTAAGATTGTCAATAGTCTCAAAATAGAATTATATTTACATTTTGTCATTTGTCGAATTTTTAAGTATCATTGAAGGTGCATTTTTTAATATTTAGGCTTTCACATGTCCCAACAAAGCTATACAGTGAAACCTCACTTATTTTATCACTCTCAAATATTTAAACATTTTTGTCTACTTTTGCCCTTACTTCTTTAACTGGCGACAAGCCTTTTTCATAAATTCGATTTTTAAATGTTTTGCAATTATAATTTAACACATTTTGACTGGTGAAAAGTTTAATTTAATCTACTTATACATTTTATTATAATGTTAAATAAATGTAAATGCTTTTAGTAAAATATCCAATTATTTTAGTAACGTGATAATGTTAAGGCTGCAATATTTGAAAGTAAATTAAACTTTCCTAGTTCTTATCTTTAACTTTTGATTGTAATCTCTGCAAAATTTAGGTAAGAAAGTAGTGCATAATATTATTCATTTATTTTTAGTGTACGATACCGAAAATTCTCTCAGTATATAATTGTTACTGAAAAAATCTAGTTGACCAGATTTTATACTAGAAATTCTTGCACTCTGAGAACATTCGTAGTTCATTTGCTTGAATCGAATTTTTCGTAAATTTTAATTTTATTGATAACTATTGTATACTGTTGCAGAAGAATTTAGTACGTACAAAATTATAATGGGTGATGGTTACTAAATAAAAAAATTCTGAACAATAATAACCTCATAGCTATAATTTTTATAAAATTATATTTTTTAGTTTAAAGAATTATTTCATATATATGAATTCTTATTTAGTATTTTGAACTTTATTTTGTATATAATTGCTATGTCTTACAAAATATTTTCTAAATATTTATATATTTGACATATTTTGTAAGGTACATTCGATGTAAACCAATTCCTATCAACCATTTTGAAATAGTACAATTTCATTATATCAAATGTACTTACTAGCCAATCTTATGTAGAAAATTTTAAAAATGTTCAATTGGAATTAGTTTTTGTCAAAAGTACATATTCTCTGTACTACATTTTCAGTAATGGTTATTATCGAATACGTCGACGTTTAATCATCGAACACTGTATATATCCTGCTTTCACGCGATTAGATACAATATAATTCGAGCGCAGTAGCCGCGAGCAGGAAAAGTCGAGAAAAACCAGACGGAATTGAGCCAATCAGTCTCCTCCCCCTCTCTACCCCACATTCTTTTTCTTCATCCCCCCGTAATTTTTCATCCCTGTCTCGCACGCTAACGGTCAAAGAACGAAATAAATCTTCCTCGCCTTGCAGCGCCAGCAGCTGAAAACGTCTCTTTGTGCATCGTTTCTACGCTCTGGTCCGTCGCCCCCCTTTTTTCGGTCAACTGGTGAATATTTTTTTTCTTTCGTTGTCATCTCCTATTGTCTGACGGAGTTGTGGTCTCGACGGTGCGAAGGAGAGCTGAGAATCGGAAGTTCGTAAATTGCGTCTCAAGATTTTTATCATAAAGTATTGATAATTTGAGAGAATTTGTTAAACTTTATTAAAATTTGAAAAAAAGCATTTCGGGTATTCAAACATCGCAATTGTATTACTTTGTATTGTTCACTATGAACTAAAATTAATAATTTAACACAAATAAATTTTTGATAAAAATCAATTAGAGATAAATTATTATGCTAGAAATGTTGATAATTATTGTCGATAGTTAATTTTTTGTAAACTTTAAAAATGGTTAAGGCAAGTGCCAAACAAATAATAAATAATTGTTAAACAAAATAACACATGTTCAACAAAGATAAACAAGTTTGCATCAAAATTAGATTAAATTTTGAAAAAAATGATATAATTTTCTAAAACTACTTATAAAATTTAAAAAATTTTAAAAAATGTTAGTCTATAATCTTTTGTTTACACTTTCTTTCCATTGAAAAATTTATTTACAATTATAAAAATCCTTATATTTATACGAAACCTAAACTCACGTGTCCTTCATTGAGCAATAATAGACCTATGTGCGAAGTTTCAAACGTTAAAAACAACGGCACCCTACAAAATTGTTGGAATGAAAATTTTATAAAATTTCATTCCATTAATTTTTGGTCTGTAAAAATCAAGGCGGGAAATTTGAATTCTTAATTGATTTTCGGACTCCCTTAAAATACTACAATTCAAATAGACCACCAGCACTAAAAATATCAGTTAAAATCTTAATGTTTTATTTAATGTAAAATTTGTAAAAAATTAAGGTAAAATTTTAGAAAATTTTACAATCTGCAGAAAATTATTTAAAATTGTAAATATAAAGCTACAAATTCTTTGTTTGAATCTTAAAATTTATTTAAAATATTTTTTTAAATTATTTAATTTCGTGAATAGTTGATTAAATTCATTTCTTCAATAGCGTGAAATCGTTAGCGTTTACAACAAACTTGAACAATTAGAAGAAAAGGTTGACAATTTTTTTCAAATATATATGTACAATTTTTCATATTGCTGAACGGAATGTAATTCCCCTGGGTAACCTTGCGATCGATATAATTATTGTTTTGACGTGATTGATTAAAAGTGGATAATTATGAGCAGCGGTTTGACGCGATGACCTCGTACCTACGAGGTACGAAATGGACGAGTAATTCCGTTCAGTGGCTAATTGTATTTTCCCAGTCGCGTGTTTCAATTTGCAGTCGAGCGTCGCTGTTTAGCAGTTCCGGTATAAAAAGTTTAATTAATGATTGGCTCGTAAAATTGCATTAATTCGAATGTTATTGTATAAAATGCGTATGTGTGTAGGTTTACGCGAGAAAGTAAATAACTTTCAGCGCGGAGCGCAAATGTGAAATATTAAGTTTATTGATTTTAGAGCTGGGATTCGTTGGTTTAATTCTATACGTTCGTGCTATTCGCGCATAAATGAAATATTATTGTCAATAACGTTAATTACCTAGTATGATACGATTTTTAATACCACGCAGTATCGCGATTTTTTCCGTTTTTGATCGTAGCTTGCATTGATTTACTAGACTGCTTCAACTAAAATTTGGCGCTTTAAGAAATATACACGGTCTCATATGAAATTGTTTACCAAATTTGAACAGAAATTTACTACAGAAAATTATACAGGTGTAACAAAGATGAGATCGTTGATTTTATCGTTTATCATTGATCTAGTATTTCTTATAGACGAAATATTTATTAAAAAAGTGAAGCTCTGAATAAGCTTATCCAATGCAATACTACATTTCAAATATATTTTTCTCTTTGACGTTATTTATTTAGTTAGTATTTCGTTATTTGACATACAATTTCAGTGTGTATTCTGAATAAAAAAACATTTTTTTATTAAGACACTGTCGTATTAAACGAGGTAGTCCCTTATGCGTGTAGAAGTAATTTTTAATTTAATTTTGAACTTTATATAATTATAGATCGCAGAGCAAAATTATAATAATTTTTCATTGTTTTCTGTTGCAGGTGAATATATCTTCATGAACAGTTCGTCTTCTGTCTTAAGGCACTATATTAAGGTAAAATAGTAGTTAAGGGGACGCCGAATATCTCTGTCCTTATCTAATTGAGTTTTCATTCATAATTTTAAGAGAAATAATTTTTCTGAAAAAATAATAGTTGTCCCCGCTTTGTTTTATAGTAATCTAAATATATGTCCAAGCTGGTTTCATTTCATTTTGCTTTCGAGAAAACTTCGACAAACTTAGTCTGTAAAGGTTAATCTCCACGTAGTTGGCCCTCATAGTGCGTCAAAGTTTTCTCGAAAACAAAAAAATTATATGAACCCAGCTTGGATATATATTTAGATTACTATAACAAAGCGGGGTCAACTATTATTTTTTCAAAAAAATGATTTCTCTTGAAATTATGAATGAAAACTCAATTAGACAAGGACAGAAATATCCGGCGTCCCCTTAAGGCACAGTTTTAATTTTGAACAATTTGCTTGGAAAGTAACCCAATTAAAGTTATAAAAAACTTCTTAGATATGCAAAATTATCTACAGCAGTATAATGTATACAAAAAATTACATAAAAAATTATATAATATATAGTAAAATAGCAATAGTATATATATATGAGTGATTCTCTGGGAAATCAAGATCAAAAAAGGATTTTTAGTTTTAAAATGAGTTTAATTAATCGAAAGGGGCATTAAAAGGTTTCAGAACCATTTTTTATGAAAAATTCAAAAAAACTGGCTACAAAATCCTTTGTTGCTATTTTTTTAAGAGATTTAATTTCGTTGAATAAATGGAGGTTAATGTTTGTTTAAAAATGTAAAAAATGGCTACATGCTCATATTTAACCTTGATCAACTTTAAACCTAAGGGTTTCAAAACTTCTGAAAAAATTCACATACATTCTATATACCAAGAACATTTTTACCAAAGAAATAAAAACAAAATTTTTTATCTCGATTTCCCAGAGAATGTCGGATATATATGTGTATATATAAGAGCTGTAACTTAATCAGTAACAAAATTTAAGAAAGTTATTAATAAAACGAATATTTTATTTGAGTTTAGTTTATTTTATTCAGTCCTCTATATTTAGCATACAATATTGTTTGTTATTACGATAGAGTAATTTTATGTTCTATTTATCTAATCTTAAACGCTTATGGAATAATCGCTTTATAAAATTGATTGATAGCTTAAAAATACTTTATGTAGATAATACAAATATGGAAATGTAAAAGCATAAAAGTATAAAAGAAAAACAAAATTGAAAGTCATCAATTACAAAAATATTAAACCACCGACGCATTCATTTATTTTCCTAAGCTTAATTTCATATCGGAGAATGCATTTAATAAATTGGTACTTTCATCGCTAGTTAATATTTCATCAATATGTTGTTCATAAAATTTTACACTACATATTTTCAAGTCTTGAATGTTGTTGCGATTCGCAAAAGCTAATACAGTAACCGCAGTATCAGCTGACGGATTTTTCTTGATGTAAAAAATGCATTCAGCTTGTAAACCTGGACAACCGTACTTTTTACCTATTTCATATAGATCCATGGCACGTTCTCCTAATTCATCTATTGAACCCGTGTAAATGTACCGTAACATTCCCTCTATAAGTTGACTTTCTTCTTCTATTATCATGCGTTCGGCGCTGCTACATTCTTCTTTGGCATTCCTTTTAAATTTTGCCGCAAACACAGTACTTCTAGCAGCGAGTATATTTTTATGAACGTCGAATTCTTTATCTTTTGTTATAATTTTTAAATCGCTGAGGTCTTTATTGCCATAAAGACTAGCTAAATCTTTTAAAAATTGACACTTGTGAGACGTCCTCGTTTCGTCTGATTTTACAAGCAATGGATTAATAGGATTATCTAATGATAGGCTTTCATCTACAGACACAGGATCGCATATGAAAAGTGATAAAAATAGTGGGTCACAAGCGTAACACAGTTCTTCAAGCTCCGAAATTGATATAAGGCAAAATGGCGAAACTGTTTTCTCTGTGTTGCCAGGATATATGTTAATACACTTAACATCTGTAAGAGGTTTTCCGGTTTTATCACATAGTCCTACAATAATGCCAAAATTTAAACTTTTATCGTATAATTCTATGTTAAAATAAAACTTGGTGTCTGTAGATTTAGATATTCTTAATCTGAAATGACAAACTTTACCAATTTTATCTTGAGTTAGTAATTCGCACGATTTAATTTCATATGGCTCTGACCACAACAAGTTTGTTTTCATGTGCAGTAAATGACGAGTTCCAAAATTTATTTTTTGGCCAGATTGATCTACAATATCAATTTGATTCACACTTAAATTTTCTGGAAACACATTATCGTTAAATATTTTGTTCGAATGTAATTTAAAAATTTCAGAAATTTCAGTATTTAATTCATTTACATTGTATGTCTTTACAAATTTCAATAAAGATTTGGCATTATCAGTATTAATATTTTCTTTTAAATACGCAATACACTCTTCTTGCAACGTTTGCATATTATACATATCAGCTATTTTATACAATTCAAAGACAAGTTGATTTAAGTTTTTTGCAATTCCCGTATAAATATATCTAAGAAACCCCTCAACTACTTGATCTTCAAACAAATCTCCATTTCTATTTTTTATACCCACGCGGCCATCTTCCTTAGCTAAAGTGTCATATTTAAGAAAGGCAGCAATATATGGACTTCGTACACTGAGTATACTTCTATGAATATTAAATTTTTTTTTCTTCGATATGATTACTCCATCAGTTAGAAGTTCATCTTCGTAAAGACTTGCGAAATCTTTTGTGGCCTCACAGCAATAATTAGAAGACGAGTTAACGTTAACTTTATACGGGTTTGGTTCCGCCAGGCTTTTGTTGGAATTAATATTTGATAAATCATCTTCAAATATTGAAATATCTATCAGATATAGATGTAAAAATATTTTGTCATGACGACATTTCAATTTTCTTAAAATGTTGATTTTAATCTGCGATTGTAATATATAAGTGCAAGAAAAATTGGAAGAAACAGTTACGTTTTGTGGTTCATAAATACAATTGCCAGACTCGTTACATATGGAAGCATGTATAAACCAGTAACATTTTTCTGAAATATTATCTTTGCTCTCTAATAGAAATTGATAACTATCGTTGTTTCTCTGTTTTCTCACTGCTACTTGCAATTGATATTTTGTTTTTCTTGATGTACAGCAAAAGCTTATCAGTTTTAGATCAGCTGAATTAATAATGTTCAATGCAACTGTGTCTAATTCCACTCGGCAAAACGTTCCATAAATATTATCTGCTTCAGCAATTTCATCCATGTCAATAAGAAAAATCAAATTATCGGGATTCTTAACTGTAATTTGGAAATTAAAATTAGGAAACTAGAATTACTTTTGTTATAAAGCAGAATACTTACTAATTTTGTAAATCGACAGATTAATTTTAGTATTATTTTTCAATACTTGACATTTAAAATTGGACAGTAGTCATTAATTTTCTATATGCTATCAGAAAATATAATGGTCTGAAAAGTAAAAAAAAAATAATTAAAATAAATAGGACATAGATACCATATATATGTCCTAGTTACCGTGACCCTATACGTTAGGCTGGTCCAACATTTCCCAAATCTCAAATTTTCTTCTCGTTACCCCTTCAAAATGTTGTAATTGGCAAAAAAAAATTATATATGTGTCCGCCGTTTGCATGAAGTTAACATTAAGAGGTCTCTACCATCGCAAACAGCTTTTCACCCCATTAGGCAAAACAAAAACAAAATTTCCTCCTAAATAAAATTCTAGTTTGCTCATTGTTCACTAAAAAACCTGATAATTTCAACGAATTTTCATGGCAGTATATTGTAACGAATTGACACGTTCGATGTCGTATTTTGAAAAGTAAACCGAGTACTATATATAGAAAAACTAAGGGATAATAGGATATCTTCGGTTTTATATGCCAACCGATTATTTATTTATTATTTTTTATTTAGTTTGCCCCTCAATTATGTTTAAACGCACATATTTCAGGGGCCAACTTGACTTTCAATATTTTAAATAATTATAATTATATAATTTCAGGCAACCGGCGGACACATATCTCATTTTTTTGCCAATTGCAACATTTTGAACGGTTTTGAAGAAAATTTGAGATTCGGTAAATTTTGGACCACCCTACTGTACATGTCCTAATATGCGACAACATGTATATATCCTATTAGCGACACCCCGTATATGCCCTAATTACTGACATCCTGTATATGACCTAATTACAGATAATTTGTATGTCCTAATTACCGACACCATGTATATTAGGGTGTCCTTTATTTCCCAAACTCCACGTGTCGATCGGGACTTGTACCTAAAAACATGAATAAAACTTTGCCGAACCCTTAAAATGAAAGTTAAACCGTGCCAACATTCACGTGATGTTTTCCCACTTGAATAACATGGGAAAATCTCTATTCTGTGAATGATTTATTATTTACTAAACCCAGCGGGCTCATAACCACTTAAAGACTATTTTACCCAATTTCTTGATGACTAAAATATACTTAATAAGGTAAACGTACTAATGCTCGGGCGCTTAAGCCTAATAATCGGACAGTTGTTCATAGTTCTCATATTTGTAAATAAAAAAATATTCGTAACGTTAACTATAAAAATCATTCAATCAATCATTAGTTTATAGATCCGGGGTGATTACGAATTATTTCATGTATCTAATAAACACATATTTTCAATATTGTCCGATCATAGGGACGTGTCCGATCATTGGGACGTTTACCTTAGTACGTTTTGACACGGGTACGGAAGTAGATTATTTGCCTCATGTGACGTTTTTTGCTACAGCCAAGCGTGAGTGAAAAGTCACAGGAGATAAATAATCTATTTACACACTAGTTTCGAACCGTATTTTATACCACGAGCGCCGAAAAAACATGTCAAAGTTGTAATTTTGAGGTTGGAGTGGTAAAACATTTTTTTTAGATACTTAAAAATACTTCCGGACAAGTTATTACTGACAATCCTCAAAAATCTTGCTCAAAATATGGAAATTTTGTCATTACCGGTCCTTTTCTGGACATTCTTACTTTCCGTGATTCTTCAAACGGAACGGATAATGATATCTGACAACATAGGACGCTTAATGTGAGATGAAACAGAGCTCTTAGCACCGAGTGAATTCAAAGTTATGACGATTTGAAATTTGCAAAAAAAATGCAGATACCAAAATCCAGTACTCCCAACCTTAAATCACCACGTGCTTTTTTTCTAAAATTTTAAATAGCCATAACTTTGATACCCTCGGTTCTGAGAGCTCTTTGACATCTCAAATAAAAGGTCTTGATGTGAGTTTTCGTTGAATATTACTAAAAATATTATGCATTGCGTAGGAGATCCTAAAAACAGGCTCATACTAATCAAACCCTGTATTATTGCAATGATTAAGGAAGGAGGTCTATGTTAAACCGACAAAAAGATTTTTCCACGAGTCCAGGAAACTTTTTATGTTTAAAAGCAATCATTTTGGATATTTTTACGTTATAAGTACTTAGTAATATATTAAATTTTACCGTTATAAAACCTCAAAATCTTAAACCTACACATTACAATAAATCACTATTTTCAATACCATACTTATTAAAGGAACTTTGTTCCTCACACGATTCTAGGCGACATAATGAACGAAATTTTTTCTTGACGGTTATTCAACTACTTTCGACAAGTATTACAATTTAAGCCAAGCTTTTTTTCAATAAAATTATTATTATATTTTTTCGGAGATCCAACCCATTTTCTAAAAATTTTTATTAATATATTTTGAAAAATTAATTGTTTAAAAAAAACATTTTAACGAAAACAGGTTTTGCTTAATTTGAAATATATGTCAAAAGGAGTCGAATAACCACTTCACGTGAATGTTGGTACGGTTTAACTTTAACTTTAAGGATCCGGCAAACTTTTATTGAAAAAAAATTTTTTCGTTCATCATGTCTCTTAGAATCTTATGAGAAACAAAGTTAATTATATATGTTTTTTATTGTTCCTGAAAACAGTCGTTCTACATTGTTATAATTTAATCAATATAATTTAAATATTTATTTTATAAAAATTTATTAGTATTAATTAGAAATTAGTAAGAAATTAGGTAAAAAGCATATCGCTGCGGGTTTTTAGCTAATACGCAATGCATAAGATTTTTAGTAATTTTCAAGAACTGACATCAAGATCTATAATTGGAGATGTCAAAGAGCTCTCAGAACCGGAAGGAATCAAAGTTAAGGCCATTTTAAATTTTAGAATAAAAGCACGTGTTAATTTAAGGTTGGGTGTGTTGGATTTTAGTACCTGAATTTTTTCGCAAACTTCAGATCGTCATAACTTTCATTTAAGTCGGTGTTAAGAGCACTTTGACATCTGAAAGCAAGAGTCTTTTTTGTCAGCTATCATTATCTGTCCCGTTTGAAGAATGACTATAAGTAAGAATGTCCAGAAAAGGACTGGTAATGAAAACATTCCCATATTTTGCGCATAATTATTGAGAATTAATAACACCTTGTCCAGAAGTGTTCTTAAATATCTAAAAAAAAATTTAAGTATATTTTAGTCATCAAGAAATGGGCTAAAATAGTTTTTAAGTCATTATGAGCCCGCTGGATTTAGTAAATAATAAATCATTCACAGAATAGAGATTTTCCCATGTTTTTCAAGTGGGAAAACTTCACGTAAATGTTGGCACGGTTTAACTAATTTTAAGGTTGCGGCAAAGTTTTATTCATAGTTTTAGGTAGACATCTTGGGGTGTCCCGATCGATACGTATAACAGTTTGGGTAATAAAGGACACCCAAATGTATATGTTCCTAATTACCGACGCATTGTATGTGTCCCAATTACCGAGTATGGCTTTCCAATGTCCAGCAAGTCTTATGCGCATAGGATTACAATGATTTAATCTTAAATTTTAAGGATATTTTATTCAACGTATTCGCATTACAACCATGAACTCCGATTTAAAAATAAAAATTATTATGAAAGGGGTGTCTACGAATAGAGTTAAAAATGTGTTTGTTTAATATAACCACCAATTTAAAACAATTTTATCATGTAACTAGCAAATTTTTCAAAATATACTATAGGACCACCTTAAGTTTAAGAAAAATTCGTGTGAACTGGTAAAACGACAAAAATAAAAAATAAATAGCAAAGACGTTCGCTAAAAAACAATTTTCTTCCATTGTAAAGACGACAATAATAGATATGGTAAGTCTAGCGTTTTAGTAAACGAGAAAAATAAAACTTGGTAAGAAATTGGAAAATTGAATATTCAGATGGTAAAACCAAACTCAAAATGAAAATGTCTAAACAGAAAAAATAAAAGCCTGAAAAATTAAAAATTTTGAGAATAGAGCGAACTCATCTAATATTCGATTCTCAACATTTTTAGATAATTAATGAGATAAAATAATGAGATAAACCTATCATTTTTTGAGTGCTAAATGGGTCTAGTGCCCGATCCGAACCCGATAAAAAAAGAATCAACCCGATACGCCGAGAGTTTATCAGTACAACTTTAATTTACATATTCTATACGAAAACTGCTAGTCTTCATGGCAAAATTGAGAAATGTGCTTGTCTTCGTGGCCAGTTTTCAAATGTGCTACTTTTTGTTGGAAAATTATGAAAAGTATTAGTCTCCGTGGGGGAACAACGAATTGTACTAGTGTCCGTTATAAGGTGCCCATGTTCGTCTCTTAGGAAGTTAGTTTTACATTGGAATATTTTCCTTATTAAGTTTATACCTGTATACATTTCCCGAATATTATTTCTATGACTGTTTTACTGTATGGCTGCGACTTTATTATTTCCCCACTTTCGTTTTTTATTCCGAAAAATTAATTTGGCTTATTCCCTTATATTACGGTAATGTACGGAGGTGATCTAATTCACGTTGTTAAGGCAATACATTCTTGCTTTTTGTCCTTTTCTATTCCACTCCTCGCATTCCTCGTCAAACAACGGTTTTTGCTTGATCTTTTTCCGCTGACCTAACACCGTCCTAGCAGCTTGTCTTATAGAACTTTTGATATTTTCCCAGGTATATTCGATATCACACCCTACCTGCAGGTAAGCCTATTGTTATCCGATACATCCAGTTTACTTGAAAGTTCCTCCGTATATCTAATTTTAATTAGCAGGTCATTTAACTTTTCGAGATAAAATTCTTCTGTTTGGCATGTTTTATTTTTATTTTTGTTTACTAGTAAACGATCCTTAATCTTGGCTATAACAAGAAAATGATCTGAATCGCAATCGGCTCCACGGTAAGTTCGAACGTCGAGAATGTCAGCGTGCCGTCTTTGGTCAATTAAAACGTGATCGATTTGGTTACATGTGCGTCCACCGGGACCTCTCCACGTTACTTTGTGCCTATCTAAGTAAATGAAACGCGTGCTATTGACTGTGATTCTTCGACGCAGCAAAATTAATTACTCTCACTTCATTATCGTTACTTACGTCATGTAATCTTTCTTTTCCTATGTTCGGTCTAAAACTTTTTTCCTTTCCAATTTTTGCGTTAAAGTGTCCTAGCAATATTTTTGCGTCATGGGATGAAAATCTATCAAACACCTGCTCTAGTTCAATGTAAAAGGAGTCTTTGACTGTACCGTCCGTGTCCTCCGTTCGGCAATGAACGTTAATAAATACGTACTTGTATCATCGGCTTTTGACGGTTAGGAACCCTATGCGATCATCAATAAGTTCAAAATTAATTCCCGGGCGCATTACTCTATTACTTATAAGAAGTCCGCTCCTATCTGTCCTGCCTATTCCAATCCACTATATAAAAGTATGTATTTATCCAAATACATTAAGTCCGGATCTCCTCGTTGCCCAATCTGTAGCGTTACTATATCTAATGTATACCTATCCGCCTCCCTTGTTACCACCTCTAATTGCCAGTCTTGAGTTAAGTTACGCATGTTCCATGTACCCACCCTTAACTCCGCTATGGTTCTTTTGCATCTTTCTTCCCCGATAGTCCCCTCCTAGACATCCGAATGGGGGACATCTTTACGTCCAGTCTTATATTTTTCCAGAGAACTGATGACTTATGTTAAACGTTAACATTTTTCGTTTATATTTTTTTTAAATAATGAACTGGTTTATTTTTAGGTATATCCAGCGTACACCCAAACTTAGAAACATGTTCTGAGATACTGGGAATCAAAATACACTATTTTTCGAAAATGTCTGTATGGACGTGTGCGTGCGTGCGTGCGTGCGTGCGTGCGTACGTGCGTGCGTGTGTGTGTGTGTGTGTGTGTGTGTGTGTGTGTGTGTGTGTGTGTTTGTGTGTGTATCTGTGTGTGCGTATGTGCGTGCGTGCGTGCGTGTGTGCCTGTGTGTGTGAAAAATTAATTTTTATTTATTTTTCAATGCGTTTTTTTTGTTTTTCAATTTTAGAGTTTTCGTTTTTTCGGTTCTTAGATACCATAGAAATAATATCATGAATAGCGTGATAATGCATTTGAAGGAGCATAAATTTACCTATATTTTCCAATCCGAAATTTTGAATAAGCTATTTCCCTTGTTTTGTTATTCACGAAATCGACAGTTTTTTCAAACGGATATATCGGATAAATTTTTGTTTAAAATTGAGCTAATTTGGAAATTGTATAAGAATATTCTGTAAAGATTGCATTTATTTTGACTCTATCGGTCTCCACGGGCACATTTCTCTTATAAATAATACAAGCGATAAATTCATCAATTTTATTTAATATTCTGTAAAATTTTTGAGTCTTTATCTTTTCTTTTTTAAGGGAAAAAAATAATGATGTAAAAAATCGATTTTCATTCAGTAGCTAATACTGGAGAATATTGGCAGGATTTGATCTGAAACTTTCCAAAACGGTAGCTCTTTACCATCTCTTGAACAAGTTCTTTACCCAGACCCCAACTACCTTTATATTTCAAGATAATTGAGGTTATGTATTATTTCAAATTTTTTTTATTGCTTATATCTCGAGAATGGCACGGTCATCTTTTATCAAACAGGGCTCATTTATATCGTTTTTTAATGAACATTCGAAATTTAAAAGAAATTTAAAGATTCATCGACTCGTTTTTCTTTATAATAATTTTTCGATCTTTTGTCAAACCATCAATGATAAGAAAGCACACCCTTTTGATGTATTATATAGAAAAAGATATAGCAAATTAAAATTAATTTATTAGAACAAAGATTTTCTAATTGGAACAATTAATTTAGTTTGAAGAAGCTAAGTGCCAATGAATTGGCAGCGGTTTTTTACTGAGATGGGCACTATTACACGTCATACGATAAAAAAAAAATTTCTGACGTATAGATGACGCCTCTTGATACATACTAAAACTTTAACCGTGCACCTTTGTGTGAAAATTTTTCTTTTAATTAGGCACGACCGCTCCATGGAGAGCCTTATATTTTTGTCATAGCAAAAAGTGTTTCATCAGAAACAGATTTACATGTTAAATCCCATAAGAGTCTAACTTTGGTAAAATAAACCAATTTCATTTATTTTTTTAAGAATCAAATTTCACTTAAAAATCTTTCTATAGTTGACAATATCTATAATTTTGTAATATAAGGACAAATTATTATATAAATTTTTATATTTCAGGCAAGTATTGACGCATGAAAACGACATAAGTCCATTTTTGAAAATTTCTAGATAATACGGTTTAATGACTTTATTTTTCATTTATACTAATGACAACAAAATTCATAAATAGTAGATGCGGTTACTTATTTTTACACTTTACTACAGTTTTTACACTTTCATCTGGAATGTTGTTTTTTATGTTTGTAATTTTTTATATATATAATTCGAATTGATAAAACAAACCCAATTCGAGTTTCAATTCGAGCTGTAGATTATCGATTACTCGATTGTCGATTGCTCATTTTTGCTCAGTTAAGGGGTCAGATACACCTTTAAATATTAAATTAATTGATAATATATTTTAAGGTAAAAATTAGTCACTTATCATATATTACCTGCTTTTTAAGGTAAGTTTAATCATGTTATAGTCTGTTTTCTCTAAAAATTTTGGAGTGAATATCTCACTCAAATGCAATAAGTGACTAATTAGAGCAATAAGTATTACACTTATTGACTATTGGAGACTACAGACACTTACAGACTATTTGGAGTGAGATTTCGACTCCAAAGATTTTAGAGAGTTTGGATATACCAAAAACACTCAAAACTCAGTTTTTAAAAAAATAGACTCAAGTCGTTTTACCTGTTCACCATAGATATATTCATATTTCATTCCTTATATCCCTGGTAGAAATTTATCCCGTCCACTTTATAGATCTATGTAGAATAATCTCGCGCTGTGTAGATCTATGTAGGCAAACTAGATAGTTACTATAAAGGCGTGTAACGGTCGACTTTTCTAGTTTCCCATATTATTTGCCCCGATAAAACTAGATAAGCAAAATTATGACAATAAAAACCACTTAAAGGTTATGTTTTAAGAAACAGAATGCTTATTATGTATTATTTTGATTTAAAGATATATATTTACTTATTGTTCACCTATTACCAATATAAGTAAATGTAGATAACCTCTAAAGTGTATGGTTATCAAATTTTAGATGCATCGAGTTTTTGTATTTAAGAACTCAATAACAATATTATGTTACAGATATTAAACAATCAAAATAAGAAAATAATCTGAATATCCAAATAACTATATGAAGTATTAGTGCATATATTTATTTTGTTTATATAAAATTAGTTTCCTTACATTTGATTATGTTCCATCCTAAATACAGGCTTGGTTTCAAAACCTGTATGGTTTATGTAAGGAAAACTATTTTCACACACATTTATTATCAACTAATTAATTTTCTATTTTTAAAAAGAAATAATGTATTTGAGTTATTATATATATATATATATATGTTTTGTTTTTGTATTTCCTACTGTGATTAATTTATAATCAAACACTTTCATTTGACATCTATGGCCAGTTAAAACATAGTAATTTGTTACTTATAAAGAAAATAATCGTCTACATGTGTTTGACTAATGTGTTTGTCTTTGAAAATGTTGTCACGGGTGAACAGTTTATGTATTATACGAAATCATTTATAGATACAAAATTATTTGTAGTTCTGAAATTAAAATTTTAGTTTTTAAACAAAGCATGTCATAAAGTACATATTTGTACATATGATATTATTATTACTTATATATTACTTTTCAAGAAACATCTACATCAATCAATAACAGTACTTTGTGATCACTGTTTTTCATATACAAGGAACATTATTTCTAAATTTTCATTTCTTAGGTTAGATATACATATGCTTTTTGACTACTTTTATACGTAAATAGTATGAATAGAACTATAAATCTTATTATTATAATTGAAAACTTGCATGTTAAACTTTTTTGAACATTAATTTTTACAATAAAAATTCTGTTGAATAAATAATATATAACCTCACAGATTTTATACGTACATATTATTATTGAGAAAACTATGTAGATCTGTGTGGATTTATCGAGTTTTGTACAGTCTAGTACTATCTAGTTTGCCTATACCTTTATAATCAAATCAAGGCCGTTATGGCAAATGTGGGCGCCACGATAAGATTTCTACCAGGGATATTTTCTTTTTTTTATATAATATATATAAGTATACATATATGGAATTAATTTGGTTAATTTGGTTTAATGTCTTTGATAAATATATTTGGATTTAAATTTAAAATTTAAACTTTACCTTAGGTTCGTCAAATATAATATCGAAAAATAATTTACACTTATTTCTTCTTTTTTTAATTAAATACTTATCAACAAAAATAGAGCAGGTTAAAATGTCGCATATATGCATATATAGAAACACATCAATAGAAAAAACCGCTGCCAATTCATTGGCACTTAGCTTCCTCAAACTTTAAAAAATGTTCCAATATGAAATTATTTATTCTATTTAATACTGGGGTGAAAAATAAAAATGACAAATCTATTGCTTTTTCATATGTCGACGTATACACACACATATATATATATATATATATATATATATATATATATATATATATATATATATATATATATATTATGTAATTCAGCAATCATCTTTAGGTGTAAGTTTCCACGACCATTATTTATTAAAGATGTACTATATAGTTTAAATTTGCGAGGTTAGAATGTTGGACGGTTTGAGTTTAATATAATAAATATAAGAATATGGAAAACTTCAATATGAAAAAGAACAATTATTGATTTTTTTTATATATATATATATATATATATATATATATATATATATATATATATATATATATATATATATATTACATATTAAAAATAAGATTAAAAATCAATATATATATATATATATATATATATATATATATATATATATATATATATATATATATATATATATATATATATATGTGTATACGTCGACATATGAAAAAGCAATAGATTAGTCATTTTTATTTTTCACCCCAGTATTAAATAGAATAAATAATTTCATATTGGAACATTTTTTAAAGTTTGAGGAAGCTAAGTGCCAATGAATTGACAGCGGTTTTTTCTATTGCTTTAGTATTATTTAATTTGATTATAAATTTCTAATTATTTAACTATTAAAAATCAATAATTGTTCTTATTCATATTGAAATTTTCCATATTCTTTTACTTATATTTATTATATTAAACTCAAACCGTCCAACATTCTAACCTCGCAAATTTAAACTATATAGTACATCTTTAATAAATGATGGTCGTGGGTATTAAAATCAAGTATCCAAAAATTAATTAAACACCAGAGGTACATCTACTACAAATAAGAAAGAATTTAGTATATCATACCAAAGTGCACGGGAGTACGTCGATAACTATTGAAATATAATTCAATGATTAACACTTCTAAAAATAGATTATTCTTTTATGACTTCGGTAAACAACGTACTATAAAGGGGCTTGGTAACTCCCGGAGAATGCCAAAAAGCATAATACTTACTCAGGAGGTCATAACCATCCAAGACCTAATGTCAAAGCACGTCACAGATCGGAAAAAGAAAGTAGACGTGCGTGGCCACTCGACAATACATCGAACGACCTTCCCATGGCAACGACGCCAGTGGCTATAGCAGTGAACCATTAGGTTAGGCTAGCTCGGTCGGTGGCTAAGAATGTATACAAATAGTGTATATATATATATATATATAATAAGCGCGCGGGAGATTTGAAATCACAAGTATCAATCGGCACTCCTGAGCGTGCACTCGACGTAGGAAATTTCTGGTCGAATGCGTTTACATTTTTTTGAAAAATTGCAATTTTATTGGGTCTCATTGGATCCAACGCACGTTTTCGCGAAGTTCATTGGAGGATTTCAAACGCATTCGACCAGAAATTTTCCACGTCGAGTGTAATAGAGAGCACTCGTGCACTCGGTAAAGTTTATCTTCATTACAAAAGAAACAGATATAAAATACTGAAGTATCTATATACAATATTCTTTTTTAGATACTTTGCTATATAATTTCATGTCTAAAAATACAAGTAAAAAATGTATCTAAAAAATAATCAAATAAAATATATATATATAGGTACAATCTAGACACAAAAAGTATCTTTACATTATATATATTATATATATACCTTTGTATCAAGACAATTTGAAAAAAGATACTTATGTATCTGGTATCTTTTTTAATGTTTTTGACTTATAGTTTAGGAAGTGTTTTTTAGCTGTAAATACATCTTTAAAATTGCATTGTTTTCTTTCACTAAAGATACTTTTTGTGTCTAGATTGTATCTATATATATATATATATTCAGATAGAATTTAGGTACAAAAAGTATCTTTACTGAAAGAGAACAATGCAAGTTTAAAGATATATATACAGCTAAAAACACTTTTTAAACTATAAGTCAAAAACATACAAAAAGATACTAGATACATAAGTATCTTTTACAAAAAGTATCTTTTTTCAAACGTCTTGATATATATATATACTTGATTTTAATAGAGTGTAATTCAGCAATCATCTTTAGGTGTAAGTTTCCACGACCATCATTTATTAAAGATGTACTATATAGTTTAAATTTGCGAGGTTAGAATGTTGGACGGTTTGAGTTTAATATAATAAATATAAGAATATGGAAAACTTCAATATGAAAATGAACAATTATTGATTTTTAATCTTATTTTTAATATGTAATATATATATATATATATATATATATATATATATATATATATATATATATATATATATATATATTATCTATATATATATATATATATATAATCAAATAAATTTATATATATATATATATATGTATCAAGACGTTTGAAAAAAGATACTTTTTGTAAAAGATACTTATGTATCTAGTATCTTTTTGTATGTTTTTGACTTATAGTTTAAAAAGTGTTTTTAGCTGTATATATATCTTTAAACTTGCATTGTTCTCTTTCAGTAAAGATACTTTTTGTACCTAAATTCTATCTGAATATATATATATATATATATATATATATATATATATATATATATATATATATATATATATATATATATATATATATATATATATATATATAGATACAATCTAGACACAAAAAGTATCTTTAGTGAAAGAAAACAATGCAATTTTAAAGATGTATTTACAGCTAAAAAACACTTCCTAAACTATAAGTCAAAAACATTAAAAAAGATACCAGATACATAAGTATCTTTTTTCAAATTGTCTTGATACAAAGGTATATATATAATATATATAATGTAAAGATACTTTTTGTGTCTAGATTGTACCTATATATATATATTTTATTTGATTATTTTTTAGATACATTTTTTACTTGTATTTTTAGACATGAAATTATATAGCAAAGTATCTAAAAAAGAATATTGTATATAGATACTTCAGTATTTTATATCTGTTTCTTTTGTAATGAAGATAAACTTTACTATGAAAATGAACAATTATTGATTTTTAATCTTATTTTTAATATGTAATATATATATATATATATATATATATATATATATATATATATATATATATATATATATATATATATATATATATATATATATATATATATATATATATATACATATATATATATATTTGATTATATATATATTTTTTTTTTACCATACATATATATATATTTATTTGATTATTATACATGTATATATACGAGTCATTCTAAACAAATTTTAAAAATCCTTGCGGACTCAAGTCTTTGTTATACTTGCTGCCGATATTTTATGTGAAAGTACCTATGAAAGAAAGCTCTCAACAAAATTTTCAGCCCCTAAGGTCCACTGTGTGACCCAGTAGAGTGTTCTAAATTTTCAACATGACCATAAAACGTCTATTTTCAAAAAATTCTAGTGTGCTCCCATTTTGATCAATTTAAACGCACCAAAAAAGTATTTCTTCATCATTTTACAAAGTTTAAGAAAACAAATATTAGACCTTAAATTCTGTTTTCCATGTTATGATTCTTCGTTGGCCAATTCACATAATCAAAATGGATGTAGGTCTACTACATTTCGATCGATAAAAGTGTTTATCTACTGCGATAAAAATGATTGTTGCACAAGTTTGAGTATCATTTTTAACACGTATATCGAATATTATTTTTTGACACGCCGTGCGATAAGTGCCACTTTTGCGTACGCTTGCGTTAACAAACGTGCGTAAAAGTGGCACTTATCGCATGGAGTGTTAAACATTATATTGTGAAACGCGGGAGAACTGAAGAGGTCAATAAAGGTCATAGAGGGATAGTAAGATTTAAAAATATTATCATATTTATTCACACAATTTTACTTTATTTCGAACATGTGAGATGAACAATTTGGCTAAATCGTAAAATATCCATTTACAACTATACGATACGCACGTAAAATATCTAGTCGAAAGAGGCTATAATTTCCGCGATATAATCGTATGGCGGCCGATAGATGTAGAGACGCACACAGCCGGAATGAGAGAATCCATTGTTATCGCCATGTTATCGGCTGCGGAAATGGCAACTGCATCGGGCTCAAAGCAGCTGGAAATCCCCGATTAGAGAGGGAGTGAGCTCAGTTTTGTTTCTTTTGACCTCTCTCGCGCAGTCCACCGCGATGAAATCGCGTCTTCGTGCGCAATCTCCGAAAATGTTCGGTCAGCGTTTTATGCAATCGGACGCGCATGTATCCGTGGCCTCTCACGATGTAACGACTTAAGTTCGTGTTTTTTTAAATCTGAGTTTGCATCAAATTTTATACGCTTGAAATAATTTCCTTCATATAAAAGCAGTGAGAGACTTTGAACAATAACCATATAATTCAAAATAGCATAGTCTGCATTAGAAGATATTTTTGCGTGTTATTTACTCGTATATACATGTATTAAAAATGTAACCGTACGAAGTAAATCATTTAATAATTTCATGCCTTGATGGTCAGAATTCAAGAGCTGAACTAGAATTATTCAAGTCTGCATTAACTAGTTGACATTCAAGTCATCATTTTTAATTTTGAGTTTGAGCACTATACCAGCGTTCTTTCAAAGGATTCAAGATTTCACTAATAAGGGGAGACCACGGAGTGCGCGTCTCGGATATTGATGAACCTTTGGGGATCGACTTTTGGAACTTAAAAATGAAGCACACAAACCCGTAGTTTTATCCAATGTGTATTTAAATCTGAGATAGAGCCAAGAAACATTAGCATTACTCATATGGGCAATGCTAAAAATCAGATATATATAGATATACTTTCAACGTTAATGAAATTCGCCGTATCTACCGTACATTTTTAGGTATCAGAAAACAATCCTTAAAGTTTCATCAAAATCCGTGACCCGCACTCTGCGGTCCCCCCTTTAAGCTCTTATGCGACAAAGTCGGTAGTGTAATACCAGCACTACACTAAGTACACTAATGTTTGGAATCCTTTGATTCAATATATCATTGAACTCGTACAATACCTCTTTGACAATATTCTAATGCTAAACTTGTATAAAGAGACTAGAACTGTCTAAGTGTAACTTCTGAACTATTTGAGATTCCCTTGGTCAAGATTTTCTTCCGTGTTGGCTTAATGAATCTATAGAACATACGTAATACTTAAATTGAATCAATGATAAATAAGTAATGTTGTTTTTTATGTTTGTAATTTTTTTATATATATAATTCGAATTGATAAAACAAACCCAATTCGAGTTTCAATTTGAGCTTAAGATTGCTCATTTTTATTCAGTTAAAGGGGCAGATACACCTTTAAATTTTAAATTAATTGATACTATATTTTAAGGTAAAAATTAGTCACTCATCATATATTACCTATTTTTTTTAAGGTAAGTTTAAACATTTTATCAAAATATAACTAAACAATTTTTTTTTTTTAAAGATCGTTAGATCCCTTTGATTGATTATAATGAAAAGCTCTATATTTATTAGGCTACCGGAAGGTTTAGAGAGTTCATGTGATCGAATTGACACTTTCGAGATTTTATTATGTTCAAAATACATGTAGTTATGATATGAGTCTGGGAATTTGTACATACAAATTATCGACGAAAGTTATAGTCCATTTAAGCTATATTTCATAATACAATTTTTAAAAAAGCAAAGAGTTATCGCTTAAATAGGACAGTAACTTTGGTCAATAATTTTTATATACAATTTCCCACACTCATATCATAACTACATGTATTTTGAACATAATACAACCTTAAAAGCGTCTATTCGATGACATTGGGTCTCTAAACCTTGCGGTAGCCCAAGAAATATGGAGGGTTTCACTATAGCCAATCAAAGTAACCTAACGACCTTCAAAAATTTTTTTAACTTTTTTAGTTTTATTTTGATAAAATGTTCAAATTTACCGAAAAATCAGATAATATATAATGAGTGTCTTATTTTTACCTTAAAATGTATTATCAACTAATTTAAATTTTTGATTGAACAGTGATTATGTTATTACATATTTCACTGTGTAAGTGCGAATAATAATGCGACCAATCATATGAAAGTTCATATAATTGATTTAAAGAAATTTTTCACCTCTAAAAGTAACTTTCTAATAGAGATCGGAATTGTACCAAGGCTAACCGGTATTACCCTTTGATGTGAAGTAAATCCGCTCAAAATGCTTTTTTTATTTCGACTTATAGCTTCGATATCTTAAATTTTTATATTAAACCAATAAAAAATATTTAAAGTAAATGGTATGAACTAACATAATAAATATTTAAAGTTAAAAAAAACAATTTGAAAGTGGAAATAACAAGCACGTTTGCTTAGGTGACCGGCAATACCCCATCCTCCCCTAAAGTTGAAAAAGTACTTTTTAGAAAATATATTATGCTCTGAACTTTCTTTAATGCATTAGTGGAAATAAAAAATCTGAATATCTCGAATTCACAAAAAAATGCTCTTAAATATTTATTCCGGTAATACACAGATATATCATACTCCAGTGAAAGATAACGTTTTCAGTACGCGACAATTTTCGCGGAACTCTTTCTCCAAATTTACATAAATTGCAACTACTGCTTACACTTCCGAGTTCCGTCAGACCTTGTAACATTTATAATCAGGTCGCGCGTACCATCCGCCAGCTGCAAAAGAAACATCATTTTAAATACAAGTATACGCAACTCGCAAAGAATTCTCCCTCCTTCTCCCCTTCTACTTTCTTAATCTCGCTTACACAAGTACACTCACAAGAGAGATATGCAATTCCTCGCCTCGCCCTCTGACCGGATGTCGCGGCTCGACCTTGGCACTGTTTTTGGCAGTGGCAGTGCAGCAGCGTCTTCTTGGGCAAATACAAGCAGGCAGTATTTGCGCGTGCTACTTTTCGCCAGCGGAGGGATGGAAATAAGAGAGGAATTAATAATTGAGGAGGAGCTGCTTTTGAAGCTTTGAAATTTTGTAGACCGATGCTTCTGGATGCGGTGTGTGTGCACTTGTGAATCAGAGTGATTATGAAAGGGCTTACTTATGTGCTCTGGTTTTAGCGAGGTTGGAGAAGCTTGTGCAGGTTTGGCTTTGTATCTTTGACACTCAATGATTTACCAGGGTCACGGTGACCCAATACAAGATTTCTTCTTAGATTGTTTCTTCAAACAATTACCGTGCACTATTTTTGCATTTTTTTTCTTCTTATAGTATTGTACACTGGGAAACCCGTAACGTAAAGTATTACAATATCGATATCGTAGTACTTTACTAATAGATTTTTTCAAGTTAACGTAAATTTTATTATATCTTTAAAAAATTATACGATATATATATCGTGCCAGTCACGATATTGTTTTTTCAGTGTATATACAGAGTATCCACCTACACTTTTAGCTAAAAATATCGAGAACCTAAAAAGTTATGATTTTTTTAAATTCGGGTTATAATGACCCTGCAGTGACCGTTATAAAACTTTAAGGGATCATACCATTATTACGGCCTGAAATTAAGGTGATTTTTAAAGGATTTTTCATAGATGAAACTGATTAAGATATCATTTTGTAACTTTGTAAGATTATTTTGTAACTTTGTAAGGTCATTTATTCACATTTAACGAATTATTATAAAAAATTTAGTTCAAAATAGCGGATATACGCGGAGTTTCTTAAAAAAATGTAGTTTCTAATATTTTATTATGAATATATTCTAGAATATGTACGGTAACATACAAATCGTTAAAATAACAATTCAGATGCAAAAAATATATGAAAGAAGTAAAAATGCTTTATTGAGAAATATACCTTTAAACTTACCATTTCCATAAGAGTACCATTATAAATATTAAGAAAAAAAACGTTTCTCTATTTTATTGTACAAAATGTAGGTTTTGAATTTTTATCTAGATTCCTCATGTTTGTACGAAATAGAAATCAATTCAAAAATATTACTTTTTACATTTGTTTGAGTGTTATATGTTATATATTATATGTTATATAAAACATTAAGTATCCGTATAAAAAATTACACTGCAAAGCCCATATTCATTGAGCTAAGGGTAGAATTTGTACCCGAAATTTTATTGGCCGAAAGATGTGCCAAAAATCACTTTGCTATATACACTTCCAAAGCCGTTTATATTCCCCGAAGGCAAGGCTGTCCAAAATTACGAAGGACATCTTTCGCAGATGCCAAAAACTTTCTGCAATAAGGTTCGACTTTGGACAATACTGAAAAGGGCATTTTTCGAGTCTCCCGATCGTAACTTTCGAGCGGACTAGTCGCGAAAACTTGGCTGTGGAAGCGCACTTTTGTTCTCTCTGCAGTGTGCGATTGAAATCAATAACTATTCTATGTTAAAAAATGTCGCTAAATCTGAATGCTTCTAGTTACGTGTGTTGATTTGCGGTAATGCTTATTGATATTCAACGAATTTCAGTGCTGAGGCGGCTTGCGATCTGAAATTGAGAAAAATAATCAAATTAATGTTACGATGTAATATATTACATATACACGGAAAAAACTTTCTTTTAATAACGCTTGTCCTTTGTCAGATACATATCGAGTTATATTTCTTTAAAAAATTGCATCGTTAAATTTTTACAATCTATTATAGCTGTTTAGTTTAATGCTTTCTGTTACTCAGTAAAAGTACTCGGATATGTTCAGACACAAGTACAGAGTAAATAATACTAGTAAGTAGGTGATCATTGTATCTTATGTCAATATTTCAGGAAATTTCATTTGTTTTCATTATGTTCTACTTAACTTTTGGCACCTGATCTATGTTTTCTTTATAATTTCTTAGTGCTTATAATGTATAATTACATTGATTACATATATGGTTAATTATTATAGCAATTTCAGAATTTTTTACATAGCAAAGCACGTTAGGATGTTTACAAGGTCTAAATGTATTAAAATGTTTCCAACTTCAATTTATAAAAAGTGCATTAATTGACAAAGCTGACTCTTTAACATTTTGATAATATTTTTTGTGCATCCCAAGATGACTGGTTGGTAAATATTAAAATTGTAATTAAAAAAACATGTAGTTTTTCTATAACCTACTAATACGATACTTTGAGTGTTTTTATATAAGTTAGCATCAAAATAATCACAAAAGAATACGTTATCTTGAAATTTCTGCGTCACACGCATTGTTTTCTTCCATATGCATAGCTTGGTTATTACAATATCGCCATTTTGAATTTTACAGCAGACAATTCAATTATTTTTGTATGTAACCCTTTAGTTCCCATTGTAGCATATCTGTTACACACATTCAGGCATAACTTACTTAATAAATGAATCCAATAATTTTGATAGCACCTCCAGAGAAACGTAGCATATATGCTATAATAGGAGATTTTTTTTAAATAACGGATCCAATCTACTTGTGGCAAGTGGATGCGGTAAAACAGATTCGTTTTCGGTTCAAGAGGATTTCTGTTACGTCGTTATTTGATTATTACTTGATTCTACTAAAAATATGTTTGATGAAAAAGAATTTTTGGAAACATATTTTAATTTAACAAAAAGAAATCCACTTAAAGCGGATTTCTACCCAGAGCAAGCAAATTTCTTGTTGATGATAAGGGATATTTTTTAGAATTAAAAATATTTTACGTTTGAAGGAAAAATGCGATAATTTAGGAGGAAACTGACGTCTACTTACATTAAGCAGATTAAGCAGATTCCAGCTTACTTCAAGTAGATTTGAACGAAGTAGAATGTTCTACTTGCTTCCAGAAACCATTTTCTCTGTATAAACAATATAGTTCTTATCCAGCTTATTTTAGCCCCTAAACAACCATCTAAACCCTCCATCCATCCGATTTCCCAGTCACATTAGCCAGCTTCATTGTTCTCCGACCCTCGACGATCGCATGCAGCGCACACGGTCCGATGCACAGCGCGCCTCGTCCATGCACGCACATACACACTCGGCATCGCGCATCGGCGGCAGTCGCCGCGGAATGATTTCGCCCACTGTGTTTGATATCCCCGGTGCCATGCACCCGCGCGAGCTTATTAATAGAAGCTGGCCCGGCGATTAGCCACAGCTGTAATATAATGGCCGTAAGCCGATTCTATATGCGCTGGAGGCTGGAGGCTCGGTGGCACACGTCCGCGCGAATCGCGTTTTAGTGCGTACAGTGAGGGTCGAAAATTTCGGAAGCGCGTAGTATTTCGTATGAATTGCACTTTTGAAGAAATTAACGTAGAAATAGAATTTTTAGGGTTTTTAGTGGGGAGTTAGATGGTGATCTTTATATTGACCATTGACCCGGTCTTCAAGATTATTTGAAGGTTAGATATGAGTTGTCAAATGGTAACACTACTTTTGACCCCGGAGATTGGGAGAGGAGAACATTTTAAGTTAGAATATGTTACTATGACCCTGGCTCGGATTGACCTTAAAAATCTGCATTAACAACGTCGGGCAGCATTTTCACTGGTAAAGTATAAATTAAGCTTGATTTAAACCTACGACCACATTTGATTCAGGGTCATGACCACATACTTTAACATAGAATGTATTCCTCTATTGATAACTGGGGTCAAAAATAGGTGTTTCAATTTAAAAACTCAAGAGAAATGACCCTGAAATAAAGGTATGGCAAAGGGTCAAAATAAAGGTACTAATGACTCCATATGAAATCCCATAAATTATTCACAGTATGTTTTTGCAAAAGTTAAATTTATTACGTAATATTATGCCGCTGAAGTATTTTTAGCATTGACTGTACGGCTCTCCTTTGATGGTACTTAACTGAGCACAGGAATATGAGGGAGTATAGTGTGGAAATGGTCGCTTCTCTAGGCATAGAGCTGAATATATCGGTATATATCTTTGATTGATGTTGTAACTTCAATATTTGTATACATAATTGATACAAAAAACCCATATCATTAAGTATAAGTAAATGCTTTATCTTAATAAGTACACCAGAAATGTAAAGTTAACTTCCTGAAGGATAAATGTATTAA